>JAGFNQ010000661.1:0-660753 GCA_024364735.1 Boesenbergia rotunda
TCATTGTATTCAGGGTACGACCCTGCCAACGAGGTTGCACACCTTACTCATCTCTGAAATTCTCGCGATCAGTGCGCCCCTCCAGTACCTTCGTACTGCTCGACCACCCCGCGTCATGCCGGACCACTCCTAAGTGCTCCCTACGAGCTGACAGTTATCATACCCTTGTCTCGTCAATACGGACAAGGGTTGTCAGCTTCCCCGGTTATATAAACTTCACACTCCTCCTACCGCAGGTACGCGCGCACGAGATCTCTCGTCCATTGCCTCATTTCAATTCAGTTTCACTACTATGCCTACGGATACTGATTTGATCGTCAGAGTGCCTGACCGGGGAAACCCCCGGTGGGTTGGCTGACGGTCGCTGTTTTGTAGAGCCGTGCCCGAGCGCTGCCAGATCGCTGTCACCTCACCTGCTCATGCCACCCGGGAGACCATCCGGCCCTTGGGATCGTCACCTCGCTTCGCGACAGGATCAGTCACAAAAAGAGGCGACCATGAACTAGCTAGTGTTCAACATTATCTTCGTAAAACGATATTGCTCAGCAACAGGTGCTTACGGATAGCAGCAATTCATTTGATAAGATAGAACGACGATGTCTCAAAATAACAGCACTACAAATTTCGAGACCAATGAACCTTCTCGTAGGTTTTTTGGATTCTAGATGCACAAGATAAGATGAATGCTAATGAATTTTAAATGGATGAATGAATTCAGCATCTAGGGGACTCTATTTATACGGGGGAAGAGGTGAGGTACCCTTTAGTGAGTAGGTGTGACCTTTGATTTAGGATTGATCTGAGCTATTTGATCTGGAGGGTTGTAACCCTTCAGATAGAAAAGTGGACTATCCTTTATGCTCAGGATTGCTCGAGATGTAATCTCAAATACTGTCACTCCCCTCTCGCATCACAAAAAAGTATTGTTAAAGAATTTCTTTCATCAAATATTACAAGATATAAGCCCTATTTATATACAAAGTCAGGACATATTCTAATACATAATTAGAACTCTATTCTAGGAAATAAATCAGGATTTTATTCTAAAGACTAATTTGTATTTTAGGTAAAATACAAATTAGGATACATCAAATTATCCCTAACTATATTTACAATATTCTAACACTCCCCCTTAAGCTAGAGAATATAAATTATATGCACTCAACTTGTTACATATGTAGTCAATTTGGAGCCCTCTAAGTGTCTTAGTGAATATATCTGCTAGTTAATTATGTGAATTGATATAACTAGTAGATATTTCTCTAGATACAACTTTCTCTCTGACAAAGTGACAGTCGACTTCAATATGCTTTGTCCTCTCATGAAAAATTAGATTTGAGGGAATATGCATGATGGCCTGGTTGTCACATATAAGTGACATTTGTGTAATCTCTCCAAATAGTCGTTCTTGAAGCAATTGTTTGAGTCATATAAGCTCTTGACTGGCTATGACCATAGCTCGATACTTTGCCTCTGCACTGGATCTTGCTACAATATTCTACTTTTTGTTTTTCTAAGAAACAAGATTATCTCCGACAAATATACAAAACCCAGATCCGAGGGATGAGGGCCGAAGACGAAGAGGGCGTGAAGGCAATAGTCTCCATGTCATCCTTCACGTATACCTCGAAGTCCACGCCCCTCGGCTCATCATTGTTGGTGCCCCAGTTGGTTTTGATGTGATCAACCAAGTTAGGTTAGGTCCTGTTGGTTTTAATCCCTCTGCTAAGTGTGCAGGAGCTTAGGTACGGAGGAAGTCGAGCGTAAGACATAGCGGACGAGAAGGATTGTGCGGGGAAGTGAGCCGACGGGCTTGGTACAATCCGAGGGACGCGGAAGCTGCGGAAGAGTACACCGGTGGAGCGAGAAAGACGTGCGCGGTGTCCGAGGGATGAGAAGCCGGGAGGAAGGACGCTCGAGGGACGAAAGGTCGGAGTTGGGTTCGGGTGAGCCTAACTCCGGTTGGCCAGAAATCACCCAGAAGACGAAGAATCAAAAAGACTAGTCCAAGCGCCCAAAAGAAAAGAGAAAATTAGTTGGTGCCACGAAGGATCGAACCCAAGACCTCAACAACAAACACTAACCCACTTACCATTTGGACTAAAGGGCGATGACAATAAAATATTGCCAATATTGCTACTTAGAGATTACAACAGCGACATGGAGATTCCATCTCGAGGAAAGATAAAGTTTTAATTAAAACAATTAAAACTTAAAGGATAATGTTACATTATCCTTTAATCAAATCCAATGGATGCAATTTAATCCCATCCAAGATCAACCATCCAGATTACATCCATGGATCAACGGCCAAGAGAAAAGTGATCAACAATCAACAATCCAGATCTATTCTCTTAGGCTATAAATAGACTTAGAGGTTTTACTTTAGAATTCAATTAATTCATTCTTGTAAAATCTCTAAAAGTCTAGTGTGCAATATTTGTAAGGCTTCTCCGCCATAAGGAGATTTTTATTGAGCGTCCACTGCCTTGGAAGCAACGTTCTCAGTTGCGACCAAGTTTTTTTTTAAAGACGAGTGCCTCCACTTTTATTTTTTTTTTTTACCGTCTATTCACCCCCTCTAGCCGGTCCAACCCGATCCAACAATCATCCCTGCTATACCAAGGTCCCTCGGGGGCACACAAGCCTCCAGTTTGTCTCCATGCCACCCTTCACCGTACCGAAGTCGTCCAGCCAAGTCAATATGTGTAAACCTGCAATCCTGCACACTCAATTACACATATTAGATCACAAGAGAAAACCTAACTTAAACTCTTTGCCCAAACATCAAAACTCATGGTCACTCCGGATCATAGATTGCCTCAACAATCTCTCCCTTTTTGATGTTTGGCAATACGTTTAAGTTAGGAAAAATAAATAGTGATAAATAGCAATAACAATGCTAAAACAATCATTTGGACTTACGTTGCCAAGACTCCATCTTGGACTTACACCGCCAATGCATATGCAAATGCAAACAATCATGGATCCTATCCCAAGACATCCCACACCTAACTTTCCAAGTTAGGAATTTTCACCAAAACGGACTTTTTAAAGCTTCTCCAAAGCTCCCCTTACACTGGACTTACAAAGGCTTTTTAAGAACCCCTCTAAGGTTCCCCTTACGCCAAGAATGGAGCAACCATGCTCCTCCTTCATTTCAGCTCCTCCTAAACCTAGGGTTTCCCGCAAAGGCGTGTTTGGTTTCCCAAATTAAACCCAACACTTCTCCCCCTTTGCCTAACATCAAAAAGACTCCAACAATATCCCAATTATTGGATCTTTTAATCCCTAATGATCCTGACCAATGTGTACTAGCCCCTCATACACTTGGTTTACATCACTTGGACACCAATCAACTGCTGGATACCCAATCCAGTCCTAACCAGTCGACTGCCCCCAGGACAGTCGACTGATACTCTGAAAATCAGCTTTTCTGGCCAAATTCAGAAATGTGCCAGAAATTCCACAAATTTCCAAAAATTCCCAAATTTTATGGTACCCATACCTACTTGGAAAAAATATATTCCACAATGTATCTATCATCATTTCCAAGTTTGACACAAAACCAAACATTTCCTATGAAAATCAAGGCAAACAAGAGGCAACCTCCCCCTTGACCAATGTCTTCTCCAATTTTCAATTCACCAAGGTTAAGTTCTACCCAACTTAACACCATAACACCAAGTTAAGTTATACCCCAACTTAACATCACACACTCTTTTGTCAAGTTAATCCTAACTTAACAACCCAGGTTTTCTACCCTAGAACCCTCTAGAATATCCTAGAAAATCTGAAAAAATCTAAAAACTTGCAAGCACATTTGCTAGAATATACCCTATCCTAGAAATATATGATTTCATGAAGAATACCAAATGTGCTTGACTTTTGGTACACATTCTAATTTCCTCAAAAATAATCATTTTGTATCATCCTTGAAATCTATCTAGAATTCCATGTGTTTGCCAAGACTCACCATCATAATTTGACACATGGAATTGTTCTCGACTCTCCCCTATTTATCCCCTAATCCTAGATACATATTGGAAGCTTTCATATCCTTTCATTCGTCAAGAGCTTATTATTCAATATCATCCAATGAATCTTAAGCACTCATCAATCCTCCTTAAATATCAACAAGACCTTATTCCATAAAATCAACATTAAATCACGAGACAAACCTTGATTTAAAGAATATGAATTCATAACCAAGGATTTTAATTTAAAGCCATAGCCCATCATCCAATAATAATCTATAAACTTCTATCCATATAATATCAATCCGTGACATAGAATCTCACCAGATAACATGACACTTTTCTATGCTTCCAATTTTTCACTTTCTTATTAGCCAATCTGCCTTTTTCACTTAAGTCTATGGATCAGTCGACTGCCCCCAGGGCAGTCGACTTGCAAAATGAACATAATATTTCTGAGCTGAGATCAGTCGACTGCCTCTGTACCAGTCGACTGGTATCTGAATTTCAGGTTTTCAGCCCAATTTCAGAAATGCCTAATTAATTCCACAAATCTTCAAAAAATCTGAAATTTTGTGAGGAGATTTGTGAAGCCTATATCTACTTGGAAAAAAAAATGTTTCCAAACAAATGTACTTTAAATCCCAAGATTGGTACGAAACTCAACTCTTCCTAAATTGTATCATTTAACCTTGTCAAAAAGTCCTAATTTTGACTTCTCCTTAATGTATCTTCTTATACTTAATCATAATTCATTTTTATTACTGAATTATATGGCATTCACACATTAAATCCTAATTTCTATCAAATATACTCCATTTTCATCTTTTTCTCCATAAAACTTCTTTTAAGATGTCAATTCCCTAGGATTAAGACTTACCCCTAGTCTTCCAATCCTTTTGGCACATTTCATCTAATTTCCTAGGAGAAAATCTCTTGAGATCCATTTACCATGGATCCCAAAGGCTCCTAGAGCTCCCCCTTGAGCTCTCAGCCCTAGCCACCTCCCTAGGTGACTCAATCCATACTAGACCACACCGGTGAGCCCCCGGTGATTCTTGGCCTGCAAAATGAACCATCTTAACCTTAGACGCCTTGTCTTTGGTTAAGTTCTTTTCTTTTCCTTTGAATGACACCTCCTTGCCATTTTTGGACTTCTCCTTTTTGCCATCATTATATGCTTCCCTAGCATACTTCTTTTCCTTGACATTGGAGACCTTAGACCGGTATCCCAACCCCGATCTATCATAGTTGGGTTTTAGACTACCCAACACCAAATCTAAACCCTTAGATCCAACCTTGAATCTTTCTAGGGTCTTTTCCAACCTATCAAGTTTTTCCCTTAAAGCTTGATTTGTCTTTTCTAAATTTCTAACCCTAGAATCCATATGTCCACATTGGACATTCCTAGACCTACCCATCTTCCTAGGCATGTGTCTCCCCCTCTTGGGATTAATGCCTTGATCCTTAGGTCCTAAGGTCTTGGATTTTTGATGATGTATGCTTTTCTTAGGATTTTGATCTACCTTGTTACTCTTACTCCTATCATTATATTTAAAACCATGATTATGCACAAGCAAACAATTTTCATTAATTCTAGCATGCATTGAGGAACTTAAATTTGAATTGCATTTTAATCTAAAGTTAGGGATTACCTCCCTTACCCTTGTAGTCTCTCCTTTTTGTGAGCTTCTCTTCTTCTTTTCCTCCTCCTCCCACCTTCTTAAATGCTCCATTTTCTTGAGCTCTCCACTCTTTGGGCACTTCGTGTGGTAGTATCCTAACTCACCACACGTGAAGCATCAAATCTTCTTTCTTTTCTTTTGAGCTTCCTCATTCCTACAACCCATGTTAGAATTTAAATGTATTGAGATGGGTTTAGGGTTTACGTCCCTTTTCTTACCCTTTGGACACTTGTCCTTGTAGTGTCCCTTTTCATTGCACCCAAAGCATATGATGTGATCCTTTTTCTTTGCTTTGGTGGAGGTTGAAGCTTCTTCTTGCTCTTGCATGGATGAGGGTCTCTCCTCCCCCCAAATTTTTGAATTTGACACCTCCTCTTCTTCTCTTGATGAGGTGGTTACCTCTTCTATCTCTTCCTCACTTGAAGATGTAGATAATTCAATTTCTTTTTCCTTTTCTTAGACCATTTTGCTTGTCTCTTTGGGCTCTTGAGCTTGTATAGGGTTTTTATGGAATTCTCCCATCTTGTTCCATAATTCATATGCATTTTCATATTTACCTACACCACTCAAAACATTGCTAGACAAAATATTAACTAAGATATCAATTACCTTCTTATTTACCCTAGAGTGTGCTTGTTGCTCCTTATCCCAATATCTAGGCATAAGCTTCTTCCCGTACTTATCCTTTGGAATTTCGAAGGGCTCTTCTATTACCATTCTACATTCTGTCACGCCCCGAGGAGCTGCCCGTCCGATACCGCCCGGACTGCCACTCCCTCGACCGACGGACAATTCGGAAACCAAGCATCTATGACCACCTCAGTCGGCTGTACCACAACCTATAGGGCTGGAACAACCGTTCGAAATACACGAAAACGAAACGACAATAAAAGCTGCGTACCGATACGACTTACGACAAACGCAAAGCACAAGGCCTCCATGGCTCACAAAAGTACAACTATACCGCCGTATAAAAGGACACGACCAAACACGAATACAGCAGCGGAAAAGTAAAGTAAAAGAAACAGAAAACGGGTACCAACATGTACCACCAACAAAGTAAAAGAAACATCCAATAATCATCTCGAAGAAATACGCGAACTGGGACAGGCTGCCGGGCACTCCAGACAATCATCCTGAAATAAAAACAAGGAGCTAACGGGGTGAGTCACAGTACTCAGCGGATATCTCATCAGATATACAAGATAATCTAAGCTAGCAATAGTGTAACAAGCTATCGAAATAAACACAGGTACGAGCAGAGGTAAGTACAACTGAAACAGAAATAGCAAATACCATACCAATGTGGCTGAGTCGTCGAAACCAGACATAAGGGTCTCCTGTATGTGCATGTCAATCATATGCAACATCCAAGTATAACAAGCACGAGCAAATGCAAAATATACGTATGCACATGGTGCGATGACATGGTCACCTCTGTCGCCGGTCAGACATCGTCACCTATGTACGGGAGGAAGCTGAACGGAGGCCACCCTCTGGCGTAGAGTTGTGACTGTCGTTCGTACTCTGCCATCACTACTCCAGAGCGACCGAGTAGACGATATGCTGTCGGCGTAACACCCCTACCCCATGACTTATCCGGGGGATATCTCTACCTGAATGTTTCCTCACTGTCGGAGTAACATCCCTACCCCAGGTCCTCTATGAGGGATATCTCTACCTGAGTGTTAACACCTACCCCATGTATATAAATGGGGGAGAGACCTCTCTCTCTCATCTCCTGGTATATGGACTACTCAAGGAGGGACCTCTGCCAGCTACCACGCTCCGATTCACTAACCCATGAGTGCATGAGCGGAGCAGCACAGAGCACACTACCCATACTCCGTCAACCACTAACTCATTAGTGGTCGTATGGATAGGTCAGTATGACTGTCGACCTGACTCACCCATAAGGGGGCCCCTGATCGACAGTGATGCACAGTGCACGATGATGCATGACGCTGGTCAAACAGCATCCACTATCTAGTCCACCTATATCAACATGATATGCAAGGATCATAGATAATGCACCATAACTTAGGTCCTAAAGGTATAGGTATCACATGCCAGGTATATCATAAACAATATCAGCCAAGGTAGAGCAGGTATAAAATACTACATTACCCTACCGCTAAACATAGCATATCAAGCATATCATCTATGACTAATCTAAAAGATAAGTCAGAGATACCCGCCTCAATATGAAGAAATCCAGGCGTCGAGAACCTCCCGTCCAGAAATAATATCCGCGACGAATGAGCTATGTCAATGCCCTGCATAAAAGAATAATAATTATTTAGCTAAAACTACATATAATATATAGCTAAATAACTATTAACATGAACCATGACTAATTAATTAGCCCAATGTTTGTACCATGCCCTCACTCAAGTTTAAACACAAATCCCTTAAACAGAAAGCTAATCAAGAACAAAATAAGGGAAACTACACCCAATAGCTAATCTGATCACAGCTCTCGGCAACTCTAACAAGCTCAATCCTAAGATCATAACCAAACTTCCAAGAACCATTACAACTCTTCGGCCAATCTGCTCAAAACAACAGATCATCCAAATCCAATCAAGAACAGAGGCATCTAACTACAATCGATCCAAAAACCCCTCTATCCAATACCTACCCACAATTCGGTCAAGCAATCCTTTATATCTCGCGACAAAGATGAAAACACCAAGAATATGGCGAAATCAAAGCGAGGAAACAATCACAAAAACTAATCTGCAAGCTCAAGTTCCAGCTTCCATCCAGATGCAATTTTAATATAACACAACAGGGATTAATCAGAAAGCTGAAAACAAATATAAACTCTAGATCCTTGCTCAAGAACAGATCCCTAATCTCGCTTTGATCCATAACAGATTTCAAATCGGAAGACCCTAAAGAACTAAACAAATATACTGATAAACCAAACTCACCTCTGTGTGTTTGCTGGCAGAAACCTCAGCTCCAAATCTCCACCAAATGCCTAAGATCCGACTCCCCCTTTGAAATCGCGCAAGGAGAAAGAAGACAAATGCTGAAAACCGATTCACTCGAACCAAGAAGAAGAAGTTCTGCCATGCCAAACATCACGAATCAACACTAATCCCTTCACACCTCAAACCAAGGCCCGGAAAGAAAACCTTACCTCGATCTGCCCTAGATGGAGAAGAGGAAAACCGAAAACCTCAATCCGCGCTTGATGAAGAAGAGGGGAACACCCGAAACCTCGATCAGACTCAGTGGGGAAGAGGAAGTCACCTTCCGATGACGCCTGGACGCCGCACGAAACCGATCGCCGACGCTTAGATCGCACAAGGAACAGAAGGAAGAAGAAAAGGGGTCGAGATCCACTCTGGTTCGCGTTCCCGATCGGCTGCGGAACCAAACCCTTAAATGGAAATCTATTTTTTCAATTTACCCCTTCCTGATTCGAATTTCCCACAGAAACCCGAAATTTAGAAAAATTTACATTTTAGCCCTTAAAGTTTTCCGTATTTTAACATTCTCCCCCACTAATTAAAATTTAGTCCCCAAATTTGTCATTGCTAATAGTAGATACTAACAGCAGTATATATGAAGTATGCATGCTGAAATGAAATAACAGTACATACCTCAGTCAAATAAATGGGGATATCGAGCTCGGATAGTGTCCTCGAGCTCCCAAGTCGCCTCTGCATCCGAGTGATGCTGCCATCCGACCCTGACCAACCGGATCGTCTTGTTCCGTAGCTGACGCTCCCGGAACCCCAAGATACGTACAGGTACCTCCTCATAAGTAGCGTCGGGCTGGAGCGTAACAGGCACCTCGGATAAGATGTGTGTGGGATCTGGCACATAACCTCTCAGCATAGATACATGGAACACGTCATGGACGCCGGCTAAAGACGGTGGAAGAGCTAGGCGGTAAGCTACAGCTCCAATCCTCTCCAGAATCTGAAATGGACCGATATACCGTGGAGCTAGCTTACCTCTGAGACTAAAACGTTTCACCCCCTTCGTGGGTGAAACTCGAAGAAAAACATGGTCACCAGCAGAGAACTCTAAGGGTCTGCGTCTCCGGTCAGCATAACTCTTCTGGCGATCCTGTGCTGCTGATAATCTCTGTCTGATAGTCCGTACTAACTCTGCCTCCTGCTGAGCTCTCTCTGGTCCTATCAGCTGGGCCTCCCCAACCTCCTCCCAGAGGGTGGGTGTCCGACATAGCCTACCATACAACGCCTCATACGGTGCCATCCGAATCGTCGAATGATAGCAGTTGTTGTAGGCGAACTCCACCAAGTGTAAATGATCCTCCAGCTGCCTCCAAAATCCAGAACACATGATCTCAGCAGGTCCTCCAATGTCTGAATGGTACGCTCTGACTGACCGTCTGTCTGTGGGTGAAATGCCGTACTGAACCGAAGATCCGTCCCCAAAGCTCTCTGCAGGCTCTGCCAAAAACGAGAAGTGAATCGAGGATCTCTGTTCGATATAATGCTCAGGGGTACTCCGTGCAATCTGACGATCTCTCGACAATATAACTCTGCTAACCTGTCGAGGGAATCCGTCCTCCGCATAGCTAAGAAATGTGCCGATTTGGTTAATCGATCAACGATCACCCAAATCGCATCGTGCCCTCTCCTAGTCCTGGGCAGGCCCACCACAAAATCCATCGTAATGTGTTCCCATTTCCACTCGGGAATGGGAATCCTCTGAAGCAACCTAGCAGGTCTCTGGTGCTCTGCCTTAACCTGCTGGCAGACAAGACATCTAGCAACAAAACTCGCAATGTCCCTCTTCATGTTGTTCAACTAATAGGAACGCCTCAAATCACGATACATCCGAGTCCCGCCTGGGTGTATCGCGAACCGCGAACGATGAGCCTCCTGTAACAACTCCTCCATGACTGGGTGCGACTCTGGCACACATAGTCTCCCTCGGAAAAACAGAATACCCTCATCGTCCCGTGTAAAGTCAGACGGCTGCCCGGCTGAAATGCGACTGCCCAGAGACTGCAGATGCTGGTCACTGGCCTGCGCCTCTCTGATCCTGGACCTAATAGCTAACTGCGCAACCATAGTCACCAGCAAACCTCTCTCTGTCTGGGACCGCTCCTCTAATCCCAGCTCCGAAAAACTCTGAATCAACTCTGTGACAATCACCCGCTGACAGGCTAAGACTGCTCTGGTCTTCCTACTCAGTGCGTCCGCTACCACATTGGCTTTCCCCGGATGATAGCCAATGGTGCAATCGTAGTCTTTCAGGAACTCCATCCATCTCCTCTGTCGAAGATTCAGCTCTCGCTGAGTGAAGAGATACTGAAGGCTCCGGTGGTCTGTGAAGATCTCGAAGGTGATCCCATAAAGATGATGCCTCCAGATTCGCCGAAAGCTCCCAGCCCAAACCGAGTTCTTTTAAATAGAACTCAGGCCTGTAACCCACGCTAGCAGTCGACTGCCCCCACTCAGATTCTACCATTGACAGCCCCAACGTTCGAATTCTGGTGTCTCACCAGTCAACTGCTCCCAGAGCAGTCGATTGGTCCAGGGTCAGAAACCTTCTGTGAGTTTCTGTGTTCGCTGGCAGTCGACTGTTATATTCCCAGTCGACTGCCTAGCTTACAAACACACTCTTACTCACTCTCATGACCCTCCACCACGCGTGCCTTCAGGTACACTCCCTTGGCTTGCCCCATGAAGTCCTCTTCCACCAACTATCGTCCCTCGGATGCGTACGCAAGTCCTCGACTTGGCTCCATGCCACCCTTCATGTGTGCCCTTTGAAGTCCACTGCCCAGCTTGCCCTTGGAGTCCTCCTCCCTCGACTCTTGTCCCTTGCCTCAGCTGACTCTTCACGAACAACCTTGACTATTGCCTTCGCGCCTTCTTCGTCTTCGGCCATCGTCCCTCAGATGCACACAAGCCTCCAGCTTATCTCCATGCCATCCTTCACGTACGCCTCGAAGTCCACGCCCCTCAGCTCATCATCCCTGCTATACCAAGGTCCCTCGGGTGCACACAAGCCTCCAGCTTGTCTCCATGCCACCCTTCACCATACCGAAGCCGTCCAGCCAAGTTAATATGTGTAAACCTGTAATCCTGCACACTCAATTACACATATTAGATCACAAGGGAAAACCTAACTTAAACCCTTTGCCCAAACATCAAAACTCATGGTCACTCCGGATCATAGATTGCCTCAACATGTGTCTCATAACCCTGTCCAACAAGCCAAAGCTCAATGTGAGAGGCCCAAAAGGAGTAGTTCTTACCATCCAACTGCTCGAAAGAGAGCGGTGCAATGATGTGGTTGGTATAGATTGAGATATCCGGCTTTAGAGAGCCAGAGGTAGTCATTAATCAGTTTTGGGTTGTTGAGAGGTTGTTAGCGTCAGGAATAGGCGCCAGAATATGCACGCGACGGAGGAGCCTTCGACGTTCGACGGAGGAAAGCACACTGCAGAGAACAACACACGGCGTGCGACGACGTGCAGGAAGAAGCCTTTAGCACAATTGAAGATGGAGGTCGCGAGTCGAGGAAGAAAAGGATGGGCTGCCTTGCTCGAGCAGATCGTGGGAAGCGACGCGATCGGGTGCAAAGATAACGCGATCACGTGTGGAGAGTGACGCATTGTCGGAGCTCGCAACGCGTGCATGAGAAGAATAGCAGCTTCGGCTTATCTGGAGAATAGTAACTTTGCTGTTCTCTGGAGAACAGCAGTGTCGTGTGTAGGAGAAGAACAGTAGCGTCACAAGGAAGAACAACGTCGCATGGAGAGAGGGGAAAAGAGAAATCACGAGCAGGACAAGATGCGAGAGGGGAAAAAAGAAACAGATCGATCAAATTTAGGGCAAAAGAGAATTTTAGGATAAAGGAAAAAAACCTTTAAACCTTACGTTCTGATACCATGTTAAAGAATTCTTTTCATCAAATATTACAAGATATAATTCTTATTATATATAAAATCAGGACTTATTCTAAGAAATAATTAGTATTCTATTTTAGGAAATAAATCAGGATTCTCTTTTAAAGACTAATTTGTATTTTAGGTAAAATACAAATTAGGATACATCAAATTATCCCTAGTTATATTTATAATATTTTAACAAGTATGATTTAGTATCTCTAGTGGTTGGTGGTGGTAGCACATGACTTTCCCGGTGGACAATCCCACTCTTTGAATTTTCAATAAATTATCATGAAATTAATCTAAATCGTGATACACTAGTTTAGTCACAAATTGAAAATTATGGGTTAATCAAGAAGATCTATGGACTTAGATGACTGAGTTAAAACTAGCTTGAGCTTAAGCAATTTGGGAGGGTTTTGATAATTCGATTAGAAGGAACCTAAATCTTCATTAAGGACTGTCAATGTGTAATCATGAATTCATTGTGCAAATGAAAGATCATTTTAGGCTATGAATTGGACTTTATTCCTTGATAGAGATGTCGACCCTTAATCGGGAGATTATGACGCACTTTATTTGTCCCTTACAAAGAGTTGTGGTCTAATTAAGGGAATTGGTAGGCACAAATAAGTGAACTATTACTAAGTTAAACATTATTAAACCAGTTGTAGGACATAATAAAGTTAATAGGTTAGTTCTATAATTTTAACAGGTTTAACATAACATCCAGCTATTGTTTGCAATCGCACTCGATCCCAACCTGGATTGGCTTTCTAATCTTCCTTCTTCCTTGAGAAGTCAAGCAATAACGTTTGAGATTTATAAAGAGATAGCTGAAGATGAGCCAACTACTTTGAATGGATTCAATAAAATCAGTTGGAATCAAACAGATGGAATGCTATGTCTAGTCTTTGGCAAGAGCAATTAAAATTTAGTGATCAATCCTTTGATTCATTGGTTGGGTAATACCGATTAACTGCATGTGCAATGTAGAACAAGCGAACAAAGGGGCAAATGCAAACCCTTAGCAGAGATGGATACGTGAAGGTGGTTGACGTAATTGTAGTTGTGCAATTACAATGGGCTATCCATGAAGGTGATTTTGGCAATAATTTGGCATTATCACTTTTAGTGGAGGTTGACATCCCATTAAAATGGTTGCTCTGATTGTGAATGTGATGAAACTTCACAAAGGCTGAATAGAATCTACAAGATGTTTTTTTTCAAGATAGCAGGTGTAGGGATCGGTCGGCCGGCAAGAGGAGGATTGAATTGCTCCTAAAAAATGAAACTTGATTTTTTATTTTTACTAAACAAAGATAGTTCGTTAGCAAAAACAAGAGTCATAAATCAGATTAACTTAAAAGAAAAAAAGGCACAGAATGTACTTGGTTTGCAACCTGGGTGATTGTTAATCTAAGACAAATATGAATGCTCATTCTCCAGATTATCTCCTTGTGGGCGGAGAAGCCTCTTACAAAGTTAGACACCTAGAGAACAAGAGAAATTAACAAGAAATTCGTTACAGCTTGAATTGATGAAATGCTTTGAGTTCAGGGTCCTATTTATAGCCCATGGGAAAACTTATCGACGTGTTGACGTGATACATCACGGGTGCCCGAGTGCACACGGGCGCCAGAGTGTGGTCAATACCTATCCGCGTCGCAACGGCCAGAAAATGACTCGTTTTGTCGATAAGCATCAAGTCTTGGACTCCCGTATGAACTTAGGCGCCTGTATTGTCGGACGCCCGTATCCATGCGGGTGCAAGATTGCCCGGGCACCTAAATCCACTCGAGTGCCTGGGAGCTAACTGGTCAACTCCAGTTGACCAATCTTCTTCCATCCTCCTAGGTGATCTCCAGCCATCCAGAATTGGGCTTATCCGAATTCGTCTCCGGCCTTATCCTCGAGTAGACTTCCTTCTTTTCTTCCCATCCTCTTCCGTAGCCTTCGCGCCCCTCGGATGCACTAAGTCCGTCAGCTTCCTTCAAGACCGTCTCCAGAAAATTGGAGGCCCTAAGCTAATTTTTAAATAAAAATCTTATATAATTTTTTAATTAAATATAAAATAACCGCTAATTAAATGCACATGATTATCATGAATATTCAATATACTACGTAAATATAAAACTTTCAAAAATTAAATTAAGAACTCCTCCATTGTTATATCAATTTCAGTAACTCCTCTACGTATATAAACTAAATCTAATCACAAAAATATAAAATGTTCATACTCTTCGTGCTTTTTGTTGTGCAAAATTGTCAACTAAATCATCGTAATCAAGCTTAGCTACCATCTTTTTTTCAATAGACAATATGGCCAAACCATTCAACCTATCTTGTGACATAGTTGATCGAAGATAATTCTTTATCAACTTCAACTTTGAGAAACTCCTTTCAGCAGAAGCTACCGTAACTGGTATGGTTAATAATATTCTATAAGCTATCCAAGCATTAGGAAACCCATGATGCAAATTTTTGACATACTCCAAGACTTCAAGTGGTTTGGTAATCTAATTCGGCAATGCTTTTCTGAGTAATTGCAATTCAGAAAATAGTTCAAGCACATTAATATCAGAATCATCCTCATGCTTCAAAAATTCTTCAAGTGCAACACATGAATTGTTCAAACTCTCATCATCTGTATTTTTCAACTTGCTCAAGTTAAATAAAAACCCAAAAGTCTCTTCATATTTCTGAAATTGCTCAAATCTTGTCTTGAGTGAAGAAAGAGCATTATCAACTATCTGTAAAAAATAATTTACTCGAAAATATTCTTCAGCTCCTTGTATTGGTTCATCTCGAGAATTTTCATCAAAGAATCTTTTTCTGCGACGAATATGAGTTTCACAAAATATAGGTTCAACCTCCATTCCTAAAGCAATCTTTTCAGCTTCAGTATTTGCAACTTCAAAACCAATATTTCTGTATTCTTCCAAAAAGATAATCAAACCATTTAACAGACTAATACCCTCATCAATAGCTATATCATTTCTTTGGAAATTCTTACTGACTTTATTTACATTCTGCAATATTTCAAACCATATTACAATACCCATAAAAAATTCAAAACCTTGAAGTTCATAATTTGCCAAAGACTCTGCATCACTCACTGTTGTTGCATCACCACTATGTTCTACTAGATGCAATAGTGCATCCCTTATTTGAGGAACTTGAAATCTTACAGCTTTTACGCTATCAAGATGACTTTCCTAACGTGTGTCCGACCATGATTTCAATGTAAGTCCTTCTCTATTGCGACCTTTTACAAAAGATTTAAGAATCTCCCATCGTTTTGTTGAACCGAAAAATAATTTATAAATTCTTTGTATCACTCCAAAAAATGATTTAGCTTGAACACAACTCATAGCCATATCACAAAGGGCAAGATTAAGAGAATGACAACCACATGGAGTGTAAAATGCTCTAGGATACTCTTTAAGCACTCTGCTGCTTACTCCTTTATATTGTCCTTTCATATTTGAGCCATTATCATATTCCTGCCCTCTCATGTTATTAAAATCAAGTTCCAATTTTCTCAAAACCGATTTAAGCTCATTGTAAAGTGCATCCCCTGATGTTTCAGTAACTTTCAAAAACTGAATAAAGAACTCCTCCACTGTTATGGGAGTCTTGGAAATATCAACATATCTCAATATAAGAGACATTTGTTCTTCATGACTAGTGTCTGGAGTACAATCAAGAATTATAGAAAAATATTTTGCTCCTTTGATGATTTCAAGGTTCTTATTCTTAATCTCGCCGGAATAACAAAAGTATTAATTCATTTTGAATATTATGACCAAGATAATTGGATTAGACCTCGGTTATATTATGGCCAAGATAATTTTGTACTGACTTCATAATTGGATTAGACCTCGGTTATATTATGAAGTACAATCTCTAAATCTCGAAATAATAACATGCACGTGTATTTAATTATTATTTCTTTGATTTACCAATGAACGAGATTTATTCTGTTAAATCGATAGGCCCGGTAAGTTGGGAAATAATATTATGTACATGGTGTGTTGTTGATTATTGAGGGAATTCGTGTCCTGGTGAGTCGGGATGATGATGCCCCCTTGATGAGCTCATTAGGTTCATCATGTTAAATCTTGCAAGTGGACTATGGTCCAACCTGATAAAAAGGTTGAGTGGTATTAGTCAAGGATCAAGAGGTTGATTAATTAAAATTGTCAGTAACTTAAATTAATCGATGGGCATTCGATATCTTAAACATGGGAAGATGGATGTACTGATAATAGGTGGAGCTCATATGAAAATATGAGTGTTGGTGAGGAAGTTCAATGGGGATCCTTTAGAGGAATAGATCTCCATTAATGGATCATATTTGGATCCATTAACGGGCCAAAACCCAACTCCTCCTCATGGTCCCTATCGTAGTCCTATAAATACCCCATTGGAGTCGTGAAACCAAGGCTAATGATTTATGGAAAACCCCAAAGCCCTTCTCCTCTCTCTCTCTCCTAGGTTTGCGGCAAGGAGGAAGTTTTCTTCTCCCTTGGCCGGCAGCAACCAAGCAAGGGAAGGCTTCTACGTCTTCATACTCCAACTGTTGGCATGCAAGGAGCTCACGATTGGTGAAGAGAGAGTCCTCTCATCTCTTGTGGGCGTGCGCGAGGTGGAGGAAGAGGGAGGGCGGCGCCGGCGGCATTGGAAGAGGGAAGGTGGCCGGTTGGGAGGAATATAAGGAGAAGTTGTTGGCTTCTTCTCTTCCTTCCTTGATCACCTGCTCTTCCTCTCCGTCACTGGTGGTGATCGCCACCGGAAGTTGAGAGGAGGTGGAGCTTTGGGCTGGCGGCACATCATGGAGGTGGGTGGCGCCAACGCAAGCAAGGGAAGAGGATAGGGTTTTGTGGCTGAGATTCCGGGAAGAGGAAGATCTCTTCTTCTTCTCCCTCATCTTCCTCATCTTCCTTACATCGCTCGGTGGTCGGAGCAAGCAAGGAGGAGGCGGCTTCCTTCATTGGTGGCCGACGACATCAACCCTAGAGCTTAGGGTTTGGTGTTTTGGAAGAAGTAGGAAGAAGAAGACCTTGCCCTGGGGTTTTGGCCAAGCTAGGGTGGAGAAGGTATTGATAGAGCCTTGGTGACTCCGCATCTTAGTAGCTCACCGCCCACACGATGTCCAAGAGGGGAGGGTCATACGATAGAAGACTGCGAGGTAAAAGACGAGATATATCTCTCTTTGGCTCCTTGTTTGTTTTATTTTATTTGCTCTGATTATTCTTGTCATTGCATGTATTTTAATTAATTATCGTGGCTTAATTAATTGTTAATTAATATTGATAATTAATTATGTCATGGACCCCGATAATAAACACAAAAATCGACGATCCATTCGTCATCTATTCCGCGATCACATGATTCGGAAAGTTACAAGGTCTTACTCTTGAGTTTGGCTAAGTTGTGACTTGAATCAATTGATACGATGACGAGACGGTCGTTTGGGAGATGGGTCTCCATTCGGATTAAATTTTTAATCCGTAGAAATGGAGAGGTTTCTCATATTCGACCCCGTGTTCGCTGAGGAAACCCGCCGAGTTATACAACCAACAGTTATTGCCACTCGGGCACCTGTGGCAAGATCTTGCTCGAGCATTGATGGTAATATTCCGCTTGGGCTAAGTTAGGTAGGTTTCTCCCATCTCATGATCTAACACAAATGGACACTCGAGAGGGCATGTTCCTGGCCCATCTAGCCTCGTATTTGGGTCTTCGATCTTTTGCAACATGAGGCCGCTCTGCCGACAAGCAGTGTTTGAGACACGTGATCATTCTGCTGCCATGCGGTAACCTCTTAATATACCCGCAATCAATATTTCTTCATGAAGTTTAGGGGTTAAATGATGACGAAATCAGGTATTTATCTTCTCTTATGCACTTGTCATTATCTAAGCAAGTAGTCCCATGATTTACGCCCTTCATGTTGACCCTGAGACGGGTTAGCAGGGCACTGAGAGCGAGCGAATCATTTTTTTGTCACCATAAATATATAAATCAAGCCTCATTCTCACGTCCCCGCGGATATAATTTAGTTAGTACTCAAATTTGTCATCTAGCTGCAAATATTATTTTAGATTATCATATGCCCTGCTTAGAAAGGTCTCTCGATTAAGGTTGAAGAGTGTGTAGGACCAGTGGACCACACGGGGAGCCACTAAAATGATGGCTTCACTTTTTTATTATCAATGTATATAAATCAAAAGTAATAAATAAATGATTGAAAAGTGGTAGGCTCTCAAATAGTGATGTTAAAATGGATCGAATTCACCAACCCAATTTGAGTCGATCATAAAAATATTGGGTTAAGGTTCGAAATTGTTAGGTTAGGGTTGGGGGAAAATATTGGATTAAATTAAATTTTATTTTAAAAATTAAGATATTTTATGTACATATATAATTGAATATTAATTTAAAAATGATGAAATATTAAATAAAAGTGAATAATTATAGAAAAATAATAGAAAAGATTTTTTTTGGCCTGATGAGTTATTTGGGTTGATAAGATTATCTTGGTTCGTGTTTAAGATTTTAATATTAAGTTTGAATTTAAATTTAAATTTTATTATAATATTTTTTATTTCAATGTAATCCATTTTATTCATCCGGATTGACCCATCGAACCACAAGTAATAATTTATTGGAAGAGAAAAAGAACTATAGCATAACAATTTGTATTATAAAAGTGACTTATATTTAAATTCCATATTCAGCTCCTAAATCACGCTTGATCAATCAATTACATACTCTCTCAAGATTTGATTGAATTGATGATCATTTAATAGAATTATTAAATCAAATAAGGATAAATTATAGATAAAGCCAAAAGAAATATTCTTCTATATAATGATCTATTTAATTTTCCAAATGAAAGCCTCCGAATTATGATATAACGATTTGACAACCAGTCATTATTCAGATATTCATGATTTAATTCTTAATTACAGCGTATTTTGAAAAAATTATTCCTCCAAATGGAGTACGAATTCGGGACGTTGGGCTACTAGACCATCTATCGCGAGCGTTTCCCGGCTCACTTGGCTACCAGATTTAAGAAATTTTAGTACTTATCTTGGAAGTCTAGGGTTCGAATCTGAGAAAAGTAAAAATTTACTGTCGAGAATGAGAAGATCGTAGGATATAACTTAAAGAGTCCCTGATGAAACTAGAAGGGTCGTGGTGCCAGTAGGACGACCGTTTGGGACATCAGAAATCAATGTGTAACCTTTTACCAAATCAATAATTAAAATACATAAACTTATTCAATATTCATATTTATTCAAGTTTAATGAATCTTCTAATTCTCGCTCAAATTGTGATCGAGATTTTGATCTACCGATTTCATGAGCTCCAGTGCCTCCTCTACATGAGATATCAGGGCCTCGCGGTGCCGGCTTAAGCCGACGCTACCGGAGAAGATATGGAAGCACTCAAGCTCCGACGTCGTCTCCGCCACCAATTTCAGCAGGTCCTCCATCCCCAGTTTCTCGAACCGACCGATGCTGTTCCGGTTCGACTTCATCATCCAAATGGCCTGATTGATCACGAACCGCCTCATCCTCGGAACCGTGATCTCGGGATTGGTGTATTGCTGCAGTATCGCCGCCAGCTTCTCCTCCAGCTGGGCTTCCTCGACGCCCGCTCGCCTGAGCGCGTCGGAGAATTCGCCGGGAGTGGTAGTCAGTTTACAGATCTGCGTTGCGAGACCCAGCGATGCCTCCAGTAATTTGTCCTCCGTCGTCATAATCGCTTCCAGCACCTGCTCCGAAGTTACAAAGAAAATTTGAAGGGGAAACAAACAAAAGTAGAAAATTTATAAAAAAAAAAAATCCTTATTATTTATATTATTATTAAAAAATAACTTCCCTTCGAGAAATTATTAAAATAATATTTTATTTTTAATTTAATATTCAAAATATCCACTCCATACTCCCTCTTAAAATTATTTTATGTAAAATAGCATTATCTTAGATGACAAAAAATTATTCGTTCTGATGTAAACTTTTGATAAATTTTAAAAAAACTCAATTTTAGTTTGTTAGCGTCAAAAGGCAATATGCTTAACTAGACGGGGGCAAAATAAAACTTAGGCAAAGAGAAATGTCAGTCAGGGTGAGTGGAATGAGATCTTACGGTGGGCAAAGCGTCGGTGAGTGGCTGGAGGATCTGCTGGAAGCCATATTGGAATCCGCCGTAGGCGCAGAGATTGCGCAGAATCCTGGACGCGTTCAGCTGGATCTCTTCGTCGCCGCCGAGCGCTTCCATAAGTCGGTTCAACGCCTCTGGTTCGTCGGCGATTCGTTTGCAATTGCTCTCGTTTTCCAGCGCCAGGATCGACAGCGTCTCCCCTGCTTGAATCTTCAGCCGCTTCTCCTCGTTTGTGACTGATGGATTCAAGAAGATGGCGACGAGAAGGTTCGTTACATGTCCGGTTCTGCCGATTTGTTCCTTGGCGTAGTCGTCCATGGCGAGGTTCTTCAGTACCGTTATCGCTAAAGTCTGCAGCACCCTGTGGTGCTTCCCGTAGCGGATGATCTCCCTCATGTTTCTCACCGTGAAGACTATCTCGGATAGCTCCCGCCGGAGCATCATGCCGGTGTTTCCAGTGGTGCCGGCGAGCTTCTTTACCACCTCCAGCGCCCGCTTCACCGTCTCGATCTGCGACTGCAGCGCCAGTTCGTTGTCCCAAAGATTCCTGCTCACCTCGGTGAGGTCGATGATCTTGGACAAGATCACGCGCGAGTTGCCGATCTTCCAGCAGTTGTCTTGATCGGCGGCGAGCTTTTTGAGGAGGGACAACCCCAGAAGATTGAACTCCGAGAAAGCGTAGGTGTCATAGTCGCCGGAGGTGTCCGCCTGCTTTCCGAGCAACGACGAGATCGACTCCATCGCGCCGGGGACGGCGCCGACGCGGAGCACGTTCTGCCTCTTCTCGGCGAGCTTCGTCAGGATCTCTGCCGCGCAGTGGCGGAGCTCCTCCTCCTCCGGGTGCGGGTTCTTCCAGCTCAGCATCTCGACGAGCCGGTCAACGACGGCATTCGAGGTGACGATCCTGCGGAGCGTATCGTAGCCAAAATCGTCGCTTAGGGAGAACTTCCACAGCACCCGCGCGCCGATGAGCTGCTCGTTGCGCAAGTTCGCGGCCAAAAGCTCCGTCGCGAAGCATACCAGGTCCATCTTTAGCCCGTCGACGAAGCTGCAGGTCATCAACTTGGCGTAGGTATCGCAGAAGAAGCACGTCACGGCGACGTCGACGCCGGAGCTCCCGGGGAAGCACTCGCGGGTCACGACCTCGAAGAGGGAGCAGCAATAGATTTTCCACCACCAGTAGGCCTTCCGAATTAAAATAAGCAGGGCTTCCAAAAGCGCGAGGGAATAGAATATGATGAGCGCCACATTCCGGACGTTCTTGATCTCGGCGGAGAGGTCGCCGTGGCCATGCTCAACCCGGCGGGTTATGAAAAGGACGATGCCGCAGGCGGACAACCCGACTTGGATCCCCAAGAGAAGTGCGCTGATTTTCTTAGCGACGATGACCCAACCGGGGTAGGGCATCTGGGGAACGTCGGGAAGTCTCCACAGGTCGAACCAGAAGGGGTTGACGCCGATACTCAAGGAGAGGAAGCAGGGGAAGTGGAGGGGGAGATTGATATTCAAGGAGAGGAAGGAACCCCGGGAATTGAACTCCAAGTTGCGGCTGATGGACCACCAGACGGCCATGGCAGCCACCTTCCACGTGATGCGGCCGGCATTTCCTCGGCCCCTGTGGCGGGACCACTCGGTGGCAGCGGCAGCCATCTCCCACGCGGACTGGTGCTGCCACTCCAGCTCGTTGTTGCGGCTGAACACGCGGAAGGACTCGATGACGATGATAGCCGTGACGAAGAAGAAGTCCTTGAGCTCCAGCGTGGCGACGAAGCCGCCGAGGAGGACGACGGTGGCCCAGACGAAGGCGAGCGTGCCGATCCTGGTGGCCGACTTCTCCAGTATCGCGAGGCGGAAGGCGAGGACGATGAGCTTCCTCTCCGGCCCCCTACCGGCCGCGTCGCGGACGCGGGGCGGACTCCGCTTCGTCTCGCTGTCGGCTTCCGAGCGGGCCTCGTACACGTCGTTCGGCTCGCCGCTGGAGTTGCTGCTTCTGCCGTTGCTGCTTCCACCGACGCCGATTTCCATCTTCCGTCTTTCTTGCCTTGCTGCTTCCGCCATTGCTGCTTCCGGCTCAGATCAATCGTCGATAAGACTGACATAGCAAGAGCAAGAGAAGACCACATCGGCGATCCGACAACGAAAAATAAAAAACGAAAGAGAGTGTCGAGAAGCCAGAAATTTTACCTGTGAGTTTAATTCAGAGTAGATCTGACGCCGTCATCAAGCCCGATCGATGCGGAGTCGTGGCTAGCTCTTCTCCCGGGCGCTTTATAGCGCGCCGGATCGTCTGTCCCGGAACATGCCCCTTCCCCGGGGTCCCGCTCGTCGGTGTTCGTCGACGAGTCGTCCAATCGACGATTGGACACCACTAATAATTTTTTATTATCGTCCCGAATAAGACGATATCCTCGGAGAACGGTGAATCGGTCGGTGAAGCCACTAATAATTTTTTACTCACAAGCCAAAGACTCTAAGTAAGAAAGACTATGATGTAATTGTTTCAACTTATCAAGACCTGGATATCCTAATTGAGTATGAATAAGAAGAGGAGATGCAGCCGCCGAACCAACAAGAGAGGGTCGGTGAAGCCAATATAGGCTATGAGACTCACATCCAAAGTCAATCATCTGCCCCGTACTTCGGTCTTGTAAGAAAATAGAACTTTTAGTAAAAGAGACGACACAATCAAGAGAGCGAATAAGTTGATTTATTGATAACAAATTAAAGGGAGTTCTGGGAACATAAAGAACATTATGAATAGGGAGAGACGGAGAAGGATGAACAATACCAACACCCTGGGATTAAGTTTGAGAACCATTTGTCATGGTGATAAAAGGTAAATTACCGAAAGTAGTGAGAGAAGAAAAAAGAGATTTATTACCAGTAATATGATCGATGATCCCAGAATCAAAAACCCAGGGATCCAAAGATTGAGATATGCCAGCAAAGGAATTATCAGTGTGTGCAATGGTAGTAGTAGAATCAGAAGCCTGTCGATCCTCATACCATTTCAGAAAGTTATCATAGGAAGGCGGTGGGGTCGGATCCGGTGGCAACTGTAAAGTGGGGTCGGATCCCTTGAGAAATTAGGTTGACGAAACAATAATCACTAAGTTGACCAAGTATGGGGAAAACCAATGCATAACATATGTGTACTTGGCTCCATGATCATACTTGGACATTCCAATTAAGGAAACTTGATTAGAGACTCTTATCTTGATACAAACTTGGTTGAAAATTGATTGAATGTTTGTGATTGAATTTGACTTCACTTGGGTGGAGCAAATTGATGTGTTAAACCCATAAAGACCTTTGATTCTTGTTTAGGGATCAAGTCTAGTCAAGAAAACAACACCAATATCCATCTGATCGATAGGGAGTCTGATACTGCCATTTCTGATCGTATCAGAAAAATTCTTGAAGCCTGATCGGTCACCAGACCGATCAGGAGTAGGTCTGATTGGTCCAAGGGACTGATCAAACAACTTCTCGATTAATCACAGAAATCACTCTGTGTTGGCCTGGATCGGTCCACAGACCGATCTGGCCACTGTGGTGATCGGTCCACAGACCGATCAGGAGGCTCATAGAAAACCTCCCTAACTTTCTGTTCGCTCCCTGATAGATCGGCAGACCGATCAGGGGTCTGCCTGATCGGTTACCCGACCGATCAGGACCAGGCCAGACCGATCAGGCTGGGGTCTGATCGGTCTGGGCGCTCCCAGATCGAACGGTGATTAGTTCGATCACATTAAATTCCGGTTGGTGGACTGTTCCACCAACCTATTAACTCTTTCTATTCACTTCATCGTCAACCCTAGGCGTCGAAAACCCCTTCCATCCCCTCTTCGTGCGCCAGTCTCCTTTGTGAAGCAAGCTTCCTGTGATCTCTTTGCGATCTATGGGATCTCTGCAACTTCATCTCTGTGAGGTTGCACTAAGTCTTTGTCCTCTACACGTTGTGTGGGTTCTTCTTCTCTTCAAGCAAGTCTCGTGTGTGCTCTACAAGCTGCTATCCAGATCTTCTTCGACTAACCTTCATGGCACCTAAGTAAGCTTGCGTTAAGATTATTTCCTTTCGGCTTAGATCATCACTTTGAAATGTTTAGCCTAACCATGTTATTTCTTATTGTGTCTTCTTTTTGTTGTGTGACCTTACTCTTGCCGTGACCTTCCCGGGAACTAAAACTCATTGATAACTTTCTTCATTTGATCATTTTCTATTATGATTCATTTGATCAATGTCTTAAACTTCAAATTCCTTTTCTTGTCTCGTAATTTGATCCATTCAATTTGGTGTCGTGACCTTACCATGACTTTACCCTACTGATTAAACCTAATTCTGTGTCTTGATCTCACTTTCTTTTGATCATTATTATAACTCAATTGAATGGTGCACTCTTATTCCATCCCTTAGGAAATCCACTAAGGGCAAGGAACTAGTTGAAGGGACCTCAAAGGGCAAAGACCCTTCTTCTTCCACGCCCTCCCGAAGGCCTCAGCCTTCGTCTAGCTCCCAGTTCCCTAATGCGGGTTTTGAACAAGCCTTTCAGTCCAGGACCTTCAATCTACTTCCATGTCGGTCTATTGATAGACCTTTCTTGGTTGAGCATTGCCCCTCTATCATAGAGGTGATTGAATTTTATAACCTAGAATTCTTTCTCTCCCTCGAACGAACTATCAATTTTGTCCTTGTTTCTGAATTCTACAACAATCTACAACAAGGTCCACAAGGGGGCTTTGATTTCATGACTCGGGTAGCCAAGAGAAATCTTGACTTCTCCTACGACATCTTGGCTGAGTATCTAGACGGTCGACGATCGCCTAATTTTTATTCTATCTACCCAGAGCTTCCTGACCCCTTATTGGCTCCATTCGAGGATGTCACCCCCAACACCATTTATGAGCACTTCTTCGGGCACCCTCGACGAGCTGGCCTTGATGAGTTAGGGCCTGACTTTCCAACCTTTGCGGCCCTCCGTTTTCCCTCTATTGATTATGTTCTTTTCAAGATAATTACGAACTGCATCCTGTCAATAACCTCCAAACCCCTGACTGAGATCCGACCATATCATTGTCTGATGCTTTATGGCATGCATCGCCACCTTGACTTTGATATTATGGAGAGCGTCTTTCAGTCGATCATTTCCTATCGAGAGCCCAGTCGTCGCACTGTTTACATGTCGTTCGGTCACGTCATTACTGACTGGCTTATGTCAGTAGGTATTGATGTGACCAAGGGCAGGACAGTGCCCATGGTTCGACAGGATTGTCGACTGGGCAGACGAGCGTTTGCCAAGTCTGGCATCGTTGTTGGGCCTGGCGATCAGGGTCTCATCTGGAAGGACGGGCGGGGTTTAGGTGAGCTTCCTAGGGGCGCACATGTTCAGGTACCAGCAACCCCAGCAGCTCATCAGGAGGCGCCCATACCAGCAGCGGACTATGATTACGCGCCAGATCTCGACATCTGCTGGCAGGTTTCGGAGCTGGAGCTGACGATGTAGCACGAGTTTCACATCTCCGAGCTCTGGCGTAAGGAGGCCCGGTCTAAATTTCGGGCTTTCAATCGCCGACTACTCGCACTGGAGTCCGACGTCTCCGGGATCTGCTCGCAGCAGGAGGCGTGGTACACGGAGTGGCACCAGCATACGTTTCCTAGAGCTGCGCCCTCTGGTAGTACTGCCCCAGGGTCCTTCATACCTGATGACACGACTGATGACCCGATGCAGGATGATGACCCCCCCCCCCCCCCCCCCCCCCGCGCTACGGATTGATGACTCTGGTTCTGGCTCTCATGATTTGTGGTGCATTTGCTTGTTATTTCTTGGTGATGTCCTTGACTATACTCTGATGCATTGATATGCATCTCACTATTTGTCTGGTTTGGTTGTATGATGTCTTGACTATGCTTTGATGTTGTATGATGCATCAGACTTTATGACTATCTTCATGTATGCCTTGCTATATTATGCTAGTTCATATGATTGTTTATACGATTACTATTTCCATGTATGCCTTGCTACATTATGCATTACTATGCTTATTCTTACTCCATGATCATATGATACATATGATTGTTTTGCCATGCTTTATATTTATCATATGTTTTCATATGTTTTCAAAATTAAATCATTTCTTTGTTGTTTTGGGAAAACCCCTAGGGTTGAGGGGGAGTATGTTTAGATTTAACAACCGGTCTACACCCTTTTCGGTGTGTGACAAAAGGGGAGAGTATGGTTGGTTAAGTTTAGGACTACTACGAGTTTAAATATTGTAAGGGGAGGATCCTGGATCCTGATTCTCCTACAATTCTGAAATTTGAGACTATTGACTTCAAATTCCTAAACTTAAAATCGGGTTGTCAAACAACAAAAAGGGGGAGATTGTTGATGCAGTCTGACCCTGATTGTTGTTTTGGTGATGACACCGATTTTAGTTTAGGTTGATGAGATGATTGAGATTAAGTCATGGTCGTGGACTAGGCATACCTAGTGGGACTAGGTTGGATGAAAACCTGACTTGGAGGGTCAGGTCCTAGTTTGGGAGCTAGGTTGGATGAAAGCCTGACTTGGAGGGTCAGGTCCTAGCTTGGGTCAGGTCCTATCAAAGATTACATACAACTCGTTACCAAACATAGTAATGTAATCTTAATTACATTATATTACATTATAAACTTAATTATATTACAAACTCGATTATATTATCTCATACCAAACGCAGTCTTAATGGTGAATTGATCATGCTGTGTGTGTTTCAAATCTTACTTTGGACAAGGAGCATGTGGATGCGATAATAGGCCAAGAAAGTGGCATCGGAGACGTACGAATATATGAATTCATTGACTCCATTAAATTTGAAATATATATATATATATATATATATTTATTTATTTATTATACTAATTTTGACAAGATGCGTGGGCGCTTGGATTTATCCAGGCACCCCAATTGTTAAACCGTGATTTTTGTTTATTATTTTTTTAGCTTGGGAATAAGCTAATAAAATTTTATCTTTAGGATTCAAAGATTGAAAATTTTATTTTTAAGTGTAAAAATTCATAATCGGGAGGGTTAGGGATGGAAAAGCCCTAGCTTAGAGAGCTAGGTGTGAAAATTTCTAACTCGGAGGGTTAAATGATTGAAATCCTGGCTTGGAGGGCCAGGTCCTAGCTTGGAGGGCTAGGTTGAAGTCCCAGTGAGTGAAACTGGGCATGAAGTCTTGGTCTAAGGGACTAAACACGAGTCAGAGAAGGGCTGGAAGCTTGTTCTCTTAACTTATAGTGGATTTGGCCTTGCCTGAATCGATCTGGTGACCGATCAGGGAAGTTGGCACGGAGTTCCCTCGTGGATCGGTTTGGTGACCGATCCAGCTATGTCTGATCGGTCTGGTGACCGATCAGGAAGCATACAGTGACTTTGGGAACCTTACTGCTCGGCTCCTGATCGGTCTGGTGACCGATCAGGGAGCATACAGTGACTTTAGGAACCTTACTGCTCGGCTCATGATCGATCTAGTGACCGATCAAAGATACTATTCGGATCGTTCTGGTGAACGATCAAACGTCGCGGACTTCTCACTATAACCGATCAGGTTGGAGCCTGATCGGTCGGAGGGTGGCCTGATCGGTCACCAGTCCGATCAGGCCACACCCTGATCGGTCTGGGGACCGATCAGGAGGGTTAGACTGCGAAGCTGGGAAATCACTCTGCAAAGAGGTGGATCGGTCTGGTGACCGATCCACGACTTGGGATTGGTCTGGTGATCGATCATGGAGAAGTCGCGATTTCGGGTTTCTCACTGGGGACCGATCAGGCTTGAGCCTGATCGGTCTGAACCCATCCTGATCGGTCTGGTGACCGATCAGGAGTCACTCTGATCGGTCTGGTGACTGATCAGTAGCTGACAGCTTTAATTCAAAAGCGCTGTTAGAGCTCTGATCGTGTTCTGATTACTACTGATACACTACTGATACTTGTTCAGAGTCCTCTGATATTTGATCCTCTGTTGATTTGCTGTGCTAATGATCTGATTAAGTATGCAGATGACAGGGATGAATTCAGACACTCAAGGAGGGTCAATGGGAGTCTTTCCTTTGAGCAGGTTTGTCCGTTTTCCATCTCAGGTTGCAACGGATGCTGGCGCTGCTGGAACTGCTGACTAGGGATCGACTGAGGGAAGCTCAGGGAGTTTAGGAGAGCTCAGCGGTAGGTGGGCAGTTACAGTTGAGCAGCTGGGAGCTGCAGTGAGGTGGCGGTGACCTGGCGATCAGTGAGCAGAGACTTAAGTGTTTGGTGGCGAAGAAGTCTTGTAACGCTTCTGATTTCTTCCTTCAGAGACAACTCTTGAGTTCTTGCGACAACTTTGATCCATCTCTTGAGCAAGCAACTGTGAATCTTGAGCAACCTTCTGATACTTGAGCACTTGGAAGAGAAACAAGGAGCTTGGCGAGTCCATCAATGAGTAGACACGAAGAGCAGGGAGTTCTTGCGTGAGATCTGTGCTGAGTGGAGCTCGGTGAGGAGTTCGCTTGTGTTCTTACTATCCTAAGTGCTCTGTAAGATTCCTTCTTGTGTTTCATTGTGCTTAATATTATCATCCTGTTGAAACGTTGTGGAGAGGTTACTCCATCGAGAAGGAGGTTGCATTCTACCGGATTTTCCGGGGCTTGATCTGCCGACGATCAAGGGATCGCCCACCTTAAGGGCACGCCAAGGAGTAGAGGCAAGTTATCCCCGAACCTTGTAAACGATCCTTGTTAGCATTTTGGTTTGCTCTTCATTTCTGCACATTTCTGTTTGTTTTCTTTGTTTCCGCTGCTTAACTTCTGAAGTGCAGAGAAATCTTAAAAAGAGCTAAGTCTCAAGTGTCTGGCTATATTCACCCCCCCTCTCTAGCCATCTAAGCACCAACAAGTGGTATCAGAGCTTGAGGCTCTGTTCAAGCGGCTTAACATCCGAGAGTCAACAACAATGGCTTTGAGAGAAGGATTTAGCACCACTCGACCTCCCTTCTTCGACGGATCCGATTTTCAATATTGGAGGTCGAAGATGGAGTACTATCTCAAGATGGACATCAACACATGGTTCGCTGTGAAGGAGGGTTTTTCCCCTCCAAAAGATGATGAAGGAAAAGAATTGGAATCTTCGCGTTGGTCGGCTGAGCAAACCCGGAAAAGTGAAGCCGATGCGAAGGCGGTGGTGACTTTGCAATGTGGAATGAACAAAGACCAACTAATCAAGGTTGGTCCCTTTACAAGCGCAAAGGATTTGTGGAATAAGCTCATCGAACTCTACGAGGGCACCCGAGACTCGAGAATCGCCAAGAAAGACTTGCTCCTCAACCAATTACAAAAACTCTCCATGAAGGAGAGTGAAACGGTGAGTGAACTTCATAGTAGGTTCAAAGAAGTCCTCAGCGGTCTTCACTCTATTGATGAAAAGGTCGAGAATCGCAACCTTAGAAGGTATGTGTTAAAAGTTTTTCCAAGGAACGCCTTGTGGTCATCCATGGTGGATGCCTACAAGGTTTCTAAGGATTTATCAATTGTAAAGTTAGATGATCTATTTTGTGAAATGGAGCTACATGAGATGGCTAACAAAGGCCCCAAGGAGAAGGGGATTGCACTTGTAGCAGGGGAAAGGAGCAAGAAGAAGAAGGAGAAGAAGAAGGAGAAGGAAGTCTCTTCATCTTCATCCGAGTCCGTGTCCGAATCCGAGGAGGATGGTAGCGGGTCTTCTTCCTCCGAGATGGAAAACTTTGTTAGAAGAATGATGAGGAAGAGTCGGCGCTTCAAGGGTAAAGGTAACCCTAGTAAAGTTAAGATTGATAAGTCTAATATTACATGTTATGAGTGTAGCAAGAAAGGGCACTTCAAGAAGGACTGCCCAAAACTAAAGAAGAATGAGGAGAAATCAAAGAAGAAGAAGAAGGTCTTGAAAGTCACATGGGATGAATCATCCTCTAGCTCATCCGAAGAAGAGAAGGAAGAGAAGAGTACATGCCATGTAGCACTCATGGCTATTGAAGGTGAGGAGAGCAGTGATGAATTAACGGACTCCTCAAACGCGGCTTCATCATCTTCGGATGATGAAGAGGTAATCACTCTCGAATTAGATAAATGTTATGGGACCATTGCATGTTTAACCGGTTTATTGAAAAAGTCAAAAGGAAAAGTTAAATCATTGAAAGTAGAGGTTGAACAATTGAAATCCTCTAGGGATGAGAATGTTGATGGTTTACATGTAGAAATGTTAGAGGATGAAAACAAATCTTTGAAGAGTGAAGTTGAGAGACTCAAGAGTGTTCTTGAGAAATTCTCAACTAGCTCAAAAACTCTAGATATGATTCTAAATGCACAAAGGGCGGTTTACAATAGGGCCGGTATTGGTTACCGACCTAAAGAACCATCCTTTGTTTCTTTGATGTCTAGGACTCATGTGAGATCACCTAAGACTCCTAAGGTTCAAAAGAAAGTGGTCAAGGCATGGGTGCCTTGACCACGTCTTCATCCAAACCACGTCTTCATCCATGCCCGCCAATAGTCGAAATCTTCATGATCGTAGGGCAGTGGAGTGTAGATGTTATCCCCCAACTTATCTTTCATCATTTTCCTCTAGCTTTGTTTGCTCCCTCAGCGGTTAGTCCAATAAGAGTGGTCCTTTGCTATGATACCACTTTTTAGATCGATGTCGGTTGCTAGAGGGGGGTGAATAGCAATTTTCAAACTTTTTCTTCCTACACGGTTAGTTGCGCAAGCGGAATATACTACAATAAAACTAAACTAAACAAAACAAGAAAGAAACTCACAATTTATGTGGTTCGGAGATAAACTCCTACTCCACGGCTGCTCGTAAGGTGTACGATCTCTAATCCGTCGGTGGATGATTCCCCGGAGCACGTCCGGCTAGATCGCGTAGCTCCTTGTGGGTGGAGAAACCTCTTCACAACTCCTGGACACTATCTGATCACAATAGGCTACTGACTCACTTTACCCAAGCAAGTTTCGCCAAAAGCTCCCAGCCCAAACCGAGTTCTCCTAAGTAGAACTCAGGGCTGTATCTCACGCTAGCAGTCGACTGCTCCCAGGGCAGTCGACTGCCCCCACTCAGATTCGACCGTTGACATCCCTAACGTTTGAATTTTGGTGACTCACCAGTCGACTGCTCCCAGAGCAGTCGACTGGTCCAGGGTCAGAAACCTTCTGTGAGTTTCTGTGTTCGCCGACAGTCGACTGTTATATTCCCAGTCGACTGCCCAGCTTACAAACACACTCCTACTCACTCTCATGACCCTCCTCCACGCGTGCCTTTAGGTACACTCCCTTGGCTTGCCCCTTGAAGTCCTCTTCCACCGGCTATCGTCCCTCTGATGCGCACGCAAGTCCTCGACTTGCCTCCATGCCACCCTTCACGTGTGCCCTTTGAAGTCCACTTCCCGGCTTGCCCTTGGAGTCCTCCTCTCTCGGCTCTTGTCCCTTACCTCAGCTGACTCTTCACCAGCAGCCTTGACTATTGACTTCGCGCCGTCTTCGTCTTCAGCCCTCGTCCCTCGGATGCACACAAGCCTCCAGCTTGTCTCCATGTCATCCTTCACGTACGCCTCGAAGTCCACGCCCCTTGGCTCATCATCCTTGCTATACCAAGGTCCCTCGGGGGCACACAAGCCTCCAGCTTGTCTCTATGCCACCCTTCACCGTACCGAAGCCGTCCAGCCAAATCAATATGTGTAAACCTACAATCCTGCACACTCAATTACACATATTAGATCATAAGGAAAAATCTAACTTAAACCCTTTGCCCAAACATCAAAATTCATGGTCACTCCGGACCATAGATTGCCTCAATATGTGTCTCATAACCCTGCCCAACAAATCAAAGCTCAATGTGAGAGGCCCAAAAGGAGTAGTTCTTACCATCCAACTGCTCGAAAGAGAGTGGTGCAATGATGTGGTTGGTAAAGATTGAGATATTCGGCTTTAGAGTGCTAGAGGTAGTCATTGATCAGTTTTGGGTTGTTGAGAGGTTGTTAGCGTCAGGAATAGGCGCCAGAATATGCACGCGGCGGAGGAGCCTTCGGCGTTCGACAGAGGAAAGCACACTGCAGAGAACAATACACGGCATGCGACGACGTTCAGGAAGAAGCCTTTAGCACAATTGAAGATGAAGGTCGCGAGTCGAGGATGAAAAGGAAGGGCTGCCTTGCTCGAGCAGATCGTGGGGAGCGACGCGATCGGGTGCAAAGATAACGCGATCACGTGTGGAGAGCGACGCGTTGTCGAAGCTCGCGACGCGTGCATGAGAAGAATAGCAGCTTCGGCTTATCTAGAGAATAGTAACTTTGCTGTTCTCTAGAGAACAGCAGTGTCTCGTGTAGGAGAGGAATAGTAGCGTCACAAGGAAGAACAACGTCGCATGGAGAGAGGGGAAAAGAGAAGTCACGAGCAGAACAAGTCGCGAGAGAGGAAAAAAGAAACATATCGATCAAATGTAGGGCAAAAGAGAATTTTAGGATAAAGGAAAAAAACTTTTAAACCTTGCGTTCTGATACCATGTTAAAGAATTCTTTTCATCAAATATTACAAGATATAATTCTTATTTATATACAAAATCAGGACCTATTCTAAGAAATAATTAGAATTCTATTTTAAGAAATAAATCAGGATTTTTTTTTAAAGACTAATTTGTATTTTAGGTATAATACAAATTAGGATACATTAAATTATCCCTAGTTATCTTTATAATATTTTAACAAATATGATTTAGTATCTCTAGGGGTTGGTGGTGGTAGCACATGACTTTCCCGGTGGACAATCCCACTCTTTGAATTTTCAATAAATTATCATGAAATTAATCTAAATCGTGATACACTAGTTTAGTCACAAATTGAAAATTATGGGTTAATCAAGAAGATCTATGGACTTAGATGACTGAGTTAAAACTAGCTTGAGCTTCAGCAATTTGGGAGGGTTTTGATAATTCAATTAGAAGGAACCTAAATCTTCATTAAGGACTATCAATGTGTAATCATGAATTCATTGTGCAAATGACAGATCATTTTAGGCTATGAATTGGGCTTTATTCCTTGATAGAGATGTCAACCCTTGATCAGGGAGATTATGACGCACTTTATTTGTCCCTTACAAAGAGTTGTGGTCTAATTAAGGGAATTGGTAGGCACAAATAAGTGAACTATTACTAAGTTAAACATTATTAAACCAGTTGTTGGACATAATAAAGTTAATAGGTTAGTTCTATAATTTTAACAGGTTTAACATAACATCCAGCTATTGTTTGCAATCGCACTCGATCCCAACCTGGATTGGCTTTCTAATCTTCCTTGAGAAGTCAAGCAATAACGTTTGAGATTTATAAAGAGATAACTGAAGATGAGCCAACTACTTTGAATGGATTCAATAAAATCAGTTGGAATCAAACAGATGGAATGCTATGTCTAGTCTTTGGCAAGATCAATTAAAATTTAGTGATCAATCCTTCGATTCATTGGTTGGGTAATACCGATTAACTGCATGTGCAATGTAGAACAAGCGAACAAAGGGGCAAATGCAAACCTTTAGCAGAGGTGGATACGTGAAGGTGATTGACGTAATTGTAGTTGTGCAATTACAATGGGCTATCCATGAAGGTGATTTTGGCAATAATTTGGCATTATCACTTTTAGTGGAGGTTGACATCCCATTAAAATGGTTGCTCTGATTGTGAATGTGATGAAACTTCACAAAGGCTGAATAGAATCTACAAGATGTTTTTTTTTCAAGATAGCAGGATCGGTCGGCCGGCAAAAGGAAGACTGAATTGCTCCTAAAAAATGAAACTTGATTTTTTATTTTTACTAAACAAAGATAGTTCGTTAGCAAAAACAAGAGTCATAAATCAAATTAACTTAAAAGAAAAAAAGGCACAGAATGTACTTGATTTGCAACCTGGGTGATTGCTAATCTAAGACAAATGAATGCTCACTCTCCAGATTACCTCCTTGTGGGCGGAGAAGTCTCTTACAAAGTTAGACACCCATAGAATAAGAGAAAATTGACAAGAAATTCGTTACAGTTTGAATTGATGAAATGCTTTGAGTTCAGGGTCCTATTTATAGCCCCTGGGAAAACTTATCGACGTGTTGACGTGATACATCACGGGTGCCCGAGTGCACACGGGCGCCTGAGTGTGGTCAATACCTATCCGCGTTGCAACGGCCAGAAAATGGCTCGTTTTGTCGATAAGTATCAAGTCTTGGACTCCCGTATGAACTTAGGCGCCTGTATTGTCGAACGCCCGTATCCATGCGGGTGCTAGAATGCCCGGGCACCTAAATCCACTCGAGTGCTTGGGAGCTAATTGGTCAACTCCAGTTGACCAATCTGCTTCCATCCTCCTAAGTAATCTCCAGTCATCCAGAATTGTGCTTATCCAAATCCGTCCCCGGCCTTATCCTCGAGTAGACTTCCTTCTTTTCTTCCCATCCTCTTCCGTAGCCTTCGTGTCTCTCGAATGCACCAAGTCAGTCAGCTTCCTTCAGGACCATCTCCAGAAAATTGGAGGCCCTAGGCTAATTTTTAAATAAAAATCTTATATAATTTTTTTAATTAAATATAAAATAACCGATAATTAAATGCACATGATTATCATAAATATTCAATATACTACGTAAATATAAAACTTTCAAAAATTAAATTAAGAGCTCCTCCATTGTTATATCAATTTCAGTAACTCCTCTACATATAAACTAAATCTAATCACAAAATACAAAATGTTCATACTCTTCATGTTTTTTGTTGTGAAAATTTGTCAACTAAATCATCGTAATCAAGCTTAGCTACCATCTTTTTTTTCAATAGACAATATGGCCAAACCATTCAACATATCTTGTGACATAGTTGATCGAAGATAATTCTTTATCAACTTCAACTTTGAGAAACTCCTTTCAGCAGAAGCAACCATAACTGGTATGGTTAATAATATTCTATAAGCTATCCAAGCATTAGGAAACCCATGATGCAAATTTTTGACATACTCCAAGACTTCAAGTGGTTTGGTAATCTAATTCGGCAATGCTTTTCTGAGTAATTTTGCAATTCAGAAAATAGTTCAAGCGCATTAATATCAGAATCATCCTCATGCTTCAAAAATTCTTCAAGTGCAACACATGAATTGTTCAAACTCTCATCATCTGTATTTTTCAACTTGCTCAAGTTAAATAAAAACCCAAAAGTCTCTTCATATTTCTGAAATTGCTCAAATCTTGTCTTGAGTGAAGAAAGAGCATTATCAACTATCTGCAAAAAATAATTTACTCGAAAATATTCTTCAGCTCCTTGTATTGGTTCATCTCGAGAATTTTCATCAAAGAATCTTTTTCTGTGACGAATACGAGTTTCACGAAATATAGGTTCAACCTCCATTCCTAAAGCAATCTTTTCAGCTTCACTCTTTACAACTTCAAACCAATATTTCTTTATTCTTCCAAAAAGATAATCAAACCTTTTAACAGACTAATACCCTCATCAATAGCTATATCATTTCTTTGGAGAATCTTACTGACTTTATTTACTTTCTGCAATATTTCAAACCATATTACCATACCCATAAAAAATTCAAAACTTTGAAGTTCATAATTTGCCAAAGACTCTACATCACTCACTGTTGTTGCATCACCACTATGTTATACTAGATGCAATAGTGCATCCCTTATTTGAGGAACTTGAAATCTTATAGCTTTTACGCTATCAAGATGACTTTCCCAATGTATATCCAACCATGATTTCAATGTAAGTCCTTCTCTATTGCGACCTTTTACAAAAGATTTAAGAATCTCCCATCGTTTTGTTGAACCGAAAAATAATTTATAAATTCTTTGTATCACTCAAAAAAATGATTTAGCTTGAACACAACTCATAGCAATATCACAAAGGGCAAGATTAAGAGAATGATAACCACATGGAGTGTAAAATGCTCTAGGATACTCTTTAAGTACTCTGTTGCTTACTCCTTTATATTGTCCTTTCATATTTGAGCCATTATCATATCCCTGCCCTCTCATGTTATTAAAATCAAGTTCCAATTTTCTCAAAATCGATTTAAGCTCATTGTAAAGTGCATCCCCTGATGTTTCAGTAACTTTCAAAAACTGAATAAAGAACTCCTTCACTGTTATGGGAGTCTTGGAAATATCAACACATCTCAATATAAGAGACATTTGTTCTTCATGACTAATGTCTGGAGTACAATCAAGAATTATAGAAAAATATTTTGCTCCTTTGATGATTTCAAGGATCTTATTCTTAATCTCGCCTGATAACATAAGTATGAATTCATTTTGAATATTATGGCCAAGATAATTGGATTAGACCTCGGTTATCTTATGGCCAAGATATTTTTGTACTGACTTCATAATTGGATTAGACCTCGGTTATATTATGGAGTACAATCTCTAAATCCTGAAATAATAACAGGCACGTGTATTTAATTATTATTTCTTTGATTTACCAATGGGCGAGATTTATTCTGTTAAATCGATGAACCCGGTAAGTTGGGAAATAATATTATGTACATAGTATGCTGCTGATTATTGAGAGAATCCGTGTCCTAGTGAGTCGGGATGATGATGCCCCCTTGATGAGCTCATAAGGTTCATCATGTTAAATTTTGCAAGTGGACTATAGTCCAATATGATAAAAAGGTTGAGTTATACTAGTCAAGGATCAAGAGGTTGATTAATTAAAATTGTCATAATTTAAATTAATCGATGGACATTCGATATCTTAAACATGGGGAAATGGATGTACTCATAATAGGTGGAGCTCATATAAAAATATGGGGGTTAGTGAGGAAGTTTAATGGGGATCCTTTAGTGGAATAGATCTCCATTAATAGATCAGATTTGGATTCATTTACGGGCCAAGACTCAACTCCTCCTCATGGTCCCTATCATAGCCCTATAAATACCCCATTGGAGTCATGAAATCAAGGCTAATGATTTATGGAAAACCCCAAAGCCCTTCTCCCTCTCTCTCTCTCTCTCCTAGGGTTGCGGCAAGGAGGTAGTTTTCTTCTCCCTTGGCCGGCGGCAACCAAGCAAGGGAAGGCTTCTACTTCTTCATCCTCCAACAGTTGGCATGCAAGGAGCTCACGGTTGGTGAAGAGAGAGTCCTCTCATCTCTTGTGGGCGTGCGCGGGGTGGAGGAAGAGGGAGGGCGGCGCCGATGGCATTGGAAGAGGGAAGGTGGCCGGTTGGGAGGAATACAAGGAGAAGTTGTTGGCTTCTTCTCTTCCTTCGTTGATCACCTGCTCTTCCTCTCCATCACTGGTAGTGATCGGCATCGGAAGTTGAGAGGAGGTGGAGCTCTGGGCTGGTGGCACATCTTGGAGGTGGGCGGTACCGATGCAAGCAAGGGAAGAGGATAGGGTTTTGTGGCTGAGATTCCGGGAAGAGAAAGATCTCTTCTTCTTCTCCCTCATCTTCCTTACATCACTCGGTGGCCGGAGCAAGCAAGGAGGAGGCGGCTTCCTCCATTGGTGGCCGACAGCATCAACCCTAGAGCTTAGGGTTTGGTGTTTTGGAAGAAGTAGGAAGAAGAAGACCTTGCCCTAGGGTTTTGGCCAAGCTAGGGTGGAGAAGGTATTGATAGAGCCTTGATGACTCCGCATCTTGGTAGCTCATCTCCCACACGACGTCCAAGAGGGGAGGGTCATACAGTAGAAGACTGCAAGGTAAAAGACGAGATATATCTCTCTTTGGCTCCTTGTTCGTTTCTATTTTATTTGCTCCGATTATTCTTGTCATTGCATGTATTTTAATTAATTAGCATGGTTTAATTAATTATTAATTAATATTGATAATTAATTATGTCATGGACCCTGATAATAAATATAAAAATCGGTGATCCATTCGTCATCTTTTCCGCGATCACATGATTCGGAAAGTTACAGGCCTTACTCTTGAGTTTGGCTAAGGTGTGACTTGAATCAATTGATACGATGACGAAATGGTCGTTTGGGAGATAGGTCTCCATTCGGATTAAATTTTTAATCCGTAGAAATGGAGAGGTCTCTCATGTTTGATCCCGTGTTCGCTGAGGAAACCCGCCGAGCTATACAACCAACAATTATTGCCACTCGGGCACCTGTGGCAAGATCTTGCTCAAGCATTGATGGTAATATTCCGCTTGGGCTAAGTTAGGTAGGTTTCTCCCATCTCTTGATCTAACACAAATGGACGCTCGAGAGGGCATGTTCCTGGCCCATCTAGCCTCGTATTTGGGTCTTCGATCTTTTGCAACATGAGGCCGCTCTGCGAACAAGTGGTATTTGAGACACGTGATCGTTCTGCTACCATGCGGTAACCTCTCAATACACCCGCAATCAATATTTCTTCATGAAGTTTAGGGGTTAAATGATGACGAAATCAGGTATCTGTCTTCTCTTATGCGCTTGTCATTATCTAAGCAAGTAGTCCCGTGATTTACGTCCTTGATGTTGACCCTGAGATGGGTTAGCAGGGCACTGAGAGCGAGCGAATCATCTTTTTGTCACCATAAATATACAAATCAAGCCTCATTCTCATGTCCCCGCGGATATAATTTAGTTAGTACTCAAATTTGTCATCAATGAGATATGGTCCTATTTTCGATAGCTGCAAATATTATTTCAGATTATCATATGCCCTGCTTAGAAAGGTCTCTCGATTAAGGTTGAAGAGTGTGCAGGACCACACGGGGGAGCCACTAAAATGATGGATTCACATTTTTATTATCAAAGTATATAAATCAAAAGTAATAAATAAATGATTGAAAAGTGGTAGGCTCTTAAATAGTGACGTTAAAATGGATCGAATTCACCAACCCAATTTGAGTCGATCATAAAAATATTGAATTAAGGTTCGAAATTGTTAGGTTAGGGTTGGGGGAAAATATTGGATTAAGTTAAATTTTATTTTAAAAATTAAGATATTTTATGCACATAAATAATTGAACGATAATTTTAAAATGATGAAATATTAAATAAAAATGAATAATTATAGAAAAATAATAAAAAAAGAATTTTTTTGGCCTGATGAGTTATTTGGGTTGATAAGATTATCTTGGTTCGCGTTTAAGATTTTAATATTAAGTTTGAATTTAAATTTAAATTTTATTATAATATTTTTATTTCAATGTAATCCATTTTATTCATCCGGAATCACCCATCGAATCACAAGTAATAATTTATCAGAAGAGAAAAAGAACTATAGCATAATAATTTGTATTATAAAAGTGACTTATATTTAAATTTCATATTCAGCTCCTAAATCACGCTTGATCAATCAATTACATACTCTCTCAAGATTTGATTGAATTGATGATCACTTAATAGAATTATTAAATTAAATAAGGATAAATTATGGGAAAATTTGATAAAACTCCCCAACATCAAACTGGGCTTTGCATATACTCCCCAACTGAAAATTTCTTTGCATACACTCCCTGATAGGATTGACAAGACAGTTTTATGTGTTATTTTTTTTATCAGTATAAAAGAGTAAAAATTCAGTATAAATCGTAAAGATTTGAGTATAAATTGTTTGAAATTGAGTACTAATTTAAGAAAATTGAGTATTATTTGAAAAAAATTTGAGTATACATTGTTTCAATATATAGTTAAAATTTCAGTATACATTATCAAAATTTAAGTATGAATTGATTTAGATTGAGTATTATTTGAAAAAAATTGAGTATATAATTTAGAAATTTGAGCATGTGAGGTTGCATCCACCACATCAAGATTTTCACATGAAGGGGCACCGAAATTTTATACTCAAAATTCTTAAATTAGTACTCAATCTCAAATAATTTATACTCAAATCTTTATAATGTATACTGAATTTTCACTCTTTTATACTCACTACATCAAGATTTTCACATGAGGGGTCACCGAAACCTTGTACTCAAATTTCTGAAATTAGTTCTCAATCTCAAACAATTTATACTCAAATCTTTACAATGTATACTAAATTTTCACTCTTTTATACTCAATCTATCAGGAAGTGAATGCAAAGAATTTATCAAGTGGGGAGTACATGCAAAGACCAATTTGGGATTGGGGAGTTTACTCCAATTAACTGATAAATTATCGATAAAGTCAAAAGAAATATTCTTCTATACAACGATCTATTAAATTTCCCGATTGAACTCTTTACCAGTAGGACGACCGTTTGGGACATCAAAAATCAACGATTGGAAGTAGCCTAAACCGTGAAAACGGAGTTGTGAGAGAGCAATACAAGCATCGTACTGCTAGGCGAAGCGATGGAATGAATGTTGCACCCTAGATGGTGAAAGTCCAGTAGCTGAAAGCATCACTAGCTTACGCTCTGACCCGAGTAGCATAGGGCACGTGGAATTCCGTGTGAATTAGCAAGGACCACCTTATAAGGCTAAATACTCCTGGGTGACCGATAATTCATAACTGTCTCAATGTTATCTTTTCCTTCCTTTTTATTTTGATTGTATGAATATTTAGTTAAGACCATTCCAATGCTCCTTTTCGCCATACATAAACTGAACCAACAATTAAGATAAGCACGAAAATGAAAACTTCAATATTCATATTTATTCAAGTTTAATTAAAAAAATGATTAACGAGATTTTTTCACTTTAAACAACCGACTCGACTTTACGAAAGTTTCCCACTAGCCGCCAGGGTAAATCAAGATGTGCTCGTGGTGGGCGTTTTAGAAGCCCAGCGTCCCATGGTTCGCGCCCCTATTTGGAGAAAAATTGTTGAAAATAAGCCGTAGTTAGAGATCGAACTATAAATATTTTGGATAACGATTAATCATCTTACCGCTGCACGTAGGCCCGCAGGCTTTATTCAAGTTTAATGAATCTTCTAATTCTCGCTGATCACATTGTGATCGAGATTTTCATCTACCGATTTCATGAGCTCCAGTGCCTCCTCTACATGAGATATCAGGGCCTCGCGGTGCCGGCTTAAGCCGACGCTACCGGAGAAGATATGGAAGCACTCAAGCTCCGACGTCGTCTCCGCCACCAATTTCAGCAGGTCCTCCATCCCCAATTTCTCGAACCGACCGATGCTGTTCCGGTTCGACTTCATCATCCAAATGGCCTGATTGATCACGAACCGCCTCATCCTCGGAACCGTGATCTCGGGATTGGTGTATTGCTGCAGTATCGCCGCCAGCTTCTCCTCCAGCTGGGCTTCCTCGACGCCCGCTCGCCTGAGCGCGTCGGAGAATTCGCCGGGAGTGATAGTCAGTTTACAGATCTGCGTTGCGAGACCCAGCGATGCCTCCAGTAATTTGTCCTCCGTCGTCATAATCGCTTCCAGCACCTGCACCGAAGTTACAAAGAAAATTTGAAGGGGAAACAAACAAAAGTAGAAAATTTATAAAAAAAAAATCCTTATTATTTATATTATTATTAAAAAATAACTTCCCTTCGAGAAATTATTAAAATAATATTTTATTTTTAATTTAATATTCAAAATATCCACTCCATACTCCCTCTTAAAATTATTTTATGTAAAATAGCATTATCTTAGATGACAAAAAATTATTCGTTCTGATGTAAACTTTTGATAAATTTTAAAAAAACTCAATTTTAGTTTGTTAGCGTCAAAAGGCAATATGCTTAACTAGACGGGGGCAAAATAAAACTTAGGCAAAGAGAAATGTCAGTCAGGGTGAGTGGAATGAGATCTTACGGTGGGCAAAGCGTCGGTGAGTGGCTGGAGGATCTGCTGGAAGCCATATTCGAATCCGCCGTAGGCGCAGAGATTGCGCAGAATCCTGGACGCGTTCAGCTGGATCTCTTCGTCGCCGCCGAGCGCTTCCATAAGTCGGTTCAACGCCTCTGGTTCGTCGGCGATTCGTTTGCAATTGCTCTCGTTTTCCAGCGCCAGGATCGACAGCGTCTCCCCTGCTTGAATCTTCAGCCGCTTCTCCTCGTTTGTGACTGATGGATTCAAGAAGATGGCGACGAGAAGGTTCGTTACATGTCCGGTTCTGCCGATTTGTTCCTTGGCGTAGTCGTCCATGGCGAGGTTCTTCAGTACCGTTATCGCTAACGTCTGCAGCACCCTGTGGTGCTTCCCGTAGCGGATGATCTCCCTCATGTTTCTCACCGTGAAGACTATCTCGGATAGCTCCCGCCGGAGCATCATGCCGGTGTTTCCGGTGGTGCCGGCGAGCTTCTTTACCACCTCCAGCGCCCGCTTCACCGTCTCGATCTGCCACTGCAGCGCCCGTTCGTTGTCCCAAAGATTCCTGCTCACCTCGGTGAGGTCGATGATCTTGGACAAGATCACGCGCGAGTTGCCGATCTTCCAGCAGTTGTCGTGATCGGCGGCGAGCTTTTTGAGGAGCGACAACCCCAGATGATTGAACTCCGAGATAGCGTAGGTGTCATAGTCGCCGGAGGTGTCCGCCTGCTTTCCGAGCAACGACGAGATCGACTCCATCGCGCCGGGGACGGCGCCGACGCGGAGCACGTTCTGCCTTTTCTCAGCGAGCTTGGTCAGGATCTCTGCCGCGCAGTGGCGGAGCTCCTCCTCCTCCGGGTGCGGGTTCTTCCAGCTCAGCATCTCGACGAGCCGGTCAACGACGGCATTCGAGGTGACGATCCTGCGGAGCGTATCGTGGCCAAAATCGCCGCTTAGGGAGAACCTCCACAGCACCCGCGCGCCGATGAGCTGCTCGTTGCGCAAGTTCGCGGCCAAAAGCTCCGTGGCGAAGCATACCAGGTCCATCTTTAGCCCGTCGACGAAGCTGCAGGTCATCAACTGAGCGTAGGTATCGCAGTAGAAGCACGTCACGGCGACGTCGACGCCGGAGCTCCCGGGGAAGCACTGGCGGCTCACGACCTCGAAGAGGGAGCAGCAATAGATTTTCCACCACCAGTAAACCTTCCGAATTAAAATAAGCAGGGCTTCGAAAAGCGCGAGGGAATAGAATATGATGAGCGCCACATTCCGGACGTGCTTGATCTCGGCGGTGAGGTCGCCGTGGCCATGCTCAACCCGGCGGGTTATGAAAAGGACGATGCCGCAGGCGGACAACCCGACTTGGATCCCCAAGAGAAGTGCGCTGATTTTCTTAGCGACGATGACCCAACCGGGGTAGGGCATCTGGGGAACGTCGGGAAGTCTCCACAGGCGGAACCAGTCGGAGTTGACGCTGATACTCAAGGAGAGGAAGCGGGGGAAGTGGAGGTGGAGATTGATATTCATGGAGAGGAAGGAACCCCGGGAATTGAACTCCAAGTTGCGGCTGATGGACCACCAGACGGCCATGGCAGCCACCTTCCACGTGATGCGGCCGGCATTTCCTCGGCCCCTGTGGCGGGACCACTCGGTGGCAGCGGCAGCCATCTCCCACGCGGACTGGTGCTGCCACTCCAGCTCGTTGTTGCGGCTGAACACGCGGAAGGACTCGATGACGATGATAGCCGTGACGAAGAAGAAGTCCTTGAGCTCCAGCGTGATAACGAAGCCGCCGAGGATGACGACGGTGGCCCAGACGAAGGCGAGCGTGCCGATCTTGGTGGCCCACTTCTCCAGTATCGCGAGGCGGAAGGCGAGGACGATGAGCTTCCTCTCCGGCCCCCTACCGGCCGCGTCGCGGACGCGGGGCGGACTCTGCATCGGCTCGCTGTTGGCTTCCGAGCGGACCTCGTACACGTCGTTCGACTGGCCGCTGGAGTTGCTGCTTCTGCCGTTGATGCTTCTATCGGTCGCGCCGCGGAGGCGGGGCGGACTCGGCATCGGCTCGCTGTTGGCTTCCGAGCGGACCTCGTACACGTCGTTCGGCTGGCCGCTGGAGTTGCTGCTTCCACGGAGGTCTTCTGTCTTTCTTGCCTTGCTGCTTCCACGAAAGAAAACTCGACGGAGAAACAAGAAAGAGAGTGTGGAGAAGCCAGAAATCTGACCTGTGAGTTAAATTCAGAGTAGATCTGACGCCGTCATCAAGCCCGATCGATGCGGAGTCGTGGCTCCTCTTCTCCCGGGCGCTTTATAGAGATTGGCGGCCACTAACCTTGCCATCTTTTGCTCTGCATTTGGATAGAAATGATTAAAAATTAAATACCGTAAATTATCAGCCCATTGTTCAATTAGGATGGTAAGAGGTCCGGGAGGTTTCGGTGGAGCCATATGATAATTAATTATTATCTTATGATATATTTTTATAATTTTTTTATAAAAAAAATATAGTACGAATCTTAAAATGTTAAATTTTTGGATGGTCAACTGTGGAGGTTTCTTAATTAATCTTGACGATAAATAAGAAATTTTTATGGAACGAATCGTTCGTTCCAGATTCACTTATTATTTGATTTATCATTTTAATTATAATAATAAAAGTCGATTTGTTCGCTTCTAACGTCCTCGTCAATTCATCTCAGAATCAATGAAAAAAAATAAATTACAAATATATTAATCTGATTGTTACGACTAATACGGGAAAAGACGGACATACTTATTTTATCAGACGTCTAACCCTCGAACCTCTAAAATGATAATTGATGGGGTTGAGCAACTCATGGTCGACATATGGAATGAAGAAGCTATGTATCAAGGTCCACCAAGTCTGAACACGCCCGAGACCATTCTAAAGTCGGAGACTCCCGAGACCTCCTTGGGAAGGCAGGTTCCCGAGACCACCTCGGGAGAATGGATCCCTGAGGTCACCCCGGGAAGACAAACGCCCAAGATCACCTCGGGATGATAGGTCTCCGAGATCATCCTGGGAAGACAGACGCCTGAAATCACCTCGGGAGGATAGATCCCCGAGATCATCTCGGGAAGACACGCGCCCGAGACCCTCCTGGGCTAAAGGACCCGAGATCACTTCAGGAGAGCGGAGCACGAGGATCATCCTATCCGATAGCCCAACCTCAAATAACTGTCCCCTTTTTCCAGATCTGCGGATAATTATCGCCGATAATTATTAGATAATCATGTCCGTAATATGCGACCATTAAGGTCTTAATTATCGCAACGACCTGAATTTAATTACTGTAATGGCTGTTACAAAGGTTATCCAGTAACCGACAATTGAGGGGACGTGGAGGGAACGTGGGGACACGTATGACCGCCGCCTCAGGTATATAAGGTACTTCAACCCCCAAGTAAAGGGGTTACACCCATCTTACTCATAAATTCTCCTTAGTTCTTTTTCTTTCATATACTGGAGTGCTGACTTGAGCGTCGGAGTAAGTTCCGTCGGAAAATCATCGGCGTATTTTCATTATCACTAGTGTTAATCTCACAGGGTGAAAGCTCCTTCCCTTTCTTCACTATTCTCATGGGTTAAATTCTGATGATTAATCATCCGCGTCGATTCCTTCCAAACCATAATATTATACGTATTAGTCAGTCCAGTAGAATAAAATTTATTAGATATTTTTCTTTCAAGATATAAAAGTAATTATAAATAATGAGGATCATCCTATCTGATAGCCCAACCTCAAATAACTGTCCCCTTTTTCAGATCTACGGATAATTATCGCCGATAATTATTAGATAATCATGTCCGTAATATGCGACCATTAAGGTCTTAATTATCGCAACGACCTAACTTTAATTACTGTAATGACCGTTACAAAGGTTATCCAGTAACCGACAATTGAGGGGACGTGGAGGAGAACGTGGGGACACGTATGACCGCCGCCTCAGGTATATAAGGTACTTCAACCCCCAAGTAAAGGGGTTACACCATCTTACTCATAAATTCTCCTTAGTTCTTTTTCTTTCATATACTCAAGTGCTGACTTGAGCGTCAGAGTAAGTTCCGCCGGAAAATCATCGGCGTGTTTTCATTATCACTAGTGTTAATCTCACAGGATGAAAGCTCCTTCCCTTTCTTCACTATTCTCATGGGCTAAATTCTGATGATTAATCATCCGCGTCGATTCCTTCCAAATCATAATATTATACGTATTAGTCAGTCCAGTAGAATAAAATTTAAGATATTTTTCTTTCAAGATATAAAAGTAATTATAAATAATGATAGGTCATAGGTCTTTTTATATGTTTTTTCTCATCTCATCTCAACTACTTCTTTGTCCTTTTATATAGTTCACTAATTAATATGAAAGTTGACTAATTCATTTTATAGGTCTTTTTACCTCATTGTTCAGGATTGTCACAAAAGAGGCGACCATGACCTGATCACCGGGTGCTCTCCTAATTTTTATTTTCATATTCGAGATTTTGAGTTGTTCACAATGTCAATGAGATCGATTTCGTATTTACGGTGATTCAGCTAATATTTTAGTGTTTGTATTCTATTAGGGCAGATCATTTTTGCTATAAATTTTATAAATTTTATGTAGATGGGGAGTTTGGTTGACTCCATTTTTTATTTTTATTTTTCAAAAAATCATATTTTTTCATTTTCTAAAAATAATTTTCTTTAATTCTCTAATTTTTCAGAAAACATTATATCTTTTTCTAAAAACAAAGCTGGAAAATATAAATCAAATATGTTTTTCAGAAAATCATATTTTTTATGAAAAATGAAAATGAAAAATAAGCTTATCAACGCCCCTTTAAAGGATTGAAGATGCATGTGATAATTTTAAAAAATTAGGATTGAAGATGCAAATTAAGATTTGAATTAAATGCATTAGGAATTTTTGAGTTATATATTCACTTTTAATAACATGTAGGTATAATAAAAAAATATTTAAAATGTCAGCTAAATATTTGTTCGGAGTTTAAAAACAGAAAAATTAATCAAAGGTGTGAGGTATTAACTTCCTTCTATATCAATTTTAGGTTAATTTTAAATAATTAATTTATTATTTATTCGTAATCAATTTTGAACAAATTAATAATATAAATTCATCTACATGAAACATAGATTTCATTTTTGAAATCAATTCTGTCTTTTATCGATTGATGGCATCTCAATTTTCCTTTGTAAAAATCATATTTGATTTTTTTAAGACCCAAATATCCAACAAGTTTGACACCGAAGGGCACCTATGAAAATCTTTGGAGATTTTAACATTAATGTGATCAAATGTCTCGATAGGGTGAGGGCTGTCAGTGGCATCTATAAGAGAGGTCCCCTCCTCCACTCGTAGGTAAGTGTTCTCGTCCAATTTCATCTCACGTCTCTCCTTTTTTTCTCCGTCAGTATTCTAACTTAACAGTCGAAGTATCTACGTCGGAGATCTCCTAGCCCACCTTTAATGATCCTTTTTCCTTCGCAGATTCGCTGGAGCGCTCCTCGGATCCCTCGATAGCCGACCAGCCACTAGATAGAAGTAGAATTATTTTGTAATAAATGGAAAATAAGAAGGATAAGATAGACTTTGACCCGCCCAACTGTTTCCTTCTCCCCACCTAAAATTAGTTTTTTTTCCTCCAATAAAAGTCAAATACTGATCCTTTCCTGAGCTGTGCACAACTGTATCAGTTCCGTAGAGTTATGCCTTTTATATGTTTTTTTATGACAGTCTCAGCTGTTTCTGTTTGACAAATTCATATGAAAGTAGACGAATTTATTTTAATGCTTTTTAATAGAAATCTACATAGATGTTGTAAGCGATGCAATGTCGGCACGCTTACTTGATTAATCAGACATTTTATAAATTAATTTTTAACTACGGATTAATTTTCATCAATAGGAAAATCATTTTAAAATATTGACTATGGAGCGATACGTTGTTTAAGATTTGGAATTTTATCATCTTTAAAATTTCTTAAAATCAGATTAATCATCTTTAAAATCAGATTAATCTGATTAATCAACTTTAAAATTAATCGATTTTAAAAGTTAGATATATAAATTTAAAAAGAATAATAATGAAAACAATCTAAATCAATTTATTTTCTTTATAAGTAAATGGTACCTATCAAAATAAGATCAAAGTATAATATCCATGAAATAATGTAAGATCGAAGAACACTCTAATGTCCGGTAAATATGAATTTGCATATCTTTATAAATTTTTTCACTATCTAACTTTCTCTCATAAAAAAATACTATTATTCTTATTTCTCCATGCAAGATGTATTAAAGTTTACATTGCAAGATAATTAATATTCGACCTCCTCTAAAGAAATGCTCGATCAGGTATCATCCATCGATAGATAAACATCTTTTATTCGATATGTAATCACTTATTGATCCTCCTCCATAATACCATCTTAGAGTAAAATTTATGAACATTGTTCTAGAAGAAATCAATACAGATGGTCAGTCATCGGAGTCCAACCCACGAGAATGATGACGAAAGGGAAGGAGCTCTACCCCTACGAGATTAACACGAGCGTTAATGGGAACATGCTGGATATTTTCCGGCAAAGCCCATCCGACGCTCAAATCAGTACTCCAGTATATGGAAGATAAGAATTAAGAAGAAGTATGAGGAAAATAAACGTAACCCCTTACCTGGGGTTGGAATACCTTATATACTTGAGGCGGCGATCACACGTGTACCCACGTTCTTCTCCACATTCCCTCAATTATTGGTTACTGGATCATCCTTGTAACAGTCCTTGCAGCAATTAAATCCAGGTCGTTGCGATAATTAAGGCTTTAATGGCCGCATATTATGGGCAATGATAATCCCATAATTATTGAGGGTAATTATCCGCAGATTGGCAAAAATGGGACGGTTACTTGAAGTTGGCCCATCGGATAGGATGATCCTCGTGCTCTGCTACCCCGAGGTGATCTCGGAGTCCTTTGGCCCAGGAGGGTCCCGGTCGTCTGTCTTCCCAAAGTGATCTCGGGTATCTATCCTCCCGAGGTGACCTCGGGCGTCTGTCTTCCCAAGATGGTCTCAGGAGTCTACCTTCCCAAGATGGCTCCCAACGCCTTCGTTTAGATGGGTGGGGCATATATCATCTTTAAGCTCTTCGACATCTCTCTAAACCCCCCCCCCCAGCTTTTTCCATTTTTTTCTTTGTTCCAATTGGCTCGCAAGGGACATTTAGCTTCACGACACGCCCCAGCCATAGGTTCTTAGGAGGGTTCCCTTCTTCCCATAAGGGATGGAAAGAACGATTCTTCTTCATTCGACTACCCCACCGTCCCTTCAACCCCAATCGCTGGATGGAGAGCCTGCCTGCTCCCCCAGAACTAGGGGACTTTCAACAGGATCCCGCCTACCGGCGAGCCAAGAGCCTTTTGTCCGGTATGGAGTTTAGCGGCCCGAGTCTGGTAGATAGTGACGAACTCATGTACCGAGTGGGCCTCAGCCCTATAGTCACCGACATCAGCCCCAACCTCGGTAAGTTTATCTTTTTCGTCAATGCCCGTTAATTCTAACTGATATTCCATTGCTTGCATATTGCAGAGGTAATCATGCTCTCGAGGGCAATGAACCGGCTCATCAAGTGGGATGAAGCCAACAAGGAGACCCTGGACCCTCCTCTATGTTGGTGCAATCTTGGTTAGGTCAGGGTTGACCTAGGTTGACTAGGCTCGGGTGAGTCGATGTCAGATAAGCTTGGTGAGCTTATGTTTGGATGTTTCGATGTTTGATAATTATGTTTGAATGTCGTATGATGTCAAGTGAGTCAAGGTTGACTGGAGACTTGACTAGGTGAAGTCTAGGTGGATCGGGGAGATCGCACGCTGGCATGGGAAAATACCTAGTGGGACTAGGTGAAGTCCAGGTGGATCGGGGAGATCGCACACTGGCATGGGAAAAGACCTAGTGGGACTAGGCACACCTAGTGGGACTAGGCACACCTAGTGGGACTAGGTGAAGTCCAGGTGGATCGGGGAGATCGCACGCTGGCAATAGGAAAAGACCTAGTGGGACTAGGTGAAGTCCAGGTGAATCGGGTAGATTGCAGGCTGGCAAGGTGGAAGTCTACCGAGAGACTAGACCTAACTCGAGGGTTAGGCAAACCTGGTTGGGAATCAGGTTAAGTCCTAGTTGAGAGCTAGGATGGAGAAATTCAGGTTGGTCAAAGGGGTTGACCGTGAAATTGAGGTTGGTCAAAGGGGTTGACCGTGAAATTAAGGTTGGTCAAAGGGGTTGACCGTGAACACAAGTTAGGTTGGTCTCAATCGATTGGGTGATCGATTGGGTTGTTGTCTCGCGAGAACAAGAAGGATCTTAATCAATTGGGTAATTGATTAAGAAGGATGGTAATCAATTAGGTAATTGATTAAGGAGGATCTTAATCAATTAGGTAATTGATTAAGGAGAAAGTGAATCGATTGGGTAATCGATTAAGAGAGTTTGTTGCGAGAACAGAAGGTGGCTGAATCGATTGGGTAATCGATTCAGCCTTCCTTTAATCGATTGGTCAATCGATTAAGAGCAGTCTTAATCGATTGGCTAATCGATTCAGGTTCAAAAACTAGCCGTTGAACGGCTAGTATGACGTGGTAATCGATTGGGTAATCGATTAGGGAACCCTAGGCATCGGGTATAAGGGTTTTCACGCAGGTTTTGAGCCACATCTCTTCTCCCCTTCTTCTCCTTCATTTGGTGCCATCTCAAGGGAAGTCTTGGAGGACTTTGCTGCTGCATTTCGAAGATTCTAGAGGCAACCACAAGCTTAAAGATAGCAAGGAAAGCAAAGAGAGTTTATTCATTGTAAATCTTGTAAGATTTCATTTTGTGTTTGCTTTGATTCTTGTTGTATCTTTGTGAAAGCTTGTAAGAGGTTTCTCCACCTCAAGAAGGAGATCTTTCATAGTGCATGAGAAAGTGAGGAGAGTGGATCCTTGGATTAGTCACCCGACCGGGGTGGATACCAAGTAAATCCTTGTGTTAGCATTGCTTGAAGTCTTCCGCCGCGACAAATCATCTACAAGCAAATCGGAGCTAATCACCCCCCCTCTAGCTCGTCTACCGGTCCCAACAAGTGGTATCAGAGCGAGGTCGCTCTTCTTTGGACTCATCGCCAAGAGGGCAAGAGCTAGAGGAAGAAGAAGAAGTTGGAAGAAACCCTAATTTCAAGAAGTCATCATCAAGAGGGTTCAACTTCAAAAATGGAGTTCGGCTACGACACCCGGGCACCTCCACCATTCGACAAGGCAAATTTCGATCTTTGGAAGTCAAAGATTGAAAATTACTTCATGATGGAGATAGAGCAATGGTTTGCTCTAATGGAGGGTTTTGAGGCTCCAACAAGCACCAAAGGAAAGCTTCTCAAGAAATACAAATGGAATGAGGAGAAAATCAAGAGATGCGAGGCCAACTACAAAGTGACCAAGTTATTGGTCAATCTTTTGCCGAGCAACATCTTGGACAAGATTGGAGAATTCAAAGATGCCAAAGAGCTTTGGAGCAAATTGGCAAAGCTTCATGAAGATCCCTCCACTGTACCAAATCAAGACAAATCCGAAGAGGGAGATTCATCGGAAGAAGAAGATTCGGAAGTTGAGAGATGCTCAACATCCGAAGATGAAGTTCAAGAAGTCTCCACTTCAAGGATTGAGGGGGAGCAAAATGTACCATTGATATCGGATCAAAGAAAAGCTTCAACATCATCATCCGAGGTCAATAAAGAAGAAGAGGAGTCATGTGCCACCCCTACAAGCAAAGGTATAGATATTTCAATTTGTAAAAATAAAAATCATATCATTTGCTTTGAGTGTAGGGAAAGAGAACACTATAAGAGTAAGTGTCCCAAATTGGTCAAGAAGAAGGTGCAAGTGGCACCCAAGACCAAGGAGAAGCCAAAGGAGGTCGGCCCCGTGGCAAAGAAGGATAAGAAGCACATTGTGTGCTTCTCATGCAAACAAAAGGGACATTATCGAAATCAATGTCCAAAGGGGAAGGATCCGACCAAGACAAAAAGGAGGAGCTCAAATCAAGGGGGAGCCTCCAAGAACAAGACTAAGGTACCACTAGGTAATGGTACTCACTTAAATCATGATAATACGCATGCTAGAAATTATTATCATTTTAATGCTATTTATCATGAAAATAGGAGGTATGAGAAACCTAAAGAAAAATATAGAGCCTTCCATGCTAGGTCTACCACATCTAAGGATAGAGAAGATTTTAGATCATTTAAGGATAGACCTACCCAAAACAAGTCCAAGAAAAACAATCACCAAGGCTATACTAGAAAACCAAGCCTTGAGGAGGTAAAGATTGTAAATCAAGTTTTGAGGTCAAAACTTGATAAATTGGAAAAATCCCTTAAGAAAATAGAAAATCTATTTAAGGGATCAAAAATTCAAAACCTAGACTTAGGAAATCAAGGACCCTCTAGGAGCAAAAAAGGTTTGGGATACAAACCTAAAACCAAGGATGATGGTCCATCCTATCATAGAGTTCCATATAGATATGGAACTCAATCTAGGTCAAGGAGTCAAGTCAAGGTCACAAGGGAAGTCATCCCTAGAGTTGACCAAGACAAGACTAACATGACTAAGGCTTCGGAGAAGCCTAAGAAAGTCTTTAGGAAGGTATCAAGGGAAGTCATCCCTAGTGAATACCTAGAACACCCAAGGAGCACCAATAGGTTTTGGGTTCCTAAGAGTGTGTTTGCCACACCCTAGATAGGTCTAGGGAGTGTCAACTCTAATTGGAAGGGTAGTTAACCCAACCTTGATGAAGTTGGCACTTTGGGACGTTTTCAAGGAATTACTACCCTTGAAAATGAAGGATTTATTTACTCTAGGAGGAGTAAATTTTGTGCCAAACTATATTCTTGGAAGATTGAGCTTAATAAAGTTGGCACAATTAGGTAAGAATCCAAAGATAAGCCAAGTTGGGGAGTTTTGGCATTATCTTGGAAATTAGGGCAAAATTAGGATTATCAATGACTTACCGATGAGTTATTGATACTTAGATAGAAAATCTAGGTATCTTCTTTTATGCTATTATGCCATGTTTTCTATGCCCTATCACATGCCATGACATCATATTTTATTATTCATATTTAATTATGAAAATATTCCATGTCATGTCATACATGCATCATTCATCATATGTTAAAATACTTTCTTTTGAAAATTATCATATGATGCATGTCATAGTCATAATCATGCATTAAGTCAATTTTTATTGAAATTAAGGACATTGGCATTGATTGACATCCTAGGTGGATGATCAAAGTTTATAATGTCTAGGTAGAAATGCATGAACCCTTAGTTTAGGGAGAACATGACTTTTACATCTCACTAAGCCTATAAGTTGACTTGTGTGTGTTTTGAAACACATTAGAACAAGTGAGATGCTAGGGTGATGAATAAAACTCAAAATGTTGATTTATATTCATCTTATTGAGTTTTAGTATCATCAAAACATGAAGTTCAAATGAACTCCAATCATTGGGAAAGCTAATGTACAAGTCATGTGCATTTAGCCCAAGGAACATGGTTGGAAATTGTTTTTGAAACCTATTTCAAAACTATCTTGGAAAATCTTGGTGAAGACCATCTTTTGATATCACTCATCATTGATAAATTGGATACAAAATGGAGTAAAACATTGAGATATTTCAATGGTTTCCAATTTTGTGTCAATCCTTGAAAATCGAGGTTATTTTCATAGAAAATTATTTTTCCTTGATAATATATGGTATAAATAATGTCTACACAAAATTTTAGAATTTTTCGAATTTTATAAAATTATTTAGGGGTTTCTGAATTTCGGATCTGAAATTGTTTTCAGATTTCAGAAACTCCCAATCGATCAGGTGATCGATTGGGACCAAAACTAATCGATTGGTCAATCGATTGGTAGGTCTGTTTTGCGAGCACAGAAGCTCGCGTGATCGATCCGTTGATCGATTACAGTCAGCCGTAATCGATCAGTTGATCGATTAAGGTTTGTGTAATCGATTGGTTCCCAACGCCAATCGATTGGTGAGACTGAAACTGTCTGATTTCAGTCTAATAACCCATTTTTAAGTAACCTAACAATCCCTAGACCTAGAATTACTTTTATAAGTATATTTAGGTAAATTTCATTGTGAAATCAAAAAGGGAAATGGTTTGGTGAACATTTAAGGGTTAAGGAGAGATTTTGATTCAAGTTTTGAATCTCTTAAAACTCATCACCTCAAGTTGAGATTTTCTAAAGGTTTAGAAACTCAAAAATCATTGTTGGTGCAATGATAGAGGTTTAGTGCATGTTTTGAGGGGGAAGTCTTCCTTAAAAGCATGTGTTTTGAATTGTTATTTTTGGGATAAGTGAAAGAATGAAGATTGGAAATCTTCATTATGATGAATGCTCAAGGATGAGCATAGGTTCAAATGGAAGGTATGAGACTTTCATTGAGCAAGCCTTTGACCATATAGACTCTCGGGGAGAGTTTTTGATGTATGTCAAAGGGGGAGAAATTGAAAGGCTAATAGGGATTAATCTTTCTCAAACATATTGTCAAACATCAAAAAAGGGGAGATTGTTGGTGCAATCTTGGTTAGGTCAGGGTTGACCTAGGTTGACTAGGCTCGGGTGAGTCGATGTCAGATAAGCTTGGTGAGCTTATGTTTGGATGTTTCGATGTTTGATAATTATGTTTGAATGTCGTATGATGTCAAGTGAGTCAAGGTTGACTGGAGACTTGACTAGGTGAAGTCCAGGTGGATCGGGGAGATCGCACGCTGGCATGGAAAAATACCTAGTGGGACTAGGTGAAGTCCAGGTGGATCGGGGAGATCGCACACTGGCATGGGAAAAGACCTAGTGGGACTAGGCACACCTAGTGGGACTAGGTGAAGTCCAGGTGGATCGGGGAGATCGCACGCTGGCAATAGGAAAAGACCTAGTGGGACTAGGTGAAGTCCAGGTGAATCGGGTAGATTGCAAGCTGGCAAGGTGGAAGTCTACCGAGAGACTAGACCTAACTCGAGGGTTAGGCAAACCTGGTTGGGAATCAGGTTAAGTCCTAGTTGAGAGCTAGGATGGAGAAATCCAGGTTGGTCAAAGGGGTTGACCGTGAAATTGAGGTTGGTCAAAGGGGTTGACCGTGAAATTAAGGTTGGTCAAAGGGGTTGACCGTGAACACAAGTTAGGTTGGTCTCAATCGATTGGGTGATCGATTGGGTTGTTGTCTCGCGAGAACAAGAAGGATCTTAATCAATTGGGTAATTGATTAAGAAGGATGGTAATCAATTAGGTAATTGATTAAGGAGGATCTTAATCAATTAGGTAATTGATTAAGGAGAAAGTGAATCGATTGGGTAATCGATTAAGAGAGTTTGTTGCGAGAACAGAAGGTGGCTGAATCGATTGGGTAATCGATTCAGCCTTCCTTTAATCGATTGGTCAATCGATTAAGAGCAGTCTTAATCGATTGGCTAATCGATTCAGGTTCAAAAACTAGCCGTTGAACGGCTAGTATGACGTGGTAATCGATTGGGTAATCGATTAGGGAACCCTAGGCGTCGGGTATAAGGGTTTTCACGCAGGTTTTGAGCCACATCTCTTCTCCCCTTCTTCTCCTTCATTTGGTGCCATCTCAAGGGAAGTCTTGGAGGACTTTGCTGCTGCATTTTGAAGATTCTAGAGGCAACCACAAGTTTAAAGATAGCAAGGAAAGCAAAGAGAGTTTATTCATTGTAAATCTTGTAAGATTTCATTTTGTGTTTGCTTTGATTCTTGTTGTATCTTTGTGAAAGCTTGTAAGAGGTTTCTCCACCTCAAGAAGGAGATCTTTCATAGTGCATGAGAGAGTGAGGAGAGTGGATCCTTGGATTAGTCACCCGACCGGGGTGGATACCAAGTAAATCCTTGTGTTAGCATTGCTTGAAGTCTTCCGCCGCGACAAATCATCTACAAGCAAATCGGAGCTAATCACCCCCCCTTTAGCTCGTCTACCGTTCCCAACACTCTAGTCCTTCCCACCTCGCCATCTGCCTCGGCCGAGGCCTCGGAGGAGGCCATCGAATCGTCCGGCGAGCATGCAACGCCAGAGCAAACAGAGGCACCCGCTGTGCCTCAGACGGCTGCCGATCAAGGGACCTCGGAGCTGTCTGTCGCCTAGGGGATTGACATCCCTTCGGAGGTCGACCCGTCTCTCATTATTGTCTAGACGGGAGAGGCTACGGAGAAGACAGCGTCTCTCTCCGACCCACAGCTGCCTAAATCCTCATGGTGGCAAAAGAGGCAACTCCCGGAAGACCGCGGGCCGAGATGGAAGAGGTTGCACCGCATCGACCCCAGCAAGCTCCCTTCCATCCCTGAGGAGGGCATCCCCATCTCCTATGTTGAGGGCATTGTCTCCCTGTCTCAACATTTCAACCAGACTACCACCCCAGAGATAGGAGGTCAAGTCCCCAACTCCTCCCTGGTCGACTCTTCCGAGGCTACCAAAGGGAAACGAGCATTGCCTGCCCAACCTCGTATGCAGCTCGATCGCCTACGTAAGAGGCTTCACGCGTCCCTGCCGAGGGCCTTTCTTCAAAAGGGGCCTCCATCTCTAACGAGGACGACTCTGGCCCCTCCACAGTACCACCGGGAGCTCCTACTGTCCAGCCACTCCCCCCGCCCAGAGACTCCTCATCCTCCGTGAGCCGAGGTGACTCCCCGAGGATCCAAGGGGTCTTGGGAGGGGATGCCGTGCGTGTCTCTGCCGGGTCTCTCACCAACCTTCATGAGTCTCTCTTGAAGGTAAGGGTTCCCGCTTTCATAGATTATTTTTCCTTTATGTTTTGGCTCTGATAATGTCTTTGAAATTATGAGGAGATGACATGTTGAGGACATCTTACACTTTCTCAGAAATAGCCTCAATGCCTCTCTCCATTACCATGTACCTGAGGAACTTCCCACTTTTCACCCCAAACAAACATTTAGCGGGGTTTACTTTCAGTCCATTGGCTCTCAAGGAAGCGAATATCTCCTCCAAATTGACAATCATGCCCTCCTGCTCCATCTTGACCAAGATGTCATCCACATACACTTCAATAATCTTTCTAATTTGGTGTTGGAACACCTTATCCATCATCCGCTGATAGGTTGTCACTGCATTGCGCAACCCGAATGACATGACATTGTAACAATAAGTGTCATCTGCCGTTACGAAGCTGACCTTCTCTTGATCCTCTTGAGCAAGGGGAACCTGGTGGTATCCCTGATATGCATCCAGCATCGAAATGAATTCACTACCGAAAGTCGAATCTACCAGCTGATCAATGCGAGGTAAAGGGTAACAGTCTTTAGGGAAGGCTATATTTAAGTCACGAAAGTCAATACAAACCCGTCATTTACCCCCGGGCTTAGGGACTAGTACAACATTCACCAGCCATGTCGGGAATTGGGCTTCCCTAATGTGCCCGACCTTCAACAACTTCACGAGTTCCTCCCTGATTATCCGGTCCTACTCTGGAGCAAAGTGTCTTCGTCTCTGCTTTACCGGTCAGGTTCCTGGAGTGATGTGCAATCGATATGTGGCCAAAGCGTAAGGAACTCCCTGGATTTCTTCAATGACCCATACAAACACATCCTGATGATCCACTAAGCAGCTGATCAGTCGACCTCTGAGTTCTGACCTAAGATCTACCGCGATTCTTGTGATTCCTCCAGCCTGCAGGGGATGAATTTGTACCTCCTCGCTCTCTACCTCTCAGTGCTCCTCTTTGACTCCTTCCTCTGCCCGGGGATCGACCAAGTTGATTTGCAAAGTTTCCTGGGTTCTCAGGTTCTTGCGAGACTCTGTCCAAAGTTCCCCACTTTAGCATTACCGAGAGGATAATTGGTCTCCTTCAACTTCGGCCACCTGCTCTTCCATCGGAAATTTGATCTTCTGGTGATAGGGTGAGACCACCGCCTGGAATAAGTTGAGCGTTGGTCTTCCCAGAATGACGTTGCACGATTATGGGACATCCGCAATCATGAAAGGAGTTCTTTTTATTCTTTATAAGGTATCATCCCCTAGCGACAGGGATAATGAGATCTATCCTATCGATTGTATTCGGTAACCGGTGAAGCCGAAGAGTGGGGTGGAGACGGGGTGTAATTCATGTTCGTCGATCTGCATCTAGTCCAACGCCGCCTTGTACAGGATGTTAACGGAGCTACTTGTATTCATGAAAATGCGCTTAACTTCATAATTAACTATACGGACGATAATTACCAGGGCATCCTCATAAGGGGCTTCACATCCTCTAGATCATTAGGTCCGAAGGAGATGACAGGGCCCTGGTGCTTCTCCTTCTCTATCCCGATAGCGTAATTTTCCAACCTCTGGGTATGAGCTTTCCTTGCCCGATGTGAATTTCCTTCGAACGGTCCTCCCGAGATCACTCTCACATAGCCCGAGGGAGGTCCCCATGCTGGAGGTTGCCTTTCTTTGGATATCTCTCCGGGGAGACAGACTAGTCGGGCACCCTCTCCCCACTTCTTCCTTTCGAGGGCGACCGGGATCGGCGTCTAAATCTATCCTCCCCCAGCTGTCATCGATGAGGAGAAGGACTTCAGCGAGGAGACCTTCGTCGATGTCTCGCACTGTTCCATTTTTTGCGCGACAGCGTCCGTATCCTTGGATCTCCTCTTCCTCAGGGTGTAACACTCCTTTGTGGAGTGGGTAGTACTGCCATGAAAATCATAGTACTTCGGCGGTTCGGGTTCTTCGGTGTCTACCGTCTCCACCACCTTCTTCTTCTTGTTCCAGTAATCCTCCCGGCACAAGGGTCCTTTGCTCGGGTAGGAGCGGGGGGTTCCCTCCTCTCGAATCGTAGCAAGATTTGGACAGGGACTCCGACGGAATCTTTTTGTCGAGCGTACTGCATCTCCTCCACATTAATATGCTTGACCGACCGCCCCAATAAATCATCGAAGTTGGCCGGTGGTTTCTTCACCAGCAATCGAAAGAAATCGCCTCAGAGAGTCCTTGGGTGAAAGTGTTGATGAGGATCTCGGAGGTGGCACTCGGAGCGTCCTGCACCACCCGAGTTTGTAGGGTCTGATCTCTCTCCTGGGTCACTTGGAGAAGATCCTCGGTAACCGACATAGCCTTCTCGGACGCCAAGCGCTCTCTGTGCCGAGAAGTCTGTAGGGTCTGCTCCTAATCCTGCACGAGTTTCCGTAAGTGCTCGACTTCCTTGCGCAGGGCTTTGCTTATGCCAGCCTGCGTCACTCCTACCTGATGCTCATGATCAGCCACAGCCTCTGCCTGTAGGGCTTGATGGAGTAAGGCCTCCACTTGAGGCCTGGAGTACCAACCTTAGCCAACTACTAGGCAGTCCTCAGCCACCTACCAACGTACCGAGAGGTTAACAGTTGGGTAGAGAAAACATATAGTGCCATAGAATAATTCACACCTTCAGAAGTGTCTCCCAGAGACCGATTAGCACTCCGGTCAATGCCTGTACGGCCACCCCATCTAGAGTGCAAGGTAGATTGCCCCGCCCTCATGTGGCGGTGAATCCGGGTGGAGGGGAAGTTGTTGCATGGCTGGAGTTTCCCGTGGCACGGTGGGAGGGCCAGAGTCATCCCCCTCAGAGCTAGAAGTCTCCTCCGACAAAACCCCCTCAGTTGGAGTCTCCTTTAATTACACCGGAGGGGAAGATCGTAAGGAGGCTTCCAACGCTGCATCCAACCTCTCCCTTAGCTGATCTAGTCTCATCCGGTATTAAGGGTACAACGTTTCTTACCCAGGAAAGGAGTGGATAGTTTGACGGAGCTAGTCGGGGGTACTGAGACGACTGCCTCTGGAATGGAGGCCGAGGTAGCAGGAGGAGTAGCTACTGCCTCAGCAGGTATAGTCATGTCCTCAGGCACCAGAGGGAGAGGAGAAGAGCGAGCATGACATTGCTTTTTCTAGGAAGGGCCCAAGCCCTTGGGGAGCCGCCGCTTCTGTCGACCGAAGGGCGGGGTAACTACCGGGGTGACCGAGGAAGTAGATCTTTTGTCCCCCCCTGTTAGGGCAACTTGTGCTCGGGGAGGAGCCACCCCCGGAGGGAGGATCCATCACCGGAGCAACTGGCGAAGCTGGGGGCGCTTGCTCTTCGGCTAGCAGGGATGTAACAGTAACATCAACCCCCTCAGGTGAAGCAACCCCACGAAGCGAGACAGCAGACCCCTCGAGGGACTCGGCAGGAGCAGAAGAAGCGTCAGAAACGATCAGAGGAGGGTTCAAGGCCTCTTTGTTGGCCTCCTCCCACTTGATGAGCTGACTCATCGCCTTGGCATACATGACTTCCTCTGCAAAAGCCAAACAGAAAGACCATCAGTCAGAACCAATGTGCATGGAAGAAAGAGACGGACATACTGATAGATTCCATTTTTTGATCATTTGAGTTGCTAAAATCCCTGTTTGACCTATGTTTTTAATGATTAATTATGAAATTGCCCTAGCTTTTAGGATTTCCTCTTATTTTGGACTTAATTGCAAAATTACACATTTTTTGGATTATTTGGCGACTAATTTTCTGATATATTTTTGTAGGCATGAAAGGATCCTGGACCTAGAGCATATTGGGTCAAACTTGAGTCGGAAGTGAACCGGATCGAATTGTCAAGCTTACGATTAATCCGAGCCGTCCGATTCAAGAGCGGCTAGATCTGAGCCATCCGGGACGATCTGAAGTAATCCGAGCTAGGGTTAGGGTTGATCAAGCACTATGATCAAGATCTGAAGGTTTCATTCCAATCAGAGTTCAATCAACCGTCGGATCAAGCTCGGAGGGCTCTAGATCGTCCATTCACAGATTGAGTTGATCTGGACCATCCGTTGCACATCTGGAGGATCCGAGCTACCACGAGGCAGATCCTGACCCCAGATCATCATCATCAAAATTTGGATCAAATCAGAGCAAGATCAGCCGTTGGATTGATGTGGAGAAATCTGGGTCGTCCGTGCTTAAGTATTTAATCAAAATTTCCCTGCCTTCAGCCGTTGTCGCGTCTTCGCCGCAAGTCTCCAGTTCTTCATGTTCTTCCTTTTTTCTTCAGTTCTTCTTCAATTCGAGGCGCGACCACCTCGATTCCAACCGAAATTCATCGTCTGAATCCTTGGAAGGCCATCTCGATCCGAAATTCATCTCAAACTTCATCCGGACAGAGGTTGTTGAGGGTTTCGCATTCTCTGTGGTCCGGGAGCTTGGATCTTAGCTACAATCGAATTCAGATCACCTGAGCCACTTGTAGGGGTTCTCAGGTGAGCTCAGGTCATCTCCAAATCTTCATCGCAGCTCAACAAGCCGAGATTGAAGAGCTCGGATCGAAATTCTCCAGCTGATGCAGTTTGAGCCGAATTCAGGGATTGAAGTTAATTTTTCACTGATTTGCTGAGCCTAGGGGTTCGAAGCCAGCTCTTGATTGACAACCAAGAAGATTGTGAGCTCGGGAAAGGATCGAGGAGTAGTTTCCTTAGTTTAATTTCTGTTTTTGTAATAGTTTTGTTTCTGCCGCAATTGCTCTGTTCTGAATTTCCTTGTGAGTTACTGTAATTTACGAATTTAAGTTCTTAGTTGTAATTTAGCTTTAATTCTGCAAGTAGAGTAATATAGAAACTTGTTTAGTGAATGAATAGATCAAATTTCAGCTTATTTCTTAGTCAAATTGCTGTGTGCCAAGTCAAATTGCTGCGTGCCAAGATTGTTTGTTGCGTATCAACATTTTTTCAGTTCTCTTTCATTAGTTTTGTTAAGTAATTGCTAGTTTAAACTTCTTTGTTCCTAGATTAGTTACTTGTACTCAGTTTGTGTTAGCTAGCTCAGCCTTTAAGCTATTGCGAAAACAGAAAAATCAGTAGCTAATCCTTTCAATTTTGCATCTGAAATTTCAGCCCTTTTGGTTTCTGAATTTGTTGTTTTCTTTCAAGTTCTGATTTCAGTTTTAATTCTTTAGCTTAGTCTTGTTTAGTTCTTTCATGCTACCCTTGTTTCCCAATTGAACCACGCAGCTTAAATCATTGAGCTGAGAATTCACTTATTTCTTGATTTAGAGCTAGTTTTTTTTTGGCACAAAGGATTTCCCTTGCGTGCCAATTGATTTGCACCTTTTTGCATCCAAAGTTAGCTTGTTTTTGATGGGATAAGATTGTGTTTGAAATCAATAAGTTTGAATTTACCTAATTCTGAATTTTGTGGACAGTGATTGGCTTCCAAAAATATTGCATGCTGAATTGATATTTGTTGCTTGTGAAAATTTCGAATTTCTTTTGCATTGATTTGTCTTAGCTTGTTCATTTCCGAAACTTGCCATAACTGCCTCTATATTTTAGATTAGTGTTTGTTTGCAATTTGAATTTATATTTAGTTTTCCAATTCGGTTAAGTTCCTTGTTTGATTTGGTTTACCATTAGTTGAGTTTTTCTTTAGTGCCAACTTCTTGTTTAGTTCAATAGCTTAAGATTTTTACTTCTCCATTGCAATTTCATTTTCGATTATAACCCAAAACCCAATTACTTATTTGAAACCCCAAAAACACAAACGACACATAAACCAAGCATCGAATCAAACACTACAACTAGCCTCGAGAAAAATACGACCTGTGACCCCTATATTACATTTTCAGATTTTGATTGTAAAAAGGGTTTCCAGCATTCATTCATATCTAAATTTGAGACCCACATTCGTGACAGTATATTTTGGGTCCGTCAAATTTTTGGCGCCGTTGCCGGGGAAGCAACTAGTTGATTTGTTTGATTTTTGCTTGTGCACTTATTTCATATCATTCTTGATTTATTTTTGTGCTTATTGTTATATCTTTTGATTTGATTCTATTTGTTTTATCTCTTTATCCACTTTTACTGCGATTTATTTTGTTTTATGACCAGGTCTTCAGGTGGTGATTTAGAAGAATTCGACCCTGAGATTGAAAGGACTTTCGGAGCCAGGAGGAGTCAGGGCATTCTTTCTGAGACTACAGATATCCCTCCTATTCAGGCTATTTTTCCTCACTCAGGGATTGATATGGCAGACCACCAGAGAACGATGAAGGAGCTCGCAGCACCAGATGCTGCATTTCAGTACTCCAGTATAGCTTACCCAGAGCTGGGGGGGAATTTTGAGTTAAGATCTGGACTTATTAATTTGTTGCCAAAGTTTCAGGGATTGACTGGAGAGGATCCTAACAGACACCTGCACGAATTCCATGTGGTATGCTCCACTATGAAGCCGCAGGGCATTTCTGAAGAAGACATCAAGCTGAGAGCTTTCCCCTTCACATTGACAGGAGCAGCAAAAGACTGGTTCTATTATCTGCCTACAGGACATGTGTCTAGTTGGATCGCTATGAAGAAGGCATTTTTGGAGAAGTATTTCTCAGCTTCCCGTACAGCTATAATCAGAAAAAACATCTGTGGGATTCAACAAGTGGTCGGTGAGACGCTATATGATTACTGAGAGAGATTTAACAAGTTGTGTTCAAGTTGCCCCCAGCATCAAATCAGCGAGCAATTATTGATTCAATATTTTTATGAGGGACTGCTGCAGATGGACAGAGTTATGATAGATGCTGCAGCTAGAGGGGCCCTAATGAACAAGACGCCAATGCAAGCTAGGGAGCTAATTTCTAATATGGCTGAGAATTCCCAATAATTTGGAAGCAGAGCCTTGACCACCAAAGGAGTGGGTGAAGTTCAGATAGTTCCTACTGATCAAAACGTTACGAATGCATTGATGGAGCTCACCTCGGCTGTTAAGCAAATGGAATTAAAAATGGAAAGACAAAATTCAACTCCTTCAGTACCTCCACAGTCAAGTCAAATGATAAGTGTGTGTGGCATTTGCTCTAGTCAAGAGCACACTTCAGACTCATGCCCTACCCTCCAACAGGACGAGACAGTAGCTGCATTAGTAAGAGGACAATTTCAAGCGAGAAACAATCCGTATTCCTCTATTTACAACCCCGGTTGGAGGAATCATCCTAACTTGAGGTATGGGAATGTTTTCTGCCAACAAGAGCCTCAAAATCAACCCTCACAACAGCCTCTACCGAATTTCCAGCAGCCCCAACAAACTCAGAACAATCAGCAAGCTTTTCAGCCATCAAACCAAAATTTTCAGCCTCCGTTTCAGCCTAATTCCCAACAATTTCAGCAACAATTCCAGCATTTCGAACCTCAATTCCAGCAATATCATCAAGGGCAGCAAAGTTTTCAATCATTCCCAGCTTTCCAAGCGTAAAACCAACAAAATTTTCAGCCTACACAGCCCTTGAATCAGAATTTCCAGCCCTACAATCAAGGGTGTCAAAGTCAGAATTTTCAGCCTTCGCCACCTAATTTTTCACCTCAAAATCAGAACTTTCAGTCCTACAATTCCCAGCAAGGTTTCCAAGCATATCAGCCATTTAATCAGCCCTATCAACAGCCTAATCAGTCCTTTAATCAGCCCCAACAGCATTGTTTTCAACAAAATCAGCAAGCTCCACCATTTCAGCCGACTAATTCATCCTTTCAAAATCAGTCAAGGAGCTATTCTAACCAAGGAGGCTATGGAAGATCAAATGGAGGAAATGATCAGTAACAACAAATGATGGAGATGCTACAACAAGTTGTACAAACACAACAACAACAACAAGCTTGGCAACAACAACAACAACAACATAATCACAACATTGAGAGGCAATTGGGTCAATTGGCTAGTGGAATTAATCAAAATCAAGCTCAAGGATCAAGTCAACTCCCTTCCTAAATTGTTCCTAATCCTAAAGGAAACGTGAGTGCTATTTATTTGAGGAGTGGGAAGGTTACAACATCTCCGAAGAGTCCAAGAGCAGAATTTTCAGGAGACCGGACAGCAACTTCGATTCCAGCTCAGAATATGCATAAAACGACTTCAAATTCAGCTGATTCCACCCCTAGCCCGTTCCCAACCTCTTCCTCAAGTAACCCTCCAATTTTGGTGGAAAATAGAGAAGAAATCAATGCCGAGACGTAAGGTACAGCAGCCACTACGCAGGGGACAGCAAGCAAATTTTCAGCCTCTCCACCTCCGGCCAAAGAAGATGATTTTAGGGTTTCTTTACCCTTTCCACAGCAAAGAACACATGCCAAAAGACAAGGGGAGAAGGAGAAGGCTAAGGAATTTAATGAACTAGTGGAGCTTTTCAGCAAAGTGGAGATCAATATACCTTTGTTGACCATGATCAAACAAATTCCAAAGTATGCTAAGTTTTTGAAGGATCTTTGTGTTAACAAGAGGAAGCTTAAGGAAAATGAATTGGTCAGCATTGGAAAAAATGTTTCATCGCTCATCCATGCCCTACCTCAGAAATGTGAAGACCCTGGGATGTTTACTGTTTCTTGTGAGATAGGGAGCACTACATTCCATGATGCTATGCTTGATTTAGGAGCTTCCATAAATGTGATGCCCAGGTCAGTCTTTCAGATGCTTGGAATAGGCCCTTTACAGCCCACTGGCGTGGTGATACAGCTAGCAGACATGAGTCAGACCCACCCAGCAGGTATGATTGAAAATGTTTTGGTAAAGGTAAGTGAGCTAATATTTCCTGCTGATTTCTATATTTTGGATATGGAGGGAGATTACTTGGCACACCGTTCTCCACTTATTTTAGGCAGACCGTTTCTGAAGACTGCTAGAACCAAGATCGATGTATATGCCGGTACACTTTCTATGGAGATTGGAGACACGGTTGTACAGTTCAGCCTTTTTGATGCTATGAAGCATCCGAGAGAGGATCACTCCATCATGAGCATGGACATTTTAGAGGAGCTGGCGCAAACAGAGTTAGAGGCTGAGGGATTTCTGGAGGATTTTTCTGGAGGAGCTATTGATTCAGAGGAGGCTCAGAAATTATTTACTACTGAGACTGAGGAATTTTCAGAAGACATTTCAGACACATCTCCAGCTGGAGAGATTTTTCTAGGTGTAGGGGATTGCACAGAGCCCCAAGGATCACCTATTTTTCTTGATATTCAAAGTGTAGGGGATTGCACTAAGCCCCAGGGACCACTTATTTCTACTGAAGAAGACCAGAGTGAACTGAAGCCATTACCAGGCCATTTGAAATATGCATACCTAGGAGAGGAGCAGACTTTTCCTGTGATTATTGCACAGCATTTGGATTCAGAACAAGAAGAGAAATTACTGCAAGTCCTGAGGCACTATAAGAAGGCAATTGGGTGGACTTTATCAGATATACCAGGTATCAGCCCAGCCATCTGCATGCACAGGATATTTTTGGAAAATAATGTCAAACCTGTGAGGCAACCACAAAGGAGACTCAACCCACTTATTTTGGATGTTGTAAAGAAAGAGGTGACTCGACTTCTACAGGCAGGTATCATTTACCCTATTTCTGACAGTCAGTGGGTTAGTCCTATTCATGTAGTGCCCAAGAAATCTGGAGTGACCGTGGTGGCGGATGAAAGCAATGAACTAGTGCCCACCAGAGTTAAGAATTCCTGGAGAGTTTGCATTGATTACAGGAAGCTCAACAAGGTCACAAGGAAAGATCACTTCCCTTTACCATTCATTGATCAGATGCTTGAGAGACTGACAGGGAAGTCACACTATTGTTTCTTGGACGGATTTTCAGGCTATTTTCAGATTTGCATAGATCCAGAGGACCAGGAGAAGACCACCTTTACCTGCCCCTTTGGCACATTTGCCTACAGACGTATGCCCTTCGGACTCTGCAACGCACCCGGTACCTTTCAGAGATGTATGGTGAGTATATTCGGTGAGTTGCTAGAGGACTGTATGGAGGTATTCATGGATGATTTTTCAGTTTATGGCACGTCTTTTGATTCATGTTTAAATAATTTGTCTAGGGTTTTACATCGTTGCATTGAAACTAACCTTATTCTTAATTTTGAGAAATGCCACTTTATGGTAGAGCATGGGATAGTACTTGGACACATAGTCTCTCAGAAAGGTATTGAGGTAGATCCTGCTAAAATCAGTGTTATTTCTTCTTTATCTTACCCCATATGCGTACGGGATGTTCGTGCTTTTCTTGGACATGCAGGATTTTACCGCAGATTTATTAGAGACTTCAGCTTGATTGCTCGACCCTTGACACGACTGTTGCAAAAGGATGTTGAGTTTCATTTTGATGAAAAATGCAAGGAAACTTTTCATAGACTCAGGGAGGCTCTTACCTCAGCTCCTATTATTACATCACCTGACTGGACTTTACCTTTTGAATTAATGTGTGATGCTTCTAATTTTGCAGTGGGAGCTGTTCTAGCACAGAGGGTAGATGGAGCACCACATGTCATTTGCTACGCCTCCAAAACCCTAGATGCCGCCCAAGCCAACTACACAACGACTGAAAAGGAGCTTCTTGCCATTGTTTTTGCTTTAGATAGATTCAGATCTTATTTATTATACTCACATGTGATTATTTTTTCTGATCATGCAGCTCTCAAGTACTTATTGAAGAAGCCTGATGTAAAACCTAGATTGATCAGATGGATGCTCCTACTACAAAAATTCGACCTGGAGATCAGAGATAAAAGTGGAAGAGAGAACTTAGTTGCAGATCATTTGAGCAGACTTGAAGGAGATGGATCTCCTACCACCATAGATGACGATTTCAGAGATGAGCACTTGATTTCAGTGCATGGTGAGACACCGTGGTATGCAGACCTAGTTAACTTTTTAGTAGCACATGTATTTCCCACTCAATTTTCTAAAGCTCAAAAAGATAAATTAAAAAGTGATGCAAAGTTTTATGTGTGGGATGATCCTTATCTGTGGAAATTTTGTAATGACCAAATAATTAGGAGATGCATACCTGATCATGAGTTTACTTCTGTCCTTACTTTTTGTCATTCATCAGCTTGTGGGGGGCATTTTGGACCCCAAAGGACTGCTAGGAAAGTATTAGAGTGCGGATTATACTGGCCCACACTTTTTCATGATTCACATGTTTTTTATAAAAATTGTGATAGATGTCAGTGAACTGGGAACATAGGAGCTAGACATGAGATGCCCCAAAACACTATGCTTTACTGTGAGATTTTTGATGTTTGGGGGATAGATTTTATGGGACCTTTTCCTGCATCTTATGGTTATCTGTATATTTTACTTACTGTGAATTATGTTTCAAAATGGGTGGAGGTCATTCCCTCCAAGACTGATGATTCTTCTGTTGTTTGTAGTTTTGTTAGGTCACACATTTTCTGCAGTTTTGGCATTCCTAGAGCAATAATCAGTGACCAAGGATCTCATTTCTGCAACAAACACATGAAGGCACTGCTGAGCAAATATGGGGTGGTTCATAAAATCTCTACATCCTATCATCCCCAAACAAATGGACAGACTGAGATTTCCAACAGAGAAATAAAATCAATTCTAGAGAAGACAGTTGGGCCCACAAGAAAAGACTGGAGCAAGAGGCTAGATGACGCACTCTGGGCCTACAGAACAGCGTACAAGACACCGATTGACATGTCACCCTACCGCCTGGTTTATGGTAAGGCTTGTCACCTCCCCGTGGAGATAGAGCACAAGGCATATTGGGCGGTGAAAGCTTGCAATTTCGATGCTACCAAGGCGGGGGAAGAGAGAAAATTGCAACTCCAAGAACTTGAAGAGATTCGGTTGGAGGCATTTGAAAATTCAAGGATTTACAAGGAGAAGACCAAGAACTTCCATGACAAACATATTGTGAAGAAAGATTTTCAAATTGGTGACAAGGTTTTATTGTACAAATCAAGGCTCAAATTGATAAAAGGTAAATTAAGGTCAAGGTGGGATGGTCCATTTATTGTAACAAAGATTTTTCCCTATGGTGTTGTGAAAATTCAAGATGCATCTAACGGTTTTATTTGGAAAGTTAATGGCCACCGGCTCAAAAGGTATTTTGAAGAGCTAAAGGAGCTAGAGGTGGATGGGTTGGACATGAACGAAGCTATCTACCCAACTTAAGGGGAGTTCACTTTCTATACCTTTACATTTCATTGTACATATCATTTTTCATGGTTTTAGGAATAAATTCTTTCTCTTTATGGAGTAAATAGTTGATAATAAATTTTTAGGAAACATGACATGAATAAAATCATTGTAGATACCATGTCTTGTGTTTTAGCACTTTTTCTTGCATGATTAGATATAAATGTATCCCTCTAGGTTAACTTATTGTCATTTTAGGGACTTTTGGAAAATAAATTAAATTTGGTTGTCAAAACTTAGGGTTTGAGCTAATGGATGAATTCTTGGATGCTTGAGTACTATTTAGCTTTAGATTCTTAATTGAAGATTTGAGATGAATTATTTTTGCCTAGTGAGATTTAGCCTTATCTTTGTGACACACATATGTTATTGTGTTCTAGAACTTGCTTAGGTTCTATCAAAATCGTATTTCAATGATTGGATCACATCTATAGAGACTAATCACTTTGTTTACCTTTCCATATCAATTTTGGCAAAAATCATGTTCAATCCATTTTTCTTTACTTATTTCCTATTCGGATCAAAATTTTCCAGCTGATGCAGTTTGAGCCGAATTCAGGGATTGAAGTTGCTTTTCCACTGATTTGCTGAGCCTAGGGGTTCGAAGCCAGCTCTTGATTGACAACCAAGAAGATTGTGAGCTCTGGAAGGAATCAAGGAGTAGTTTAATTAGTTTTCAATTCAGTTTTTGTAGTCATTTCATTTCTGCTAAACTCTGTTTCTGTAATTTTCAGTTTTCTGCTGTCTTAGTTTGTAATTCTGAATCGTTTGCTTTCATTAGGTTTTTAATCTTCGAGTTCAGTAAGTTAGGAACTTGTGTAGTGATAGATTGAGTTAAATTTCAGTTTAATTATAGCTTAAATTGTTGCGTGCCAAATTCCCAGCTTGCGTGCCATTCAATTCCAGCATTTCATTTAAGTTTCTGAGTTTGTCTCAGATTGCTTGTTTTCTGAATTTATCTGAGTTGTTTAGTTGTTGATTTTTGCTCTCGCAGTAGATAGATAGTTTGCATTAGATAGCTTAGCATTTAAGTGTATTTCCTGCAGTCCTATTGTTGCGTGCCATTCAAATTCAGTGAATTCCCTTTTAGTTTCTGATTTGTATCAGAGTTTGGTTTTCTACATCGTTTCCTTATTTTACAGTGGTTAATTCCTCCATTCGAGTCTGATATATGCCTGCTCAGTAAACCTAAAGCTTAGTTTCGATTCCTGCAACTCTTTCCCTGTTTGCAGCTTAGATAGAGCTGAATTTCTACACCTACATCTGAAATTTCAGCCCTTGCGTGCCAATTGAATTGAACCCTTTTTGCATTTGAATTCAACTTGTTTCTTTGTGGCATCTGATTGAGTTGAAATCAATAAGTTGCAGTCTTCCATTTCGAATTTCCTTTGCATTGGTGGTTTCCAAAATTATAGTTAGTTTGAGTTAACATTTGTAATTTGTTTAATTTCCGAAATGCATAAATAGCAATTGCTTTAAGCTTGACTTGCTTCAGAAAATTTCTATCACACCTTCGATTTCTTTCCATCAGAATTTACTGTGCATTTGAGTTTAGGCTTGCTTTTCCAAACTTTGGTTAAATCCTATAGCTTGACTCGGTTTCCATTGGTGGAAGTATCAATTGCCATCACTTGTTTAGTTATTAGTTAAGTTTCTTTCTTGTCATCACGTTTTCACTTTTATTTACAACCCAAAACCAAATTATTCATTTGAAACCCAAAACACAAACGACACATAAACCAAGCTCGAATCAAACACTACAACTAGCCTCGAGAAAAAAATACGACATGTGACCCCTATATTACATTTTCAGATTTTGATTGTAAAAAGGGTTTCCAGCATATTCATTCACATTTAAATTTGAGGCCCACATTCGTGACACATAGTTTGGGCCCGTCAAATTTTTGCCAAGGACTAAGTGGCACGCAACCCTTTAAATGAAGAAAATTTTTGTGCCAAGGACTAAATAGCAAGCAAATGCAATTATGTAAAGGAAAATCAGTAGCTCTGAAGACTGAATAATCTGAAATGAAGCTGTAAAATCGGAATTGAAGCTGAACAGCAGCTTAACCTAAGCTGAAAAATCTGAATTTGAAGCAGCTGAACATAATTTGAATTAAGACTGTGAGAAAGTGAGCAAAGGCTGAGAAAATCCAAGATAGCTGCAAGTTCAGAAAATCCAAGATAGCTGCAAGTTCAGAAAATTAGTGCCAAGTAAATTTAGCTGAACCAAGGAGAAAACTTGAAGCTGAAATTTTGTTTTGGAACTGCATGCGGGCAGATCACAAGCAAGTTCAGGAATTCTGTGCAAAGGTGGAGCCCAAGCAAGGTGTCAAGAATGAAATCTGAACATAATTGCAGCTAAAAAGAAAAATTCAGAAGGTTATGAGGTTGCTGGAAGAGTGAACTGAAGCTGAGAAAAAGCTGAGAAGAAGAAGATGAAACTGAATTACATTTGAAGCAGTAAAAATCTGTGCCAAGTTGAAGCTGAATTAGGATTGCTAGGCTGTAAATCAGGGAGCAAATTTGGAAATGCTTCGATGAGTATTGAGAACACCCAATGCTGACCAAATCTGGAAGAAATTTGGATGCTAGAAGCTGCTGATCAGGAACACAATTCGAAATGCTGACCAAAACATGGAAAAATCTGTGCCACTGCAAAAGAAAATTTTGTTGGAGCTGAAAAAGAAATCTGAATTGCATTTGTTGCTGCCGAGTGTTGAAGTGAAGCTAATATCTGATCAGAATTCAAGCACATAGTGACTGAACAAGCAGCTGGCCTAAAGAAAAAATTTTTAGTAAAGAATAAGGAAGAAGAAATCTGCAATGATCAAGCAGCTGACCATTTAGGGATTGCAACTAAACTGAATTGCAGCTGAACTATTTTAATGATGCAAGGGGTTGTTGACAAGGATTAAAAGCAAAACCAATTGGAAATTACCAGGAATTGAAGACTGAAAGGTTGAGAATGAGAGCTGAATTGCAGCTGGACAAATCTGAGTTCAAGGAGAATATGTGCAGAAATTTTCATACAAGCAGATTTTGCACAAGTTTGTATCAACTTGGGGCTGGATTTAATTTTTCAAGGCTGTAAAATAAGAAATGAAGCACACGAATGAAGTGAAAGGAAAGGAAATGCAAGAAATGTAGTTGTATAATCTGATGAAGCTGAGTGAAGACTGATCAAAAGCTGAAAACTGCCCAAATCTGACTGCATTCTATCTATAGCTGCCGAGTACTACAGCTGGAAAATCAAGAATTTAAGTGTACATTGTATCTGAAGTTGAAGGTGCACATTCAATTTCGGATATAAGAAGAACCAATGGATGCTAGAAGCTGCTGAAAAGAATAGAAAAGGAAAGGCAGAGGCTTGGCTGAATTCAATGTATGAGCAGAAATTAATTCCGAGTGGAACACTTGAGGTTTCCACTATTATTTGAAGCAAGTACTACTTGATGCAAGTGCTTGAAGGAAACAGGTTCTTGATTCTGAAGTTGATGCCGTGAGCTGGAATCTGAGAGCAGAAAAGAAAAAGAAGGAAACAAAAGAGATAAAGGGGCACCCAAGGGAGTTTCGGCCTCATGAATTTAGTGGAATGTTCTCATCCGAATTACATCTTTGTTCCACTATCTTTTTGACTCCACTAGAGGAAAAGAAAGCAGAAATGAATTCAGTAACTGACCACGAGAAAGAAAAAAAAAAGAGAACAAATGAAGGAAGTGTGCCAACTTGTAAAGGAAATGTATCAAGAGTGAGTTACAAGGGTTGTTGAGTGAAAATTTTATGTTGAGTATCTATTTCACTTGATATCATATGTTCTTTGATACAAATCTGAGCTGAAAAGAAAGAAGAGAAAGAAGAATGAGAAAAGAAAAGCAAAGTTGGCACGAATAGACAAAAATTGGCACAAGAGGTCAAGGAAGGGTTTCTTTATCCAAATCAAAAGAATCATTCAAGTTTGACTTCACAACACTTTTGAGATCATTAGGGGACTGTATAGAGTAGCAAAGTACATTGGAAACATCTTTGAGCACTCAAATCTTCCACTTTATCAATTTCTCCATTTTCTTTATTTTTATTCCATTTCTTATCATTTTCCATGTTTTCACTTGTTTTTATAGATATTGATCCCAATCATGAATAATGGTGGAGATTAGATAATAAGCAAGCCTATGGTAGTGTAAGAAGCATATGTGTTTGAGTGAGCTCCACTTCCATCATCAAGTTAGAACTTAAGGAGAGAGCCACCAAAATTTTCCTTGAAAGCCTATGAGTTAGATTCATCTCAATGACTCATGATGGATGAAAAGGCTAAGTTGTTGATTTAAGGACAAGATAGTAATCCATAGAGCTTAGATTTATGAGAATTGACAACCTTAGGTAATTTCTTTTCATTTGCTTCTAATTATGCTTAAGAAACCTAAGGGATACATAATTAGTGTTTTCGTGAGACGCTCAAGGTTAAGTGTGGGGGAGTTGATAGATTCCATTTTATTGATTATTTGAGTTGCTAAAATCCCTGTTTGACCTATGTTTTTAATGATTAATTGTGAAATTGCCCTAGGTTTTAGGATTTCCTCTTATTTTGGACTTAATTGCAAAATTACATATTTTTTGGATTATTTGGCCACTAATTTTCTGATATATTTTTGTAGGCATGAAAGGATCCTGGACCTAGAGCATATTGGGTCAAACTTGAGTCGGAAGTGAACCGGATCGAATTGTCAAGCTTACGATTAATCCGAGCCGTCCGATTCAAGAGCGGCTAGATCTGAGCCATCCGGGACGATCTGAAGTAATCCGAGCTAGGGTTAGGGTTGATCAAGCACTATGATCAAGATCTGAAGGTTTCATTCCAATCAGAGTTCAATCAACCGTTGGATCAAGCTCGGAGGGCTCTAGATCGTCCATTCACAGATTGAGTTGATCTGGACCATCCGTTGCACATCTGGAGGATCTGAGCTACCACGAGGCAGATCCTGACCCCAGATCATCATCATCAAAATTTGGATCAAATCAGAGCAAGATCAGCCGTTGGATTGATGTGGAGAAATCTGGGTCGTCCGTGCTTAAGTATTTAATCAAAATTTCCCTGCCGTCAGCCGTTGTCGCGTCTTCGCCGCAAGTCTCCAGTTCTTCATGTTCTTCCTTTTTTCTTCAGTTCTTCTTCAATTCGAGGCGCGACCACCTCGATTCCAACCGAAATTCATCGTCTGAATCCTTGGAAGGTCATCTCGATCCGAAATTCATCTCAAACTTCATTCGGACAGAGGTTGTTGAGGGTTTCGCATTCTCTGTGGTCCGGGAGCTTGGATCTTAGCTACAATCGAATTCAGATCACCTGAGCCACTTGTAGGGGTTCTTAGGTGAGCTCAGGTCATCTCCAAATCTTCATCGCAGCTCAACAAGCCGAGATTGAAGAGCTCGGATCGAAATTTTCCAGCTGATGCAGTTTGAGCCGAATTCAGGGATTGAAGTTGATTTTCCACTGATTTGCTGAGCCTAGGGGTTCGAAGCCAGCTCTTGATTGACAACCAAGAAGATTGTGAGCTCGGGAAAGGATCGAGGAGTAGTTTCCTTAGTTTAATTTCTGTTTTTGTAATAGTTTTGTTTCTGCCGCAATTGCTCTGTTCTGAATTTCCTTGTGAGTTACTGTAATTTACGAATTTAAGTTCTTAGTTGTAATTTAGCTTTAATTCTGCAAGTAGAGTAATATAGAAACTTGTTTAGTGAATGAATAGATCAAATTTCAGCTTATTTCTTAGTCAAATTGCTGCGTGCCAAGTCAAATTGCTGCGTGCCAAGATTGTTTGTTGCGTATCAACATTTTTTCAGTTCCCTTTCATTAGTTTTGTTAAGTAATTGCTAGTTTAAACTTCTTTGTTCCTAGATTAGTTACTTGTACTCAGTTTGTGTTAGCTAGCTCAGCCTTTAAGCTATTGCGAAAACAGAAAAATCAGTAGCTAATCCTTTCAATTTTGCATCTGAAATTTCAGCCCTTTTGGTTTCTGAATTTGTTGTTTTCTTTCAAGTTCTGAATTCAGTTTTAATTCTTTATCTTAGTCTTGTTTAGTTCTTTCATACTACCCTTGTTTCCCAATTGAACCACGCAGCTTAAATCATTGAGCTGAGAATTCACTTATTTCTTAATTTAGAGCTAGTTTTTTTTTGGCACAAAGGATTTCCCTTGCGTGTCAATTGATTTGCACCTTTTTGCATCCAAAGTTAGCTTGTTTTTGATGGGATAAGATTGTGTTTGAAATCAATAAGTTTGAATTTACCTAATTCTGAATTTTGTGGGCTGTGATTGGCTTCCAAAAATATTGCATGCTGAATTGATATTTGTTGCTTGTGAAAATTTCGAATTTCTTTTGCATTGATTTGTCTTAGCTTGTTCATTTCCGAAACTTGCCATAACTGCCTCTATATTTCAGATTAGTGTTTGTTTGCAATTTGAATTTATATTTAGTTTTCCAATTCGGTTAAGTTCCTTGTTTGATTTGGTTTACCATTAGTTGGGTTTTTCTTTAGTGCCAACTTCTTGTTTAGTTCAATAGCTTAAGATTTTTACTTCTCCATTGCAATTTCATTTTCGATTATAACCCAAAACCCAATTACTTGTTTGAAACCCCAAAAACACAAACGACACAAAAACCAAGCATCGAATCAAACACTACAACTAGCCTCGAGAAAAATACGACCTGTGGCCCCTATATTACATTTTCAGATTTTGATTGTAAAAATGGTTTCCAGCATTCATTCATATCTAAATTTGAGACCCACATTCGTGACAGTATATTTTGGGTCCGTCACATACCTAGGGTGGGGCTGATCGGCGTTACTTTAGGGCTAAGACCCGCCCGGTACATGAGCTCTTCACTCTGCACCAGCCCCCGGCCACTGAACTCCATCCCCGAAGGTACCTCTCTAACATGATGATACACAGGGCTGCGAAGAAAGCTCTCTAAAAGGGGAGGAGTGGCAAATCTGCTATCCAACACAGAGGGCTGAAAGGCAATGACGTTAGGTGGATGAAGAAGAATTTCTCCTTCCACCCCTTGTGCGAAGAAGGAAGTCCTCCCAGAAACCTATGGCCCAGACGGGCCGCGAAGCTAAAAACTCCTCTCGATCCTATCGGGATGAACAAGGAATGGAAAAGGTGCGGAGTCAGAGGGAGACCGAAAAGCTTGAAGATGATATATGCCCCCCCATCTGGGCGAAGGCGTTAGGAGCCATCTGATGCAACAGAATACTAAAATAGAAAGCTATGTTCGTAAAGAAGGGGGGATAGGAAAACGAAGCTCTAGCTCCATCTGCCCTAAGAAGAAGGCCAGCATGCCTGCTGGGGGCTCCACGGGTGTCTGGTCCACTTTAGGGATGACCATCGCCATCTCGGTCGGGACCCCATAAGCCTCGATGGCTGCTTGCAGGGCCTCTGGCCTCACTCTCGAAGAGGCGGATTCGTACCATTTCGCCCGATAGCCCTCCATGACCCCTAGACAGAAGAGGAGAAGAAGACGAATTACTCACGCGCAGAAGAAGCTCTACACCCAGTCGTCGAACCGGAAATGGAGACTAGCGTCTGCTTTTTCCCCCTCTTATATCTCGGCAGACATTCGCCTAGGCACAATGGGGAGAGGACATGTGGAAAGCTAGCAACTGCTTCGTCCAGATAGCCGATCGTCGCGAGTTAGCTGTACCAGTACACGACCAGGGGAACTTGGGAGGGTAGCCGTTATAATACGTGGCAATAAGGCATTCACGTGAACATCCTGTTATCCTCGAGAAAGAAGATCATGCGCCGTTATCCCGGGAGAGAGGCATCATTATAAACCTTCGGGAAGCGGAGAAGCCTTTTTGGAAAAAGAAGAAGGCACAAAAAGGGGATTCCTAGGAACCCTGGATGAGAGAGATAGGATCCAAAAAAGGCTTCCCTGCTTATGGCAAGAACGGGTGTAAAGGCAAAGACCCAGGCGAATGCAACTCTTCATCCCGACACTAGTCTGATCAGTCAGTCACACTTCCTTCGATCAGACTTGAAGGGAGGGACTTATGATGGGGCTGGATAGCCCGTGCCTGACACGGGGGATGAAGAAGCCAGGGACCTGATGTAACCTTTCTTCTCGGGCCTCGGGGCCCCCTTTCGGGGGCGCGCTTGGGAAGGTCAGTCCAAGGATCCCTCGCGGAAGCCCCCTCGGGAGGTGAGGCCCCGAGAGTACTTCGGGAGATATCGCACTCAAAGACACCCGAGCTCACCTCAGGAAGCAGAGTCCTCGCAACAGCCGACCTCGGGTACCGACCCCCCCTCGAGTGTCTCAACTAGAGAAAGAGTGATAACGACGCGAACTGTTTCAAAGGATATCCCTTTATCACCGAAAGCAAGGGCGTGACCTAAATATCGGAGACGTGGCACCGATAAAGGGGGCACGACTAGTCTGTCGACATCAATATAAAAGGTAGATCAACCCTCCGATAAGGGAGTTACGATCTCCCGTTTTTATATACTATCTTTCTCTCTCACCACAATTTGGACAACCTATTAACTTGAGCGTCGGAGTGGACTCCGTTGGACCCCTGCCGGCGTGTCCCCCTATCACTTGTGTTACTCTCGTAGGACTCCCAAGTTCCTCATCGACGTAGTAATCTCCACAGGGGTCGAGCCTCAGTGATTAGCCATCGCCGACGACTCCTTCCGAAACAATCATAATCCATTATTGTTTGGTAGAGATCATCATTGTATTCTGAGAAAGAAATCCGAGAAAACTTCGAAGCACAATAAAAGGTGAAACAAATCTGTTTCAAAAAAAACTCATGCTTGATAGCATGTCTCAGTATCTTCTTTCTGAATCAAGACTTTGGAATTTTTTCCCAGATTTGAAAGCTTGTTCGATGATCTGTACTTTCTGCCCTGCGACTTCCATATTTGATTTTTTCAATCTCTGTATCCATCGACGAATCGATACAAACAAAATCTAAGACTGTCGATCCAGATTACACGTCTTTGCCTAGCTGCGTATGAGTATACAAATCAAAAATAAGAATTAGACTTCTCCACTTCATTCTTCGTTCTCATCAGCTTCAGTGCCTTCTCTACACGAGACAACAGGCTCTTGCTTTGCCGGCTGAAGCCGACGCTGCCGGAGAAGATATGGAAGCACTCGAGCTCCGACGTCGTCTTCGCCACCGACTCCAGCAGGCTCTCCATCCCCAGTTTCTCGAACTGATCGATGCTGTTCCTGTTCGACTTCATCATCCAAATGGCCTGATTGATCACGAACCTCCTCATCCTCGGAACCGTGATCTCGGGACTGGCGTATTTCCGCAGTATCGCCGCCAGCTTCTCCTCCAGCTGGGCTTCCTCGACGCCAGCTCGCCTGAGCGCGTCGGAGAATTGGCCGGGAGTGGTAGTCAGTTTGCAGATCTGCGTTGTGAGACCCAGCGATGCCTCCAGTAATTTGCCCTCCGTCGCCATGATCGCTTTCAGCACCTTACAACAAAAAAAAAAAAAATCGAGGGAAAAAAACATCCTTTTTATTTATATTATTATTAAAAAATATCTTTTTTTAAAAAATTATTAAAATGCTTTTTTTATTTATAAAGGAAGTTTTTTGATAAATTTTATAAGAGAAATTATATTGTCATAATAATATATCAAAGGAGCTCCATTTTAGTTTGCGAGAGTTATAACGCAATAAGTTTAACTAGATGGGGCAAAATAAAACTTAGGCAAATACAGCTGTCAGGGTGAGTGGAACGAGATCTTACGGTGGGCAAAGCGGCGGTGAGTGGCTGGAGGTGCTGCCGGAAGCCAGTTCCGGATCCGCCGTAGGCGCAGAGATTGCGCAGAATCCTGGAGGCGTTCAGCTGGATCTCGCCGCCGGCGCCGAGCACTTCCATAAGTCGGTTCAACGCCTCTGGTTCGTCGGCGATTCGATTGCAATTGTTCTTGTTTTCCAGCGCCAGGATCGACAGCGCCTCCCCTGCTTGATTCCTCAGTGGCTTCTCCTCGTTTGTGACTGATGGATTCAAGAAGATGGAGAGGAGAAGGCTCGTTACTTGTCCCGTTCTGGCGATTTGTTCCTTGGCGTCGCCGTCGAAGGCGAGGCTCTTCAGTATCTCGATCGCTAGAATCTGCAGCTCCCTGTGGCGCTCTCCGTAGCAGATGATCTCCCTCACGTTGCTCACCGTGAAGACTATCTCTGATAGCTCCTGCCGGAGCATTATGCCGGGCTTGCCGGTGGTGCCGGCGAGCATCTTTACCACCTCCAGCGCCCGCTTCACCGTCTTGATCTGCGATTCCGGCGCCAGTTCGTTGGCCAGAAGAGTCCTGCTCGCCCCGGTGAGGTCGATGATCTTGGGCAAGAGCCCGCGCGAGTTGCCGATCTTCCAGCAGTTGTCGTGGTCGACAGCGAGCTTTTTAAGGAGGGACAACCCCAGAAGATTGAACGTCGAGAAATCGTAGGTGCCATAGTCGCCGGCGGTGTCCGCTGGCTTTCCGAGCAACGACGAGATCGCCGCCATCGCGCTGGGAACGGCGCCGACGCGGAGCACGTTCTGCCTCTTCCCGGTGAGTTTCGTCAGGATCTCTGCCGCGCAGAGGCGGAGCTCCACTTCCTCCTTCGGGTGCGCGTTCTTCCAGCTCAGCATCTCGACGAGCCGCTCAACGACGGCATTCGAGGTGCCGATCTTGCGGAGCGTATCGAAGCCAAAATCGTCGCTTCCGGCGAAGCTCCGCAGTACCCTCGCGCCGATGAGCTGCTCGTCGCGCAAGCTCGAGGCCAAGAGCTCCGTGGCGAAGCTCACAAGGTCCATCTTTAGCCCGTCGAAGATGCTGCCGGCGATGCACTTGGAGTAGGTGTCGTAGAAGAAGCGCGTCACGGCGACGTCGACGCCGCCGGAGCTCCCGGGGAAGCACTCGCGGCTCACGACCTGGAAGAGATAGCAGCAGGAGATTTGCCACCACCAGTAGGCCTTCTCCATCAAAAAAATCATGGCTTCGGCGAGCGCGAGGGAGTAGAAGAGGATGAGCGCCCCCTTCCGGTTCGCGTGCTCGGAGCCGCCCTCGCCGTAGTCGTGCTGCACCAAGCGCGTTATGGAAAGGGCGACGCAGGCGGCAGACGAAGCGATTTGGAGCCACAAGAGAAGTCGACTGGTGTTTTTGGCGACGAAGACCCAACCGGCGTAGGGAAGCAGGGGAACGTTGGGAAGCTGCCACCGTGCCACGAGCGACACCGGTCGGCGACGCGGACGGCATTTCCTTGGTCGTATGAGTATACAAATCTAAGACTGTCCAGATTTCACGTACGTCTTTGCCTAGCTGCGTATGAGTATACAAATCAAAAATAAGAATTAGACTTCTCCACTTCATTCTTCGTTCTCATCAGCTTCAGTGCCTTCTCTACACGAGACAACAGGCTCTTGCTTTGCCGGCTGAAGCCGACGCTGCCGGAGAAGATATGGAAGCACTCGAGCTCCGACGTCGTCTTCGCCACCGACTCCAGCAGGCTCTCCATCCCCAGTTTCTCGAACTGATCGATGCTGTTCCTGTTCGACTTCATCATCCAAATGGCCTGATTGATCACGAACCTCCTCATCCTCGAACCGTGATCTCGGGACTGGCGTATTTCCGCAGTATCGCCGCCAGCTTCTCCTCCAGCTGGGCTTCCTCGACGCCAGCTCGCCTGAGCGCGTCGGAGAATTGGCCGGGAGTGGTAGTCAGTTTGCAGATCTGCGTTGTGAGACCCAGCGATGCCTCCAGTAATTTGCCCTCCGTCGCCATGATCGCTTTCAGCACCTTACAACAAAAAAAAAAAAAATCGAGGGAAAAAAACATCCTTTTTATTTATATTATTATTAAAAAATATCTTTTTTTAAAAATTATTAAAATGCTTTTTTTATTTATAAAGGAAGTTTTTTGATAAATTTTATAAGAGAAATTATATTGTCATAATAATATATCAAAGGAGCTCCATTTTAGTTTGCGAGAGTTATAACGCAATAAGTTTAACTAGATGGGGCAAAATAAAACTTAGGCAAATACAGCTGTCAGGGTGAGTGGAACGAGATCTTACGGTGGGCAAAGCGGCGGTGAGTGGCTGGAGGTGCTGCCGGAAGCCAGTTCCGGATCCGCCGTAGGCGCAGAGATTGCGCAGAATCCTGGAGGCGTTCAGCTGGATCTCGCCGCCGGCGCCGAGCACTTCCATAAGTCGGTTCAACGCCTCTGGTTCGTCGGCGATTCGATTGCAATTGTTCTTGTTTTCCAGCGCCAGGATCGACAGCGCCTCCCCTGCTTGATTCCTCAGTGGCTTCTCCTCGTTTGTGACTGATGGATTCAAGAAGATGGAGAGGAGAAGGCTCGTTTACTTGTCCGGTTCTGGCGATTTGTTCCTTGGCGTCGCCGTCGAAGGCGAGGCTCTTCAGTATCTCGATCGCTAGAATCTGCAGCTCCCTGTGGCGCTCTCCGTAGCAGATGATCTCCCTCACGATGCTCACCGTGAAGACTATCTCTGATAGCTCCTGCCGGAGCATCATGCCGGGCTTGCCGGTGGTGCCGGCGAGCATATTTACCACCTCCAGCGCCCGCTTCACCGTCTTCATCTGCGACTCCGGCGCCAGTTCGTTGGCCAGAAGAGTCCTGCTAGCCCCGGTGAGGTCGATGATCTTGGGCAAGAGCCCGCGCGAGTTGCCGATCTTCCAGCAGTTGTCGTGGTCGACGGCCAGCTTTTTGAGGAGGGACAACCCCAGAAGATTGAACGCCGAGAAATAGTAGGTGCCATAGTCGCCGGCGGTGTCCGCTGGCTTTCCGAGCAACGACGAGATCGCCGTCATCGCGCTGGGAACGGCGCCAACGCGGAGCACGTTCTGCCTCTTCCCGGTGAGTTTCGTCAGGATCTCTGCCGCGCAGCGGCGGAGCTCCTCTTCCTCCTTCGGGTGCGCGTTCTTCCAGCTCAGCATCTCGACGAGCCGCTCAACGACGACATTCGAGGTGTCGATCTTGTGGAGCGTATCAAAGCCAAAATCGTCGCTTCCGGCCAAGCTCTGCAGCGCCCTCGCGGTGATGGGCTGCTCGTCGCGCAAGCTCGAGGCCAAGAGCTCCGTGGCGAAGCTCACAAGGTCCATCTTTAACCCGTCGAAGACGCTGCCGGCGATGCACTTGGAGTAAGTGTCGTAGAAGAAGCGCGACTGTGCGCCCCTTGAGTCTTTTCTACTAGACCTCTTCTTCACCTACCATCCTACCAAGTCGGACACTTGTGGGGCCAGGATCATAGGGCCGCTAAGATAACGGTTCTATCTTTTTTGCAATGATGAAGCTGACTAGCGGCTTTTTTTATTAAAGATCTGAAAAATCTCCCTCGGTCAACCCTTGGATGAAAGCATTAATCAGATCAGAATTTCGAAGGTGGTAGTGGGTACATCCTGAACTATCTAATTGAAGCGCTGGATATAATCTTTCATAGTCTTCTTACTTTTTCCTTCGAAGAGAATAGGTTGAGAACAGTCTTGTGGTATCTTTGACTCGTGAAATGATGTAGAAAGGCTATTTGAAACTCTGCCAAGGAGCTCATGGGGTAATTGGGCAACCTCTTGAACCACTGTTGGGTTGCTCCTGAGAGAGTGTTGAGGAAAACTCGACACTTCACCCCATTAATGTATTGATGGGGCAGCCCTGTATTCTCGAACTTGTAAAGGTGGTTTTATGAATCTGTATTACCAACATATTCTCCAATGGAGGGAGGCTAGAAATATCGAGACATCGGATCGTCAATAATATTGTGGGTGAATGGTGACGGGTCATGGTGGGCAAGGGTGAAACACATGTAACTCTTCCTTTTCCGATGTCTCGAGAAGGCGGGCTAAATACCGCCGAGTGCACTTTTTGAGAAGCTTTGTCGGGGTCCCTCTTGTGACCCTGAGATGCACTAATGGCCAATCTAGAGGGCCAAGGTGAGGCTTGCAACCTTCCCACCGAGGTAGAGACCCCTTTAGAGGCCACCTACTATATCTGGTGTTGTTCCAAGTGTTAGTGATATGAGAGAAGTGTCCTAAGGCAATCGCCTTATGATTGTAAACATTTATTTTAATAAATGATAATTCACTATTTGAGTATACATGTTTGTGTATTTGATTGGGATATTAAACTCATCTACTGAATGTCCGCAATACAATTCACAGCATAAGAGAATTTGTGATGAGATCACAACTAGTGATTATCTCTACATGTGCAATTGTGAAGTATTGAAAATATCCCTAGTCGATGAATTGATAAAAACGGATACTATCAATTCTGTTGAGACTAGCATGGGTTATTCTCTAATCAGCTGATTCTCACTTGCTGGTGACATTGGGATGTCCGGAGATAAACATGGATGCTAGTTAAGTGAACTAGTTCATTGGAGTGACTAGCTGTAAAACTTCATATGGTAATCTATATAGATATGTCAATGAAGTTCTTACTGCAGCTTAAGTGCGATGTTCCTTTGACTTACGGTGTTCAAGTCATCTTGGTCATGGAGACTTATACTTTAACATCTTAAGCAATCATCTCCAAGGAGGTGTGGACCCAGGATGATTGGGTATAAGCCGAAGTGCCCGAAGATGTTTGAACAGCCTACAAAGGATTCACCACTCCTTGCGAGGAGATGTATACCCAGGCCTATCGTCGGATTGTTACTCAAAGCCTCTGGCCAGAGCATATCATGTTTAGAGTATGAGTCTCTTAAATACATGAGAGTAATTAGAAATCCAAAGGACGAGAAAGACACTACTTGGGCTAGGTGTGACGTAGTCAGCCTAGTGGGGACTGACACAAATAGACCGTGTCCTGAACCAAGTGGGTATAAGATGGTGAAGGGAATGGGGCACGATTCATTAGAGCTGTTGAAGGGTTTCAGAATTACTTCTGAGGTCAACCGTTGATCTTTCGATTAATTGGGGGTCATGATGTACTACTAGGTGTCACTCATGATCGTTCTATAATTGGTTGATTATAGACGGCCAACATAAATCGAAAGCCTATTTAGTCACACGCACTACGAGTAATCCGAGGGATTTAAAACGAGTTGAAAATTAGATTTTCCAATCAAGAGAAATAAGTCGAATCTAAGTTAATCAAAGGCGCAACGGAAGCTTAAAATGGCTAAGTCTTTTGAAGGCTTATTGGGCGAATTAAATGAGTTTAATTCGCGATGGGTTCGGCTCGGTTTGGCCGGCCAAAGAGGGTGTCAACCCCCTTTGGTTTGGCCGGCCACAATATTTGGGGAAAACTAATTTGTTTGGTTTAATTAATAAAATAAATCTTGCGTGATTTGTTTTATAAATTATGGATAAATTAATTTGTATAAAGAAATTTATATAAATAAATTTATAAAAATTTATTCTTTTTATGGAAATTAAAATAATCTATGGAATGGTTTATTTTAATTTTATAAAATCAATTATGAATTGATTTTTCCATAATAAAGAAGATTTATAAATTTCTTGTAAAATTTATTCTATAATAAAAGGAGAGATATATTTGTTTTATTATAAAGTTAGTTATAATAAAACTTGGCTTAAACGGAATAATTCATAAATAAAATTTATAAGATAAATTTCTTATGAAAATTTATTCCGTTAATTCCGTTAAAGGGGAGACTTGGCAAGGGAGAGACTACTATATAAAGGAACCAAAGGCAAGCCTTGAATCCCAATCAATTGAGTTGTCAAGAGATCTAGTAGTTCTCTCCCTCTCTCTCTTATTCTCTCTCTCTCTCTTCCCCTTAGGGCCGGCGCCTTCCTTGCTTGCTAGGGCCGGCGCACCTCACACGACCTAGGGTTGGCGTGAGCAACATCCACCAAGGAGGCATCAAAGAAGAAGAAGAAGAAGCGGGTCGCATCTCCTTACTTCTCGAAATTTAGATTCCGTCTCTTGGTGGTTAGTTTCCTTTCTTCTCTCTTGATCTTCTAGTTGTGCCTTTAGAGAATCTAGTAGTTCTCGTCGGCACAAAACTCGTGACTTTGCGAAGTCATCCCGAAGAGAACTCGGCGTGGACGCTAATAGAGGCAGAGCTTCCAAGGGACGCTACGGTTGGATCTCGTTCCTTACTTCAAGTTACGCGAGGTACTAAGTAAATTAGTTTACTTTTTCGCAAAGTTTTAATTTATGATCATGTCTACACATCATAAGGTTGCATGCTAGATACGAGGTCAAAATAATTTAAGAAATTATTTTATGCTAATTCTTCCGCTGCACGTAAAAATTTAAAATTTTACGAACCCGTATCCTTATCAACATGCACCCGGTCCCAACACCAAGACCCCTAGAACCACCGCCACCACAATTTGATCCAGCTCTTTGCATGCTAAAATCACGTTCTGCCATGCAGTAACCTCTCAATACACCACAGTCAATATTTCTTCATGAAGTCTAGGGGTTAAATGATGACAAAATCAGGTATTTGTCTTCTCTTATGCGCTTGTCATTATCTAAGCAAGTAGTCCGTGATTTATCTCCTTCATGTTGTCCCTGAGATGGGTTAGCAGGGTACTGAGAGTGAGCGAATCGCATTTTTATCACCATAAATATACAAATCAAGCCTCATTCTCACGTCCCTACGGATATAATTGAGTTAGTACTCAAATTTATCATTAATGAGATATGATCCTATTTTTGATAGCTGTAAATATTATTTCAGATTATCTTGTGCCCTATTTAGAAAGGTCTCTCGATTAAGGCTGAAGAGTGCATAGGACCACATGGGGGAGCCACTGAAATGATGACTTCACTTTTTAACTATATATAAATCAAAAGTAATAAATAAATGATTGGAAAGTGGTAGCCTCTCAAATAGGGATGTTAAAATGGATCAAATTCACCAACCTCACTTGAGTCGATCAGAAAAATATTGAGTTAGTAATGGAAATTGTTAGGTTAGGGTTGAGGGGAAATATTGGATTAAATTAAATTTTATTTTAAAAATTAAAATATTTTATATACATAAATAATTGAATATTAATTTAAAAATGATGAAATATTAGATAAAAATGAATAATTATAGAAAAATAATAAAAAAAGATTTTTTTTTGGTCTGATGAGTCATTTGGGTTGATAAGATTATCCTGGTCGATTAAGTTTGAATTTATATTAAAATTTTATTATAATTTTTTATTTCAATGTAATCCATTTTATTCATCCGGATTGACCCATCGAACCATTAGTAATAATTCACTTCCCATTTGATAAAATCTTTACATTTACTCCCTGATGAATTGAGTATAAAAGAGTGAAAATTAAGTATACATAAGTGAAAAATGACTATAAAAGAGTGAAAAATGAGTATAAAAGAGTGAAAATTGAGTACACAGTTTCTTGATGTGGTGGATTCAACCTTATATACTCAAATTTCTAACTTTTATACTCAACTTTCTTCAAATAATACTCACAGAATTATCTTGTCAATCCCATCAGGGATTGCATGTAAAGAAAACTTTGAATAGAGACTGCATGCAAAGTTGAGTTTGAACTTGGAGAGTTTAAAAAAATTTTCCCTAATAATAATTTGTATTATAAAAATGACATATTTAAATTTCATATTCAGCTCCTAAATCACGCTTGATCAATCAATTACATACTCTCTCAAGATTTGATTGAATTGATGATCACTTAATAGAATTATTAAATTAAATAAGGATAAATTATCGATAAAGTCAAAGAAATATTCTTATATACAATGATCTATTAAATTTCCCGATTGAACTCTTTACCAGTAGGACGACCGTTTGGGACATCAAAAATCAACATATAACTTTTTACCAAATATTCATATTTATTCAAGTTTAATAAAAACTAATCCCGCCCTATCTTTGGCACCGTACGGACAGCCAGCGTGGCAAACGACCTGGTCAGTTTCAGGGTCCACGTCATCGTACGGGTAGCCAACTCGACAAACATCCTGGCCGGTCCCAGGGTCTCCGCCGGCCGGTCGGACTCAAGGCGGCCGGTTAGAATAAGTATAGCGGTTCATCCGGCCGGTCAAACCCGGCCGACCACATTAAGGCTTACACGTCTCGTTCATCCGAGTGCATCCGCCCGGCAGTCCTTTACACCCATACTTGATATCCATCCGGGCATGCCGTCCCGGTGTCCACTCGGGCACTCTCTCGGAATCACCCTGGGGTAAAGACAAAATACACCTGCACCAGCTGCAGGTAACAGGCTGTCACCACTCGTGTGAACTGACACTCCCTGTCACGCCGTTGGTGTCAGACGGCGCCGGTAGGGGGCGTACAGGAACCGGTCTTTATCCTCACATAAGACAAATAGTATACGACAAAGAATGTTGGCTACACATCAACATAACCATACCGAAATCCCCTGACCCTGTCAGAGAATCCTGACACAGGTCAAACTCAAATCAACATAACTATACCAAAATCCCCTGACACTGTCAGAAGATCCTGACACATGTCAGACTTGGTCCTTTTCCCCGGCTATATAAGCCCCTCCCCTCCTCATTATCAGGTACGCGCGCAAAGCTTCTCGTCTACAGTGCTCCTCTATTTGCTTGTTCACCGGAGTACTGACTTGACCGTCGGAGGGCCTTGCCGGGACGCTTCCCGGCTAGGTTGCTAACGGTCATCTTCTCCAGCAGGTTCAGGTCATCCCGTCGGAGATCCACCAGGCTACTCTTTCTTCCATTCGGTCGGAGGACCCCCCCACTTGCTGAGTCATTCTGGAGCGAGGACTTCCCGTCAACATCTACGTCACTTCTCTCTACACCGTCATCCGGTTGCGGCTCCATTTCACTCGGCGACAGGATCAAAAACAAAAAAGATTAACGAGGATTTTTAAATTCCTTAAAATAAGTCATTGGAATTGAATCACAAATGTTTATAATAGCGACTAATTATCCTAGTCCGGAGGCTTTATTTAAGTTTAATGAATCTTCTAATTCTCGCCGATCAAATTGTGATCGAGATTTTGATCTACCGATTTCATGAGCTCCAGTGCCTCCTCTACATGAGATATCAAGGCCTCCCTGTGCCGGCTTATGCCGACGCTACCGGAGAAGATATGGAAGCACTCAAGCTCCGACGTCGTCTTCGCCACCAACTTCAGCAGGGCCTCCATCCCCAGTTTCTCGAACCGATCGATGCTGTTCCTGTTCGACTTCATCATCCAAATGACCTGATCGATCACGAACCTCCTCACCCTCGGAACCGTGATCTCGGGTTTAATGCAGTATTGCTGCAGTATCGCCGCCAGCTTCTCCTCCAGATCGACTTCCTCGACGCGCGCTCGCCCGAGCGCATCAGAGAATTCATCGCGAGTGGTAGCCAGTTTGCAGATCTGCGTTGCGAGACCCAGCGATGCCTCCAGTAATTTGCCCTCCATCGTCATAATCGCTTTCAACACCTGCTCCGACGGTAAAGATCAGTTACAAAGAAAATTTGGAGGGGAAACAAACAAAAGTAGAAAATTTAAAAAAAAAACATCTTTTTTATTTATATTATTATTAAAAAATAACTTCCCTTCGAGAAATTATTAAAATAATATTTTATTTTTAATTTAATATTCAAAATATCCACTCCATACTCCCTATTTTATATAAAATAGCATCATCTTAGATGACAAAAAATTATTGGCTCTGATGTAAGCTTTTGATAAATTTTTAAAAAACTCAATTTAGTTTGTGAGCGTCAAAAGGCAATATGCTTAACTAGACGGGGGCAAAATAAAACCTAGGCAAAGAGAAATGTCAGTCAGGGTGAGTGGAATGAGATCTTACGGTGGGCAACGCGTCGGTGAGTGGCTGGAGGTTCTGCCGGAAGCCAGTTCCAGATCCGCCGTAGGCGCAGAGATTGCGCAGAATCCTGGACGCGTTCATCTGGATCTCGCCGCCAGCGCCGAGCACTTCCATAAGTCGGTTCAACGCCTCTGGTTCGACGGCGATTCGATTGCAATTGTTCTTGTTTTCCAGCGTCAGGATCGACAGCGTCTCCCCTGCTTGAATCTTCAGCGGCTTCTCCTCGTCTGTGACTGATGGATTCAAGAAGATGTCGACGAGAAGGCTCGTTACATCTCCGGTTCTGCCGATTTGTTCCTTGGCGTATTCGTCCATGGCGAGGTTCTTCAGTATCGTTATCGCTAACGTCTGCAGCACCCAGTGGCGCCCCCCGTAGCGGATGATCTCCCTCATGTTGCTCACCGTGAAGACTATATCGGATAGCTCCCGCCGGAGAATCATGCCGGTGTTTCCGGTGGTGCCGGCGAGCATCATTACCACCTCCAGCGCCCGCTTCACCGTCTCGATCTGCGACTCCAGCGCCAGTTCGTTGTCCCAAGGATTCCTGCTCACCTCGGTGAGGTCGATGATCTTGGACAAGATCACGCGCGAGTTGCCGATCTTCCAGCAGTTGTCTTGATCGGCGGCGAGCTTTTTGAGGAGGGACAACCCCAGAAGATTGAACGCCGAGAAATCGTAGGTGGCATCGTCGTCGGAGGTGTCCGCCTCCTTTCCGAGCAACGACGAGATCGCCTCCATCGCGCCGGGGACGGCGCCGACGCGGAGCACGTTCTGCCTCTTCCCGGCGAGCTTCGTCAGGATCTCTGCCGCGTAGCGGCGGAGCTCCACCTCCTCCCGGTGCGGGTTCTTCCAGCTCAGCATCTCGACGAGCCGGTCAAGGACGGCATTCGAGGTGCCGATCCTGCGGAGCGTATCGTAGCCAAAATCGTCGCTTAGGGAGAACCTCCACAGCACCCGCGCGCCGATGAGCTGCTCGTTGCGCAAGTTCGCGGCCAAAAGCTCCGTGGCGAAGCTTACAAGGTCCATCTTTAGCCCGTCGACGAAGCTGCAGGTCATCAACTGAGCGTATGTATCGCAGAAGAAGCACGTCACGGCGACGTCGACGCCGGCGCTCCCAGTCCCGGGGAAGCACTCGCGGGTCACGACCTCGAAGAGGGAGCAGCAATAGATTTCCCACCACCAGTAAGCCTTTCGAATTAAAATAAGCACGGCTTCCAAAAGCGCGAGGGAATAGAAAATGATGAGCGCCACATTCCGGGCGTTCTTGATCTCGGCGGTGAGCTCGCCGTGGCCATGCTCAACCCGGCGGGTTATGAAAAGGATGATGCCGCAGGCGGACAACGCGAATTGGATCCGCAAGAGTAGTGCGCTGATTTTCTTAGCGACGATGACCCAACCGGGGTAGGGCATATGGGGAACGTCGGGAAGTTGCCACAGGCGGAACCAGTCGGAGTTGACGCTGATACTCAAGAAGCGGAAGCCGGGGAATTGGAAGAGATTGATATTCAAGGAGAGGAAGGCAGCCCGGGAATTGATCTCCAAGTTGCGGCTGATGGACCACCAGACGGCCATGGCAGCCACCTTCCACGTGATGCGGCCGGCATTTCCTCGGCCCCTGTGGCGGGACCACTCGGTGGCAGCGGCAGCCATCTCCCACGCGGACTGGTGCTGCCACTCCAGCTCGTTGTCGCGGCTGAACACGCGGAAGGACTCGATGACGATGATAGCCGTGACGTAGAAGAATTCCTCGAGCTCCAGCGTGATGACGAAGCCGCCGAGGATGACGACGGTGGCCCAGACGAAGGCGAGCGTGCCGATCCTGCTGGCCGACTTCTCCAGTATCGCGAGGTGGAAGGCGAGGACGATGAGCTTCCTCTCCGGCCCCCTATCGGTCGCGCCGCGGACGCGGGGCGGACTCGGCATCGGCTCGCTGTTGGCTTCCGAGCGAACCTCGTACACGTCGTTCGGCTGGCCGCTGGAGTTGCTGCTTCTGCCGTTGCTGCTTCCACGGAGGACTTCTGTCTTTCTTGCCTTGCTGCTTCCGGCTCAGATCAATCGTCGACAAGCTTCGGCTGACATAGGAAGAGCAAGAGAAGACCATGCACATCGGCGATCCGACAACGAAAAATAAAAAACGAAAGAAAACTCGGCGGAGTCGTGGATCTTCTCCCGGGCGCTTTATATGGCGCCGGATCCTCTGTCCCCGTACATGCCCTTGTCCCAGGGTCTTGTTCGTCGATGATCGTCGACGAGTCGTCTAATCGACGATCAGACACTACTAATAATTTTTAATCGACGTCCCGAATAAGACGATATCCTCGGAGAACAGTGAATCGGTCAGAAACGTCGCATTGCAATCTCGTCGGATTCGACGGTAAATACGACAACATCACAATTACAACGATACTTAACGGATTCACCGTATCCCTAGGGTATAATTTTATTCGGTACGGCGGCCGGAGGCCGCCGATGATGTCCGATCATGGATCGCACGGCTCATCGATGATCACCGACGAGCGGGACAGATGGACAGAGACCGGATTCGGGATAGAGGATCCGGCCTCGCTTTTAAGAATGATAAATAATGATAAGTCATAGGTCTTTTTATATGTTTTTTTCCTCATCACAACTACTTTTTTGCCCATTTATATAGTTGAGTAATTAATATGAAAGTTGACTATTTCATTTAAATAGTTTCAGTAGATGTATAAATAGATTATTAAAACAACCAAATAAATTTAAATAGTTTATGTGTTACGACTAATTAATAAACCTCACCGACTGCTCTCGCAAATTTTTTTTTCATATTCGAGATTTTGAGTTGTTCACAATGTCAATGAGATCGATTTCGTATTTGCGGTGGCTCAGCTAATATTTTGGTGTTTGTATTCTATTAGAGCAGATCATTTTTGCCCTTCTTTCATCGATTTAATTTTCAAATTAGATGCTACAAATTTTGTAAATTTTATGTAGGAGATGAAATTTCAGAATTTGAGATATAAAAACGAAACTCCTAAGTTTAGATACAAGTGATAATTTTAAAAAATTAGGATTGAAGATGAAATTAAGATTTGAATTAATTTCATAAGGCATTATTGAGTTATATATTCGCATTAAATAATATGTAGGTATAATAAAAAAAATATTTAAAATGTCACCAAAATATTTGTCCACAGTTTTAAAAAGAAAAATTAAACGAAGGAAGGAGATATTAACTTAAAAGTCAAGTCGATAATATTAATAAATATTTTATTGAAAGTGTCGATTTCGGAGTTGCTGTCGGGAGGATACAAACTGATATGATATCTCATCGAAGCTAATGTTCAATATTATCTCCGTAAAATGATATTGCACCGCTAGAAGTGCTCACAGTTAGCAGTAATTTGTTTCCCAAGATACAACGACAATGTCTCGAAATAACAACACTATAAATTTCGAGACCAATGAACATTCTCGTAGGCTTTTTGGACTCTTGAACAAGATGAGATGAATGCTATTGAACTTTGAATGGATGAATGAATTCAACATCTAGAGAGGTACCCTTTCGTGAGTGGGTGTGACCTTTGGTTTAGGATTAATCTGGGTCGTTCGATCTAGAGGGTTGTAACCCTTCAGATAGCTCTTTGATCTCAACCATCAGATTTAGATGGTTGTAACCCTTCATATCCCTATTTAATCTCAACCGTCAGATTCGATCTAACGCTTCAGATCAAGTCTCTTCACCAACGGTCAGATTGTGACTCTTCACGATCAATGCTCCAGATTGCGTCACTTGTGATCCAGCACCCTTTTTCAATCTAACGGTTGTCTTCGCTCAGTTAGCAGTTCAGTCATCTCTCCTCCTACATGAGTGTTCCTCCTACCTGAGTGTCATGTAGGCACTGCCACGTTTTCTGAAGCATAAATTTAAACTCCTCAATGCTCCTCAAGATGATACATACATGCGAAGTACAAAGTGCACCAGCAAAGCGCCCATTGCGCATGTGGCGGGCGCAGGTGCGAGCACTTACTCGTCTATGAGAAGAGACCACATGTGTTTTTCTTTTTTTAATTTCATTAACACAAGAACAAATATAAGGAAGCAAACACCTTTGAAAATTTCAAATATGAGACTAATCTCTTTCTACTTCCTTCTATATCAAGTTTAGGCTAACTTTAAATAATTAATTTATCATTCACTCGTAATCGATTTTGAGCAAATTAATAATCTAAATTCATCTATGCGAAACATAGATTTCATTTTTGAAGTCAATTCTGGCTTTCATTGATTGATGGCATCTCAATTTTCTTTTGCAAAAATCATATTTGATTTTTTTTTAAGACCCAAACATCCAACAAGTTTGACACCGAAAGGCACCTATGAAGATCTTTGGAGATTTTAACATTAATGCGATGAGATGTCTTGATAGGGTGAGGGCTGTCAGTGGCATCTATAAGAGGGGTCCCCTCCTCCACTCGCAGGTAAGTGTTCTCGTCCAATTTCATCTTTCATCTCTTCTTTTTTTCTCCGTCAATATTCTAATTTAATCGTCGGAGTGTCTACATCGGAGATCTCCTAACCCACCTCTAAAGATCCTTTTTCCTTCGCAGATTCGCTGGAGCGCTCCTCGGATCCCTCGCTAGCCGACCAGCCACTAGATAGAAGAAGAATTATTTTATAATAAATGGAAAATAAGAAGGATAAGATGTACTTTGACCCGCCCAACTGTTTCTGTCTCCCCACCTAAAATTAGTTTTTTTTCCTCTAATAAAAGTCAAATACTGATCCTTTCCTGAGTTGTGTACAACTGTATCAGTTCTGTAGAGTTATGCCTTTTATATGTTTTTTTATGACAGTCCAAACTGTTTCTGTTTGACAAATTCATATGAAAATAGACGAATTTATTTTAATGCTTTTTAATAGAAATCTACATAGATGTTGAAAGCGATGCAATGTCGGTACGCTTACTTTATTAATCAGATATTTATAAATTAATTTTTAACTACAGATTAATTTTCATCAATAGGAAAATCATTTTAAAATATTGACTATGGAGCGATACATTGTTTAAGATTTTGAATTTTATCATCTTTAAAATTTCTTAAAATCAGATTAATCTGATTAATCAACTTTAAAATTAATCGATTTTAAAAGTTAGATATATAAATTTAAAAAGAATAATAATGAAAACAATCTAAATCAAGTTATTTTCTTTACAAGTAATGGTACGTATCAAAATAAGATCAAAGTATAATATCCATGAAATAATGTAAGATCAAAACACACTCCAACGTCCGGTAAATATGAATTTGCATACTGATAGGGTTGAATAGCTCGTGGTGGACACATTAGATGAAAAAGCTGCATGACACGATATGACAAGTCTGGGCGACTCTCCTTTCAGAGATCCAGGACCCCTCTCGGGATACATATCCTAGAAAATCAGAGTATAAAACCCCTCCCGGGATCACCCCTGAAGGTCGGGACCCGAGACCATCTTGGGTAAGCAGAGCGATCGTGATCACCCAGGCCAAAAGACCTCGAGACCACCTCGGGGAAGTGGAACCCGAGCTACCTTCGACTTCGAATAACGATCCCCCTTTCTTCACGGATCTATGGATAAGCATCCCCGCTAAACCGGAGTCATCACGACTCTTAAATATCGCAACGGGTCGAAACGTAATAACAGCGTAAACTGTTTAAAAGGCTACCCAGTAACCGCCGAAAGAGGAAGAGGACGTGGCATAAATCGTGGGGACGTGGCAAGGCAGTGGAGATGAGTATAAAAGGTACCCCAACCCCTCTGGTACCGGGAAGGGGGCGCATTTTCTACGACTCATACTCTTTTCTTTGTCTTATATCTTTCTCGCACGAGGCACTGACTTGAGCGTCGGAGTGGGCTCAACTAGACAACATCCGATGTGTTCCCCTAATGCTCGTGTTGATCTCGCAGGGCATGGAGTTCCTTCCCTCAACATCGACCTCCACGTGGGTTGAACCCCGGTGACTGGCTGTCAATGTCGACTTCTTTCAGAACAAATTTGGCATCGTCTGTGGGAAATCAGTAAAGCGCCTGAAGGAGCACCGATGGCAGGACCGGAGGGACAACCCATTGTCCTTACAAGGGAAGAACTCGATCACTTGGTGGCCAACGCCATCAAAGAAGCGCTCGAGCAACACCAAGTTGAACAAGCATGCAGCCTCGCAGCAAGGGGCTCTTGCGAGAAAGGAGATCCCTAGAGTCTCCGTATCGCACTCACGGAGATCTGTCACACCAGGGGGACGACGAGACGAGGCAGCCGCGGGTCCCCGGAGAGACTCTCCGGGGTTATCGAGAAGGCCCACTCGATAGCCTCCAGCGCGCAGAGACACGAGGAAGGACAGGGGAAAAGGGAGGAGCCTAAGGCCTCCCATAAAATCCCCTCTACTCCCTTCTTATCGGAGATTGTTGAAGACCCCATGCCGAAGTAGTTTCGTGGCCCTGGGATCCCCGATTATGACGGAAAGACAGATCCGGAGGATCACGTCTGTAAGTTCGAGAACGTAGCACTCTTGCACCAATACACTGACGCAAGGGCTCTCGATGTGCCAAGTGTAATGTCGGAAATCCTCGTCAGTGCCTGTACCCAAGGGCTCTCGATGATCTGCTGGGCGTTCGGTCAAGCACATCAACGTGGAGAAGGTGCAATTCGCCCGACGCAAGGAACCAGCCAGGGTCCCCCCTCAAGCCGTCACCCGGTCCGAGAGGAGGGAACCCCCAATACCAGCCCGAGGAAAAGACCTTCACCTGAGGAAGGACCAGTGGGCTGGAAGCGAAAGCTGGACGAGACATTGGACACCGAGCAGCCCGAGCCACTGATGAACTACTGCGGTTTCCATGGCATTACGACACATTCCACTAAGGAGTGTCATGCCTTGAAGAAAAAACTAAGTAAGGAGGCAGACACCAAACCACGGAGGAAATGAAAGAAGATGAGGTATCGTCGGAATTCCCCTCGGCGAAGCTCTTCTCCCCGACAACGCCTGTTGATGGAAAGCGAGACCCGGCATCGGTCTCGATCGCGGTCAAGGGGAAGAAGTCGGGGGGCCTGCATCCCGTAGGTTTCCCTCCGTGGAAAGAGACCCCAGGAAGGGCAAGGCCCCTGCACGCGGCCCGCCCTCAGGGCATGTGGGAGTAATCTCCGGAGGACCCACCGGAGGAGATTCCCATCGGGCAAGGAAGTCCAACACCCGGCATCTGGAGAATTATGCAATTTGGACGAGCCAGAGCCATGGTCACAACCCTACGATCTTGTTCGGCCCCGAAGACTTGGAGGAGGTGGAAGCTCCCCATGAAGACGCCCTGGTGATCCTTGCCCTCATCACCAACTATGAGGTCAAGCACTTCTTCGTGGATACAGGAAGTTCCGTGAACATCTTGTACAAAGCTGCTCTGAATCAGATGTAGATCGACGAGGACGAACTACTTCTGGTCTCGTCCCCGCTATTCGCCTTCACCAGGTATCGAGTACAGTTGATAGGGCAAATAGCCCTATCGCTATCATTGGGTAGCGACGTGCTCAAGAGAACTAGGAGGACACCTTTCTTGATCGTGGACGCTCCCTCATCCTACAACGCCATTTTGGGCCGCCTGGCGCTCAGTGTCGTCCAGGCGGTAGTCTCTGTCTATCTCCAGAATATAAAATTCCCGATGGGCGACTGAGTGGCTGAAGTCAAAGGGGATCAACTGGTGTCTCAGCGATGCTACAGTGGGGAAGTCAGATCGGAGTCCCGGAAAAACCCGAGGGTGCAGGAAGACTAACTAGAGGAAGCGGTCATTCACAGGAGGGCAGGAACCCAAGGGCTCCCAAAGCTAGAACCGGCCAACTGTGTCACGCCCCGAGACCCAGGAGCCGTTGATCCAATAGAAAATCGGACAACACCTCCCCTGTCCGGCGGACAATTTACACAAACACACAGATAATATAACACAACCACGCAGTTTAAAGGGCCTCAGGCCTCAATCCACACATATATAACTGCATAAATGACTATACGTCGTAAAACCAAAATCCGAACTCACCTGAGCTGTCAGGGGGCAGGAACAAAGCCAAAACCAAACGAAGTCCAACATAGGACTCAAAAGTACAATACCTTCGAATAAAACGTGTATACATGGTTAAAACAACACAACGGAAGCATAGGAATACTACAGGGTCCATAACAAAACCACGTAAACCAAAAAGAGCTCCTCTGGAGCTGGGGACTGGCAGCTAGGGATCTCCTGGCAGGCATCAACCTGAAATAAAATGTATGGCAACGGGGTGAGTCCATAGCTCAGCGAATACCCAACAGATATGCATAGAAAGTTATACCAACAATAAGGGTTCAGCTAATACAGTCTCATATCAACAGTAGGGAAAAACTAGTACTGAACATACTGAGGTAGATACATACCTGAATCCATCTAACCTGTAAAGAGGGTAATAAGTACCAAGAGGATATCAATAGACATATAATCTCAGATAACAAGTCTCCAGAATATGCATGTCAAATAAGTGCAGCAATCAAGTGCAGCAAACAATGCACGATGCAAAATATGCACATGGTGCAATGCCATGGTCACCCCCTAACTCCAGTCAAGCCACCGAGACAGGCGATACTGTGTCGGCCGAGTGGGTAGAGCTGTGACACTGTCCGCACTCTGCCATCACTGCTCCTGAGTGACCGAGTGGACAGGATGCTGGTGGAGCTATCGCTCCGCCCCATGTATATATGGGGGAGATATCTCTCTCATCTTCTCTGGTCTATGGGTAGAGAAGGGATCCCTGCTTGCTACCACGCTCCGAAACCACTACCCCTGAGCGGACGAGCGGAGCACTACAGAGCAAATGCACACACCCAGCGGTATCCACTAACCCATGAGTGGCCGTGTGTGCATATCATGTGCCGGAAGACGATTAGGCTCAACCACAAGGGAGTCGCTGATCGCCGGCATGCAACAATGCAAGGATGGTGTATGATAGATACACATACCTCCCTCCCCAAGTCCTCAGTATACTAAGTCTCAATCTGAAATCCTATAACAGGAAATACAGGTAACCTACAAGGTATACTGACTGGAAACTACAGATCCCTCAAAGTCAAAGGCAGGAGATACAACACGATCTCTAAGCATACATATAGATATGACAATACCTGAGACTGTATGGAACTACAACATAATAACTCAGGGATAAACCACATGTATCCAGAACAGGTATAATAACTCAGGGATAAACAACAAGTATCCAGAACGGGTATAATAAACAAGGATAACCAACAAGTATCCAAAACGGATAAAATAAACAAGGATAACTAACAAGTATCCAGAACAGGCATACTAAACAGGGATAGCGTATAATCTTACTGCTATCTATAACAGTCTATGCATAATCACATGACAATATCAAAAGAGATAAGTCAAAGGGTACCCGCCTCCAAATAAAAGGGAAGTCCGTATCAACAGGAGATAGAACCACCCGCCAATAATCCGCAACGATAAATCCAAGTCAAATCCCTGTAGCAAGGATATATATATATATTGGATTAGCTATTACACAGAAATGGTAACTAGCTAATAAATCCCTAAACCATATTAGGGTTAACCCATTTATCCCTTTTCATTTAATTACGTTTAATTAAATGGAAAGGTTTCTAATTACTCCTCGTAATTAAATTAGGTCCAACCCTCAATTCGAATTCACCACACTAGATCATTAGGGTTAAGTTTAATACTCACCCCAATCCCACCACATGGTTCAATCTAGGATAAACCACAAGACCTACCATTGATCAACCCCTGTAACTACAGTACATACAATTCAAACCAGAGCAAAACTACTCCTTACACTACATCCAAAACCATAGCACAATTAGAACTACATCTAGCTTCCAAATTCAAAATAGAATTGAGGCCAAAACTTAATCCATTTCTTACCTGAGCCAAGCAGCTCTCCACGGCCAGAGCTCACAGTGAGCAGGAGAAAAACTCTACCAAGCAGTGGAGCTCACGCAACCACTGCCACCCAACACAACATGGTTCAAATTCACCAATCGATCCAAATCCAATCAACAGAACAGATTTGAAAAACCTACACTAAATTCCACTAGTTCTTGAGGTATACAAAAATCAATCCAAACCCAGCTCACCTGAGGATGCCACGCAGGACCTCCACTACACAGCTCCTCCAAAAATCTAGCTGATGCCCTCGTATCACCCAAACAGACACCGAAGAAGGAATACCGCTGAGATCCCTAATCGCAATGCTGAGCAATTGAGGGGTGAAGCAAACCAACCCTAGGTCAAGCCCATCGATGGTGATACCAACAAGTAACAAAGACGGACCAAGGAATTGTTAGCTTACCTTTAGCGTGGACAGAGCACACGACCAAAAGGACTAGTTCCTGGCTAAGCGAACCCTAGCCCACTTCCGATGAGCTTCGGTCGCGCGAAGGAGTCGTCGGTCGGCTTCCACAGCAGTGCCCCAAAACACCTACGGCGAATCCCTAGCTTCCACTCGCGAGATGATTTGGGAATCGAGGAAATCGGAGCCCAGTCGCTCGCACGATCTCAGGGCAAGTTCGCCGGAGAGGTGGAAGACGACGCGGAACGGTGGCGGCTTCAATCGGCCAGAAGAGGTGTGCGGCTAGGGCAGCGAGAGAGGAGATCGGTCTGCGGGTGAGTGAGTTGGCCGAATGGGGTTAGGTCAATCATATAAGAGAGAGGTCATTTTGCATTTTAGTCCAACTCACTTTTGTCAAATCGCAAGTCTGCCCTTGGTTTTAAACTTAATTATTCATCCACCTCTTAAATTTTTAAATTCTTTAACCAATTTAACCCCTTAAACTTCGTCCAAGAGCCCAAAATTCCTAAGACCTTTCCGAAAAATTTCCGGAGCGGAATAAAATTGTCGGATATAACAAACTGTCTCCAATCCGATCACCCCCAGTAAGAGGTGTGTCGCATACTATGTACTTGTCTATGTGTTCTTGCTGTCTTGCAGTGAATTCATGAAAAAAAAGAACATGTCATCGCACAAGCCCCAGTACGTCAAACAAAACCCCCCTGCGTAATAAGTCTCAGCGCCTGAAGTGCGGAGATAACTTCTATGTCGTCATCCAGGATGCCAAGGAATTTCTACAAGGGTTGGTCTGGAGGTTGGAAAGTGACCACCCTTGAATGACAATCAATGGTGGCATGCGATGTCGTGAGCCAGTCCATGCCCAGAATGATGTCGAACTCTATCATCTCCAACACAGATAGGTCCACGGTAAATCAGTTTGTTCCAGATTCTAGAGAGGATTGGAGCTATAGCTTATCGCCTAGCACTTCCACCGTCTTTGACCGGCATCCACGATGTGTTCCATGTATCTATGCTGAGAGGTTATGTGCCAGATTCCACACACATCTTATCTGAGGTGTCTGTTCCGCTCTAGCCTGACGCTACTTATAAGAAGATACCTGTACGAATTTTGGGATTCCGGGAGCGTCAGCTACGGAACAAGACGATCCGGTTGGTCAGGGGTGGATGGCAGCATCACTCAGATGCAGAGGCTACTTGGGATCTTGAGGACATTATCTGAGCTCGATATCCCCATTTATTCGACTGAGGTATGCACTATTAGTGCATTTCAACATGCGTATTTCATATATACTACGGTTAGTATCTACTATTAGCAATGACAAATTTGGGGACCAAATTTTAATTAGTAGGGGAGAATGTTAGCATTTAGAAAAAACTTGAGGGCTTCTATGAGAATTATCAAATGGGGAGGGTCATCCTGCAAAGTTACCAAATTTGAGGGTGTATATGAGATCCTCCACAGTTGGAGGGTTTAATCGTAAAGTGACCAACCATAAAGGTCTCCCTCTGCAGGCTGAGCGAATCTCGATCCCAAATCTTGTGACCTAAATCTCGCGTTCGTCAAAGCTTCGTCCTTCCTGTTCTTCTCCGCTGAAAATCGTCGCCTAGGGTGAAGCCCTACCTCTGGTTTCGCTGCACCTTCTTGATCGGTGTTCGAGTTTCTCCGACGAGGAGTCATCTTCCTTCCATCACGATCGATCGAGGTAAGGTCTTTCCTCCCGAGTCTTGATTTGAGGTGTGGAGGTGCTAGGATTGATTCGCGATTTTGGGATGGCAGATCTCTCTTCTTCTTTGTCCGAGTGATTCCGTTTCCAGTAAGTTATCTTCTTCTTCCTTGCACGTTTCGGGGAGGGAAGCTAGATCTTGGGCAATTGATTGTGGTTCGAGGTTGAGATGTTCTGCCAGTAACACGCGAAGGTGAGTAGTTCTATGGATGGTTGTTTTTTCTTTTGATCTCGTTGATTTTGATCTTGCGCGATCTCACCGTGAGTTGTGGATTGAGATCGGGGGGATTTGAGTGTTCTGTGATGATGTGTTGAACCCTAGAATGCAACTTGGATCCTGGATTGTAGTGTTCTTGTGTTTTCTTTGAATTCGAAGTGGATTCCTTGCTGTTTGTTGGATCAGTTGCTGAGCAGGGGTTTTTTTTAATCTCGACGTCTTCTGATCAAACTTGTTCTTGCGTGTTCTGTGTTGTTTATGCCTCTGTTCTTGGTCGTGTGCCTTTGCTCCTGTGGTGATGTTCATACTGTTGTTAATTAGGGTTGGATGTTGTATCTGTTCCTCTGTTCTTAATCTCTGCCATGCTCCCCGATTGGTGTTTGATACAAACTAGGTTTTGAAGTTATGAGTTCTGTGTGGTGATAGTAATTGGAGATTGACTTTGTTCTTGGATGTTTTGAATCAGATTTGTTTTTGAGTTTATTCCTTTTTATTTTGTTCCTGAGATCTTGAGTTGCCATGAGGTTTTGTGATGAGGGTTCGATTGGGATTGTTCTATGAGTGTTGTTGCCGTGAGTTTCCAAAGGAGGAGGGGTTATTTGATTAGAATAGAGTATGGTGTTTATCTTGGTAAACTAATAATTAGGATTTGTTCTTAATTAAGTGGTGAATAACTTAGCTAGGTTAGTATGTTATGATTAGCTAAAATTGATTTTTGGATGCAGGGCTTTGACTTGGTTCACGCAACATAGAAATTATTTCAGACAGTGGTTCTCTTCACTTTCGGATTTCTATTTTGAGGTGGGTACCTCTGACTTATCTTCTAGATTAGTCATAATTTATATGCTTGATATGTTTTGTTTAGCAATAGGGTAATAGATCATTATATGTCTCTTCTATTTGTTTTGCTGATATTGTTTATGTTATATCTGGCATGTGATACGAGGAGATGCCCGTCCGATACTGACCGGACTGTCACTCCCTCGACCCGGCGGACAATTCGAAAACCTAGCCTCTACGAGTACCTCAGTCGATTGTACCACAGCCTATAGGGCTAGAACAACCGTCTGAAACAAACAAAAACAAAAACGACGACGAAAGCTGTGTACTGGTACGACTTACGACAAAACAAAATGAAACAAAAACCTCCATGGCACACAAAAATACAACTATACTGCCATGCAAGACAACCCAACAGAACACGAATACAACAGCGAAAACGAAAGGACAAAATGAACAGAAAAAGGGTACCAACATGTACCATCATCAAAATACAAGAAACATCCCGAAATCATCTCGACGCATACTCGAACTGGATCATGCTGCCAGGCACTCCAGACAATCATCTTGAAATAAAAACAAGAAGCTAACGGGGTGAGTCACAGTACTCAGCGGATATCTCATCAGATATGCAAGATAGTCTAAGCTAGCAATAGTGGTAACAGGCTATCGAAATAACACATGTACAGGCAATGATAAGTACAACTGACAGAAGAAGTAGAGAAATACCATACGAATATAGCGGGGTCGCCAAAACCAGACATAAAGGTCTCCTGAATGTGCATGTCAATCGTATACAGCATCCAAGTATAGCAAGCACAGACAAATGCAAAATATGCGTATGCACATGGTGCAATGACATGGTCACCCCTGCCGTCGGTCAGACATCGTCGCCTATGTACGGGAAGAAGTTGAGCGAAGGCCACCCTCCGACGTAGGGTTGTGACTGCCGTCCATACTCTGTCATCACTGCTCCTGAGCGATCAAGTAGACAGAATATTGTCGGTGTAACACCCCTACTCCATGACCTATCCGGGTGATATCTCTATCTACCCCAGGCCATCTCTGGAGGATATCTCTATCTGAGTGTTACCCCTACCCCATGTATATAAATGGCGGAGAGACCTCTCCCTCTCATCTTTTGGTATATGGACAACTCAAGGAGGGACCCCTGCCTGCTACCACGCTTCGATTCACTAACCCATGAGTGCATGAGCGGAACAGCACAGAACACACTACCCATACTCCGTCAACCACTTACCCATGAGTGGTCGTATGGGTAGGTCAGTATGACTGTCTACCTGACTCACTCACAAGGGCCCCTGATTGACAGTGATGTACAGTGCACGATGATGCATGACACTGGTCAAACAGCTTCCACTATCTAGTCCACCTATATCAACATGATATGCAAGGATCGTAGATAAATACACCATAGCCTAAGTCCTAAAGGTGTAGGTATCACATGTCAGGTATAGGATAAACAATATCAACAAAACAAATAGAAGAGATATATAGCAATCTATTATCATATTGCTAAACAAAGCATATCAAGCATATAAACTATGACTAATCTAGAAGATAAGTCAGAGGTACCCGCCTCCGATGTAGAAATCCAAAAGTGAAGAGAACCTTCTGTCCAAAAGAATATCTGCGACGAGTGAATCAACTCAATGTCCTGCATCAAAAACAAATACATCTTAGCCAATTGTATAATCTACAAATCAGCTAAGTTACACGCTACTAGTATTGAGATCAAACCCAACTTCGCATTAACCCCATTCACACTAAGCAACTCTCAAACCCAGACCAAGTCAACCCAAGTCCAGAGTAATGCTAACCCAATCTAGATTAAGCCAACCCTTAATCCAGATTAAGCTAACCCTAATCCAGCTTAAGCTAACCAATCCACTTTAAGATTACAACACTAAAAGAAGGAAATAGGACCACACTTCCTTAATCAACTCATGCTAAAGAAACACTCAAACCTCGTCAATACCAACTCACGGCACAATTAGATAACCACTCCAAAATCATCCACGAGCGCAAACTGGATCATAGTTCTAATTAATCCACCAACAAATCACATCTACAAATCTAATCCAACACTTCACAGCTTGTACCAAAAAGAAGCAATAATCAACCTCAAATTGAACTCACGGTAGCACAAAAAAACAAGAAGCAGAGCACAAAAGCAACTCAATAACATCCTCATGATCAATCGATACTCCTCCGAGAACCAACAGATCAAGCAACCCAAGAACAACACATGCTCTAAGCAAAGAAGAATCAAGTCAACTCCCATACAGAACGATCCCAACTATATAAAAACTGAGTTCAGATTATATTGCCTACTGATCAACTATGATGAACACCCACGCATATCCAATCCAAGATTAGAAGAGCCAACACGAAATCAAACCATTCCAATTCATCAACAGAGACAGAGCTTACCTCAGATGGTGCGCCCTGCTCGGGTGTATACAGGATGAACTCAGCCAATAGAATCACCCAGCGGCAAGATTCCACAATCGGCACAATCAACTCAAGTCCCTCAGCCGAATCCCAAGTGACACTCAATCACTCTGAAATGAGAGGTAAACACAAACTAAGGATGATCAACATCCCCTTCACCCAACACCCAATCGCAACAACCACCTGGGAACCAAAACACACGGTAGAACACCAAGATCAGACTCCACAAGTTTACCAATCGATCAAAACAGAACAACATTGAAACCCCAAAATAGATCCGACAATCCCCAACTCGATTCAAACATAGATCTAAGTCCAAGATCAATCACCAATAGAAGAGGGTCTTACCTAAATCTTGCGCCTCTAACCAAAACGTTGCTCAAATCCAGATAATCCTCCTCTTCAGCTCCTCTCCTGGCGCGAATGGCAGATATCCACCAAGAAGGCCAAAACTAGGGTGGGTTCAGAGAAAAAAGAATGACCGGCGAGTTGAGACTCTCCGACGCCGGCTTGAGCAGAGGGCGGGAGACTGCGAGGTCAGGAAAGGGAGATCGCAACATCAGGGCTGGCTCGGTGAGCTCTGTTCTGAGCGGAAGAAGAAGAGGTGGAGAGAAGAACTCGGTTAGGGCTTCGCAAACTGTCGCAAGGAAGAAGAAAGGTGTCGGGAGCAGAACGGCAGACTAGGGTTTCTGGCGGAGAGTGTGAAAAAAAGGAAAAGAAATGGTTTTCTTACCCCTGTTTGGAAAGGAGGGAATTGGAATTCCTTTGGGAATTGGAATTCAATTCCCTCCTTTGGTAGCAATTTTTAGGAAGGAATTGGAAAGGAATTGAATTCCAATTCCTTCCACTCCCCCCAAAATAAATCAGACCCAAAGGGGTCTGATTTGGGAAAGGAATTGAATTCCAATTCCCTTCCAAATTTAAAATGACTAATTCACCTTAACAATGTCCAACATTCCAGCAACCTTGCTCTACGTTGCAATGGCTTCCTCGATCGGCGTCGTGCTCTCTTCCCCCAACGTTGTCGCCGTTCCTTCCAAGCCGTCGCCTTTCTCAGCGGACCGCACCTTCCTCGGCGGCCGCAATGGCCGCTTTTCCTTCTCCGGCAGTCTCTCTGGTGCGAAGTTACTCCTCCAGAGGCCGGTGGCTGCGAGGAGAAGAGAGGCGAGGAGGAGGAGCCCCTTGGTCGTCTCCCCCAAGGCGGTAACCGACTCGAAGAACTCGCAGACGTGCCTCTTCCCCGACGCGAGTCGAGTGAGTCGATCGATCCTTTTACTTGTTGTTCTGGAATTTTGTAGTCGCTTTTCGATTTTTTTTTCTTGTTAAAGAATTGTGCTCCGATTGTTTCTGTTCTTGGTGATTGATTATGAGATTTGAAATTTCAGAAATTACCGTTAGAATTGTTTTTTAATTTGATTGCGAATTCTGAAAGTACTGCATTTTTCTTCTTGTGAATTATCTGATTTGAAAATCTGAAACTTTGTTCTGTATCGATTGTAAACATACCAAAAAAAAAACTTTTTTCCTTTTCAGTGCTTCAAGATTGATGCATATGATTAATCGATCGAAACTCATTTACAACTAAATTTATTTTCTTCCTTCCTGGATAGAGTGTGTTGGATGCACTAAAGAGTTAATGATTGATCTTTATTTTGCTTAAGGGTAAAATAGTAAAAATATAACAATTGATTTAATTCCGATTGATTCCAAACATGAGAATTCATGATTCCAAACATGAGAATTCAATTCAATTCACTCTTGTTTACTAATTCATTCCAAACATGAGAATTGGAATTGAATTCCGGTCGGAATTCAATTCCGACCGGAATTCAATTCCAATTCCTTACTTAAAAGTTTCCAAACAGGGGCTTGTCATTTTACATATTAACCAATAGACTTCAGGATATCCAGTTTAAACCCTCTTCTTTAAAACCTTTATACTTAACTATTCGACGAGGCGATAGAGATTCTATTTAACTTAGGTTAATTTAGGCCGAAGGCAGACCTAAGTCAACGTAATACTTCCTTGAAACACTTTGGTATTGGTAGGGTTGTAATCGAATCGAGCCGAGCCGAATACTTGAGAGTTTGAGTTTGGTTCGTTTATTATCGAGTCAAACTCGAGCTTAATTTATCGAATATAGTGATGGCTCGCGAGCATATTGGAATTTAATCAAGCCCTAAACGAACTTACCAAATATAAATTAATTATTCATCTATTTATTGAAAAAAATAAATTATATATTCTAAAAAATATAAAATATTTACTAAAATCTATGATTTTATTCATACAAATGAGTTTTATTGGATATTTTATATTTATTAAATGTAAAAGTATCAAAATTATATATTTAATTTAAATATTAATTTTATATTTTACGAACTAGCTCACGAGCTTATTAACGAGTCTGTTCACGAACTAACAAGCCGAATACTGTTGAGTTTGAGTTTGGTTCGTTAATATTAACGAGCTTTATTAAACGAGCTCGAACGAGCATCTATCGAATCGAGCTCCGAATAGTTCACGAGCGGCTTGATTCATTTACAGCCCTAGGTATTGCTCCTAGATTAGAATACAAATAATGAATCATAACACATGGAGCCATCTCATTATCTTCCTCTAAAGATAAAATATGGTAGAATAACTGATCTTTACATCAGTTGCCTCTAAATTTGGGTATTTTACAATCTTTCAGGTGGTGGTCTCTGTCTATCACCAGAAGATAAAATTCCCGGTGGCCGACCGAGTGGTTGAAGTCAAAGGGGATCAACTGGTGTCTCGGTGATGCTACAGTGGGGAAGTTAGATCGGAGTCCTGGAAAAACCCAAGGGCGTAGGAAGACTAACTAGAGGAAGCGGTCATTCACAGGAGGGCAGCAACCCAAGGGCTCCCGAAGCTAGAACCGGCCAACTGTCTCCAATTCGGTCACCCCCGATAAGAGGTGTGTCGCATACTATGTACTTGCCTATGTGTTCTTGCTGCCTTGCAGTGAATTCATGAAATAAAGGAACATGACGTCGCACAAGCACCAGCATGTCTATGGTCGAGAACCCTCCTAGGAATCTATGGTCGGGACGCACTAAAAACCTAAAAGCCCCTCGTGAGTCGATCGGAGCAAAGAATGAATGGAAAAAGGCGAGGGGCTAGGGGGATGTCGAAGAGCTTGAAGATAATGTCCGCCCGCCCATGTAAGCAAAGGCGTTGGGGGCCATCTGGTGGAGGGGTATATCAAAATAGGAGGTTACATTCATGTAAAAAGGAGGAATGGGGAAGCGGAGCCCCGACTCTACTTGCCCCAGAAAGAAGGTAAAGAAACCTACGGGAGACTCCACCGGCGTCTGTTCTACTTTAGGGATCACCACCGCCATCTCGGACGGAATGCGGTAGGACTCAATGGTCGTCTGCAAAGCCTTCGACCACACTGTCGAGGAGGCAGACTCATACCACTCCACTCGATAACCTTCCATAGTTCCTAAGGGAAAAGATGAGAAGGAGGCAGAAAACTTACGGGAAAAGGAATCCTTAGGGAAGAGGACGAAGACGAGGTTTACCAAATAGCGAAGCCAGAAGGTGGTCAAACGTCTTCGCCTCCCCTTCTTATACAGAGAAAGTCGTTCGCATGTGCGCAATGGGGGCAAGGCACGTGGATGACATGAAACCGCCACATTCGGGTAGCGACATGGAACAGCTACTTGACGTGAGCCTGCTACAACCGCAAACGTCAGTAAGAGACCGCGAGGGGAGCAGTTGGGGCACGTGGCGACGAGGAATTCACAAAGGTGATTTCTCGCCATTAAGGAGCGCCATGTGCTAGACAGGTATCATTGCAGTACCTCGAAAACCATGGAAGCCTTTTTGGGAAGATACAACCAAAAAGAGATTGCCTCGAGACCCACGGCAAATTCTACAATTCTTAGACCTAGCATAACTGTTAGGGAAGCAGTAACGGGTGCAAGGACCCACTGGGACATAGCTTCTTCATCACCACATCAGTCTAATCAGTTAGACACACTTCCTTCGATTAGACTTCAAGGGGGGACTTGTGATGGGGTTGAGTACCCCGTGACTGACACGTGGGCTAAAGAAGTTGTGTGACAAGAGACAACGAGTCCAGACGACTCTTTTTTCGAAGCTCCCTAGACCCTCTCGGGAAGGAGATCCCCTGGGGACCCCCCAGGTAGACATACCCCGAAGTTCAAATCAGAGGACGCACTCCCGAGATCACCTCGGGAAGCCAGGTCCCCGAAACCACCGCGGGAAAGCGGAATGCCCGGGACCCCCCGGGCCAGAAGACCCCGAGACCACCTCTGGGAAGCGGACCCCAAGAAGCATCCGACCTCAAGTAACGGTCCCCCATTCTTCGGATCTGCGAACAACCATCACCCCCTTATCGCGGAGTCATCATGACCCATAATTGTCACAACGGTCCGAACTTAATGACGGTGTGGACCGTCGCAAAGGTTATCCTATAACCGACAATTGGGGAGACGTGGCAAAGATCATGCAGACTCATGAGACAGCCGCCACAGGTATAAAAGGTTCTCCAACCCCTCCGGTAAAGGGGTTACACTCTCCCTACTTCACGCCTATCTCCTTTCTTGCCTTCTCTTTGTCTCCTAGATCGAGGCACTGGCTTGAGCGTCGGAGTGGGCTCCGTCGGACAACCTCCGGCGTATTCCCCTAACGCCCGTGTTAATCTCGCAGGATGTGAAGTTCCTCCTCTAACATTAACGTCCGCGTGGTGAACCATGGTGATTGATCGTCGATGATGATTCCTTCCGGAACAATCTTCATTTCGAGTGAAACCTTGGAGAATAGTGATGTTGTGTTTCCAAGGATCAAGAGCGATTCCACGCTAGAAGAAAGTAAAAAAAAGGTAAAGAGAGCTAATTGTTGTGAATCTTGTCAGATTTCATTTGTTATTTTTCTTATTCCTTGTGTGTTCTTCTTGTAAGATTGTACAAAGTTTCTCCGCCTTAAGAAGGAGACTTTCATAGTGGATTGTGAGAGTGAGGAGAGTGGACTCTTGAATTAGTCATCTCAAGGAAGTGGATACCGAGTAAAATCAAGGGTGCTAGCATTGCTCAAGTTTTTACTGCTATAAATTTTCAACGAGCCAAGATCAGAGCTAATCACCCCACTCCCCTCGCCTTTAGCTCGCCTACCGGTTCTAACAGATGTAACACATTTCAAATGCGAATGCACATGTATGATCACTCCAACACCATCCTTCTAGCTACCACAACATCTGTGTAGCTGAGCGGGCAAAGACGTGATAATTGTACGCACTCCAGCTACCACTACCCTGAGTGAGCAAATGGATAGGATCCAAAGTAGCTATCTAGCTACATAACAAGAGAGTGTCACTACCTGTATGCAACTCCAGCTACTACTACCTTGAGTGGGCGAGTGGGCATGACAGGACAACTGCTCGCACTTCACCTACCATTATTCTGAGTGGTTGAGTGGGCAAGAATATCACTGACGACTCACTCAACAACAAGGGAGACATAGACATCAGCATGCAATGCGATGCAATGATGAGCAATATGCAATAATTATAAAACAATCATGAGCAGAATATATAACATCAGAAAGTAAATAACCAAACCACAAATATAATCACCTCTAAGCAGCAATAACACAAGCATATCCAGAAGTATGACTTGTAAATAATGTGTGTTGATCCTGTCGCGAAGCGAGGTGGACTCCCAAGAGCAAATGTGGTCTCCTGAAGATCACGAACTACTAGGGTTGGCTCCGATCTGCAAGAAAGAGATCGTTAGAACCCATTGGGAAAAGTCCCCGGTAAGGCACTCCGACGGTCAAGTCAGTCCCCGGTGGTGGAAGAGCAGCGAAAGCAATAGAACAGTAGTGAAAATACTATTACGCGTACCTGGGGACGAGGAGTGGAGAGGCTTATATAGCCGGGGGAGCTAACAGTTTCTGCCCTGTCTACCACTCTTTTGTCATGTACGAGGACAGGGTAAGTCCTAACCAAGGTGGCAGGGTATTGTGTCGCATACCGGAATAAGGAAAGGGGCGCTGTCAACTTATGGGCGAGCGTCGTCAGGCGCCGCTCGGCCTGACACAAACGTAGGCGAGCGTGGTATGGGGTGCCAAGGGATGGCAGGTGGATCATGGCGTCAGCGGGATACTCGTGATTCAGTCCTGAACGGTATCAGGTCTGCGCCAACCCCTTACTCCTTCTGCTAGTCTGGTGTCAGGGAGTGGTTGTTCGGATGAGTCACGACAAAACCTCGAATGCTAGTGTCGGTTGGCGGCTTAGAGTGCTGGTCCCGACTGAGGACTGAGAATGAACTCAGGCCCAAAGGCCACTATTACTGAGAGTAACTATGCTTCCCAAGTCAAGGTGTGCCCGAGTGGCCATACCCCGACTGGGTCCGAAGTGAATCGCCTGGAGGTTCAATACCCTCGTCACTCGGGACTACACTACAGGGGAGTTTTAGGGCGCCAGTCGGGATTATTCTGACTCAGGCCCTCACCTTCGTGAAACGTCAGGGCTCCGTCACTCCATGACTCAAGAATTACTCCCGGGTCGAGGCTGTTGATGCAGTCTGGCCCTGATTGTTGTTTTGGTGTTGACAACGATTTTAGTTTAGGAGGATGACTATGATGATTAAGTCCTGATCGAGGATTAGGCATGATATGGAAAATCCTAACCTGGAAGGTTAGGTGTGATGATTATGATGATTATGATTAAGTCCTGATCGAGGATTAGGCATGATATGGAAAATCCTAACCTGGGAGGTTAGGTGTGGAAATCCTAGCTTGGAGGGCTAGGTGTTGGAAAATCCTAACCTGGAGGGTTAGGTGTTGAAAGTCCTAGTCTGGGAGGCTAGGTGTTGGAAAAGTCCTAATTCGGAAGGGTTGGGTGAAAAGTCCTAGCTTGGAGGGCTAGGTGAAAAGTCCTAACCTGGAGGGTTAGGTGCAAATTCCCATCCTGGAGAATTAGGTGAAAAAGTCCTGGCTTGGAGGGTCAGGTGTCTAGCTTGGAGGGCTAGGTTGGATGATGTTCTAACTCGGAAGAGTTGGGTGAAAAGTCCTAGCTTGGAGGGCTAGGTGAAAAGTCCTAACTTGGAGGGTTAGGTGCAAATTCCCAACTTGGAGAGTTAGATGGAAAAATCCTTAGCTTGGAGGGCTAAGGTGGGTGAATTCCTAGCTTGGAGGGCTAGGGTTGAGTCACTGGATCGGTCTGGTGACCGATCAGGGACATTGGCACGCTGCTCCTTAGTGGATCGGTCTGGTGACCGATCCAGCTATGTCTGATCGGACTGGTGACCGATCAGGGAGCGCACAGTGAGATTGAGAATCTACTGTGTGGCTCCTGATCGGACTGGTGACCGATCAGGGAGCAGGCTGCTTCCTTGCTGTCTTGCTTCTGATCGGTCTGGTGACCGATCAGGGAGCAACGGTGAGTGAGTTCCTTGCTGATCAGTCTTGGATCGGTCCGGGACCGATCAGGGATCTTGGATTGATTAAAAAGTAAATGTTCTTGCTGATCGATCTGGTACCGATCAGGATCTTCTGATCGTCTGGTGACCGATCAGGGAGCAAACGGTGAGTGAGTTCCCTTGCTGATCAAAGTCTTGGATCGGTCCGGGGACCGATCAGGGATCTTGGATTTGATTAAAAAGTAACTGTTCATCTTGCCTGATCGATCTGGGTGACCGATCAGGATCCATTCTGATCGGTCTGGTGACCGATCAGGCTTCACCCTGATCGGTCTGGTGACCGATCAGGCTTCACCCTGATCGGTCTGGTGACCGATCAGGCGTGTATAGCTGCAAGAGCTGGGAATCCCAGCGAAGCAGTGGATCGGTCTGGTGATCGATCCACACACCCTGGATCGGTCTGGTGACCGATCACTTTAATTCAAATTTCACTGTCAGACGTGGTCAGAACGTCTGATCGTATCCGATTTGCTGATGTATGTTCCTGAGATTTGATATGCTGCTTGATTTACTGCTCTAATGCTCTGATTGAGTTTCAGGTGACAGAGGAGGATTCAAACACTCAAGGAGAAGTCAAAGAGTGCTTTCCTTGGAGCAGGTTTGTCTCTTTCTCATCTCAGGTTGCAACGGCGAGCTGCGGACTGGAGCTGAGACTGGAGCTTGACTGAGGGGAGCTCAGTGAGTCCAGAGATAGCTCAGTAGAGGCTGGCGTTGGCAGATGAGTAGCTGGGAGCTACAGAGATGTTGTCACCTGTCGCTTGGCGGAGAAACAAAAAGGAACGCGAGAGTAACGAGTTAATCAGTTCTTCAAGCTTTTCGTGCTCTTGAGTTCCAGTGTTACAAGCTTGCTGTTCTTGAGTTCTTCAACAATTCTAAGCAAGCTATTAAGGAGCAATCATCATACTTGAGCGCTTGAAGGAGAAAACAAGAAGCTTGGAGTCCGACAGTGGGAAGACACGAAGCAGACAGGGGTCTGCGTGAGATCGCCACTGGGTGGAGCTCAGTGAAGCTTGCTGTGTTTTGTCCTCTCTAAGTGTTTGAGTAAGATCCTTCTTGTTGTTGTTTCATTGTGCTTATTATATATCATTGTTTGAAACACGCTGTGGAGAGGTTTCTCCACCGAGAAGGAGGTTACTTCATATCCGGTGTTAACCGGGGCTTGATCTGCCGACGATCAAGGGATCGCCCACCTCAAGGGCACGCCAAGGAGTAGGGGCAAGTTATCCCCGAACCTTGTAAACCCTCCTTGTTAGCGATCTTGCTAGTTGTGTTTGTTTTGCTTTCGTTTCGTTTTTTTGCATACTCTGTTTTCTACTCTTTCCGCTGTGCTACTGATATTTGAGTTGCAGAAATCGTGATAAGTCTAGAAGGGAAGTGATTGTCTATATTCACCCCCCCTCTATAGCCATCTCGTTCCCAACAAGTGGTATCAGAGCAAGGGGCTCTATACACGGCTTAACAACCGAGAGTTTTCAACGAGATGGCTTTGAGAGAAGGCTTCTCCACCACCCGACCTCCATTCTTTGATGGCGCCGACTACCAATATTGGAGATCAAAAATGGAATACTATTTGAAGATGGATATTCATACGTGGTTCGCGGTGAAGGAAGGATTCATCCCTCCTAAGGATGATGAAGGCAAGGAACTCGAATCTTCGCGGTGGACTGCCGAACAAACAAGGAAAAGTGAAGCCGATGCTAAGGTGGTTGTCACTCTACAATGTGGCATGAACAAAGACCAACTCATCAAGGTTGGTCCCTTCACAAGTGCAAAAGACTTGTGGAACAAACTCATAGAGCTCCATGAAGGCACTCGAGACTCGAGGATTGCAAAGAGGGACTTGTTCCTCAATCAACTACAAAACCTCTCCATGAAGGAGAATGAGTCGGTAAGTGAGCTCCATAGCCGGTTCAAGGAAGTTCTTAATGGACTTCATTCAATTGATGAAAAGGTCGAGAATCGCGACCTTGTGAGGTATGTCTTGAAAGCATTTCCAAGGAATGCTTTGTGGTCATCCATGGTGGATGCCTACAAAGTATCCAAGGATTTATCTATCGTAAAGTTAGATGATTTATTTTGTGAGATGGAATTGCATGAGATGGCTAACAAAGGTCCCAAGGAGAAGGGGATTGCCTTAGTTGCAGGGGACCGGATCAACAAGAAGAAGAAGGAGAAGGATCTTTCATCATCTTCATCCTCCTCCGAATCCGAGTCAAACTCGGAGGAAGATGGCAGTGGCTCCTCTTCATCCGAAATGGCGAACTTCGTGCGAAGGATGATGCGAAGAGACCGACGTTTCAAAAGGAAAGGTAACACTAGTGAATTCAAGCTTGATAAGAATAATGCATCTTGCTTTGAGTGTGGTAGGAGAGGACATTTCAAGAATGAATGTCCGAAGCTTAAAAAGGAGGAGAAACCTAAAAGAAAAGAAGAGAAATCCAAGAAGAAGAAGAAAGCCTTGAAGGCTTCTTGGGATGAGTCATCTTCTAGTTCATCCGATGATGAGAAGGAGGAGAAGAGCACAAGGCAAGTGGCTCTCATGGCTCTTGGAGAGGAGAGCAGTGAAGAATCTTCAAGCTCCGCAAACACGGCTTCATCATCTTCGGATGATGAAGAGGTAACTTCTCCCGAGCTTAAAAAATGTTATAGAGCAATTGCATGTTTAACTAGTATGCTCAAGAAATCCAAAAACAAAGTTAAAGCATTGCAATTAGAGATTGATCAATTGAAAGCTTCTAGGGATGATAACATTGATGACTTGCATGTTGAATTACTAGAAGATGAAGTTAAATCACTGAAACATGAAATTGAAATTTTGAAATCCTTTAAGGTTGAGGAAATCAGTGATATGCATGATAATGGGTTAGTGGAGGAAAACCAATCATTGAAGAGTGAAGTTGAGAAGCTCAAGAATATTCTTGGGAAATTCTCAAATAGCTCTAAGACCTTAGATATGATTTTAAATGCCCAAAGAGCGGTTTACAATAGGGCCGATATTGGTTACCGCCCTAAAGAACCCTCATTTGTATCTCTCATGTCTAGGACTGACATGAGACAATCTAAGACACCCAAGACTCAAAAGAAAGTTGTCAAGGCATGGGTGCCTAAGTCATGTTTAGTTGATGCATTAGGTCCCAAGGTTTGGGTACCTAAGACTTCTATTTTTCGAATTGTGTAGGTTATGATTGAGGGAGAGCATCTATCAACTTGGTTTGTTGATAGTGGATGCTCCAAACACATGACCGGGGATAGATCATTGTTTACCACATTTCACAAGAAGAGTAGAGGTAATGTATCATTTGGTAACAATGGTAGCCTTAAGGTCATAGGAATAGGAGACATTCAAATATCCGAATGTCTTAGAATCTCAAATGTCCTTCTAGTCAAGGGGATGAAGTTTAATCTCCTAAGTGTCAGTCAATTGTGTGACACAGGTTACACAATTGACTTCCAACCAAGTCAATGTTTAGTTAGACAAAATGACACTTTGGACACGGTACTAGTAGGAGCAAGAGTAGACAATATTTATCAAGTTTCTTTTAAAAGTGCTACTAATGCTTTTGCTAAGTGTTTCATGTCAAAAGAAGAAGAGTCCACACTTTGGCACCGGAGGCTAGCTCATGTAAACATGAAGAACATCCGGAAGTTGGCCAACAAGGGACTAGTTCGAGGCTTACCAAGCATCAAGTATGAAAAAGATAAATTATGTGATGCGTGTCAAATGGGTAAGCAAACAAAATCTGCACATAAAGGTAAAAGCGCTGTAAGTACTTCCGATGCATTAGATTTACTTCACATGGATCTATTTGATTGTAGCACTATCATATCATTGAATGAAAGTAGATATTGCTTTGTTATCATTGATGATTTCACTAGATACACATGGACTTTCTTTTTAAAACATAAGGACGAAACCTTAGATATTTTTATTTCTTTTTGTAGAAGAATTGAAAATGACAAATCATCAACAATTAAGACAATAAGAAGTGATCATGGAGGTGAATTTCAAAACCAAAGGTTTCTAGAATTTTGTCAAGTTAAGGGATATAGGCATGAGTTCTCTACTCCTAGAACACCACAATAAAATGGTGTTGTAGAGAGGAAGAACCGTGTTCTTCAAGAGGCTGCACGAAACATGCTTAATGAGTACTCACTCCCGAGTTACTTATGGGCTGAAGCTGTAAATACAGCTTGCTATGTGCAAAATCGAGTTCTCGTCCATAGGTTTTTAGGAAAGACTCCCCATGAACTTTGGTTTGGGAAACCACCTACAGTTAAACATCTTAGGGTGTTTGGTTGTAAAGTGTTCATCCTAAACACCAAGGATCACCTTGGAAAGTTCACGGCAAAGGCTGATGAAGGGATACTTGTCGGGTACTCCCTAGTTAGCAAAGCCTACCGAGTCTACAACAAGAAAACTAGACTAGTTGAAGAGTCTGCTGATGTGGTCTTTGAAGAAGTTCCAAAATCAAGTGACCAGTCAGAAAATGTAGAAGGAGTTCAACTCGAACTTAGGAGACTAAGCTTGAACAAAGCTCTAAGTGTTGTTAATGGTGATGAGTCAGATGACGGTGAGCCTAGACAACCCATTGATCAGCCGGATCCTGAGGCTGAACTTGTGTCTAGTGAACTCGTTCAAGAAGCACCACCAACACCAAGACAAACGAGATTAGCCTCTAGTCATCCCCAAGATCAAATCGTTGGAGACATCCATCAAGGGGTTAGGACTATATCATTCTTCCGGAATGAGGCTAATGAAGTTGCTCTAATTTCCGAAATTGAACCTAGGAAAATTGATGAAACATTAAATGATCCCGATTGGATTATCGCGATGCAAGATGAACTAGGTCAATTTGAGAGGAGTCAGGTTTGGGACTTAGTCCCTAGACCTAAGAAGACCACCACTATCGGAACCAAATGGGTCTTCAAAAACAAATTAAACCACAAGGGAGAAATCATTAGAAACAAGGCACGCTTGGTAGCCAAGGGCTACAGTAAAGTTGAAGGTCTTGATTATGATGAGACTTATGCTCCCGTGGCACGATTAGAGTCCATCCGATTGATGCTTGCATTTGCAGCACATCGAGGCTTCAAATTATTTCAAATGGACGTCAAATCGGCCTTCCTAAATGGTTTGATTAGGGAAGAAGTCTATGTTGAACAACCTCCGGGGTTTGAGAGTACCGAATATCCAAACCACGTGTTCAAGCTCAAAAAGGCACTCTATGGCCTTAAACAAGCACCCCGGGCTTGGTATGAGCGGTTGTCGACATTCTTGATTGAAAAGGGCTTTGTTAGAGGTCAAATAGACCCTACACTATTTCTACGAAGAGATGGTGACAATATATTTGTAGCCCAAGTATATGTCGATGACATAATTTGTGGCTCAAACAACAAGGGCTATTTACGTGAATTTATCGGACACATGGAGAGTGAGTTTGAAATGAGTCTAGTGGGAGAGTTGACCTTCTTCCTCGGACTTGAAATCAAGCAAACTCGCGATGGTATCCATGTGCACCAATCGAAGTATACACATGAAATGCTTCGAAAATTCAATATGAGTGATTCGAAAGAGGTAACCACTCCCATGGCTACAAACACAAGATTGGACAATGATGAGAGTGGTAAACCCGTTGATCTAACTCAGTATCGTAGCATGATAGGTAGTTTGCTATACCTTACAGCTAGTCGACCAGATATACTGTTTGCTGTAGGTATGTGCACTAGGTATCAAGTCTGTGCCAAGGAATCTCACCTAATTGCTGTTAAGCGAATTTTGAGATATCTCAAGGGTACAGTTGGTGTAGGTCTTTGGTATCCCCGTACCGAATCTTTTGATTTGATGGGCTATACGGATTCCGACTACGCTGGATGTAAGTTGGACCGAAAGAGCACTAGCGGGGGCTGCCAATTCTTAGGATCGTCCTTAGTAAGTTGGTCGAGTCGGAAGCAACATTGTGTTGCTCTTTCCACTACCGAGGCAGAATATATCGCCATGGGAGAGTGCATCTCGCAATTGTTGTGGATGATTCACATCTTAGAGGACTATGGATTGAGTTACAAGGGTGTGCAAGTGTTATGTGATAACATTAGCATGATTAACTTGACCAAGAATCTGGTCCATCATTCTAGGACAAAACATATTGAGGTAAGACACCACTTCATTAGAGATCATGTAGCTAGGGGAACATAATACTCTCACATGTAGAGTCAAAGTCAAACCTAGCTGACATTTTCACTAAACCACTTCCCAAGAGTGAATTTAGTTTCCTAAGACGGGAATTGGGAATGTGTCGCGCTTCATGATGTTCAAATTGTGGTCAAAACCCTTCATGATTATTTCAAATTGTTAGGGAACAATTGGGTAACTTTGGGAACATCTCACACAAACTATAAGGGTTATCAAAATGTTTTTGTTTGCTAGATATGGGGTGAGATGTTAGGTTTAACTCAATTTCTCAAAATGTCATTACATCACTTGAGAAATTAAGTTGACGAGATAATAATCACGGTGGTGACCAAGTATGGGGAAAACCATTGCATAACATATGTGTATATGGCTCCATGATCATACTTGGACATTCCAATCAAGGCAACTTGATTGGAAACTTGAAGTTGGAGTAAAAACTTGTTTGAATTTGCTTGATTGATTGATGGTTGAGTTTGATTCCATTTAGATGGGTCAAAGTGTCCCGACCGATCAGGAGCGCGTCTGATTGGTCATCCGACCGATCAGGACCATTCCAGTCCGATCAGGCTATATCCTGATCGGTCAGGACGCGATCAGATCGAACGGTCATCCGATCAACCGCATTAAATTTTGGTTGGTGGACCGATCCACCAACCGATTAACTCTCAAAACTTTCGTTTTCCCGAACCCTAGCGCCGAAACAACCTTGTGTGAGCGAGCTAGAGAGTTCTTGTGTCTTCCTTCTTCACTCGCGTGCGAGCGAAGGCTTCAGACGTTTTCTCCGAACTCCTTCACGCGCGTGCGTGCTCGAAGTGTTCTTCACTGTCGCGAGTCTTGCAATCTCTTCAAACAAATTTCAATGGCGCCGAAGTAAGATTTGATTTCAATTTTCCTTTCACAACAACTCTTAGAATATTTGTGAAGCTAACCATGTTTTGTTTTTGCCGTGACCCTCTTCCTCATTTCTTGACCAAAACATTTTATATCTATCTTTTGATTGGGTCTCATCTGATGCTCAACTCCTGTATGATTCAATCTATGTCCATCTTACTATATTAATCGACCTCCCTAGAAAGTCATCTAAGGGAAAGGAGGTTATAGAGGTTAGTTTAAGAGGGAAGACTTCCTCATCATCTACATCTCCTCTAAGGCCTCCATCTCCCCCGCATCCTAGATTTCTGAACATTCTCTATGCCCTAGACTTTCATTGGCACAACTTCGAACTAATGCCATGTCGATCAGTGGACCAAACTTTGGTTTATGAACATTGCCCTACGGTGAGAAGGATCATTGAGTACTATGGGCTTCAAAACATCCTTTTCTTAGAAAGGCCGATCAATGTTGACTTGGTCTCTGAATTCTACAATAATCTGGCCAATGGTGAGGGCACGGGGTGGCGGACCCGTGTCACCGGTGTCGATCTTGACTTTACTCTATCATCCTTCACTATATTTCTGGGTTGTCGTCGCTCCAAGAATGATTTCTCACTTTATCCATATCTTCCTGTTCCTCTTCCTGTCCCCTTTACAGGAGTCACTCCTGACTCCATATATGAGCATTTTCTAGGCCACCCCAGGCCACGGGGTTCTGGTGCGGACATCTATAACTTTCCCACATTTCCTGCTCTTCATCTATCTCCCATTGATTATATTCTGTTTCAAATTATCGCGAATTGTCTTCTTCCAACTACGTCTAAGCATCTTGATGCGATTCTTTCATCTCACTGCCTGATGCTTTACGGGATGCATCTGCAGTTCGATTTTGACATAGCACCGTCCATCTATTCCTCCATCATTGTCCATGGTCTGAGGTCCGGTCAGACGATCTACATGCCATTCGGCCATATCATCACTGTCTGGCTGGAGTCAGTTGGCATCGACGTCTCACAGGGCCAAATCGTGCCGATGAATCGACGAGACTGTCGACTGGATCGTCGTATGCTTGCCCAATCCGGCATTGTTCTCGGGACCGAGGGGATGCGGTGGAAGGATCGCAACCAAGTGGGGGAGCTGCTGCTAGCAGTTCATGCCGAGGATGCACCAGCGGCTCCTGCTGATGCTGCGATGGACGACCTCATGCGCAATGACGACCCACCTACTGACACTTGAGCTCGGATATCTATTGTTTTATCATGATTTGCGTATTTGACTATGACTTTTTGGGCTGCATGCCCTCTGACGTTGTTGTTGTGACCTTGAGTCACACATATTTTGCTACTTGCTTAGATGTTTTCATGCTTTGACTTATCTGTCATGCTTATTCTACTATTGTTGATGCCTTGATGATTATGAACCTGTTATCTGCATGATTGTTCGATTGTCATATTCATGCTTACATTGCCATGTCTATTTGATACTTATGAATATTATGGCATGCTTTGAGAGTCTATATTTCATACTCATATGATGCATGTGAATGCTATGTATTGCTATAATGTGTCACATGCGGTCGTATGAGTAACCCACAAACTATCGCATTTTTGATGAGTTGGGACACCCCTAGGGTTGAGGGGGAGTTTGTTTAAACTTAACAGCCCCTCTAGCTCCTTTTCGATGTTCGACAAAGGGGGAGAGTGTGGATTGGTTAAGTTTAGCATGATCATGTTGTAGGGGGAGGATCTGGATTCCCCTATGATTCTAAAGTTGGAATATTTGATTGAGAATCCCTAAACTTAAAATCGGGTTGTCAAACAACAAAAAGGGGGAGATTGTTGATGCAGTCTGGCCCTGATTGTTGTTTTGGTGTTGACAACGATTTTAGTTTAGGAGGATGACTATGATGATTAAGTCCTGATCGAGGATTAGGCATGATATGGAAAATCCTAACCTGGGAGGTTAGGTGTGATGATTATGATGATTATGATTAAGTCCTGATCGAGGATTAGGCATGATATGGAAAATCCTAACCTGGGAGGTTAGGTGTGGAAATCCTAGCTTGGAGGGCTAGGTGTTGGAAAATCCTAACCTGGAGGGTTAGGTGTTGAAAGTCCTAGTCTGGGAGGCTAGGTGTTGGAAAAGTCCTAATTCGGAAGGGTTGGGTGAAAAGTCCTAGCTTGGAGGGCTAGGTGAAAAGTCCTAACCTGGAGGGTTAGGTGCAAATTCCCATCCTGGAGAATTAGGTGAAAAAGTCCTGGCTTGGAGGGTCAGGTGCCTAGCTTGGAGGGCTAGGTTGGATGATGTTCTAACTCGGAAGAGTTGGGTGAAAAGTCCTAGCTTGGAGGGCTAGGTGAAAAGTCCTAACTTGGAGGGTTAGGTGCAAATTCCCAACTTGGAGAGTTAGATGGAAAAATCCTTAGCTTGGAGGGCTAAGGTGGATGAATTCCTAGCTTGGAGGGCTAGGGTTGAGTCACTGGATCGGTCTGGTGACCGATCAGGGACATTGGCACGCTGCTCCTTAGTGGATCGGTCTGGTGACCGATCCAGCTATGTCTGATCGGACTGGTGACCGATCAGGGAGCGCACAGTGAGATTGAGAATCTACTGTGTGGCTCCTGATCGGACTGGTGACCGATCAGGGAGCAGGCTGCTTCCTTGCTGTCTTGCTTCTGATCGGTCTGGTGACCGATCAGGGAGCAAACGGTGAGTGAGTTCCCTTGCTGATCAAAGTCTTGGATCGGTCCGGGGACCGATCAGGGATCTTGGATTTGATTAAAAAGTAACTGTTCATCTTGCCTGATCGATCTGGGTGACCGATCAGGATCCATTCTGATCGGTCTGGTGACCGATCAGGCTTCACCCTGATCGGTCTGGTGACCGATCATGCTTGTATAGCTGCAAGAGCTGGGAATCCCAGCGAAGCAGTGGATCGGTCTGGTGATCGATCCACACACCCTGGATCGGTCTGGTGACCGATCACTTTAATTCAAATTTCACTGTCAGACGTGGTCAGAGCGTCTGATCGTATCCGATTTGCTGATGTATGTTCCTGAGATTTGATATGTTGCTTGATTTACTGCTCTAATGCTCTGATTGAGTTTCAGGTGACAGAGGAGGATTCAAACACTCAAGGAGAAGTCAAAGAGTGCTTTCCTTGGAGCAGGTTTGTCTCTTTCTCATCTCAGGTTGCAACGTCGAGCTGCGGACTGGAGCTGAGACTGGAGTTTGACTGAGGGGAGCTCAGTGAGTCCAGAGATAGCTCAGTAGAGGCTAGCGTTGGCAGATGAGTAGCTGGGAGCTGCAGAGATGTTGTCACCTGTCGCTTGGCGGAGAAACAAAAAGGAACGCGAGAGTAACGAGTTAATCAGTTCTTCAAGCTTTTCGTGCTCTTGAGTTCCAGTGTTACAAGCTTGCTGTTCTTGAGTTCTTCAACAATTCTAAGCAAGCTATTAAGGAGCAATCATCATACTTGAGCGCTTGAAGGAGAAAACAAGAAGCTTGGAGTCCGACAGTGGGAAGACACGAAGCAGACAGGGGTCTGCGTGAGATCGCCACTGGGTGGAGCTCAGTGAAGCTTGCTGTGTTTTGTCCTCTCTAAGTGTTTGAGTAAGATCCTTCTTGTTGTTGTTTCATTGTGCTTATTATATATCATTGTTTGAAACACGCTGTGGAGAGGTTTCTCCACCGAGAAGGAGGTTGCTTCATATCCGGTGTTAACCGGGGCTTGATCTGCCGACGATCAAGGGATCGCCCACCTCAAGGGCACGCCAAGGAGTAGGGGCAAGTTATCCCCGAACCTTGTAAACCCTCCTTGTTAGCGATCTTGCTAGTTGTGTTTGTTTTGCTTTCGTTTCATTTTTCTGCATACTCTGTTTTCTACTCTTTCCGCTGTGCTACTGATATTTGAGTTGCAGAAATCGTGATAAGTCTAGAAGGGAAGTGATTGTCTATATTCACCCCCCTCTATAGCCATCTCGTTCCCAACAGAGGCTGGGCTGAATCGTCCGTCCGGACTACCCCTCTAATGGGCTCTCGAGGGCCTTTGACCCAGACCACCACTAACGGGGTGCTAGGACGACCGACCCACTTATCCACGTGATGGGCCAAGCCCCAATACATGGGCCGGGATCATGTATAAACTAACAAGTGTCTACTACATAATAAGAATGGTCAAAGGGAAACCACCTATGGTACACACCCTACCCGTATGTGCTACAACATGATATGAATAACTAATATGTCAATCTTCTTACTGTACACATCATAAATGTATATGCTTCTACATAATTTGAATAACTAACACGTCAATCTATCTATTGTACACACTACACACGTGTGTACTTCTATATGATATGAACAACTAACCAATTCATCTTCCTACTGTACACACTACACATGTGTACCTCTACATGATAATGAATAACTACCAAATCCACCTTCCTACTATACTCATCACACATGTGTGAACTACTACATGATACGAATAACTACCGAGTCCATCTTCCTACTGTATACACCACACACGTGTGAACTACTACATGATAGGAATAACTACCGAGTCCATCTTCCTACTGTATACACCACACACGTGTGAACTACTACATGATAGGATTAACTACCGAGTCCATCTTCCTACTATACACATCACACATGTGTGTACTTCTACATGATATAAACAACTACATTTCAACCTTACACATATGGTACGCATCCTACACGTATGTACACATCACACGCGTGTGTACTTCTACATGATATGAGTAACAAATTCCCCTATCTGCTGTACACTCCATAGAACTATCACATGTACAAAAGGTAAGTAAATTAATCATGTATCATCTAACCACATATGTATTATCTTACTACATGGATAACAAAAGAGACTGCATATATAAAAACAGAACATTTCTAGGGGGTCAAGCAGTCAAGTATCAAGCTCAAGAACAACAGGAATAGAGTCAAGATATAAACCTACTAATCAAAACAAGCCTCATGCACCAAGGTTAACGATGGTCGGGCAAATGTTCTTTTATACAAATGATCTCCGACCAACGTGAATATGGCAGCCCTGCGATGGAAAAGCCGAACTTTCTTATCACGCGCCAACGTTGATCCATTACGTAAAAATTCCACATAAGGTTCTCTCCAGTCTAGTAGTACGGTATCAACGACTTCTCCTTCGATTTGGGCCACGACTTCTTCTGGAGCACTAGGCTCTTCCAGCATCCATAGTGCAAGGGAGCTTGCAAACTTGGCTAGCTCGTCTACCATGACATTATCCACTCGGGCTACCTTTTGAAGGATGACTTCAGTAAAAGAAGATTTCAATCGCTCATATATAGTCACATAGCTTTGCAGACGCTCATTCCGAACCTCAAACTCTCCTTTTAATTGTTGAGCCACAAAATAAGAGTCTGAATGTAACATAACTCGAGTAGCCCCTACATGCTTGGCTGCTTAAAGTCCAGCTAGTATTGTCTCATACTCGACCTCGTTATTGGTGGCTCGGAAGCTAAGTCGAATGGATAGTTATAGTGCATCCCCCTTAGGAGAAATCATCAAAACCCCAACCTTGTTGTACTTGTGATTAGATGAGCCATTAACATAAATTTTTCATACTTCTTCACTTTCAAGTCCTGGGACAGCCTCGAGCATAAAATCGACTAGGGTTTAAGCCTTAATAGCTGTTCGGGGATGATATTCAATTTTGTACTTGCTCAACTCTGTCGTCCACTTGATTAATCGTCCCAAGGCCTCTGAATTTGTGAGGACAAGCCCGAGTGGGTTGTTAGTGAACACCATGATGGGATGCGTCAAGAAGTATGGTCTCAACCTCTGTGCTGTCAATACTAAGGCGTATTCCAGTTTCTCCAGAGTGGTATATCGAGTTTCTGCTTCCTTAAGGAGATGCCAAAAGAAATATATAGGATACTGAGTATTGTCATTTTCATGAATAAGCACATAACCTATAACCTGTTCAGCTACAGATAAGTAAACAAAAAGTGTCTCCCCTCCCCGCAATTTGTATAGTAGGGGGAGTCCAGATAGGTACACTTTTAGTTCTGTATAAGCCTTCTCGCATTAATCATCTCATTCGAATTTGACTGCTTTCCTTAAAATTTTGAAGAAAGGCAAAGTTCTGTCAACAGATTTAGATATGAATTCCATTAAGCCGCTGCATATCTTTGAAATTATGAGGAGATGACATGTTAAGGACAACTTACACTTTCTCAGAATTAGCCTCAATGCCTCTCTCTGTTACCATGTACCTGAGGAACCACCCACTTTTTACCCCAAACAAACATTTAGCGGGGTTTACTTTCAGTCCATTGGCTCTCAAGGTAGTGAATGTCTCCTCCAAATCGGCAATCATGTCCTTCCCCTTCTCTGTCTTGACCAAGATGTCATCCACATACACTTCAATAATCTTTCTGATTTGGTGTCGGAACACCTTATCCATCATCCGCTAATAGGTTACCCCTACATTGCGCAACCCGAATGACATGACATTGTAAAAGTAAGTGTCATCTGTTGTTACGAAGCTGACCTTCTCTTAATTCTCTTAAGCAAGGGGAACCTGGTGGTATCCCTGATATGCATCCAACATCGAAATGAATTCACTACCGAAAGTCGAATCCACCAGCTGATCAATGCGAGGCAAAGGGTAACAGTCTTTAGGGAAGGCTTTATTTAAGTCACGAAAGTCAATACAAACCCGTCATTTACCCCCGGGCTTAGGGACTAGTACAATATTCGCCAGCCATGTCGGGAATTGGACTTCTCTAATGTGCCCGACCTTCAACAACTACGCGACTTCCTCCCTGATTATCCAGTCTTGCTCTGGAGCAAAGTGTCTTCGTCTTTGTTTTACCAGTTGGGTTCCTGGAGTGATGTGCAATCGATATGTGGCCAAACCGGGAGGAACTCCTTGGATTTCTTCGGTGACCCATGCAAACACATCCTGATGATCCACTAAGCAGCTGATCAGTCAGTTTCTGAGTTTTGGCCTAAAATCTACCGTGATTCTTGTGATACCTCCAACCTGTAGGGGATGAATTTGTACCTCTTTGCTCTCTACCTCTCAGTGCTCCTCTTTGGCTCCTTCCTCTGCCCGGGGATCGACTAGGTCGATTTGCAAAGTTTCCTGGGTTCTCAGGTTCTTGCGAGACTTTGTCCAGACTTCCCCACTTTAGTATCGCCGGGAGGATAATTGGTCTCCTTTAACTTCGGTCACCTGCTCTTCCATCAAGAATTTGATCTTCTGGTGATAGACTGAGACCACCGCCTGTAACAAGTTAAGCGCTGGTCTTCCCAGAATGGCATTGTACGATGATGGGACATCCACAATCAAGAAAGGAGTTCTTCTTATTCTTTGTAAGGTATCATCCCCCAGCGACAGGAATAATGAGATATGTCCTATCGGGTGTATTCGGTAACTGATGAAGCCGAAGAGGGGGATGGAGACGGGGTGTAATTCATCTTCGTCGATCTGTATCTAGTCCAATGTTGTCTTGTATAGGATGTTAACGGAGCTACCTGTATCCATGAAAATGTGTTTAACTTTATAATTAACTATACGGGTGATAATTACCAGGGCATCCTCATGAGGGGCTTCAACATCCTCTAGATCATCAGGTCCGAAGGAAATGACAGGGCCCTGGTGTTTTTCCTTCTCTATCCCGATAGCGTAATTTTCTAACCTCTGGGTATGAGCTTTCCTTGCCCGATGTGAATTTCCTCCGACCGGTCCTCCCGAGATCACTCTCACATGGAACGAGGGAGGTCCCCGTGCTGGAGGTTGCCTTTCTTTGGATCGCTCTCCGGGGAGACAGACTGGTTGGACACCCTCTCCCCGGTTCTTCCTTTCGAGGGCGACCGAGATCGGCGTCTGGATCTATCCTTCCCTGGCTGTCATCGATGAGGAGGACTTCAGCGAAGAGACCTTCGTCGATGCCTCGCACTATTCCATTTTTTGCGTGACTTAGCGTCCGCATCCTTGGATCTCCTCTTCCTCATGGTGCAACACTCCTCTATGGAGTGGGTAGTACTGCCATGAAAATCACAGTACTTCGGGGGTTCTGGTTCTTCGGTGTCTACCGTCTCCACCACCTTCTTCTTGCTGTTCCAGTAATCCTTCCCGACATAAGGGTCCTTTGCTCGGGCAGGAGCAGGGGATTCCCTCCTCTCGGATTGTACCAAGATTGGACAAGGATTCCAGCGGAATCTTTTTGTTGGGCGTACTGCACCTCCTCCACGTTAATATGCTTGACCAACCGTCCCAATAAATCATCAAAGTTGGTCGGTGGTTTCTTCACCAGTGATCGAAAGAAATCACCCTCAGAGAGTCCTTGGGTGAAAGCGCTGATGAGGATCTCGAAGGTGGCACTTGGAGCATCCTGCACCACCCGATTGAACCATTGGATATAATCCTTCAAGGGCACCTTACCCTTCTGCTTCAGGGCAAACAGGTTTAGTGTCGTCTTCTGGTATCAATGACTACTGGCGAAGTGATGTAAAAAGATAGTTTTAAACTCCACAAAAGAGTTTATTGAGTTTTGAGATAGCCTCTGAAACCATCTCTGGGCGACTCCCGATAGGGTGTTCAGAAACACCTGACACTTCACACCATTAGTGTATTAGTGTAACAGGGTCGCATTTTTAAACTTGCAGATGTGGTCTTTTGGATCCGTTTTTTCATCATATTCAGCAATTCCCAGACTGCGAAACTATTTGGGCATGGGATCCGCGATGATGTCTTGGGTGAAAGGAGTAGACGGGGACTTCAGGAGAACTGTGGCAGGCTTGCTCTTCCCCTGCCCATCTTCATGCCGTAAAACGCTGGAGGCGGCGGAATATGCCTTCTCCATTTCTTCTATGGAGTCCTGCCTGTGCCCCGGGGCTATCATTGTCAGCGCAGCCAACGGTGAGATGAATCTTCTGTGTCAATTGTGTGAAGCAGATATCTTGGGGATCTCGACCTGCATAGGCGTCACTCTTTGAGAGGTGGCTTGTTCGATCTGATGTTGTTCCAATGCTCCTCTAACGACGTTGGCGACTAAGCGGTCCAACCCTTCTCGCGTCAAAATGATGAGTTACCTCTCTGGTTCCACCATCACAGTGTTCCCTCTGATGCTCAGACTAGATTCACACAGACGGCGCCAAAAACTTGTTCCGAAAGTGAACGACGGGGATGACAAATCTCCAAATCATAGCCCACGATGACGATGACGGGTAGAAGATGTCAGTGCCTATGAAATCAACACGAGCGTAAAGGGGATGCGCCGGAAGAAGTTTCGGTAGAACCCTATTCGACGCTCAAGTCAAAACTCCTTCTTTTAGGGAGGAGAACGAGGAACCAAGATATTCGAGTTCTAAAAGTTTACTCCCTTTTATCGGGTGTCGAACCATCTTATATACCCCACCTCCTCCTTTTCATTTCCTGGTCATCAGTTATTTAACAGCTATTCTCCTCTGATAACGACTACCGTGACTATTAAGGTCATCGTTACCATGTGTTACAAGCAATAATTACCCTGTTCTAGAAGGAGGGGAGGATACTTGAAGCTTTGCTCTCCTATTTCCACGCTGCTCTTCAGGCTCCACACTCCCAAGTCAGTCTCGGAGTCTTTTCTCCCGGACTGATCTCGGGAACCTTCCTCCATTCTCCCAAGATAGTCTCAGGAGCTCGATCCCTCGGTCTGACCTCGGAGGTTTTCCTCCATTCTCCCGAAATAGTCTCCGGTGTCACGCCCCGAGGAGTCGCTCGACCGATACGGATCGGCCAGCTTCCCCCACGCCCGGCGGACAATTCACAAACTCAAGACCAAAACACCAAACTAGCGTACAAAACCAAGGAAGACGTGCATACCGGTACGACTAACAATAAATCCAAAAGACATAAGGCCTCCACGGCACACAAAAGTACAACCATATCGAATACGAACACGGCGGAAGATATTAAAACGGAAACACAGTACTGACACTCAATACAGGAACTATAAATCAAAGAAGAACATCTCGACGCAAGGTGATGGGACTGGCAGCTGGACCCTCCTGGCGATCAACCTGAAATAAAAACAAGGAGCTACGGGGTGAGTTCAAAGAACTCAGCTGATAACTCATATATATGCAAGATAGTCTAAGCTAGCAATAGAGATACAACTATCAAAATATCACAGGTACTATCCATCCTAAATACAGCAAATCCGAGAAGTAGAACAAACATACCAGCGATGCAGGGTCATCCAGTCCATGAAAAAGGGTCTCCTGAATGTGCATGTAAATCATGTGCAACAACCACATACAGCAATTGTAAAGAAATACGTATGCACATGGTGCGATGACATGGTCACCTCTGTCGCCGGTCAGACATCGTCACCTGTATACGGGAGGAAGCTGAGCGGGAAGCCAACCTCCGGCGTAGAGCTGTGACCCCATCCGTACTCGACCCATCCGGGAAGCCATCCCTACCCCGGGTAATAGAGCGATCGAGTAGACGGTATGCTACCGGCGTAACACCCCTACCCCATGACCTACCCGGGTAGCCTTCTCTACCTCCGGTCATCATCCGTAGAACTGGGGGATATCTCTATCTGAGTGTTACACCTACCCCATGTAATATGGGGGAGAAAAAGTCTCTCTCATCTCCTGGTATTAGGGCAACTCAAGGAGGGACCCCTGCCTGCTACCACGCTCCGATCCACTAACCCATGAGTGCTTGAGCGGAGCAACACAGGGCATCCTACCCATACTCCGTCAACCACTAACCCATGAGCGGCCGTATGGGAAGGTCAGTATGACTGTCGACCTAGCCTACCCAACAATGGGCCCCTGGTCGATAGTGATGCAAGGTGCACGATGATGCATGACGACAGTCACAACAGCATCTACTATCTAATCCACCTATATCAACATGATATGCACGGATCACATACAATTATGCACCATTCCTAAATCCTAGAGGGTATCAGTATCACATACCGGGTCTAATATAAATATCATAGTAACGGAAAACAGATACACGCAAATAATACCCTATCGCTAATCCTAGCATATCAAGCATATAAGGCTGTGACTATCTCAGAGATAAGTCAGAGTTACCCGCCTCCGATGTAGTAGACCGTAAACGAAAAGAACCCCCGTCTGAATAATATCCGTCGCAAGTGGAGTCCAAATCGCCAAGTCAGGGTCCTGTGCCATGAACATAAATTTAGCTATTTACAGTACTACTAATAGCTAAATTAATGCTAAACAATATTAGGATCTAACCCTAACCCATTACAACTCCCGGTAGAGCACAACCAAGCATCCCAATAACTCAGCTAACCGGAGGCCATTTCTCAAGAACACAAATGAACAGAAAATCAAATCTAAACAAAAACAGCTCGACATCTCATAGAAATCCAACCACGAGCTCACGGTAATAACCTGATCCAACATCACCTCACTCAAACATATGATCGAACACCATCTCCACGCAACACTCAACCTCTCGATCCTAAACCACAACTCACAGTACGATCACTCAAGCTCCAGTCCCACGAGATCAAAATGGAAGATCAACTATCCATTACCACAATCACAAACCCAAACTCAAGGGGCAACCTAATCAGATAGACCATCGCGAAAACCAAGCGATTGTACAGCAACAATGAATTCCATCGCTCAAATTCTATATCGTCCTCTCATCATCAATTCAAAGAGTAATTAGGTTAGATCCTTACCTCTAAACTCGTCTACGCGCAACGATCGTCGCCCCCTTCTTGCTCTGTGCTGCCCCGAATGGGAAAGAGGAGGAATCCGCCAAGAATCGCGTGTCCCCCACAACGCAAACCCTAGATCACGGGTTAACCTAGGTTCTGCTATGATTACAGAAATAGAACCTCTATAACATCTGCGATTTGGGGAAAATAAGATCAAATGGAAATAACCCTTCTACTCACCTTCAATCCGCCGGAAATACACATCAACCCGAGCTCCCGCCGAGGCTTCAACAACCAGCGATCCTCCTCGGGAGAAGAAGTCACCAGGCGTGGTCGATACCTCAAGATCCCAAACTTGCCCTCGCCCTAGACCAGCATGCACGGAGAAGAGGCCAAAAAGGAACCGCGATCCGGCTCTGGCTCGCGTGAGGAAGGAAGAACTCGCACCGGTGACGCTTGGACGCTGCACGCGATCGGGTCGTCGGCCTTGGAGCTCCGTTCGCACGCGAACAGATGGAAGACGAAGAGGAGGAGAAGAGAGCGTCGGCTCGAGCCGTGTGCTAGGGCAAAAGAAGCAATGAACCAACCCTATATCATTGAAGCCTTTTACATTTTAGACCTTAATATATATATATATTTCTGTATTTTAACATTCTCCCCCACTAATTAAAATTTGGTCCCCAAATTGTCATTGCTAATAGTAAACACTAACAGCAGTATATATGAAGTATGCATGATGAATCGAAACAACAGTACATACCTCAGTCGAACAAATGGGGATATCGAGCTCGGATAGTGTCCTCGAGCTCCCAGGTAGCCTCGGCATCCGAATGATGCCGCCATCCGACTCTAACTAGCCGGATCGTCTTGTTCCGTAGCTGACGCTCCCGGAAACCCAGAATCCGAACAAGTATCTCCTCATAAGTAGCGTCAGGCTGGAGCGGAACAGGCACCTCAGATAATATGTGAGTGGGGTCTGGTACGTACCGTCTCAGCATGGAAACATGGAACACGTCGTGAACTCCGGCCAAAGATGGTGGAAGTGCTAGGCGGTAAGCTACAGCTCCAATCCTCTCCAGAATCTGAAACGGACCGATATACCGTGGAGCTAGCTTACCTCTGAGACCAAATCGTTTCACCCCTTTCGTGGGTGAAACTCGAAGAAATACATGATCGCCGACAGAGAACTCTAAGGGTCTGCGCCTCCGATCAGCATAGCTCTTCTGACGATCCTGTGCCTCGGATAATCTCCGTCTGATAGTCCGTACTAACTCTGCCTCATGCTGAACTCTCTGGGGTCCCAGTAGCTGAGTCTCTCCAACCTCATCCCAAAGAATGGGTGTCCTGCATGCCCTACCGTACAACGCCTCAAACGGTGCCATCTGTATCGCCGAATGAAAGCCGTTGTTGTAGGCAAACTCCACCAAATGTAGGTGATCCTCCCAACTGCCCCCAAAGTCCATCACACACGAGCGCAATAAGTCCTCCAAAGTCTGGATAGTACGCTCAGACTGACCATCTGTCTGGGGATGAAAAGCTGTGCTGAGACGGAGCTCTGTGCCCATGGCCCTCTGCAAACTCTGCCAGAACCGAGATGTGAAACGCGGATCCCTATCCGAGATGATACTCAACGGAACTCCGTGCAACCTGACAATCTCTCGGCAATACAACTCGGCCAGTCGATCAAGGGAGTCTGTCCTCCGGATAGCTAAGAAATGTGCAGATTTGGTTAGTCGGTCCACGACTACCCAAATCGCATCATGGCCCCTCCTAGTCCTCGGCAAGCCCACGACAAAATCCATAGTGATGTGCTCCCACTTCCACTCGGGAATGGGAATACTCTGAAGGAGTCCAGCAGGTCTCTGGTGCTCTGCCTTCACCTGCTGGCAGACGAGACATCTAGCTACAAAATCCGCGATGTCCCTCTTCATGCCGTTCCACCAGTAGGAACGTCTCAGATCACGATACATGCGAGTGCCACCCGGATGGATAGCAAAACGTGATCGGTGGGCCTCCCGTAGCAGCTCCTCCATGACAGGATGCGCCTCTGGCACGCATAGCCTCCCTCGGAAGTACAGAGTACCCTCCTCATCACGTGAAAAATCTGACTGCTCGCCTGAAATCGCCTGACTGCCCAGAGACTGAAGGTGCTGATCACTGACCTGAGCCTCCCTGATCCTCATCCTGATCTCTGACTGGGCCATCAAAGTCACTAGCAACCCTCTCTCTGTCCGAGACTGCTCCTCTAACCCCAGCTCAGAGAAACTCTGAATCAGATCTGTGACCATCACTCTGTGGCAGGCCAAGGTAGCTCTGGACTTCCGACTGAGTGCGTCGGCAACCACATTAGCTTTACCAGGATGGTAGCTAATGGTACAGTCATAATCCTTCAGAAACTCTATCCACCTCCTCTGTCGAAGGTTCAGCTCTCGCTGAGTGAATAGGTACTGAAGGCTCCGGTGGTCGGTGAAGATCTCGAAGGTAATCCCGTAGAGATGGTGCCTCCAGATCTTCAGTGCAAATATGATGGCTGCTAACTCTAAGTCGTGGACGGGGTAGTTCCTCTCATGCTCCTTCAGCTGCCGAGAGGCATAAGCAACCACCCGTCCGTGCTGCATAAGTACTGCGCCCAGTCCCAGAAGAGAGGCATCTGTGTACAACGTGAAACCATCCTCCCCAGAAGGTAGTACTAGCACTGGCGCAGATACAAGTCGGTGCTTCAGATCCTGGAAACTGGTCCCGCAAGCCTCTGTCCAAACAAACTTCACACCCTTCCTCGTCAGACGAGTAAGGGGTGATGCTATACTGGAGAAACCCTCGACGAAGCGTCGGTAATAGCCAGCCAATCCCAGGAAACTGCGGACCTCATGGACTGACTTAGGCTGTTCCCAACTAGTGACAGCCTCAATCTTCTGGGGTCCACTGAAATACCTCCACTGGATACAATGTGCCCAAGGAAGCCCACAGAAGATAGCCAGAACGCACACTTGCTATACTTCGCGTAGAGTTTCTCCTGTCGGAGAACTCCCATAACGATGCGAAGGTGGCGAGTGTGCTCCTCCTCGGACCGAGAATAGATCAGGATGTCGTCGATAAATACTATGACGAACTGGTCCAAATATGGGAGGAATACCCTGTTCATGAGATCCATGAACACGGCCGGGGCATTGGTGAGCCCAAATGGCATCACCAAAAACTCGTAGTATCCATAGCGGGTGCGGAACGCCGTCTTCTGAACATCCGAATCTCGGACTCTCAGCTGATGATAACCGGAGCGCAAATCAATCTTGGAGTACACAGATGTACCCCTCAGCTGATCAAACAGATCGTCGATACGCGGCAGTGGATACTTATTTCTGACCGTGACTGAGTTCAGCTGTCGGTAGTCAATACAGAGTCGCATAGAACCGTCCTTTTTCTTCACAAAAAGGACCGGAGAACCCCATGGAGAAACACTCGGCCGAATAAATCCTCGATCAAGTAACTCCTGGAGTTGGACCTTCAGTTCGTCCAACTCTCGTGGTGCCATCCGATACGGTGCCTTCGATGCCGGCGCAGTCCCCGGTATCAACTCTATAGCGAACTCGACCTCCCTCCGGGGAGGTAAGCCTGGTAACTCATCTGGAAACACATCCGGGAAATCCCTGACCACAGGTACGTCGGAGATCTGCGGAGCACTGCCATCTGACGTACTGATAAGTGATACCAGAAATCCCTGACAACCATGCTGAATCAATCTCTGCGCCTGAAGTGCGGAGATAATCGCGATGCCGTCATCGCGGATGCCAAGGAACTCCCACGAGGGTTGGTCTGGAGGTCGGAACGTGACCACCCTCGAATGGCAATCCACAGTGGCATGAGAGGCTGTGAGCCAATCCATGCCTAGGATGACGTCGAACTCCACCATATCTAGCACTGCTAGGTCCACAGTCAGAGTGACCCTCCCAAAGTCCAAGGGACACTCTCTAGCCTCCTGAGTCACCTCCAGAATATCTCCTGAGGGTAAAGACACTGATAACTGCGGTGTCCTCAGGGTCGGTAACCTGCAGATCTTGCTCAAGAAAGCCCGTGATATAAAAGAAAAGGAACTACCCGTATCTATGAGCAAGTCTGCGGTACATGCATAAATCAATACCGTACCTCGGAATACAGATCCGTCAGCTCGATGAGCCTCCTCCCGGGTAACTGCAAATACTCGGCCAGTCTCCGGCGGTGGCGGGGGAGGAGGTAATGCCTGTACAGTAGGCATCTGAGGTAGCGGAGGTGCTGAAACTCCGGAACTCTGAGACGGCTGGTACACCGGCATCTGATACCCGGTATAGAACTGCTGGCGAGGCTCGGCAACTAATGGCTGCGGTACCACTGCAGACGGTGTTGACTCCTGACCCTGGCCAAACAGACAATACATCTGAATCGGTGGAGGGGCAGTCTGCTGCTGTCGGGAAGAATGCTGTGCCCTCCGACCGCCTCGCTGGGAACTCGACTGACCAGAGGGTCCTCCCCCAGATAAGCTCCCAGTAGTCGGCTGCTGCGTCCTCTGAGGACAATCGCCTCTCTGATGGCCAGGTTGTTTGCACTGAAAGCATACGGCCTGACCTATAGGGCAGCTCGACCTAACGTGATCTCTAGAGCCACACCAGAAACAGCGGTAGGTAGTAGTGGACCTCTGTCGGTCCTGCCCAGATGCCTGAGTAGATCCAGATGTGGAACCTCCCGTCTTCTGGGACCGAGAAGCGACCCCAGAGCTATCCTGCGCTGGCTGATCCGGTCTACCTCGCTTCCGCGAGGGCTGGGGCTGAGAAGTCTGTGATGACTTCTTCTCCTTCTTCCTCTCGGCTGCCAGTCTCTGATTCATCACCTCAACCTGAAGAGCGCGATCCAGAGCCTGTCTGTAAGTGGTGAGATCCCATGGGGACATCTTCGCCTGAATATGGGGAGCCAACCCCCTGAGGAAATGAGTCATTCTCTCCGCGTCTCCGGGGAACATATGCGGGACGCGCTCTGATAGCCGATGAAACTCTGCGTCATAATCCGCCACTGTCTGCTCACCCTGTCTAATCTCCAAGAACTCCTGCCAACTGGTCATCTGCTGTGCGGCAGGAAAATACTGAGCGGTAAATACCTGCCGAAATCTGTCCCATGTAATAGGCTGAGTGCCCATAACGGATCGCTGGGAAATCCACCATGTCTCGGCCCGATCTCTCAGATGGTATGCGGCGAGCTCGACCCTCTCCCCGTCAGAACACTCCAAGTACGGAAATGTCCGCTCCAACGTCTCCAGCCACGAGCGGGCTACGCTCGCATCCACAGCTCCATGAAACAGGGTGAGACGGCCTTTCGCCGCCTGAGCTAAAGCTGGGATCCGGGCCACCGGTCGGCTCGGTACGGTAGCAGCAATGGACGTCGCGAGCGGTACTACCGACCCTCCGGAAGGTATATCGAGTCCCGGTGGCTGTATCACGGTCTGCTGCACAGTCTGCGGCTCTGACTGAACAGGAGTAGATGTTGGAGGCACAGATGGAGGAGCAGCCTGAGACTGGACCGTCTGTAGTACCAACTGCATCAACTGCTGCTGCTGCGCCATCTGCTGCATCATCTGCTGCTGCTGCGCCATCTGCTGCGCCATCTGCTGCACCAGCAGGGACGTAGCATCGGAGGGTACCGCTGGCGGCGCCGTCGAGGATGGTGCTACGGTGGGACCGACCGGAGGTGCTAGCGGCACGGCAGTCACAAAAGGAGACGGTATCCGCGGTGACTGGGGAGGCTGATCATCACGGGTCCCGGAAGAAGATCGTCCTCGGCCGCGGGACCCGGTCCGTGCCCGTCTCATGGGAGCATCCTCTGCCTCAGTCACAGTAGCTCGCTGGGAAACTCGTGTCGTCCGGCGCGGGGGTCGCCCCCGACCACTAGGTCGTCGGGGTGGGGTCACCTCGATACGGCGCGGCATACCTGTAGAGATACGCCATTCGTTATTTTCATTTTTAAAGTCTAGATAAATGAACAAATCCTGCAGAAGAGTAGCTGGTCGTCGCCTGGAGCTGTCCGTCACCGCCATGTCCCAAAACACGTACACCTCGAGAAACGACCCCGAAACAACCCACAAGACCACAAGGTATCTCGCAACCTGGGCTCTGATACCAAATAAATTGTCACGCCCCGAGGAGTCGCTCGACCGATACGGATCGGCCAGCTTCCCCCACGCCCGGCGGACAATTCACAAACTCAAGACCAAAACACCAAACTAGCGTACAAAACCAAGGAAGACGTGCATACCGGTATGACTAACAATAAATCCAAAAGACATAAGGCCTCCACGGCACACAAAAGTACAACCATATCGAATACGAACACGGCGGAAGATATTAAAACGGAAACACAGTACTGACACTCAATACAGGAACTATAAATCAAAGAAGAACATCTCGACGCAAGGTGATGGGACTGGCAGCTGGACCCTCCTGGCGATCAACCTGAAATAAAAACAAGGAGCTACGGGGTGAGTTCAAAGAACTCAGCTGATAACTCATATATATGCAAGATAGTCTAAGCTAGCAATAGAGATACAACTATCAAAATATCACAGGTACTATCCATCCTAAATACAGCAAATCCGAGAAGTAGAACAAACATACCAGCGATGCAGGGTCATCCAGTCCATGAAAAAGGGTCTCCTGAATGTGCATGTAAATCATGTGCAACAACCACATACAGCAATTGTAAAGAAATACGTATGCACATGGTGCGATGACATGGTCACCTCTGTCGCCGGTCAGACATCGTCACCTGTATACGGGAGGAAGCTGAGCGGGAAGCCAACCTCCGGCGTAGAGCTGTGACCCCATCCGTACTCGACCCATCCGGGAAGCCATCCCTACCCCGGGTAATAGAGCGATCGAGTAGACGGTATGCTACCGGCGTAACACCCCTACCCCATGACCTACCCGAGTAGCCTTCTCTACCTCCGGTCATCATCCGTAGAACTGGGGGGATATCTCTATCTGAGTGTTACACCTACCCCATGTAATATGGGGGAGAAAAAGTCTCTCTCATCTCCTGGTATTAGGGCAACTCAAGGAGGGACCCCTGCCTGCTACCACGCTCCGATCCACTAACCCATGAGTGCTTGAGCGGAGCAACACAGGGCATCCTACCCATACTCCGTCAACCACTAACCCATGAGCGGCCGTATGGGAAGGTCAGTATGACTGTCGACCTAGCCTACCCAACAATGGGCCCCTGGTCGATAGTGATGCAAGGTGCACGATGATGCATGACGACAGTCACAACAGCATCTACTATCTAATCCACCTATATCAACATGATATGCACGGATCACATACAATTATGCACCATTCCTAAATCCTAGAGGGTATCAGTATCACATACCGGGTCTAATATAAATATCATAGTAACGGAAAACAGATACACGCAAATAATACCCTATCGCTAATCCTAGCATATCAAGCATATAAGGCTGTGACTATCTCAGAGATAAGTCAGAGTTACCCGCCTCCGATGTAGTAGACCGTAAACGAAAAGAACCCCCGTCTGAATAATATCCGTCGCAAGTGGAGTCCAAATCGCCAAGTCAGGGTCCTGTGCCATGAACATAAATTTAGCTATTTACAGTACTACTAATAGCTAAATTAATGCTAAACAATATTAGGATCTAACCCTAACCCATTACAACTCCCGGTAGAGCACAACCAAGCATCCCAATAACTCAGCTAACCGGAGGCCATTTCTCAAGAACACAAATGAACAGAAAATCAAATCTAAACAAAAACAGCTCGACATCTCATAGAAATCCAACCACGAGCTCACGGTAATAACCTGATCCAACATCACCTCACTCAAACATATGATCGAACACCATCTCCACGCAACACTCAACCTCTCGATCCTAAACCATAACTCACAGTACGATCACTCAAGCTCCAGCCCCACGAGATCAAAATGGAAGATCAACTGTCCATTACCACAATCACAAACCCAAACTCAAGGGGCAACCTAATCAGATAGACCATCGCGAAAACCAAGCGATTGTACAGCAACAACGAATTCCATCGCTCAAATTCTATATCGTCCTCTCATCATCAATTCAAAGAGTAATTAGGTTAGATCCTTACCTCTAAACTCGTCTACGCGCAACGATCGTCGCCCCCTTCTTGCTCTGTGCTGCCCCGAATGGGAAAGAGGAGGAATCCACCAAGAATCGCGTGTCCCCCACAACGCAAACCCTAGATCACGGGTTAACCTAGGTTCTGCTATGATTACAGAAATAGAACCTCTATAACATCTGCGATTTGGGGAAAATAAGATCAAATGGAAATAACCCTTCTACTCACCTTCAATCCGTCGGAAATACACATCAACCCGAGCTCCCGCCGAGGCTTCAACAACCAGCGATCCTCCTCGGGAGAAGAAGTCACCAGGCGTGGTCGATACCTCAAGATCCCAAACTTGCCCTCGCCCTAGACCAGCATGCACGGAGAAGAGGCCAAAAAGGAACCGCGATCCGGCTCTGGCTCGCGTGAGGAAGGAAGAACTCGCACCGGTGACGCTTGGACGCTGCACGCGATCGGGTCGCCGGCCTTGGAGCTCCGTTCGCATGCGAACAGATGGAAGACGAAGAGGAGGAGAAGAGAGCGTCGGCTCGAGCCGTGTGCTAGGGCAAAAGAAGCAATGAACCAACCCTATATCATTGAAGCCTTTTACATTTTAGCCCTTAATATATATATATATATATATATATATATATATATATATATATATATATATATATATTTCTGTATTTTAACATCGGGAGCTTGAGCCCCCGGTCTGACCTCGGGTCACTAGCTTGGTGGGCCCTATAATGTAACTTTCTCATGCCACATATCCCCTAATTACTCATCCCTATCAAGCCCCTTCTAGAACAGGGCATGAGGTAATTGCCTCTTTGACCTCATCAAAAATGCTACCATGACAAAAGATTGATGTTTATAACAGTTGAGATGCGAACGATTTAATAACGTACAAATCGACTCAACTTACATTCCATTTGGAACGCTCTTGACTTGGTCAAAGGAATTCATCCGCGTTGGAAGTTGAAAAAGTAAATGAAAATTAAAAGATGGATGGAAAGGATTTTATCATGTATGGAAATTTTAGTCTTGTACCTGTAGTTATAAAGTTTTATGATTGGTTTAAATTGTTTTATATGTATTGATGATATGAAGAAATGTATGGAGAGATATTATCTCTTAATTATAGTAACTAGTCGTTATCTTAGATATCCACGGTTAAATCCTAAACTAGAGATCACAATCTGCCATATTCTGAGAAAGAAATCCGAGAAAACTTCGTAGCACAATAAAAGGTGAAACAAATCTGTTTAAAAAGAAAAAAAAAAAAAACTCATACTTGAAAGCATGTCTCAGTATCTTCTTCCTGAATCAAGACTTTGAAGGCTTGCTCGATGATCTGTAATTTCTCCCCATGCGACTTCCATATTTGAATTTTTGAATCTCTGTATCCATCGACGAATCGATACAAACAAAATCTAAGACTGTCGATCCAGATTACACGTCTTTGCCTAGCTGCGTATGAGTATACAAATCAAAAATAAGAATTAGACTTCTCCACTTCATTCTTCGTTCTCATCAGCTTCAGTGCCTTCTCTACACGAGACAACAGGCTCTTGCTTTGCCGGCTGAAGCCGACGCTGCCGGAGAAGATATGGAAACACTCGAGCTCCGACGTCGTCTTCGCCACCGACTCCAGCAGGCTCTCCATCCCCAGTTTCTCGAACCGATCGATGCTGTTCCGGTTCGACTTCATCATCCAAATGGCCTGATTGATCACGAACCTCCTCATCCTCGGAACTGTGATCTCGGGACTGGCGTATTTCCGCAATATCGCCGCCAGCTTCTCCTCCAGTTGGGCTTCCTCGACGCCAGCTCGCCTGAGCGCGTCGGAGAATTCGCCGGGAGTGGTAGTTAGTTTGCAGAGCTGCGTTGTGAGACCCAGCGATGCCTCCAGTAATTTTCCCTCCGTCGCCATGATCGCTTTCAGCACCTTACAAAACAAATTTTGAGGGGGAAAAACATCCTTTTTATTCATATACATAGGTCAATACAGCTGTCAGGGTGAGTGGAACGAGATCTTACGGTGGGCAAAGCGGCGGTGAGTGGCTGGAGGTGCTGCCGGAAGCCAGTTCCGGATCCGCCGTAGGCGCAGAGATTGCGCAGAATCCTGGACGCGTTCAGCTGGATCTCTCCGCCGCCGCCGAGCGCTTCCATTAGTCGGTTCAACGCCTCTGGTTCGTCGGCGATTCGATTGCAATTGTTCTTGTTTTCCAGCGCCAGGATCGACAGCGCCTCCCCTGCTTGATTCCTCAGTGGCTTCTCCTCGTTTGTGACAGATGGATTCAAGAAGATGGAGAGGAGAAGGCTCGTTACTTGTCCGGTTCTGGCGATTTGTTCCTTGGCGTCGCCGTCGAAGGCGAGGCTCTTCAGTATCTCGATCGCTAGAATCTGCAGCTCCCTGTGGCGCTCTCCGTAGCAGATGATCTCCCTCACGTTGCTCACCGTGAAGACTATCTCTGATAGCTCCTGCCGGAGCATCATGCCGGGCTTGCCGGTGGTGCCGGCGAGCATCTTTACCACCTCCAGCGCCCGCTTCACCGTCTTGATCTGCGACTCCGGCGCCAGTTCGTTGGTCAGAAGAGTCCTGCTCGCCCCGGTGAGGTCGATGATCTTGGGCAAGAGCCCGCGCGAGTTGCCGATCTTCCAGCAGTTGTCGTGGTCGACGGCGAGCTTTTTGAGGAGGGACAACCCCAGAAGATTGAACGTCGAGAAATCGTAGGTGCCATAGTCGCCGGCGGTGTCCGCTGGCTTTCCGAGCAACGACGAGATCGCCGCCATCGCGCTGGGAACGGCGCCGACGCGGAGCACGTTCTGCCTCTTCCCGGTGAGTTTCGTCAGGATCTCTGCCGCGCAGAGGCGGAGCTCCACTTCCTCCTTCGGGTGCGCGTTCTTCCAGCTCAGCATCTCGACGAGCCGCTCAACGACGGCATTCGAGGTGCCGATCTTGCGGAGCGTATCGAAGCCAAAATCGTCGCTTCCGGCGAAGCTCCGCAGCACCCTCGCGCCGATGAGCTGCTCGTCGCGCAAGCTCGAGGCCAAGAGCTCCGTGGCGAAGCTCACAAGGTCCATCTTTAGCCCGTCGAAGATGCTGCCGGCGATGCACTTGGAGTAGGTGTCGTAGAAGAAGCGCGTCACGGCGACGTCGACGCCGCCGGAGCTCCCGGGGAAGCACTCGCGGCTCACGACCTGGAATAGGTAGCAGCAGGAGATTTGCCACCACCAGTAGGCCTTCTCCATCAAAAAAATCATGGCTTCGGCGAGCGCGAGGGAGTAGAAGAGGATGAGCGCCCCCTTCCGGTTCGCGTGCTCGGAGCCGCCCTCGCCGTAGTCGTGCTGCACCAAGCGCGTTATGGAAAGGGCGACGCAGGCGGCAGACGAAGCGATTTGGAGCCACAAGAGAAGTCGACTGGTGTTTTTGGCGACGAAGACCCAACCGGCGTAGGGAAGCAGGGGAACGTTGGGAAGCTGCCACGAGCGACACCGGTCGGCGACGCGGACGGCATTTCCTTGGTCGTTAGTGGGGGAATTCCGGTCGTGTTCTCGGCCGGCCTCGGCGTTCTCAATTTGGAAGACGGAGAGGGGGTGGAGCGCGGCCTGCAAGGTGCGGAGGAAGAACCGGGAGCTGGACCGGACGGCGCGGAGGCTGGACCGCTCACCGACCGCGGCAGCCATCGCCCACGTGAACTGGTGCTGCCACTCCAACTCGTGGCTGCGGCTGTACACCCGGGCGGACTCGGTGACGATGATGACCGTGACGAAGACGAAGTCCTTGCGCTCGAGCGTGATGGCGAAGCCGCCGAGGAGGACGACGGTGGCCCAGACGAAGGCGAGCGTGCCGATCCCGGTGGCCGATTTCTCCATCATCGCGAGGCGGAAGGAGAAAAGGGTGAGCTTCTTTTCCGGCGCCTCAACGGCCGCGCCGCCGCCGCGGGCCTGAGTCGGCGTCGTCTCGCTGCCAACTTCGGAGTGGGGCTCGAAGAAGGAGTGCGTCTGGCCGCCAGCGATGCTGCTTCCGGCGCGGACGATATCCAGTCTGACGCTCGCATCATCCCCTGCTTTTGATCGAAGCTTCATGACTCCGATGATCAATTTTGGTGGAGCAGAAAGATCGAAATTATTGCATCTGATAAAGAAAGAAACGTGACGTCAAAATTTAATCTTATTTTTTTAAAAAACATTTTTATCTCATCATTGCTTACCTATTGTAAAATCCCCTCCAAAGTTTTCAAATCACAAACTTATCCTCTATAATTTTAATTAATTATTGAATACCCTTTTGTCTTAGCCTCTCCATTACCTTTCTCCTCTCTTCCTTTGTTATTAAAAATAATTAATAAATAGGATAATAGGTGAATTTAAAGCAATTGATCCAATTTCATAAAAAAATTTCATCGACTACCAAGATAAATCAGAAAATATTTATAATGAACAACCTAAAAATGCAACGTCTCAAGAATAGTTAGGATTAGACATTTTTTTACGAAGCATGGATAATAAAATAGTGGTTGGAAGAAGACGAGATACAATTTTTCAATGTTAAAATATTTTTTTAAAATTTTATTTTAATAAAGTAAAAAAGTATTTTAAACATTGACAAAATTTCAAGGGTGATTTAAAAATGCTAATAAATATTCGGAACCTTTTTGAAAATTTTTAATGGTTAAAAATGTGGATTAAAATCTCATTCGCGGACAAGAACAATCTTTTAATTTTGTTGACTTGGAATTTTTAGTCGTCTCCTTTGGAGCCTAGTGCCTATCGACGCAGACCGGATCGGACCGGTCGAACCGGCAAGTAATAAAAAAGATAACGGAATTGTGCCAGTAGTTGATCATCAGGTCGGACTTCATTTAATCAGACGGCTGCAATAAGTCCTATACATTATTCATATTTTAGAATGTTCAATTATACAAATGTGGGTATGTGTATAAATTATTATAATTATACTCTTCAGACTATTCATTTTATAATTTAAAATTAAGCTGGTGGTTTTTATAAACTCGTTAAGTCGTTTTCTTAAAGTAAATATGCTAAGATTTTTCATACGTTTTGAAATGTCAGCTAACGATACTGTTTTTTTAAATGGTTGGCAGAAGAGATGGGACTTCAACGTGGACCTTTTTTTATTGCATTAAAAAAAGAATTCATTTATTCCACAATTATTCAATTAATATATTTTAAAGACAGCGAGATAATAAAGGGATAAAGTTGTAAAAAAAATGCAAATAGAAAAAAAAAGTGATTTCAATTTTCACATATCTTTCAATTTAACTGAGAAATGAGGCCTGGGACAACTATGATATAACGATAAGTATCACTTAAAATTTGGAATCAGATTTTGTTGAGTACGGAGAATTTAAAATTTTATATTTATTATTAAGATACTCGCAACCGTTAAATTTCGAATTCAAATCCGGAAAAGCCGAAAATAATTTTTGCTATTTATAATAATTTTATATTTTTCTATTTAAAGGTCATGTTTTATATTTCAAGATAATTTTGATTTAATATAATTTTTAACCGTCAATTGTTTTTTTTTTGGAATGAGGAATTTGCTTTTATTCTTTCAAATTAATAGCGATTAAAAATGTTAATTCTAATATTCATATGCATTTTTTTAATCCAAAGAAGAACCGAAGATCAATCCAATCTCAAGAATGCGGACCAGGATACGGCAATTTAGTAATTTAGGTGGTTGTAAAAAGAATATGCCCGAGGATGAATACCAATAAAATGGCTATTTTGTGATTGTATAAAAAATAAGGGCGTCCAAGTAATGTTTGCGGATAGTTTTTCCTTTGCCGGGTATAAATTAAGAAAAGCATGGTGGAAAAAGTTGGCATTCTTATCCATAAAAAGACAGGTTGGCGACGTGTAGACCGGCGAATCAACTGCTTCGGTCTAGATCCCATCACTGTTTAAAACGTCACGGTTTAGAATTCGATGATTCAGGAACCTAAAATTAATTTTATATGTTTTTTAAAATAAACGCCAAAAAATGATATTCAATAATAATAATAATAACAAATATTGCGGTGATTATTTCAGCATTTTATACAATAAAAATATTTAAATAAAAGTATTTTAATTGACTATTTATTATGAAAGACGACTAATTCATTTTAATGCTTTTTAATAGAAGTGTAAATATACGATGAAAAGAATCCAAATAAATTAAGGGTAAATTTTCATAAACTTTTCATATACTATTTTAATTTTTATATGTAATCTAACATTTTTCTTTAATAGCAGTTGATAGATGAAAGACAATTTAGTAGAATACTAGATATTATTTAGATATTAAAGAGTATGATTATTCAAAATAATGTGTACTTTTTCTTTTTATATTTCATCTTATATAATTTTATATGTATTTTTTTTTTTATATTCAATCATAGGAGTAAATAAAAAAAATTCAAATAGTACATGAAAGATAAGTCATGAGATTTATGCAATTAGATAAATTAAATGTACGAGGATGTTAGATATTTTTATTTCAAGATATAAAAGTAATTATCAAAATGATAGGCACTTTTCAGAATATCATATAATTTTAAAGATTGAACTTTTGTGGAAATCGCCATTGATGTTTTTTTTAAAAAAATATTAATTACTTAAGACCGAAGATAGCCATTTTGGACCTATAAGAAATTAATAAATATTTTAGAAGTATTATTAAAAAAACAGAAAATACGATTGGATTTTTTTTTTTATTTTTTCAAATGGGACGTATTCTTTAATGATTAACGAAAACAAGCCCTTTTTAACTTTCGTGTCATGGCTTGGAGTGGAAGTCATCGGTCTGTCCCAACCGAAGAGGAGACGCGGAGACAGAAAGAGAGGGGGGGAGGGGAGGAGAGGAGACAAAGAAGGTAGAGAAAGGGGGGAATGGGGGCTTCTCAGTCCGCGTTGAATGGAAGCTCGCTTCATGAATTCACTGTCAAGGTGATGAATCGCTTCGATTTCCTTCGACGTTTTGTCCGTTTGTTCTATCTTTTGGTGCTGGGGGCGGGGCGGGTTTAATTAGGGTTTCTTCTTCTGTTCTTCGTTCAGGATGGCAACGGCAAGGACGCGGATCTGGGGATTTACAAGGCAAGGTCCTTCTCGTCGTCAATGTCGCCTCCAAATGGTACCCCGTTATTATCAGTTGTGTTTTCTGCCCTTCGGGAGAATTGATCTCTGTACTGCTTCTTGGTTTGTGATTTTCGAACAGCGGGTTCACAAATAGTAACTACACGCAGTTGACGGAACTATATAACAGGTATAAGGGCAGAGGTATGTTTCCGTTCTCCAATCAAACACAATTGTAGTAATTTAAAAACTTCATTTGTTAAAACCATAAACAATAGTAAATTATTAATTTTAAATTTTTAATGGTTAGTTTGAGTTTCGTTGCATGCAAAAGTGAGATTTCAACCTAAATCGAATGGAAGTTATATAGAGGAAGATTGAAAAAAGCTTCAAGCTTTTGCTTCACTCCCTCGTTTCTTTCTGTCACAGGAAATAGAGGGAAAGTGCTGTTGAACAAACTGTCACCTTATTTTCTTCCAGATTTCTTCCCCTAGTATCCACTTTAGAGCTTGATCTCTAGATGTGTACTGAGCAATAATATTTATACCTTAAAATACGAAAGAGTAGCCTCTAGGGCCTGCATGCATGAAGATGTTGCACAAGTTTGGAACACATAACAATAGAATGAAGGAAATAAAGACCAAGTTTTTTGCCACCAACTATTTATCACCTTGTTTTTTTTTGGAACGGACTTGCAATGCCATAAGTATTTGATTTAGACCATACACTTTGGTTGTCTGATAAGTGGCTCTTGGCTTTTGCCTAGACATAGTTATTTATTTTTCAAGTTTAATACAACGGCAAAATAAATATGGTTTTGAGTATTTTAAATTTTTTACAAATAACCTCTGCGAAATATGTGAAAAAATTTAGCATTTGTCAGGAGCAATGAGTGTACTTATTTGGATGGGAAAAGGAAAGATTTTTTTATTCGCTTATAGTGTTTAGACAAGAAAATTTTTAAGGTTATACCTACATGTTTCATATTTCTTGTGATATTTAAATTGTAGATTTAATCTTATTTTTGGCTGATAGTCTTTTTTGCTTCCTTTGTCCTGGATAGCTGATGTGTCATTTTGATTACGGAGAGAATAGTGCTCATTCTCTCTTCTGGTTTATTAGTCTCAAGACAACATGATATGCAATTTGATTTGATTGATGTAAGAAACTTCCTTCCTTCAACTTAGAATTGTGTTTCTATCTGCTAGGCAGCTCTAGATAGGTATCCCTTAAGTTGTCTCATATATAGTTGCTAAGTTTGTAAAATGCAACATATGAAAGTGTTGTTGAAAAGCCGAATTTTCATTCTCAACTCAGATCCTAACTAAAGAATATCTAAATTCACATATTCAGTGAAATAACCCATCAAAAAGATCTTGACAATAATCCTATTTATGTTTGCACATTCTATCATGTGATATCTCTATGAATTGTTTTTTGAATGTGGAACTAAAAATTTTAAGGTTCCCACAAATCATGTTATATCAGTCTTTCCTACTTTTCCTATTAGCTGAACCAAGTTTGGTATATCCAGATTTTGAGATTTTAGCATTTCCATGCAATCAGTTCTTGGGACAAGAACCTTGGGATGATCAGAAAATAAGGAGTTTGCTTGTACAAGGTTCAAGGCTGATTATCCAATTTTCCAGAAGGTAAAGTTGTTATAGTTGTAAGATTGTTAGGTCCTAATATTTTCAGTTATTATTATTTTTTCTTTTGTTTTATTGTCGCTATAATTTGAGTTCATAAGCTACTGTGGCCTCACAGTCTATTATAACAAAATTGTTTCAGTATTACTTCAGTGTAATGTTTCTAACAAATAGAACAAAAGACATTTTATGCCGTTATGAATATACCATCTTTAGCTTTACAAAAAGCATTGTTTTACCAAGCGGTCTGTGCATATGCATTTATATTTATTGTTGCTCGTTTGGAACAACCTAGTATATTAGTCCCACAATCTTAATGCCCTTAAGAATATACTAGTTGGAAACTGATGATTTATCTAATTTATGTTTAATTGCACTAATGATGATGAACAGCTGAAATAAGAAAGGAAGAGATTTATTGATTAAGGGAGATGCAATGGTTGGTTGTAAAGGAATGAATATCTAACTTGCGATCGATCCATTAAGCAACTTGGTTAAGATGAATATTTCAAAAAAAAAAAAAACAAGGCTTGGTCAAATGTGCTTGAGTTGATTGGAACACAGTTGTTATCTTATAAATGTTTCAGATGTTTTATAGGTTATAGTTCTCGCATTCGGATAAACTTCTTACCACTTATCATCGTTGATTTCCAATAATATTCTTATACATCTATTAAGTACTGGACTAATGGTGATTGGTTCTGTATTTCAGTCATGTTAGGCATGCTATCTCCTTAGTATTTGTTTCTTCTTTATTTGCGACTTACCATGCCGATCTATTTCCCGTTATTACTTAGTGTAGCTACTAATAGCTCATTTATTATAGACATTCTTGGGTGAAGGATCATCTACAGAAAAAAAATATCTTCAAACTCTGTTAACTGTACTTGACTTGGAGGTGTATCAAATGGTTGAAAGAAAATGCCTAGCTCCTTTAGGAGGTGCATACTGATTTCACTCAATCTGTCAAACTTTTCTTTTGACATTATTGTTCTTCAGATATTACATTTGTATCCTTCATTCTCAAATGAGATTCTATTCTAAGGATTTGACTATCTTCAGATACATGTCTGAAGATCTTAACTCGATACCATATTACCAGAAAGCATCTCGTTATCGAAACTATCTACAACTGTCACTTTCATTAAACAACTGTCCGTCCATCCATCCATCCACATCAAATCTCCCTCCTAATGGTGTGGGGTCGTAGGGTGGTGGATTTCACCTTTTGTAGTATCCATCCACTTCAAATCACTTGCACCCTTTTTTTTTTTTGCAAAAGATCATACATTTATCCCGGACGTTCCAAAGTCATTTGTAGAGAGATAAATTCGAATAGGCCACCACATTGGTGGATATTTTTCTCCGATTTCGTCAGGAATTGACTCGTCCATTCCTGTAAATCTGTCATGTGGTAACTAACTCGGTCATGCCCCACTTGCACTCCATATGTTGTAGTACTCATTCAAGTAATGCATGCTTCATCAAACAGTTTGTTTTTATCCCATTCAATAACTATGCATCCATACTCTTATTCATTAACATAAACCTCATATCTACATAAAGAACATTTTTGGATGCCTACAATATAGGTTAAAGTAAATGGTCCGGCCGCGGCGCCAGTTTACGTGTTTCTCAAGGCAAGCAAACCTGGTTTTTGCGGAAAGAGGATCAAGTGGAATTTCACCAAGTTTCTAGTCGATAAGGATGGCAAGGTTATCCGTCGCTATGGGACTTCCACATCCCCCTTGTCCATTGAGGTACTAAGATCTCGTTCGAAGTGATCATACTGTCACTTTTACCTTCCTTTTTCTCTTCTAATTTTCTTCATTTGTTTGCAGAAAGACATTGAGAAGGCACTCGGCAGCCAACACAATGAGTAAGAATATCCTTGGAAAGAAGTAAGAAACATAATGTCGGAGACTTTAAACCCTAGTTTCTTGAAGATATCATGTGTTTTCTTGGATATCTATTGTTAATATGGTATGTTTATTGTATGTAGATATTTCATATTGGGTTGTTCACGTTAGCTGTCCATGTTCATGTTTTTCATTTACTAGGCACATTTGTATCATCTTTTTACTAAATGACTGTTAAATATATTATGTTTTATAGAGTCGAAATTATGATTACGGTGAGAGTTGCAAGAATGAAAATGTTAAAATTCATGTGCAAGCATTCAATGATGAAAAAAAAAATATTAGAGTCAAAATAAGAGTTGTTTTTATTGAGAAAAATTTCGAGAAATATATTGAAGATGATGCACATTATGATTAATATATTCTATTTAAGCGATGTGAAATTATGACAAATGTATATATCAAATGAAGATGAGAAGATCAAATTTTTTTAATAATAATAAAATAAAATTTATTTAAATATAAATGATGATATATAATATGGATGTTTGTTGGATAAGTTGGGTTGTTATTTGTAGCTTCCTTTCTGATTTTGTTTTTAAAAAATATTTTAAAATTGATTGTACAACTGTATGTTTGAATATTATTTTCAACGAAAATTTATTTTTCTCTTTATTCTATTTCCGGATGATTATATATGGTGTGAATGAGTTAGTAAGTTGGTCCGGATGATTCACATTCGGTCGAATTGGTTAAGCGGTTGAGGCTGAATCAACTAGGTTGAGTTGGGTGAACTGATTAAATTGGTCGATTTGGTGAGCTTAATTGGTTCAATTGGGCTTAGTTAATTATCATATTTAATTATTTTAAAATTTATGTGTCATCTATGATGCTTCGAAATCAATCAAAATTTTATTTTATGTTGTAAATGAATTGAACGGTTTTGAATTACAAATTTAGTGTTTGATTTCATTAAAAATATATTTATATTTGTTTAATATATATAATAATTAAATAAATAAATTTGAACAATCTATTAAATTAAACGAATAAGTTTAAATATATATATATTCAGTTTATTAATATTATGGATAATGTGGATAAAATTTTTATTTTTCTCAATTGCAGACTAATCATTTTTCATTTATTTTAGTTTTAAAGAATGTGTATATGATATGACTGAGTTAGTAGGTTGGTCAGCATGATCCGGATTAGGTCGGTTTGGTTAAGTGATTGAGGCTAAATCAACAAGGTTGAGTTGGGTGAACTGATTAAGTTAGTAGACTTGGTGGGCTTAGGTTCGATTGGGCTTAGCTAATTTAATTATTTTAACAATTATGTGTTATTTATCTATTCTTTAAGGCATTCTTAGAAATCAATCAGGGGCGTTTGGTTTTTTTTTTTTTTTTTTTTTTGTGGTTCGCCCTATTTGGAGGAGAAATTCCTGCAAATGCGCCGTAGCTAGGGATCGAACCGAGGATGCTCGGATAGCGACTAATAGCCCTACCACTGCACCATAGCCCTGGGGGCCAGGGGACGTTTGGTTTGGGGTAATAGGGACTAGGGAATGGGAATGGATGGTAATCATTCCCATTAACACTGTTTGGTAAGTGTCAATGGGAATGAAAATAAGGGAATCATTCCCTCATTTTCATTCCCTACTCCCCCCTCATCAATCAAATTCCTCAATCATTCCTTCCTTTTCATATATCCAAAACACTCCTTTTTTATTTTTTATATTTTATTTTACTATTTCATTTTATATTATCTCATTTTACTTTCTCTCTCTACATTTTAAAATTTCTCTCTACGTATTTATTCTTTTCTCTCTCTACATTTTCTATTATTTTCTCTCTCTACCTTTTTGATCTCATTTTCTCTTTATTTATTTTCAATATTACTTTCTCTCTCTACCTCTCATATTATAATTTATCTATCTTAATTTTTCACTTTTTTTTATATTTTCTATATCACTTTTTCTCTATATTTTCTATATCACTTTCTCTCTCTACATTCTCTATATCACTTTCTCTCTCTATCTTTCTCATCTCATTCTCTCTCTATATATTTTGTTAATCACTTTCTCTCTCTACCTCTCTTATCATAATTTATTTATCATTATTTATCAATTTTTTGTATATTTCATATATCACTTTCTCTCTCTACATTTTCTATATCACTTTCTCTCTCTACCTTCTCATCTCACTTTCCCTCTATATAATTTCAATATTACTTTCTCTCTCTACCCCTCTTATTATAATTTATCTATCTTTATTCTTACTTTTTCTCTATATTTTCTATATTACTTTCTCTCTCTACATTTTCTATATCACTTTCTCTCTCTATCTTCTCATCTCACTTTCTCTCTATATAATTTCAATATCACTTTCTCTCTCTACCCCTCTTATTATAATTTATCTATCTTTATATTTTACTTTTTCTCTATATTTTCTATATTACTTTCTCTCTCTACATTTTCTATATCACACTCTCTCTACCTCTCTCATCTCATTTTCTCTCTATATATATTTTCTATATCACTTTTTCTTTATATTTTTTATATATTACTTTCTCTCTCAATATTTGCTATATCACTTTCTTTCTCTATCTTTCTCATCTCATTATCTCTCTGTATATTTTGTTAATCACTTTCTCTCTCTACCTCTCTTATCATAATTTATTTATTATTATTTATAATTTTTTCTGTATATTTCATATATCACTTTCTCTCTCTACATTTTCTATATCCCTTTCTCTCTCTACCCTCTCATCTCGTTTTCTCTCTATATACTTTCAATATCACTTTCTCTCTCTACCCCTCTTATTATAATTTATTTATCTTTATTTTTTACTTTTTCTCTATATTTTCTATATTACTTTCTCTCTCTATATTTTTATGGATTCCCATTACTAAAGTTAAACTGAACCAAACATCATCAATGACAATAATTTTCATTCCAGGATTTGAACCAAACACTACCAATGGAATCATGATTCTCATTCCTATTGACCCCTCAATGAATCCCATTACTATTCCGATTAATAAATTTGAACCAAACGCCCCCTCAATTTATTTTTATCAACTAAATTTCAAAGCATTTTTTTGTATTTCGTTTTTTCTCTATTTTTTATTGTTTTGGTGTATTGCACCAAAAGGCTGGACATCCAACTTTTTCCGAGTCAAGTTAACTAATTTCTAAATATCCAACAATTTTTTTTTCTCTTTAAAAATTTATCCAAATTGAAGCAATTAAAAACGAAAAAATTAGTCTGTCTCTCAATACCTACGAAATCAATAAATAAGCCCTGAGACCGTATTGTTATAATTTGTTGAGTAATGAGACAGTAAAGTGAATGACTTAATAAAAAATTTAACTATCAATAAATGATATATTTGACGTTCGATCGTTGATTAGATATTAATGACGGCCTTCGGCTGTCACCCTGAACTAAACTATACCCTGGGTTACTATGAATTCGTCGAAAATTATCGTAATTGCGATGTCGCATTATTCATCGTCAATTTCGATGGGTTCATCATTGCCGGTTATCCTGACGGGTTCACCGTCCTCCCAAGATATAATTTGATTCGAGACGGCGATCAGAAGCCACTGGTAGTGCTCGATTGACGATTGAACGTCGAGCATATCGTCCAATAATGATTAAAATTTTGACTAAGATATTTATTCCCATTATACGTATTATTTTTCTAATTTGTTATACCCTTTAAACACTTAATAAGGTGTTTCAAAATTCAATTTTAATTGCCGTTTGCATGAGTTTTGTAAATATTTTTTAATTTATTTGGATGATAAATAAAAATTTTTGTTGGATCAAATTGATTACTTATAGAATTATTTGATTAGAAAAATTAAATATTTGGATTAAAAAGAAAAAAAATTGAATAAAGAAATCAAATTAGCAGAGGGAAAGTCATGATCCCACTTAAATTTTCCCATGATAAACGACATAATTGATGGCATTAGACTATCATTGACTAAACATTGAATAGAGAGGGGAAAATTTTATTTTACCCCCTCTTTTTAATGCCTATACATTTTTAAATCATTAAAAGATTTTTAAACTTTTTAAATTCAGTTCTTTTTTAAACTTAAATATTGCTGTAGTTACTCTATTTTATAGACATGATGATCTTAACTCTGAGATCATAAATGACTCGGATAGATAGTAATCTTCATAATTTATTTTTTCTTATTAATTTTAAAATAATTGACAGAGATAATAGAATGACGAATCATCTTTAATCATCATAAATAACCCATGAGATAATGGTAACGGTTTAAAAAATTTAGTATCACATGGTTGCGCCCCTTATTTAGAGGAAATTTTTTTAAAATATGTCATGGTTGGGAATCGAATCGTGAATGAGAATCTTCATGGAGTCGGATCGATCATTTCAAATTTGATTGTTATTTGATATATCACATATACATGACTAATAATAGGCGGGATAAATTTATAAGTAATGATAGTTTAAATTTTACTCTAGGAATATTATACTGTGAAATTTAAAAAATTTATGATGTTCAGCTATTCATTAGGATCTATCTGTACTTCTTGATCTATTTTAGTTCTCGGTAGAAAGTTTTTATAGGATCTCATCCATTATATCTAGGATTAGACCATTCTAAAAATTAAATATACGAATTAAAAAAACTAAATTGAGCCCTTCGAGCATGATAGAATGATAAGAAATAAGATAACTCCTATTCAATGAGGATTCTAAACTCACACATGGCACTCCATACGTTCACAGTATTCGAATCGCTCGTGATATTGATTGTCCGTATAGGGATGACAATGGATCGGATAGGGCGGGGCGGGTTTGCTGTCCCTATCCCCGTCCCATCTCCGATTATGTATAATTAGGATCTCATTCTCAACCCTGTGAGGATTAAATCCTCATCCTCATCCCCATCTCTATTTTCCATCCCTGAAATAAATCTAAAATGATAGTCATCCCCACTTTTTATTTAACATTACTAAACCAATCAAGAATATCTCATCCCATCATGTCGTATTGGGGGTGGTTCGTGGATGGGATATCATCTCTATATCCGTCCTCATTCAAATATGAAAATTTGAAAAATCTCTGAATTCAAATCTATATCCAAAATATTCTTCGAACCCGTCCTCATTTTAGTTTTTCTCATAGAACTTCAAACTCGTAAAAAAAATATCATTCCTAGATCCATATATACTTTCTAAATTTATCTAGACTATGGATAAAAAAATTTATATAAAACTAAATCAGTCACTTGAGAGTTGGATAAGTGGATTATAAAAAAAAAACAGAGACCAAATGGAACTAAATTTTATATCGTTGAGCCTAAAATAAATTAAATTATTGAAATGGTGATTGGTTTGTTTATTTTTCTTAACTTGAGATGGTTAGAACTTTGCTTGAGCTTATTCAATGCTATCAAACTCTTAATGATGATTGCTATGTTGTTTAAACATTTAATTTATTGATTGATTAGTGAGTTTAATATCAATATTTTTGATTCATCAGAGCTTTTTATTTATTTAGAAGTTTCATAAGAGTTTTGTTAGATATTATTGATGAATAATTAGTAATCTCTATTCATTAATAAATTGAATATATAAATATTTAAAATTATTCATTTAATTGACTGAGTTATTGAAATTTTAATTTAATTGACTTTCTAGATATTAATTATTCATTTTAATTTAATTTTATTTCCCGAGGCACAGTTAGATTGGCACTTGTTGGATAAATATTACTATAACGAATAAGAATTTGAATTGTAATAAATCTGAGAAAAATACTTTTTCTATAATGAACAACTATAACTTTCTAATTTATCTCATTTACAAATGACCATGAAATGATCTTATGGAACCGTTAGTAGGGATAGAAATAGGTTAGGCGTTCTGTCAGAAGCATGTGGCCTGGTCTGGCCCGACCTGGTCTATTTTTCTTATCAGATCAGACTCAAGCTCAATATAAAGACTACTAAGTCTGATAGATGGCCTGGCCTATTAAATTAGATACATATGTAATATTTGCAAGTCTGACCTGTTTGAGATTTGTATGATGCAAAGCTTGTTTTGAGGCTTGTATGATGCAAGCTTTAGGTTAATTTTGCCTGTTTAATGCTTTGACTGTTGTCTGTATAAATGTTTTAATTTACAGCTTTACAGGCCGCATGTAACCAGACTATTGAAGAGGTCAGACTAATTAGGCCAAGAACAAAGCCTATAACAGGCCATAGGTTAGGCTCAGATTATTTTATTACTATACAGGTCTGACCTGTTACGGTAAAAATCTAACCTGACTTTGACCTGTTTCTATCCCTAATTGCTACTGCTAGGATGACAAATTTCGCCATATGCTACAACATCACTCCCATTTATTATTAAACAATTAATATAGAAGTTATTAATAAATAAAAGATTTATTATCCCCTAAAATTTAGCCTTTTATTAAAATACTTTTTTTAAAAAAAATTAAAATGCCATTAGAGTTTTAAATTATTTACTATTTCATTTTGTAATAATCAACATCATTAATAAAATATATATCCACCAAACAAGATGAAGGTGTTTTATTAGTTAAGGAATGAAACAACAAGAAAATATGAGGATTAATTTGCTGATCTTAAAAATGAGGGGCAATTCGAAAATAATAATGATGATAATAAACCCTTCCCTCTGTTTTCTTCTTCTTTTATAATTTCCTGCGGAGGCTCATCAGATTCCTCTTCCCCTCCCTCGTGGCTTCCCTCGCCCAAACCCTCGAATTTCCCACTGTTTTCAGTAGCTCGTCGCTTGTGTTCCCCTTTTCCTTCTCCCATGGGTCCGGATTCGGAGGCGGAGGCGATTAAGGTTCGGTTTCGCTTCCGTTGCTCTTTGTTTTGGGTCGTTGAGGTGGAAAGCTAAGCAGGTTTTGTGCGTGACTTCCTCCGTGGTTGCAGCGGGCGAAGGTTCTGATGGTGGGCGCTGGCGGCATTGGTTGCGAGTTGCTGAAGACCCTCGCGCTTTCTGGCTTTCAGGATATTCACATCGTAGTCAACTAGTCTTGAACTTAGAATTTTGCTTTATTGCATATAAATTTGGTTGCCGATCGTTGTGTTTATGAGGTATTGAGGTTGTGCGTTATGGGTTTTGGTAAAAGGTAATGTATCTAGGGCTACTGACCAATATGCTTTCATGGAGTTGGAGTTTTGGTGATTAAATTAGGGAGTGTTCGTATCACTTCATCATTTTATCTCATGGCGTAAAAATTATTCTCTTGGGAGGTTGGAGGAAATTAGAATTCAAGACACAAGTTGATGAACTTTTATATAGTTGCAAACAAAGAGTTTTTTTTGTTTTTGGATAAAGTTACATTTGGTTGATAAGTTTTTGCTCAGCTGATTGTCGTTGCTGTGTTATAATCATTACTCGTTGAACTTTCCATTCTCTTAGGATGATGGATAGTTTGGTTGAATCTTTCTATTGGCTTTAAATTTCTTTACTATGATAATTTGTCAAGTGAACATAGCTTCTGGATCGTTTGAATGCCACCCAGTTTCAGCCTTTTAGCTTTTGTAAGTTATTGTAAATCCTATCTCGTGAGCAAATCCCTGGATTTCTTTCTTACCTTTTAAAGAGAACAGAAGGAAGATTTATTTTTATAGTAGCAATGATTCATGTAATATATTTTAAACATCTTATGCTTGTTGGCTTGGAATCTTTTTTGCGGTATTTCACTATAGCAAATGAGGTACATGTGGACTCCCCAAATGCTATGAGAGTTCAACTGAAACCTTATTGGGGAAATGGTTGCATTAGGCAAATCCCTCTGAGTTTTAGGTAATTGATCTTGCTCAACCGATTTAGTTTGGGAGAACACTTTGGAGAAACATGTTGGTTTGAGATTTTGCATCACTACTCATCATAACATCATCCTAGCTTTGGCAATAGACATGTTTTGTTACTCGACCAAGGGATTGCAATCTGATTCTTCCTCTTTTAGGAAATGAGATTACCCTTTAACTTATCACACTTTACTCATTTTAATTTTATTTTTCAATTTTTCTTGTATTTTTCTCTTCCTTATCACTATTCCAATAAATGTACTAATCTTGCAATCTCAATCATTATTCTGAATTTGATCTTGTGAACTAAATAGCTCTCTTATTCAAGGTGGAATAGTATTTATGATACACTAGTTTCAGATTATGAATCCAAGTATCTAAACAATTTGCCATTTCTGTGGCTTTAAACTTCTACCACTTCTGCTATATGTTCTTATATTAGCTATTATTGTGCATCTCAGTGGTGTTTGGATTATGCAGATTGACATGGACACTATTGAAGTCAGTAACTTGAATAGACAATTTTTGTTTCGACAAAAACATGTGGGACAGTCCAAGGCCAAAGTATGTAGATTGATTTGTTTATTCTTTAATGAGATATTAATGCTTATGTTTTTCAGCCTGCCTTCCTCCATGCATGTACCTGTGCTGATGCTGGATCTTTCCTAAACATTTCTGCTTATACCAGGTTGCTAGAGAAGCTGTCTTGAAGTTTGTACCTCACATAAATATAACACCTTACCATGCAAATGTGAAGGATCCCGACTTTAATGTGGATTTTTTCAAGCAATTTAATGTTGTATTAAATGGTCTGGATAACCTAGATGCTAGACGACATGTTAATCGTCTTTGTCTAGCTGCTGAAGTCCCACTGGTTGAAAGTGGCACAACAGGCTTTTTAGGGCAGGTAGGATTGAATATCTTGTTGATGACGATTCATGTTGAGTATTTTGTAGTACATAATTTTGCAATGTCGTCTTCCTAATACTTTCCTTGTTTGAAGATTGTCTATACCTTGCATGACCTCATGCTTCAGTCTTGTTGTTTTTGTTGACTATAAAAAAAGATTCATTTACTAGGAACGTCTCAACACCCTCTTACAGATATAATATCCAGATTTGCCTCAAAAAGTAACTGAAAAGATAATTTCTTGAATATTGTTGTTAAAAGCAGATGCGCGATCCTTATTCACTTGGCTTATAGATGCACTGATATGTGCAACCCATAGCATCTTTTGTGGCTATATGTTCCAGCCACCTAGATCTTACTAATATGCTAGATTCAAACAAACTTGTTTTCTTGAGGAATAGACTACACATTAACAATATTGGCAATGCAGTTTCCAATCAATTCAGTTCTCGTATATCAACAGGGTGATCAATAAAGTGAATGTTTTCATTCCAACACTAAGCTAAAATGTCTTATTTGAAACCAAGTCATGAGTCCTTAAACCTCTTAACCTGTTTACACAGTGGTGTTCATGCATTGCAAGAATTGGTTTATCATGACAGCCATTGACCACCCTACCACTTGCAATAATAAACTTCTTCATTCCATTACATAACATAATGCTGGTGCATGGTTCTCATTGTGCTGATATATCTCATGAAGTTTTAGTGCATTTGCCTAGCCCCCTTCTGTTTCTAGCATCATTCCACAATGAACTCTCATAGTTCTCATCATTACATTCTATCCATGTTCTTCTTGGTTTTTATTTTCCTTTGTGCATGTTTCTAAGTATTTGGCCAACTGAATTTTTACCGGTGTAGAGCACATTATTTTGTTTCTTAATACCAGTACTTTTTTTTTGTGTTTTCCTTCGAGAAATTGAATGCTAATATGTGCTTCTGTTTCTAGCATCAATACACAATGAACTCACAATGTTCTCTCATATTTCTTGTCATTACATTCTATCCATTTTCTTCTTGATTTTTATTTTCCTTTGTACATGTTTCTAAGTATTTGGCCAACTGAATTTTTACCCGTGTAGAGCAATATTTTGTTTCTTAATACCAGCACTTGTTTTTCTGATCGCCTTCGACAAATTGCATGCTAATATAGTAATATGTGAGCAGATGACCTTGCCTACACTCCACCAAATATAAGTTTTAATTTTCTTATTTCTCACTTCTGCAAACTACTGGACAACACTTAAAACAATTGGTTCCTGAAAATTTTGTTAGTTTTCTCTTAATTTTTATTTTCCTGTATCTATTATAGATCGTTTATTCGTTTTATGATTTTTAATGCAGATGCTTGCCAACTGTCATTCTTTATTCTGTACCGTGAAATCACATAAAATTTGGGGTCTTTAATTCACTCGTCTCTTTATCTTAAGTCCTTCATTTTATGGATGTATATATTTTTCCCTGATCTTCAGGTTACTGTTCATATAAAGGGCAGGACTGAGTGCTACGAGTGTCAACAAAAACCAACTCCAAAAACTTACCCTGTCTGCACAATCACCAGCACTCCATCCAAGGTTGAATCTCAGTTCTTTTTTAATGGTTATTGCTATGGTTACAGTTAGATTGTTTCCTTTCTTATTGTTTTTTACGTAGCCATGTTCACTGTGTTATTGTTCAACAATTTACTTCGGCATGAAATATCTCTCTTTTGAGTTTCTTTCTTACAGAGTTTCTCTTCTTTGTTTTTGTTAAGATTAATTAAAAATCTCAACGAGGCTGTTGTCATACAACTGGAGGCAGTCAAGGTTGCAAATTTGCAAAATGGAAGATCCACACTTAGCACTATGGTTTAGTAAGAACAATCTAGTAATCATGAATACCTGTTTCAACTTAAGCAAGCAAAACAAAATACGTTAGCCATGATTTATTTATACCATTTGGCATCCTTGCGTTATGTACTTTTGCAATGATTAATTTGGATCATTTTACATCATATGGGTTTGGCATTTTGTGCTTTGAATCACATAAATTGTTAATGCTCGCACAAAATTTCTTGGATATTTGGATTATATCCTTCTACTGTTAATGATTCTTTGCTGCATGGTAGATTGTGAATTATACTTGTAATTATTAGGTTGTTTATGTGAAATATTAACTCTAGATCCCACGCATGAGCCCATATTATCTTTTTGTTAGATAGTACTACATGGATTTGTAGCTTCGTTTTTTTTGTTTGCTTATTGGCTAGTGACTTTTACCTTCTATTATTTGCTTTGTTTGCTACAGTTCATTCACTGTGTAGTTTGGGCAAAGGACCTGCTTTTTGCAAAATTGTTTGGTGATAAAAGTCAAGAGAATGATCTCTTTGTACGAAGTAGTGATGCGTCTGATTTGGAAAAGCCTATGGAAGACATATTTGAACGAGGCCCAAATGGGGATCCTGAGCAGTATGGGAAAAAAAATATATGACCATGTTTTTGGTTATAACATTGAAGCTGCTTTGGCTAATGAAGAAACATGGAAAAACAGAAGACGGCCTAGACCAACCTTTCTTAGAGATGTGCTTCCTGAGAAACTCATCTTGCAGAATGGTAACCTTGAAAAAAGCTGCTTGACTGAGGATTTATCATTGTCTGTCATGCCTTCTCTCGGTTTGAATAACCCACAAGAGGTTTGGAATCTTGCTGAGAATTCAAGAGTGTTTTTGGAAGCATTACGGTTATTTATTGAGAAGCGAGAGAAGGTCCTTCTTGTGTTGCTTGTCAATATGTTATGCTGACTCTATTTCCAGGTCGCCTGATTGTAAATCTCTTTGGACTTTCAGGATATTGGAAGGCTTACTTTTGACAAAGATGATCAAATGGCTGTAGAATTTGTTACTGCTGCAGCGAATATTAGAGCATCTTCCTTTGGGATACCTTTACATAGCCTTTTTGATACTAAAGGAATTGCTGGCAACATTGTGCATGCCGTTGCAACAACTAATGCTATTATTGCTGGTTTGATTGTGATTGAAACAATCAAGGTGCTCCAAGCTGATTTTGAGAATTATAGGTATGTTTTAATGACGTGCTGTCATACTTTTTTCTTCATTTCAAAATAATATCATCCAAAAGCATTTGGAACTTTAAGTGCTGGCCTAGGCACTTACCTCGGAGAAGGAACTTATATTTGAAATTACTGTATATTTCATTCATTCCATGTCTGAGAACTCTCAAATGTGTAGTATGTCGGTTCACCTTCTGATGTTATATGAAGCTATTATTTTTATAGCTGTTGACTAGGAGGCTAGGTGACTTTCAGTAGTGCACCAGTCTAGCTACAATCCATACCTACCTTTTCTTGATGTTTGAGTATATTAGCTAGTAAGTTTATCTTTTGGACAATTTTATCGTTAACAATAAGTTGTGTAACAAAGTGTGTTACTTGGTGCACGATAAAGTTGTTTGCATTCAAAAGCTTCATGTGTTTTAAGTTTGCAACTGCCTTTCTGCACACTGTTTCTTCCCATCTATGACTTTGACTATCTCTATTGATTCTTTGTTAGACTTGAGTTACACCTTTCTTTTTTTATTATTTCTTATACTAATCATAATAAGTGGGCATTTATAAATGTACGGACTATTCAGGATGACCTATTGTCTCGAACATCCGTCTAGAAAGATGCTTTTGATGCCCGTGGAGCCATTCGAACCTAACAAATCTTGTTATGTGTGTTCTGAGGTGAGCCTGTTCGTCCACTCTTTTTTGTTGTTTCTCTGTGTCTTCTTTAACAATGTTTATTGTAAACAGACACCCTTACTTCTTGAAGTCAACACTCGAAACACAACTCTGAGAGACGTTGTTGAAAAGATAGTAAAAGTCAAATTGGGCATGAATCTTCCCATGGTTATGCAAGGTACAACCCTTATCTATGAAGATGGTGATGATCTGGAGGAAGATGTTGCTGCTAATTATGCCTTGAACCTCGACAAGGTTGTCATCTGTTCTGGCATTGTTTTTCTATTTCCCAACATCCTTTTATCGTGGTCCTTACAATTTTGTCTACCTTTATCTTTCAGAACTTAGCAGATCTCCCTGCACCAGTTACCAGTGGCACCATGCTCACAATTGAAGATTTTCAGCAGGAGTTGAAGTGTCATATAAACATTAAACACAGGTCTTTTTTGCTGCTACTCGTCAAACTCCTACCTGGTGTACTCTTTCCTGTTAGTCCTAGCGATATTTATGGTTCTTCCCGAGACTCATTTGGGCTAACTGCTAAGTTTTTATGAGAATGATTAACAAAGAGTCATCTATATCATCATTGTTTACGTTCATGTTTTAAGTTTCTAGCAACATACCTGTCTAGGCTAGGATCCAGTTCATGCACTGTGTCAGGTGAAATACTGTACCACTCGATAACATGTGCCAGTTGAAACCAGCTACCACTTGCACACAGCAGACATAGAGGAAGGTTGGAGAGGTCAACATGAGTTAGAACGCTAGTTTAGGACCATTTCCAACTGAAAACATCAAAATTAGGTACACGAAACGCCGTAGAAAGGTTATATCCAATCTGGAAGAAGACACACAATGATGTTCGAAGCAGGAGGCCTTACAGTGAGCAGCAGGATCAGCCTTGCAAGGTGCTTTAAGGGTTGGCACTAGCACCAGCACATCCGGCATGCTTGATTCTGGCTGTGGATCGATCACCGACTCACTGCACATGACAAGGGTTTCTAAACTCACAACAATGTGTGGAATGCTGAGATGAGAGTTGGATGGTGTCAGTTTTCCCTGTCAATTTGAGGGCAACTAGAAAATAAGGTCTAGAAGAGAATGACAATTGTAGAGTTGGGAAAAGGGATGAATTCGTAACCACACGTATTTCTGTAGTGTTGTCAAGATATAAATGAAGAAAAATCTCTTGATTATGTTTAGTTTGATTGCATCTTTTGTCGTCGATGTATTGCGGTCACCAACTGTTGCTTCTCAATCATGCAGGGATGACTTTGATGAAGTGAAAGAACCCGACCGTATGGTCTTATCAGGTTGGACAGCTCCTGAGAAAGTCGATACAGCTAAAAGTAATGGAGCAAGCACATCTGCTGATCGTCAAGTAATAGCAGAAGCAACAGAGTCTAAAGTGGTTAAAGTAGCTGCAGCAATGCCTGGCACTAAGAGAAAACTGTCTGCTACATTAGAAAGAAAAGGAAATCAAGAAGTCGACGAGGTTCTTTCGGTTCCCGGTAACGACGACGACCTTGTCCTTCTCGATGACTGCCCTGAACCAAATAAGAAGCTGAGGTTACAGCATCTTTGAGTTCCTGTAAATGGTGACACCTAGTTCCAGGCCCAGGTAAACTTAGTCATTCACTAACTTCTCGACTCAAACTAATAAATTGTAATTGCCCGAAAGTAATCTAAACTATATTTCGAAAGTTAGTGTTAGGTGATGTATTTCCATTGGAACCGTCTCGAGAAGAATTGCCAATTCTTTCGAGTCGAGTAGTCAGTCGTCCAGTTGATCATGTCAGGAATTGTTTGTAACCTCTCATTGTTGGAACTTTGTGAATCTTCTTCAAAACAACCATGTAGTTTTTGTGTATTTGTTGCATCATAGAAAGATTGACCATGGCAGGTCACCTTATTAGCTATTTTTACTGGTTTAACCTTTCTTCTACCTGTGTTATTTATTTATTTTTATGATTTTTCTATCGGATAAATTTGAAAATACAACATTCAAAAGTAGATCTACGGAATATTTATTCCTATTGAGATTGCATGTTATTTCTTGAATTAGGATTAATTATTTAATCTATTTTGATGATTGTGGATAATATCTTTAAGAAAAAATGCTTATTGAATGGGAGTGGTTGCATAATAGTAAAATTATTATTGTGTAATTTTGTTGTCATGCATTCTAAGTATAAGATCGTGTATATTAATTTTAAGAGTTATGATATACACAGTCAAAAAATTTAATGAAATGATCAGTGAATGATGTGATATTTTATATATACATGTTCAATTGTCGCTTGGATACTATTGACGGTCTTCGGTCGCCACCCCGAATTAAATTATACTTTGGGGGTACGGCGAACCCGTCAGGGATCGTTGCATGTAAAGTGTCGTGTCATTCACTGATTTTTTCCTTAAGATTTTTCATTGAGTATGTCATTTTCTTAATTTTAATGTTGTTGGCTTCTTTCTCGGGATCCCACATTGAGATGAGTTTTTTATCAAATTTGCCCTTTTTTGAATAATTGAGCATACGAGTTGTTGGTAGGGGTATAAATAAATCGAATCGAATCCAATAATATGAAAATATTGATATTTGAGTTCTAATTTAAAAAAATATTATTTGAAATTAAAAAATATAAATAATTTTGGTTTGAATTCAACAACAACAATAATCAAGTCTTATCTCACTAGGTGGGTCGGCTATATAGATCCTTCTACACCATTGGATTATGTCCTCTGTTATATCATTATTTATATTTAAATAAAATTTATCTTGTTTTATCGTTGCCAACCAAGTTTTTTTTTACTTTCCTCTCTCTGACTTAATGTGTGTATTTATCATAATTTCACATCGTCTAACAGGGGCATTTATTAGTCGTCTAAATACATGTTCATACCATCTCAAACGTGTCTCTCGAAGTTTTTCCTTAATAGATGCAATTCTGACTTTCTCTCTAATGCTCTCATTCCTTATTCTGTCCATCCTCGTATGTCTACACATCCACCTTAGCATTTTCATCTCTGCAACTTTTATCTTTGTTGGTGCAATCTTGTTTAGGTCAGGGTTGACCTAGTTTGACTGAGCTCGGGTGAGCTTAGGTCTGTGGGAGATTGTTGGTGCAATCTTGGTTAGGTCAGGATTGACCTGGTTTGACAAAGCTCAGGTGAGCTTGAGTCTGGTAAGCTCGGGTGAGCTTGAGGTCGTATGTTTCGATGTTTGATAATGATGTTTGAGTGGTCATGATGTGTGAGTCAAGTGGGTCAAGGTTGACTGGAGACTTGACTGGGAAAGACCTAGTGAGACTAGGTGAAGTCCAGGTAGATCGGGGAGATCGTACGCTGGTATGACAAAAGACCTAGTGGGACTAGGTGAAGTCCAGGTAGATCGGGGAGATCGTACGCTGGCATGGCAAAAGACCTAGTGGGACTAGGCAGACCTAGTGGGACTAGGTGAAGTCCAGGTAGATCGGGGAGATCGTACACTGACATGGCAAAAGACCTAGTGGGACTAGGCAGACCTAGTGGGACTAGGTGAAGTCCAGGTAGATCGGGGAGATCGTACGCTGGCATGGCAAAAGACCTAGTGGGACTAGGTGAAGTCCAGGTAGATCGGAGAGATCGTACGCTGGCAAGGGAAAAGAAGACCTAGTGGGACTAGGTGAAGTCCAGATGGATCGGGGAGATTGCATGCTGGCAAGGTGGAAGTCTACCGAGAGACTAGACCTAACTCGAGGGTTAGGCAAATCTGGTTGGGAACCAGATTAAGTCCGAGCTGGGAGCTAGGCACTAGAAATCCAAGTTGGTCAACGGGGTTGATCGGACACTTGGTAGGGGATCCTAGACTTGTGGAAACAAGTTAGGGTGGACTCAATCGATTGGGCAATCGATTGGGTCAATCGATCAGGTGATCGATTAGAGTGGTTTTCGCGAGAGGACAGAAGGGTCCTGAATCGATTGGGTAATCGATTCAGGGTATCGGTAATCGATTGGATAATCGATTAGGGCGGTTTGCGCGAGAGAACAGAGAGGCTCTGAATCGATTGGGTAATCGATTCAGGGCAATGGTAATCGATTGGCTAATCGATTACGGTTCGAAAACTAGCCGTTGAACGGCTAAGTGTGACGTGGTAATCGATTGGGTAATCGATTACCAAACCCTAGGCGACGGGTATAAGATCTTTCGCGCAGGTTTTGGCCGTAGCTCTTCTTCCTTCTTCCACGCCATTTCAAGAGAAGCTTTGGGGCTTAGTGTTGCTGCACTTCCAAAGTTCTAGAGGCGATCACAAGCTTGAAGATAACAAGAAAAGCAAAGTGTGAGCTTATTTATTGTAAATCTTGTGAGATTTCTTTTGTATTTGCTTTGTCTCTTGTTGTATCTTTGTGAAAGCTTGTAAGAGGTTTCTCCACCTCAAGAAGGAGACTTTCATAGTGCATGAGAGTGTGAGGAGAGTGGATCCTTGGATTAGTCACCCGACCGGGGTGGATACCAAGTAAATCCTTGTGTTAGCGATTGCTTGAAGTCTTCCGCCGCGACAAATCATCTACAAGCGAATCGGAGCTAATCACCCCCCCCTCTAGCTCGTCTACCGGTCCTAACAAGTGGTATCAGAGCAAGGTTGCTCTTCATTGGACTCATCGCCAAGAGGGCAAGAGCTAGAGGAAGAAGAAGAAGTTGAAAGAAACCCAAATTTCAAGAAGTCATCATCAAGGGGTTTCAACTTCAAAGATGGAGTTTGGCTATGACACAAGAGCACCTCCACCATTCGACAAAGAAAATTTCAATCTTTGGAAGTCAAAGATTGAGAATTATTTCATGATGGATATAGAGCAATGGTTTGCTCTAATGGAGGGCTTTGAAGCTCCAACAAGCTCAAAAGGAAAACTCCTCAAGAAAAGCAAATGAAATGAGGAGCAAGTCAAGAGATGCGAGGCCAACTACAAAGTGATCAAGCTATTGGTCAACCTTTTGCCAAGCACCATCTTGGACAAGATTGGAGAATTCGAAGATGCCAAAGAGCTATGGAGCAAATTGGCAAGGCTTTATGAAGACCCCTCCACTATACCAAATCAAGACAAATCCGAAGAGGGAATTTCATCGGAGGAAGAAGATTCGGAAGTTGAGAGATGCTCAACATCCGAAGATGAAGCTCAAGAAGTCTCCACTTCAAGGGTTGAAGAGGAGCAAGAAGTGCCATTGGCATCGGATCAAAGAAAAGCGTCAACATCATCATCCGAGGTCAATGAGGAGAAAGAAGAAGTCTCCACCTCTAGGATTGAGGGGGAGCAAAGGCCATTCACTCCGGAAAAGGAAGAAGCTTCTACCTCCGGATCAAGTGAAGAGTCATGCAACACCCCTACAAGCAAAGGTATAGATATTTCAATTTGCAAAAATAAAAATCATATCATTTGCTTTGAGTGTAGGGAAAGAGGGCACTACAAGAGTAAGTGTCCCAAATTGGTCAAAAAGAAGGTGCAAGTGGCACCCAAGCCCAAGGAGAAGCCAAAGGAGGTTGCTCCCATGACAAAGAAGGATAAGAAGCACATTGTGTGCTTCTCATGCAAAGAAAAAGGACATTATAGAAATCAATGTCCAAAGGGGAAGAATCCCACCAAGGCTAAAAGGAGGAGCTCAAGTCAAGGGGGAGCCTCCAAGAATAACACTAAGGTACCATTAGGTAATGGTACTTATTTTCATCATGATAATATGCATGCTAGAGATAACTATTATCATTTTAATGCTATTTATCATGAAAATAGGAGGTATAAAAAACCTAAGGAAAACTATAGAGCTTTCCATGCTAGGACTACCACCTCTAAGGATAGGGAACAAATTAGGAATTTCCAAGGTAGACCTACCCAATCCAAGGCTAAGAAAGACAATCACCAAGGCTATATTAGAAAACCAAGTCTTGATGAAGTATTGATGGAAAATCAAGTTTTGAGGTCAAAACTTGATAAATTAGAAAAATCCCTCAATAGAATAGAAAATCTATTTAAGGGATCTAAGGATCAAAACCTAGATTTAGGAAATCAAGGATCCTCTAGGAGCAAGAAAGGTTTGGGGTACAAACCTAAGACTAAGGATGATGGTCCATCCTATCATAGAGTTCCATATAAATATGGAACTAAATCTAGGTCTAGGGGTCAAGTCAAGGCCACAAGGGAAGCCATCCCTAGAGTTGACCAAGACAAGACAAAGATGACTAAGGCTTCGGACAAGCCTAGAAAAGTCATAAAGAAGGTATCAAGGGAAGTTATCCCTAATGAATACCTAGAACACCCAAGGAGCACCAATAGGTTTTGGGTTCTTAAGAGTGTGCTCGCCACACCCTAGATAGGTCTAGGGAGTGTTAACTCAAATTGGAAGGGTAGTTAACCCAACCTTGATGAAGTTGACACTTTGGGACATTTTCAAGGAGTCACTACCCTTGAAAATGAAGGATTCATTTCATTTACTCTAGGAGGAGTAAACTTGTGCCAAACTATATTGTTGGATGATTAAACTTGATAAAGTTGGCACAACTAAGTTAGAATCCAAAGATAGGCCAAGTTGGGGAGTTTTGGCATTATCTTGGAAATTAGGGCAAATTTAGGATGATCAATGGCTTAGAGATGAGTTATTGATACTTAGATAGGAAATCTAGGTATTTTTCTTTTATACTTCTATGCTATGTTTTGTATGCCTCATCACATGCCATGACATCATATTTCATCATTCATATTTATTATGAAAATATTATATGTCATGTCATACATGCATCATCTATTTATAATTTCCTTTGAAAATTCTAATATGATGCATGTCATAGTCATAATCATGCATAAATTTAATTCTTATTGAAATTAAGGACATAGGCATTAATTGACATCCTAGGTGGATGATCAAAGTTTATAATGCCTAGGTAGAAATGCATGAACCCTAAGATTAGGGAGAACATGACTTTCACATCTCACTAAGACTATAAGGTGACTTGTGTGCTTTTTGAGACACATTAGAACAAGTGAGATGTTAGGAAGATGAACAAAACTCAAGGTGTTGATTTATCCTCATCTTAGTGAGTTTTAGGATCATCAAAACAGGAATTTAAATGAACTCCAATCATTGGGAAAGCTAATGTGCAAGTCATGTGCATTTAGCCCAAGGAATATGGTTGGAAATTGTTTTTGAAAAATATTTCAAAACTATCTTGGAAAACCTTGGTGAAGACTATCTTGTGATAGCACTCATCATTGATGAAATGGACACAAAATAATGAAAAACATTGAAGTATTTCAATCGTTTCCAATTTTGTGTCAATCTTTGAAAAAGGAGGTTATTTTCATAGAAAATTATTTTTCCTTGATAGTATATGGTATAAATAATGTCTACACAAAATTTTAGAATTTTTCGAATTTTGTAGAATTATTTAGGGGTTTCTGAATTTCGGATCTGAAATTGTTTTCAGATTTCAGAAACTCCCAATCGATCAGGTGATCGATTGGGACTATGTCCAATCGATTGGTCAATCGATTGGTCGACCCTTTTACGAGCACAGAAGCTCGGGTAGTCGATCTGGTGATCGATTACAGATAGCCGTAATCGATCGGCTGATCGATTAAGGCAGGCTGGTAATCGATTGGTTCCCAACACCAATCGATTGGTGAGACTGAAACTGTCTATTTTCAGTCTATTAACCCATTTTTTGTAACCTACCAATCCCTAACCCCTTGAAATACTTTTATAAGTATATTTGGGTAAATTTCATTGTGAAATCAAAATGGGGAAATGGTTTGGTGAACATTTAAGGGTTAAGGAGAGATTTTGATTCAAGTTTTGAATCCCAAAATCTCAATAACCTCAAGTTGAGTTCTCCTAAAGATTTAGGAACTCAAAAACATTGTTGGTGCAATGATAGAGGTTTAGAGCGTGTTTTGAGGGGGAGGTCTTCCTTAACAACATGTGGTTGAATTTTTATTTAAGGAGTAAGTGAATGAATGGAGATTAGGAATCTTCATGAGTGCTCATGGGTGAGCATGGGTTTAAATGAAAGGTATGAGACTTTCATTGGATTTGCCTTTGACCATATAGACTCTCGGGGAGAGGTTTGATGTGTGTCAAAGGGGGAGAAATATGGGAGAGATTGAATGGCTAATAGGGATTAGTCATTCTCAAACATATTGTCAAACATCAAAAAGGGGGAGATTGTTGGTGCAATCTTGTTTAGGTCAGGGTTGACCTAGTTTGACTGAGCTCGGGTGAGCTTAGGTCTGTGGGAGATTGTTGGTGCAATCTTGGTTAGGTCAGGATTGACCTGGTTTGACAAAGCTCAGGTGAGCTTGAGTCTGGTAAACTCGGGTGAGCTCGAGGTCGTATGTTTCGATGTTTGATAATGATGTTTGAGTGGTCATGATGTGTGAGTCAAGTGGGTCAAGGTTGACTGGAGACTTGACTGGGAAAGACCTAGTGGGACTAGGTGAAGTCCAGGTAGATCGGGGAGATCGTACGCTGGCATGACAAAAGACCTAGTGAGACTAGGTGAAGTCCAGGTAGATCGGGGAGATCGTACGCTGGCATGACAAAAGACCTAGTGGGACTAGGCAGACCTAGTGGGACTAGGTGAAGTCCAGGTAGATCGGGGAGATCGTACACTGACATGGCAAAAGACCTAGTGGGACTAGGCAGACCTAGTGGGACTAGGTGAAGTCCAGGTAGATCGGGGAGATCGTACGCTGGCATGGCAAAAGACCTAGTGGGACTAGGTGAAGTCCAGGTAGATCGGAGAGATCGTATGCTGGCAAGGGAAAAGAAGACCTAGTGGGACTAGGTGAAGTCCAGATGGATCGGGGAGATTGCATGCTGGCAAGGTGGAAGTCTACCGAGAGACTAGACCTAACTCGAGGGTTAGGCAAATCTGGTTGGGAACCAGGTTAAGTCCGAGCTGGGAGCTAGGCACTAGAAATCCAAGTTGGTCAACGGGGTTGACCGGACACTTGGTAGGGGATCCTAGACTTGTGGAAACAAGTTAGGGTGGACTCAATCGATTGGGCAATCGATTGGGTCAATCGATCAGGTGATCGATTAGAGTGGTTTTCGCGAGAGGACAGAAGGGTCCTGAATCGATTGGGTAATCGATTCAGGGTATCGGTAATCGATTGGATAATCGATTAGGGCGGTTTGCGCGAGAGAACAGAGAGGCTCTGAATCGATTGGGTAATCGATTCAGGGCAATGGTAATCGATTGGCTAATCGATTACGGTTCGAAAACTAGCCGTTGAACGGCTAAGTGTGACGTGGTAATCGATTGGGTAATCGATTACCAAACCCTAGGCGACGGGTATAAGGTCTTTCGCGCAGGTTTTGGCCGTAGCTCTTCTTCCTTCTTCCACGCCATTTCAAGAGAAGCTTTGGGGCTTAGTGTTGCTGCACTTCCAAAGTTCTAGAGGCGATCACAAGCTTGAAGATAACAAGAAAAGCAAAGTGTGAGCTTATTTATTGTAAATCTTGTGAGATTTCTTTTGTATTTGCTTTGTCTCTTGTTGTATCTTTGTGAAAGCTTGTAAGAGGTTTCTCCACCTCAAGAAGGAGACTTTCATAGTGCATGAGAGTGTGAGGAGAGTGGATCCTTGGATTAGTCACCCGACCGGGGTGGATACTAAGTAAATCCTTGTGTTAGCGATTGCTTGAAGTCTTCCGCCGCGACAAATCATCTACAAGCGAATCGGAGCTAATCACCCCCCCTCTAGCTCGTCTACCGGTCCCAACAATCTTTTGGTCATATGCCAGAGTCATAGCCTAACATTCAACACTAATATAGCATAGCATGTCTAACTGTCATTTTGTAAAAATTCCCTTTAAGTTTTAGAGGTACTTTACGATCACATAAACAACTCGACGTTAACCTCCATTTCAACTATCATGCTTGTATTCTATGTAAGACATCTCTCTCAATCCCTCCATCATATTGCAAAAATGATCCTAAATATTTAAAACTCTCAGTTTTAGATAACTCGTCATCTCTTATCTTAACAATTGTCTCATTACGTCTAATATTGCTAAATTTAAATTCCATATATTCTGTCTTTACTTCACTAAGCCTAAAACCTTTCACTTATAGTGTTTCCCTCCAAGATTCTAGTTTAACATTTATTCCTTCACGTGTCTCGTCTATTAAAACAATATCATCTATAAACAACATGCACCATGGTACAATATCTTGAATGTGTCCAGTGAGTTCGTCCATGATTAGTGTAAAAAGATAGACTTAGAGCTGATCCTTTATGTAAATTTATCCTTATTGGAAATGCTTCAGGTAATTCGCCTGATGTCTTCACTTTAGTCGTTACATTTTCATACATCCTTAATTAGTTCATTATATGTTACGCTAACATCTCGCTTTTCTATAATTCTTCATATAATTTCTCTTGGACCCTATCATAAGCTTTTGCTAAATCAATGAATATTATGTGTAGATTTTTCTTTTGCTTCCGATACTTTTAAATTAATTGTCTAAGAAGATGTATAGCTTCTATTGTCAATCTTCCAAGCATGAACTCAAATTGATTTTCGGTCACTGTGGTCTTCTTCCTTAATTTTTTTCTATTACTTTTTCCCAAAGTTTCATGGTATGATTCATTAGTTTAATATCCCTATAGTTTGCACAATTTATACATCTTCTTTGTTCTTATATAAGGGAACTAGAGTACTTACCCTCCATTTATTAGACTTTTTTTTATTTTCAATATCATATTAAATAATTTGTCTCCCTAAGCACTTCCATACCTTTGTTGGGATATCATCTGGTCCCACAGCTTTTCCATTTTGCAACCCTTTTAAAGCTTATTCTACATATGAAAGTTGAATTCTACGATTAAAATTAAAATTTCTATATTCATTTTCACTACTTAAATTGCCTAAGTTAAGTTGGTCTCGTAAACCTTCATTAAAAAGTTGATGAAAGTAAATCCTCCATCGCTCTTTTATTTCGATATCATTTAGTAATACTCTATTGCATTCATCTTTAATACATCTTATTTGGTTAAGGTCTCTTATTTTTCTCTCTCTATCGCTTTAGCTATTTTATAAATATCTCTTTTCCCTTCTTTTGTATTTAAGTTTTGATATAATCGTTCAAAAATTTTATTTTTTGGTTCATTTACTGTTTTCTTAGTCTCTTTTTGGCTATTGTATATTTTTTAAGTTTTTTTCGTTCTTACAAATATATAATTTCTTATAGGCTATTTGTTTTTCCTTCCCTTTCTCTTGTACTTTCTCATTCCACCACCAAGATTCCTTACTTGGTGGTGCATGCCCCTTTGACTCACCGAGTACGCCCTTAGCTATTATTTTCAACTTTGATATCATCTTATATCATGTTGTATTAGAGTCACTGTAATTGCATCTAATGTTTGTATTCCTACATTCTCCTTCAATATGTTTTGTTTTTCATCTTTTAACTTCCGCCACTTAATTTTAGGAGTTGTGTATATTTTTCCTCTATTGATATTATGATTAGGGCGTATATTCAACACTACTAATCTATGTTGAGTAGTTAAGCTTTCTCCAGAGATGACATTACAATCTTTACAAATCTTTTTATCTCTCTTCTTAACTATAAAAAAGTCAATTTGCGATTTATTATTCCCACTTATGAATGTGACCAAGTGTTTTTTTTTTAAAAAAATATATATTAGCTAGTATAAGGTCATATGCTATCACAAAATTCAATATAGTTTTTCCTTCTTCATTTCTTGTTCCAAACCTATAACCCTCATGTACCCTCCCATATTCTTCATTTTTTACTCCGACATGTTCATTTAGATCACCTCATATTAAAATTATTTCATTGGCGGAATATTTTGTAATACCTAATCTAAATCGCCCCAAAATCTTGATTTGGTTTCTTCAACTAATCCTACTTGAAGTGCATATATGCTAATTATGTTTACAATTTCTTTCGTCATTACTATCTTGAGAGCTATAATTCTATCATCTTTTCTAAATACTCCAACAACTTCATCTTTTAAAGAACTATCTACAAAAATATTCACTCCATTTTTTATTTTACTCTTTCCTGTGTACCATAACTTAAAACTTAAGTTCTCTATCATTTTTGTCGTATCGCCTACCCATTTTGTCCCTTGCACACACAAAATATTAATTTTTCTTCTAATCATCGTATCTAGTACCTCCATTGTTTCATCAGTGAGAGTTCCTATATTCAATGTTCCAAATCTTAGATTGTTATTTTTCTTATAATGTTTATTCTTATCCCACCTATGGTATGGGAACTCTTGTCTATTTAATACTACACCCAAGTTTTTATGATGATATAGCGGTTCTTACCTAGGCGTTACAGTCAGACTTTATAACACGAATCCTTGCACATTTATCACTACATCCGAGTTTTGAAAATATAGCGGTCCTTACCAAGATGTTACAGTCGAATTCTGTAACACATTCCTTCCGGAAAACATTTTAGCATCAACATAATAATGTAATGGATCTATTAATTGAGTATTTGTTATAGTTTTTTAATGTGAGTATATTTAAATTATAAATTATGTAAAAATAATTAAAGTTGGATTCAAATTCATGACTTTTTCGTAAATAATTAAGTAAAATATTATGAATTTAAATTTGACTAAAAAAATATCAGGAGTTCGATTTAATTATCGTTAAATTCGAATCGAAACGTTTGCCACGAAACTTGATTGGTTTGCACCTTTTTTTCTTAACGTGGATACGCGTTGATCATAATATTTAAATTAGTAATTTTACGTTTTGCTGGTAAAAACGACTAATCGTTCGCCCCAGTATAATTTTACGTATAAAAATGATAAATAATATAAATTTTTAACGTAAATAATATGACATTCTAATTATAATAATTTTTGATAGATTCATCGTACCTCCTAATTTATAATTTTGTTTAGCATGATGATCGAGACCGCTATCAGTATCCAAATAATAATTAAATATGTACATAAAAATACCATGTCATTTAAGTTGAATTTCAAATTATAATCTCACATTTTTATCATAGCTCTATTGATACTGACACGTCACCAAACATTTTATTTAAAAGAAAAATTTCAGTTCAATCTTCAGATTTTTTTGAAAATAATAGACACCCAACTCCCTACCTCCTTCATGGTTGGACAAGCTTATGGGACCGCACCAAACTCCAGTAGAATAACTAGTAAATCTTGAGGATTTGTGGTACCGATCCTACTATCCCACCCGCGCGACGCCCACCGACACCGCGATTTTTTTTTTAAAAAAACATTTTAATTAAATCTCTCGCACTCTTTTGCATCACCATTTTATAGGACAAGGCGCCATTAAACTACTCGCGGAAGGCTCGCATCATCGATCATCCGCCATTGTTACGACCGGGGAGAGAAAGAGGCGGAATGTCGGCGGAAGAGAGGTAGATCCGGGATCCATGCTATTTCCAGTGGAGGTCAGAGGCGAGGACAGAAAGGGGGAAGACAAGAATCGGTTCAAGAACAGTGTAGTAAGCGATTCGTCCTCCCTGTCCGGATTTTTAATTTGCAATTTGTTTTTGACTCGAGCTTTTTGGTCAAAAATGCTTCTCTGGCACTTTATTCGGATCCTAATTGTGTTGGATAAATTGTTGTAGATTGAAGATGAGGTCGTGAGTCCATTTCCTTTCGGTTTAGGGTTTTCAGCTCTCTTATCTAGCAATTAAAAGTTGGTATACTCACAATTTAATTTGGGGGTTTCTTCATGCCCTTAGCAAGTCGTGTAGAGGCTACTAGTGATGGGATAGCAGAACTATGATTATTGCCTTGAGTGAAGAAATGAAATTTGTACAAGTTTCATATGAAGTTCAAGGTTCAAGGAAAATCTTTTACTAGGTACCAGCTCAACTTTGGATCCAAACGTATGCATTGCTAGAAGACTGTGGCAGGTAGGACATGATGTCCTCATTTTGAAGTTTAGTGGTATTTTAGTCTGATTTTAGAAAATTAGGAAGGAGGATGCATCAAATTCTACATGTTACTCAACTGGAGAAAATGATTGATGGTTTCATTGATTATGATAGAAGTCATGTTATATGGTTTCGATATGAGCAATGGTCTATCGAAAGTGTTTTTGCTAATTTAAAAGAGAATAATATTATGTATGACTGTCGTAGAGAATATCAAAGAAAAATGGTTAAGATGGGGATTAGGCTTCCTCATTCTTAGGCACCTTGAGAATGCCAAATTATTATTGTTGTTTGCTTTTGAGTAAGATTTTTTTTAGTAGCTGATGAGGGAAGATTCTTTCTCTTTTCGTACTTCGTTTGAGGAGATATGCGACAAGTAGAGACATTTTGCTAGTTGGTAATCTGTTTGAGAAAGTTACATGATCATGGAGGAAGAAATGGAATTCATATAACTTGTGGGTCCATATTCTTCATAGGTCTTTTTCTTAATTGATTTGGTCTCATTAGGTATAGCTTGCTTGATTTTAACTGATTGTTTGTCATTGTTGACCCACTCACTTGACTATAGGAAGGAGAATTAAATTTAATTACATCTGACTTGTGATTCTCTTGTTCACTAGCTTCTATTGCTAGAGTATGTTTTTGTGCTCATGTTAGGTTTTCTCAGTGCGAGGGAATCTCATTATTGATTAATCGATGCACAAATAAAACACGTTAACTTTGTTATCATTATCTTCCCTAATATGTTTTTTTTTGGGTCTAAATGATGTTCTCCTAAATGTGCAGTGATTGAGCGATAAGGACACTGCTGACAAAGTATGAGATCAAGAATGACAAATACCGAAGGTACAAATCCTGAGGTCTACCTATCATTGGGTCTCACCACATCATGCAAGAAGTCTCCTGGATTCCCAAGGATATTATCCTTTATATCCTCAATTCTTGAGACAACCGTTGAGAATACTGAAAATAAACTGGATTCGTTGGAAATAACAGAAACTGCAAGTGTCTTCACCGGTGGGAGAGCACCGACACTTAACATACGAAAGTACATGGAGCGCATCTTCAAGTATGCAAGGTGCAGCCCGTCTTGCTTTCTTCTTGGATACATATATATTGATAGATTCCTTCAACAACCCCACATTTATTTGACCTCCCTCAATGTCCATCGGCTGATCATCACAAGTGTTATCGTCGCTGCCAAGTTTATAGATGATGCGTAAGTTCCTATTCTTTTCTGTTTTGGTTAGTGAATAAATATATAGCTCCTTTGGCAATTTATATGTTGCCTAGTTACTAGAATGGTTTTATTTTGCACTTGCATGCTCTCATTAGCGAGATAGCTTTGGTCTTTAATTTCGAGTGAATAAGGTTAAGTCTCCATTGAGATTGAAGTGTCTCGAAAACGAGATGCTCAACTGTTTCTTATTACTTCTGTCTTGCTCTTACACAGCCGCGACTTGTGACATTCATGGTTGTTTTTGCCGCAGCTTCTGCAGCAATGCATATTATGCAAGAGTTGGAGGGATCAGCACATCGGAAATGAATACACTGGAGCTCAACTTCTTAGCCCGTCTAGATTTCAAACTCCATGTGACAGTAGGTACATTCGACAAGTATTGTTCGCGGATAGAAACAGAAGCCAAGAGCTACTGTGTCGAGCGACCGATCAGGACTTGCGCGGTCAATGAGCGGACGAACATAGAAGATCCGAAACACCGAGCAGTGGTTCGGAGATTCAGTTGGGGTACAGTATGAATCTTTCTTCAGAGCACTTGAACATGAACTGGATATTCAAAATTTCATTCATGCAACAAGATCTTTTGCACATTATCATATCTTTTCATGAACTGGATAATTCAAATTTTAGTTGTTTAATTTAGTCTAAATTATTAGTATGCAGACTAATTTATTCATGTTTAAATACTAAATTTGTAGACCATGAATAAATACTAACAAATTATTACTGGACTCTGTGTCATTTTATGAATTCAAGTTTCAAAATACTCTATAAAATTTATAAAAGTTTATTTCTGTGTGATCTGATTATTGATTACTTGAACTAACTCAATGGTTCAGTAAATTAATGCAATGATAGGTACTCCAAAGTTATCTTTTTTAAAAAAAAACATTTTAATTAAAATTTAAATTATATTTTCTTTTATTGTCCCTCTAAAATATTTTACTTGCTCATTTTTTTCTCTGACTATAAATTGGGTGGTGACGCTAATAATCCACGTGTGAAGTTCGGATAACAAATCGATAGATTTCATCACCCACCTCCTCCTCCTCCATTCGCGAAGCCTTCGTCCTCGCCATCCATCAACCAGCGCCATGCCTCCACCGCCGCCGTCGCCGCCTCCTCTCGCAGCTTCCGTCTCCTCTCCTCTTCCTCCTTCCTCGCGCTCGCCGCTTCCCCCGCCTTCCCCTCCTCCATCGCCTCGACGCCGCCCAGCGGCACCGCGGCCATGGGAAGGCGGGAGCTGGGCCTCTCAGCCTGCTTCGCCGCGCTCACTCTCTCGCTCGCCAGGCCCGTCCCCGCCGCCGTGCTGGAGGCCGACGACGACCTGGAGCTTCTGGAGAAGGTGAAGAAGGACCGGAAGAAGAGGCTCGAGAAACAGGGCGTCCTCAGCTCCTCCCTCAAGGAAAAAGGTCCGCCCCCCTAGCCTTCTCCCCTCAAGTAAACTGAAACCTTTACTAAACCTTCCGACGACTGTCCGTCCACTGATTGCAGGGCACCTTCAAGAACTGATCTACAAACTGAGCAAAGTGGGGCAAGCCCTCGAGAACAACGACCTCGATGCAGCCAGTTCTCTTCTAGGCCCAAGCACCACAGTCGAATGGGTTCAGAACGTAAACGCAGCCTTTTCTAAGGTTAAAGTTCAGAAACGACTCCAAATTTTAATTTTATATGCACGAAGCTTCCCTCTTATACTTAATTGTGCTAGCTCATTCATGTCAGCTAAGTAGCAGTCCAGAAGAGAAAACTGAGGTGGACAACTTCAATTCTTCCTTGGCATCTCTGTTCGCCTCAGGTCATCTTAATTAATTATACTGCATGCGGCTACGACACTCGACTGCTCGTATGATCGAAAACTCTCTCTTCTTGCAGTCGGCGACCGAGACGTCGGGTCTAGTAAACTGGCTTTTGTATCGTCGGCGAGCGCGCTGGAGAAATGGGTGGAGTTTGCTGGTCTGGTTGGCCAGCTGAAAGGCCTCTGATGGTGTGTGAGCTAGGGTTGCTCCTTGCGACTCGAAATGGCCGACCGAGTTCACTACTCTTTTTTGTTTCATCTAGCTAGCTAGCTAGCCCAACTTACTTTCATTCTTTCTGCGAGTCCAGTCCACTAGATTTCATGTTGAATTCTCTTCTCTAAACTCTGTTTGTCGAAACAGGAATGATGTGTGTCGTCGTATGCATTATATTTGGATATCGAATTTGAAATTTCTGAAAACAAATTCAGTGGTTGTTTACAATGGAAGATGAAAGTTAACTTGAAAAGACTCCACAAAATTATGGAGGAGCCTTAGCAAAATAACGGCGTGTTTAGTAGAGCTTTGCTAAGTGCTTTTTAGATTGTAATTGCGGTAAATTACAGAAAACTCCTCAATAGCTCTTTGATCTTTATGCACTCCCACACAAGTTTTTTTTTACATTTACTCTCTGATGGATTGAGTATAAAAGAATAAAAATTGAGTATACATCAATGAAAATTGAGTATAAAAGAGTGAAAATTAAGTACACGGGTTATTGATGTGGTGGATGCAACCATACATACTCAATTTTCTAACTTTTATACTCAACTTTCTTCAAATAATACTCACCAAACTGTTTTGTCAATCCCATCAGGGACTGCATGCAAAGAAAAAGTTGTGTGGGGATTGCATGCAAAGTTGAAATAGCATGTGGGGAGTTTATGAAAATTTACCCTTGTAATTGTATGGAAGTATTTTTGAGTTTTTGTGAATGTCAAATTCTATTTCAACTTTTGTAACTTTTACTCAAAAGTTGGAAGCAAGAATTTAATATTTTTTTTATTTTTATTTTTTACTTATGGTGTAAAATTAGAAGTTGACATTTATACCCTTAATAAATTTACCATGTTACATAATTGCCGCTACAATTTTAAATGAAATTTTATATTTTTAAAATTATATATATATTTTATATATTTATATAAATTTTGTCATTTTTTTATATTTATTAGTTTTATATTTTCTTTTAAACATATACATTATAAAAATTAATTGTAATATAATAATAGTGTATCAAAATTATATTTAGATAATTAAAAAAGATTAATTTATATAATTTAAAGATATTATTATTATTTAATTAAAAAATAAATTTAAAAATAATTATTTATCAAACATTTAAACTTTATCTTTTAAATTTTTATTTTCAATCACTTCATATTTTAACTTCTCATTAATTTCAAAATGAGTATCGGCTCATCTAGTCCATTCCACCATTCGAAGCAATATGCAATTAGACCGAATTAAGCCGGTCCAGTATTTTAAAACTAAACAGTGGCCCAATGGAAGCCACCGATAGCGTGTAGACCGGCCGGCCCAATTAAGGCCCAACAAGAGAAGCAAGCGGGGCAGCGAGTGAAACCGAACCAACTGGCCGGCGCACAATAGCCGCTGCCCCTTCCCTTCCATTTCCTTTTCCCCCCGTCGAACCAAATCCAATACTTCGGCTACCGCACACGCTCGCCATGCAATTTCCCTTCTTCGCACGTGCCGACTCGTCTCCTCCGCTTCTTATTCCTCCCCTTCCTCCTTCTGGGGCCGATCCTAGGGTTTCGCCGCGACGCCGCTCGTCGCATCGCCTCGCCGCCCCATGGAGCCGCGCCGGCACCACTCCAAAAACGGTCTCTCCTACTCCAGCCTCTTCAACCTCGAGGTAACTGCCGCCGCTCCGTCGATACCCTTTCCCGGCCCTTCGCTTGATCGTGTGGCTCGAGATTGCTTCCCGTCTTCTGAAGTTGATTTCGATCGGGGGTTTTTTGTTGCTTTCGACTACTTAAACTTGATAGCATTGGGACTGGAAGTGGGAAACACTTTAGATTCTTTTCTTCCGTTTGGTTTTAGGTTATCGGTATTGGTGTTGTGGCGGTATCACCCGCATCACGAGTAGGGTTATTATTGTTGAGTTGTCTAGTTTCTTTGTGTTTGTTCGGTTTTTGCCGCTTTTTTCGGTGATAAAAATTGTATTTTTTTTTCAATTAGATGAGGGTGTCCTGATAGGTTTGTTGCTTGCGGTGCTATGTTATTTATGTCCTTTGGGTTTTCATGTAGCCATTGATGACCTTTCGTGTTCCGCAAGGAGATGATGATTTCCACAGTTACGGGGATAGCAGTCAAGATGAGAACCGAAGCAGCCATGGTTTTTCTCCTTCTATACTCTCTGCTTGTTCTTATTCTTTTTTTTTTATTTACTGTTTCAGTTGGAAAGATCATAGAACAAGTTCTCGACTCAGTTACTTGTTTCCAGTGTCACATTATTTTGATGTGATATTCGGTATTTATAGTCAATCATGTTCTAATTCTTCGTTTTTGTATTCTGTTTTTCAATCAGACCAAGAGCACCTCTATGAGCAGTGCAATGGCGAAAGGTCTCCAGGGACGATAAGGGGGAGAAAGAGGCGCGATATTCAGTTTGAGGATCTTCCAAGCTCAACCATGAGGAATGATACTGACAGCAATGATGAGATCGATGAAGATTATGAAAATGGAATAACAGAGGAGCAATACAGAGCCATGCTTAGTGAACACATGCAAAGATATAGGACAGTGATGCCTAAAGACTCATCGGTAGGGTTGGCTTCCACACGCATGGGAATGCCAGGTTCTAAGCGAAGTCATGGTACTAAAAGAAGGAAGTTCAATTCTGAGCCTCTGGTTTCTGCTGAGGAACCAATAGCACGTGAGATGGAAATATCACCTGGATACTATGGAGCTGATTTTGAAGCTGATTATGATGGGGGTAATAGGTACACTTTGTCCATGGAGTCCAGTTATTTGGACATTGGTGAGGGCATCACATATCGAATTCCTCCCACTTATGATAAGCTTGTGAGTTCTCTGAACTTGCCAAACATCGCTGACATTATAGTTGATGAGAACTTTCTTAAAGGCCCTTTAGATTTGAGGTCTCTAGCAGCTGTGATATCCACCGATAAGAGGTTTGACAACTACGACCGAGGCGGATTGGGGGAGCCTCAACCACAATATGAATCTCTCCAGGCAAGGTTGAGGGGACTTCCATCTGGAAATTCAGACAAAAAATTCACGCTTCAGATATGTGACATTGGTCTGGATGCATTCTCAATACCAGAAGGTGCAGCTGGTAGGATTCGGCGGCACATTATGTCAGATTCTGGTACTTTACAGGTTTATTATGTCAAAGTCTTGGAGAGAGGAGACACCTATGAGGTTATTTTTTTCCCAAAAAATGATTATTAGTCTGGTGTACTCAGGTCAACAGGTTGCTGGCTTTTTCTTATTTTGAATAATCTTTTGTTTGATTATAGATTATTGAACGAAGTTTACCGAAGAAGCTAGTAGTGAAGAAAGAGCCATCTGAAATTGAGAAGGAAGAGATGGAGAAGATAGGGAAAGTTTGGGCTAATATGGTTAGAAGAGATATTCCAAAGCATCATAAGATATTTACAAGTTTCCACAAGAAACAACTTGCAGATACTAAACGCTTTTCAGAGACTTGTCAGAGAGAGGTAATGTTTCCTTTGTTATGCATCAACTTGTTTGTGTCATTTTCTTAATCATGAGATCTCTCCTCCTTCATTCCTGATTGAATGCACATAACAATTTCAGGTAAAGTTGAAAGTCAGTAGGTCACTCAGATTTATGAGAAGTGCGGCAGTTCGCACTAGAAGGCTAGCTAGAGACATGTTGATATTTTGGAAGAAAGTAGATAAGGAACAGGTAATATTGCTCATCTCTTCCTTGTTATAAGTATTTTTAGTGCAATCTTTGGCGAACATTTACCAGACTGCATATGCTCTTCTTCTCTTTTTCCCTTCTCCTTGTATGACTAACTATAGCTTGAACCTTGTTCTAACAAGTTAATTCATTAAATTGTCTGTTGAATAGTCATAAAGTTTTGATAGGTTTCTTTTTAAAATTTTCTTTACCTCTTCAAGTTTGAAAACTTATTGATATTGGTTTATATAGCATAGTTTGTGTAGATTTATGAGGTTTCATTCATTCTGTGAGTAAGAGATGTAGTTTAAAAGATGTTGCATGTACATTTTTGTTGTTTATATATGCCATATTTTCACATTATCAGCCTCAAGTTCATGAACACTTGACAATTGGTGTTGCTAACCATGGCTAGTTATATGTTGTAACCTCCTAGAATTTGGGGCCAAGCCAGAACTGGTCATAAATTTAATTAAATAGCTATTAATTTTATTGAGAGTTGGCCGTTGGATATTTTATCTTTTTTGCTCTTGGATTTGTTACTTTAAATTTTTGTTATTAATAATTAGGATAAAGTTCCTTTGATTCAGGTTCCTAGAAGACCTATTCTACTCTCCAATAAAATAACGGGCAAAGATGATCTTTGGTTTTTCTTGAGAGTTGGAGTCTTTGCTTCTAGTCAGTACAAAGATAACTACTACAATTTTTTTGGTTCGTTGAATGTTTAATAGGGCAACTATTGTTTTTTTACTTTTTACTCTATAAATTTAGAATGGTATAACTAAAATCATGTAGCTGACACATGGTTTATTGATGCTGATCTGTGTGCTAAGTAGTCTCAGTTGCCCTTATTTTCTTTAGATTTTAATTTTTTATGGTTTTTAATGTAAGTTGTCCAAACTAATGGTCTCGTATCTGAGATTAGTGAACTCGTAAGTTTTACTGGTTTTGCTTTTAAGTTGTTAGGAAATGATATTTAATATTATGTGATTTTGGATTCTCTGATAAATTATACTAGTTTTTTTTTTCATTTGTTTCTTCTAGCAAAGTAACCTTCTGTCTTTTATGAACATATACATCTATGAGTAGGGGTGAGCAAAAATTCCGTTGAATCGAATCAACCGAATTTTAAATTTCAGTTTTTTTTTCTAAAAAATTAAGTTAATTCGATTAATTCTGAATAGACCGAATAAATTGAATTTCGAGTTTTTAGACCCTAATTTTTAGACAAAAACCAAATTTTGTTAAACCAAACTGAATTTTAGACTCTAATTAAAAAAATTTGGTTAATTCAGTTTTTGATCCATTCGGGTTGTTCGGTTTTTATTGAAAAATTGTCGGTTCGGTTTGTTTGAAAAAAAATCGGTTCAGTTAATTTGGTTCGGTTTTAACTGAATACTTACCCTTGTCTATGAGGTTTGAAATTAACTGAAATAATCTTTCTAGGCTGAATTAAGGAAGAAAGAAGAAAGAGATGCTGCTGAAGCTTTGAAGCGTGAGGAAGAACTTCGCGAAGCTAAGAGACAACAGCAGAGGCTTAACTTTCTCATATCACAGACTGAACTATACAGTCATTTCATGGGGAACAAGTCTTCGACACAACCTGCTGAAACTGCATCTGTTGAAGAAGAAGAAGCTGAACCTCCAGAAGAAAAATCAACTGTTTCTGATTTCGAACCAGGGGAGGAAGAGGATCCAGACGAAGCTGAACTAAAAAAGGAAGCTCTCAGGGCTGCTAAACAGGCTGTCTCTCAGCAGAAAAAGATAACAAATGAATTTGACAATGCTTGTTTAAAGCTTCGACAAGTTGACACTGGGGATCAAGCAAATGACTCTATTGCTACAGGGTCCAGTAACATAGACCTCCTGAACCCGTAGGTCACTTACTAAGCACCAAGTATCTAATTACCCAAAATTTTTAAAAGATGTTTTGAACTCCATCTTTTAATATTCCCGAGTTGATTTCTTTTACATTCTGGTGTTACATCAATAAAAACCTTATTTGCAGCTCTACAATGCCTGTAACATCAACAGTGCAAACACCAGAGATGTTTAAAGGGCGTCTTAAAGAATATCAGTTAAAGGGATTACAATGGCTAGTTAACTGTTATGAGCAGGTAATGCATATGTTTGAAGTGCTTTCTCTAAGATTATATTTATATTACTTGATTTTTCACTTGTATACAGGGTTTGAATGGAATTCTTGCTGATGAAATGGGACTCGGAAAGACAATTCAAGCTATGGCCTTCTTAGCTCATTTAGCTGAGGTTTGTGACTGATTATGAGGTCTGTTATTGAATTTGACAATGAACTTCTGGGATGATGGTAACCCTATGCTTATTAGTTGTGACAAATTCTTTAACGACAAAGCATGATTAAGTCGACTAGTGAAGAGATAGTTCGACCTTGTATAAACGAACTTGCAAAAGGTTTACATAAAGGGATAGCCAAGACGTGAACCATTCGGTTTTAGTTTAGGCATAAAGGGACATAAACAAGTTGTGAAGTGTTTGGTTTCCTACTTAAACAACAACGACCACAATGACAAAAGTGAAAAAGAAAACTTAAGTTGGTGCTTTAATATGTTGAGTCACTGTTACTGGTAAGTCAAGAGGGATAAAACAGTATTCAAGTAACAAACATAACATTATACCTATGCATATGGTTCTCTAATGTAATACATAATGACTATATATCCCGGATTGGAAAAAACCTACATGCTCTATTTCCCATGTAATTGTAACTCGAGTACTTCTCTAAAGTTGAGGTATAGTTATTTTTGTGCCATTCATGTTACACTAAATTGGAGAAGCTACAAGTACAAAATAGAATTGATATGTCACTTGGTGAAGATGATAAAATAGTAGATAGATTTGACAACACAATACTCGGACTGAAATTTGAGGTGTTTATATGATTTTGAAAAATAGTTAGTGTTTTGCATGTAATCTTCTTTTTAATTTCCTCCAATTGAGGAAATTCCTTCTTTGCAGGATGAACTTTTCTAAGAGACAATTTGTGAAGGGTCGCAAAGAGGAAGAAATGGATTAGGATTTCAATATATACTCTCATGGTATACAACAAGAACCAAGTTTTATCATACTAGGTGGGGACTCTCATGGTATACAGGAGGAGAAAATATTGAGAAAGAAAATATATATTGCTCAAATTGTGGTATTTCATGAGACTGATGAATTTAAAATTGAAGCTCAAATTGGGGAGAAAACTTTAGATATTGAAGGAATTTAAGATAAGTAGAACAAAAATTGAATATACAAAATCTAGTTTTGTTAACAAGAAAAGAATCATTGAAATAATTAAGATGAATGGGCATTTAATTCCTATAAGGATTTAAGATCTTGGATCTATTGTTCAAGAGGATCAGGATGAAGACATAATTAATAGGATAAATAGTAAGTTGTCAAAATGTTGAGGAACTTTTTAAGTGTTGTCCATTGGATAAAAGAAATATTTTATAAGATTGTGTATGACTTGTCATATTTTATGGTTCAGAGTGTAGAGTGTTGGGTTGTTGTGAACTAACATGTATCAAAAGTTAATATGATAAGTTTGTAGTTTTATTATAAAAGATTTTAGGATTTTTAAAAATATTTTAGAGCAATTACATGCAATGTCAATATTTTGATATGCCACTCATCTTAAGTCGCACACTACGTCAGCACCTCAATTTTTTTTTGTTTTGAATTTTTTTGTGTGCTTAATACTATAATCCAACCCCTAAACCCTAAAAGCAAAACCCTAAATGGCTTAACCGCAAGCCAAAAAAAACAAAAAAAGGCCGCCCAGCATTAAAGTCACCGCGCGCACACACACACACACACACAAAGACAAGCAATAGGTTGAGTTAGTATAGTTGAATTTATAAGAATGCTAGGTGTGCAGGGGACAGGGAAACCAAAGAAAAAAAATTAATCAATATATAAAAAATGATTTAATTAATTTTAATATTACAAGTGGTATGGCTCACTGTACAGCTCAACGAAGGAATTAAAATTCATGTCAATCCCAAATAATTGGGACAAACACAATTTGATGATGATGATAATGCTGCTGCCTTATTCTTTAGGAACAAGTTGAGCGAGACTAAATGAAACCTAAATGTGCCTTGTTTGGTTCGTTAAAATGTTATACGCTGGTTTCACTTTTTAGAAACTAGATTTTTAGAATTTAAAATGAAAAACCAAACAAATATTAATCATTTTTTTTGACACCTTCATATTTATTAGAGGTCAATTGTGTCAAAAAGTTAATGAAAAATATTTTAATTTTCAATTTCTATTTTTTGAAAAATGAAAACTGAAAATATATAACTTTGCCACCTAATAAGCAAATACCATTTGTGGAATTAAACCTATATTTTCCACCACCCATATAATTTTTAACTTAAACACAGCCAAGCTTAATCTTTGGCTTGTTTGTCTTGGGTGGATAAAAAGATGAGGATGAGACAAGGAGGGGAGCAAAAAAATCACAAAATTGTAAATGAGCGATCTAGACTCATGCCCAATTTTGTTTTCTGCATCTTCATATGGTCAAGTTAAATGAGCCTTGAAGTTGTATTTCCTGCTTTTGTAGATTTGGTTCTCTTTTATATGGGTTTTCTGTTCGTCTATTAGATGTATTTTCAATACTATTTTTTTCTCCAAAATTATTTTCAGATTCTTGAAATATACTTTAATTTCACATAGCTACATTCATTTCGTGTGTTTTGATATTTAACTGACATGTGATCAGGAAAAAAATATTTGGGGTCCTTTTCTGGTGGTCGCACCATCCTCTGTCTTGAATAATTGGGCTGATGAAATAAGTAGGTTTTGCCCTGAATTTAGGACACTTCCATACTGGGGTGGTCAAGAGAGATCTGTACTTAGGAAAAACATCAACGCAAAGCGTCTATACAGAAAGTAAGTATGCCTTTGCTATTGCATATACATTTTTTTCATGTCGAACCTTTGATCCTCCAACTTTGGACTGTGGAACCAATAATAACATATTTATCTTCAGGGAGGCAAAATTCCACATACTAATTACCAGTTACCAGTTGATTATAGCTGATGAGAAGTATTTGCGGCGTTTGAAATGGCAGTATATGGTTTTAGATGAAGCTCAGGCAATAAAAAGTTCACAGAGGTGAAATGGCAGTATATGGTTTTAGTCATTATGTAGTTACTGTTCACGCTATCATTCTCGCTGCAGAAGTATTTTTTTCTTGTGTAAACCCACCTATAAACTTGTTACATTTGCCTTATGTAGTATTCGATGGAAGACATTACTCAGCTTTAACTGTAGAAATCGCTTGCTTCTGACTGGGACACCTATACAGAATAACATGGCTGAGCTGTGGGCTCTTCTTCATTTTATCATGCCTACTTTATTCGACAGCCATGAACAATTTAATGAGTGGTTCTCTAAAGGGTATATTTTAATAGGATTATCATTCTTTTTAAAGCATTTTATTCTCCCTATTGTTTAATTTGTGTTCTTTTTCAGTATCGAGAGCCATGCTGAGCATGGAGGCACTCTGAATGAGCATCAGCTCAACAGACTGGTATGTGCTTATTGTTACTTTCTATAAGTTAATTTGTCCAATAGCTCTCTATGCTTAATTGGGGGAAAAAGTGTAGGTTGCCAACATTCAGTCTCATTCTTTTTTTTTTCTCAGACATACTTTGTAATAAATCAAAGTTTTTTTTAAGTCATTCAAGATGTAATTTCTTATTGTCTATTGAGTTATTCTCCATTATCTATGAAGTTAATATGCTGGTTTATCAAGTAGTCCTAATTAGTAAAATTTATTTTCAAATTCATTTAATATATAATTCTCCACTGGTAAATTTACATGCTAACTTAAAATGTGAGATTTTCTCTAATATTTGATGTCTAGATTATTGCCTATGCTTCTTTGCGACTAGTTCTATGTCTGTTTTGCAGCATTATATCTCACTAGTTTTGTTAACAATCACTTGTTTTATTAACTTATATATAATATACATACTATAGTTAATGTGTTTATCAAAATAAAAGAAGATTGCAATTATGTCCTAATTGATTATGTTTAGTATCATTTATCTTCAACTCTTCTTTAAATTTTTCGGACAGATTTTGTCTTTAGCAATAACTCCTTAACTATTGTTTAGATAGGTTTAAATAAGTTAATGCAAGTGGAAAGAAATAAGAACTTCCTCTCTTTGGGCACCATTTTACAGGGATAAAACCATGATGGTTTCTCTCCGGAAGCAAAAAAATATCTGGATAACCATGATCTCTGTATTTAGGCCAATTCTCACAAAATGATTCTGTCACATACTTTGTGAGGGTTGAAGATATTATTATATCTACTCATTAACTAACTTCAAAATAACTAAGTTTTATGTTCATCATATCTGGCTTTACCTTTTCTCCTTTCTCTATATAGCCCTGTTGTGTAATCAATATGATTTTTCTTTTTATTTCTTTAGCATGGAGTTTTGAAGCCTTTCATGTTGAGACGGGTAAAGAAAGATGTTATATCAGAGATGACAGGGAAGAAAGAAATCACAGTTTACTGTAACTTGAGTTCTCGACAGCAGGCCTTTTATCGTGCTATAAAAACAAGATATCACTTGCTGAACTTTTTGATGGTAACCGTGGCCATCTGAATGAGAGGAAAATAGTTAACTTGATGAATATTGTTATACAATTACGGAAGGTAAACTTTCCATCAAGTTCTGTCCAGTTATATTTTTTCTATTTGTGTTTTCCTTTGTGATCCTGTGGTATATTCACTACACCGCACTACACTACACTACACTGTAGATTATAACTGAATTATGGAACTTTGCATGTAATATGTCATTGCCTAATGATGAAGGACCTCTGAGTATGTTTTCCATTTTTTGGAATTGTAGGTGTGTAACCATCCAGAGTTGTTTGAACGTAATGAAGGAAGCTCATATTTTTACTTTGCAGAGATACCTAATTCGCTTCTTCCATCTCCATTTGGAGGTATTGATGTACATTACGCGGGAAACAGGAATCCGATATTGTATAAGGTGCTTTTTATAGCTTTCTTTTTGGGGATTGTTAGGTCTTCATCCTTTTTCATGTTTAGATCTTATGTTCTGTATTTTGCAAATTCTCATCTTTAACTGCATTTTTTGTATTTAAGGTGCCAAAGCTGGTCCATCAAGAAATGCTCCATGATTCTGGAGCACCCGTTCCTCTTGCTCTGCGCGGTCTTAACCGCGGAAGTTTTGGCCGACTTTTTGATATATTTTCTCCAGATAATGTTTATCATTCTGGAGTGCTACAATATAACCTCTTAAATGAAACTTTTGAACTTAGTGGAACTTTTGGGTTTACACGACTGCTGGATTTATCACCAGGTGAAGTTACCTTCTTAGCCAAGTGTTCACTACTCGAGCGGTTGTTGTTTTCTGTAACAAGGTGGGATAGGCAGTTGGTTGAGGAAATCTTAGACTTGTTTATGGAAAAAGAAGGCAATGATCTCGAAAGCACTCACCTGGTTAAACAAAATATTCGGACTGTTGCACGGATGTTGCTGTTACCAGCAAAATCTGAATCAAGCTTACTTAGAAAAAGGTTTTCAACTGGTTCTAGTGATGCTCCATATGAGGCTTTGGTTACTTCCCATCAAGAACGGTTTATAATGAATGTCAGGCTTTTGCGTGCTATATATGCATTTATACCACGTGCCAGATCTCCACCTGTAAGTTTGAAGTATCTCCTTTTTCTTTCAATATAATGCAGATATCTAAGTTTATTGTGCCATGCATGTCTTGTATATCGTTGCTATTCTGTGTTTTACTATCAAAGAATTCCATTAGTTACTCTATCTAATCTCTTTAATAATTTTTCTCTTCCACAGATACATGCTCAATGCTCTGACAGAAGCTTTGCCTACCAAATGACTGAGGAGCTTCATCACCCTTGGATGAAGAAATTGTTTGTTGGATTTGCTCGGACCTCTGAATTTAATGGTCCTAGAATGCCTATTCATTCCCACCCTTTGATAGAAGAGATTTCAGGGTCAAATATCATTGAGCCCGTTTTCCAGCTCCCTTATAGGATTTTTGGTTCTTCTCCACCCATGAGAAGCTTTGATCCTGCTAAAATGCTTACGGTACTTGATTTTCATTTCAGGAAAATTGGAATAATTGATGACTCATTGGATGTTTTTTGTAGAACGTCTTTTGGCTTTCTTTCTTTCTCATTTTTCAGCTAATACTGTTTAAGCTAGCCATTTGATATATATGTCGATATGCATAATCTTTTTGTAGGACTCTGGGAAACTTCAAACTCTGGACATGCTATTGAAACGTCTGCGGGCTGAAAATCATCGCGTTCTTTTATTTGCGCAGATGACAAAAATGTTAAATATACTTGAGGTATTTATAGCCTCTTGTCTTCCTGATATATATGTTCTATTTCTTGGACCAAATTTACCTTTCTTTATTTTGTGTATAATTTCTGCAAACCATTAGTGACTATTATTAAATTATAGTAATTGTCTTTTAAGTTGCCTGAAAGTAATTGCGAGATTTGAAATATAATTATACTGGTCCTCATTTAGATTGATTTTAATCATTAATTTAAATTGCCGCTATTTTTAACATTCATCTTAGAACAATCCTGTTTTATTTGTAATGTTCTTTTCGATATCATATATAATTTTCTTCTAGAAGCTTCTGTGAATCCTGTTTACTTCATTTGTCACATAGTATCTTCTAGTTGACACGAGGATATGCAAGGGCTGTTGATTTTTTTTTTTTCATATTAAAGTTTTTTTCCTTGAGATATATGATTTGTTCTCTAGTAGCATGGTGTTTTAATAGCTGTCAATGAAGGGACAAGGATAGTTGTGACATTATCAAGATCAATGTTTCTATTACTACAAATGTAGTTTGACTTGCAAAAATTTCTTTGCCTTTTTTACTGATTATCAACTTATTTGGCATATGTACTAGGGGTTCAGTTATGTAGGTTGTTTAAGTAAATGCCCTCAACAGAAAATGTTTTCAGGATGTTATAAACTTGCAATAACATTCCTTCAGCCTCTTGTTATCACAAACTTGTAACTTATGAGGATGTTATCAAATATTTTCCAGGATTATATGAACTACAGGAAATACAAGTACTTCCGATTAGATGGATCATCTACTATTATGGACCGTCGTGACATGGTGAGGGATTTTCAGCGTAGGTATGTAATTCCTCTTCTAATAATGTGGCATGAGCATGCATTTAATCTTTACAGGTTCTCACTGTAAGATAGAATAATTAATCTATATATAGCATTCTACTTTCAAGATTGTTTCAAAAATAGCACATGCTTCAAATTTCTTAAATTGTATTTGCTTGTGCAAAATTTCGTTAATCTTCAAAATGACTTACCATAATGTTACTGGTGGTGTGGCATGCGACATCAGCTAGAATTACCATAAATTCAAATCTTACATGTTTTTCTTGATGATGTGGCATGCTATGCTAGCATTTCAGATATCATTATAATCTAGTTATGCAATGTCAAATTATATAGTGATTGAATAGCACTGGATTTATCACATATATTATTTTTATTACTGGGAGATCTTAATTGAAACAAGTAATACAAATGAAGTAATTTAAACTTGTCGCTGGACATGAAATAATCTTTAAACTTAGTATATCAATAATTACTCATAGATATGATGATGATTTATTACCACTTTGGTCTTGCTTGTCATGGTACCCTTCCTTGCAGGAATGATATATTTGTTTTTCTGCTGAGTACGAGGGCTGGAGGTCTTGGTATTAATCTAACTGCTGCTGATACTGTGATCTTCTATGAGAATGACTGGAATCCAACATTGGACTTGCAAGCGATGGATAGGGCTCATCGGTTGGGACAAACAAAGGAAGTAAGTAATCAGCAAAATCTTCATTTTCATATTATCTGGAAATATTAGCTGTTAAGTGAAGATTATGGATTGTGATTTTTTTTTTCCTTTCATTTTTCATTAAAAAAATTGGAAATTGAAAGAGAATTGCAAAAAAAAATATTTATCCTGAAAAATCAGAAAAAGAGAATAGAAAATAACGGACGTATTTGTTAGAGACATGAAATCTATGCGTCTGCTAAGAAATGAGACAGAGGATTCTGCATGCTACCTTTTATTTTTTGGATAAATTATTTTTCATGTTTTCTTTTGTTCTCCATGCTGCTATGTAAAATGTTTTGCCTAGCTGAAAATTAGACATTTATGTTTTCTTGGCTAATGAACTTCTCTGTCCCGTTCTGGAGCAAATTTAATGAACGCTGACTGGTTGAATTTTGAACATATCCTTGTAATGTTTATAGCAATTTGATAATAAAATGTAAATATTGTTGAGACTGAGCTATGTCGTCTGTCTTGGTAAATCAGTCTGTCCCAGTTGATACATTGCAATCTTGTGATGTCCATCACTGAGGTGTTAATAAAGTGCTTGCCTTATATTTGATTTCTCTACTCAGGTTTCTGTGTATAGATTGATTTGCAAAGAAACAGTCGAAGAAAAAATTTTGCAGCGAGCAAGTCAAAAGAATACAGTGCAGCAGCTGGTCATGACAGGCGGCCATGTTCAGGATGATCTTTTAAAGCAAGAGGATGTAGTATCCCTTCTCCTTGACGATGCACAATTGGAGCAGAAGTTGAAAGAAGTACCGCCACAGATGGTACTTATCTTTACTTCTATTGTTTTTCTGTCAAAGAATAAACCTTCTCACATTATTAGCTGTTTATTTAACTGTGAATTTTTCAAAGTAAATCTCACGCCCAAATTTGGATAAACATCTCTATAATCAGGTTCTGTAATGTGGATGAACCTTTCTCCTGTGTAGGCTTATGAATTTTGTTGTAGATATCACCGCATCCATTTTGCACCTACTGATGGCTTGTGCCACCCTGATGTGCTTTCTGTATCTCTGACTATAGTTATCATTTTTGTTGGCAGCCTAAGGAACGACAGAAGAAAAAACGATTGAAAGGAATTCGAGTAGACGCAGATGGTGATGTATCTCTGGAAGACTTGACAAAGAGTGTTCCAGTGGAAAATGAATTGGAAAAAGAAATTACCCGTAACAGAAAGGTATCGTTCGGCTACCATGACTTCAGTATTTGATATAACATGCATCTCTAACTTTTGTATGAATAATTAGAATTATTTATTTTCAGTGTTTATGTTTCATTTAAGTTCAATAAAATAGATTTTTAGTTAAGATAGAAATGATGCAATTAGTTAATATCATAATCAGAGTTCTATTTCATTTAATCATGGAGAATATGTTCAGAAGTAAATTGATTTGCTGTTCTAACTTCGGTTTCGGTTGGTTCTCTCGAATTCTTCTCCCAGAGAAAATCCAGTTCCAAGAAGCATAATCCTTCAAAGTTGCAAAACCCTCATAAAACCGCAGGTGATGTAGCTGAACCTGATGAACCTAGTCCAAGTGGCTACGAAGAAGATCACCCTCCTGACCAGAGGCCAAAAAGAGCAAAAAGACCTACAAAGAGTGTTAACGAAAACCTTGAACCTGCTTACAACTCAGCAGCCAATATGGCAGTCAACTCGAACTCCTCCGAATACCAACCGTCTTCACACGACTATCATACTGGCAACTACAGAGCTGATTTACAGGAAGGCACACCACCTTAAGCTTCACCAGTTCCATCATATCTAGACATTCTCTCGAGGATTCTTTGGCGACCCAAGGTTTCTGAACTGTCGCGCATCAGAAGTGTGGTGCTGCTGCCAGTCGCGTGATCTAGCGCACTCGAGCCATATAGCAGAAAGAGATCCAATTTCTTGTGCAAATTGTGGATAGTTTATCCTCAAATGCATGCAGGAGAGTTTGATATGGGATTCAGCTGCCTACCTACTATCAGACTTTGACACTGAAAACTATTAGGAGCTTTTGGATCATGTTAAGTTGCTTGTTTGTTTTTGATAATATATTCTTTTGTCGGAGAGATGAGATCTCGTCTTTTGCTGGAAGAACTTTAAAAAAAGTGTTGTAACACTAAAGAACATCAGTGTAAATAAATTGTTGCAAGGCTTTTGTTTCTTTGTTATGTGGAGTTATTTTGGAGCATGGACCTGCCTTTTGATTTGGTAAGATTTTTTTATTATTCAAAAAGGTGTTTGAGCTTTCTTGAATTGTCTTGTCATAAAAAAAATTATTATATGACTATAAATTGCCACGGCGATTGAATGAAACTGGGGATACTTGGTGTTGGGCTTAAAAATGAGCAGAGTTTTTTTTTAAAAAAAAGTTTTTGACTATTTAAAAAAATCAACCCCTTTCTATCAGACTTTAAGCACTCCATCGATTCTTTTGGGGTATTTTTGATTGTTTTAAACAAAATGTGGACCCTTTCACATTATAAGGAAGACAGTAGGGGACATTTTAGATCGCTAAAATTTTAAATGAGATTTTTTTAATTATTATAATTTTAATATGCTACATGGCAACTTAAAAACTTCATTGGAAATACTCTTGATCAACACACATATTATAATGGGGTCACCCAATATGTTGGAGATTATAGTGGTTCATAAATAAAAGAAATTTATAGAAAAGTTGTCTGATTTTTCTCTTTTTTTTAAAAAGTAATTATATAAGTATAAAGTTCACATCGATTGAACTGATCTTCGGCTTCGTCGGGGTGTTGGGGCTTAAAAAGGAGGCAGAGCGATTTTTTTTTTAAATTTATTCTGGCCGTTAAAAAACTTAAGAACCTCTTTCTTAATTGGATGAATGAAGGTAACTCATCTCTCATCGGAGCCTGCTCACCGTCTGTTATTTTAAGTAAACTCTCATGCCATTATTTTTGGGTATTTATTACTGTTTTAAAAAATTTGAACCTTTTCCACACTATCAGGACGACAGTTATCATATCTGTAGATCACTATACTAATTTTTGTCTCTATGAATATGGTGTAATTGTAGAGCAACTAATTATTATTTTAAATATCTACGATTCTATATGGTATATTTATAAAAAAAAAATTCTTCAAATAGGACGTAAATCCTGAGACGCTGAGCTTCTAGACCGTCCACGCAAGTACTTCCTGATTACCTTGGTAACAAGTGGAAAATTTCCGTAAGACCTGGCCGGTCATCTCAGATTCATCTGCTATCTGATCTAACATTTTTTTGTACTTTTGCCGGCAACAATGTATAGACAACGTAAATTTATAATGAAAAATTCAACATGAATGATATAGTATTACACGTCTGATTGTCATCCGTCTCAAACCAAATTATATCCTGAAAGACACGATAAATTTATTGAAAATCATTATAATTGAAATATCATATCATTCACGTGGTAAATTATCATTTTTCTTACTTTTCATTAATTACCCACCCTCTGTATTTGAAAATTTAATATCTGAAATAATAAAAAAATTCTAGAAAGATGTTTGTTCTTTATTCAATTTCGTTTAAAAAAATAAATCATATAACAACAAATTTCCACATTTTTAAATTTATTTATCTCATTTATTTATTTATTTTTAAATTTATTTTTTGGGCCACATTCTCATTTGATAAGGTGACTCATCTCTCATCAGAGTATGCTCACCGCCTGTGATGTTAAGCAAGCACTCCGCCTATTATTTTGGACGATTTTATCATTGTTTAAAAAAAAAGTCGACCCTTTTTTACAATTAGTGAAAGGCGGTAACCACACGGGAGGTCACCATACTACTTTTAATCATTGACAGTGTATCAGACTGAAAAATAGTGAAGCTTTTTTTCATGGATAAACACAAATAATACATCAATTAGATCGAAGAGAAAGTTGAATATGTATAAAAAATTAGAAAGGAAATAGCTAACAAAACTGATGATGAATCATATAGATGAACTTTAGATTCTAGACTAATCAAATATGAATTATCTTTTCATATATTTGATAGATAAGATGAACTCGACAGTTTACTCGTGAAGTCTTCACTCAAACAGATAGAAAGGAATACAGCATTTACCAAAGCAAGGCATCAATCCGATAATTCGACAGAGCAAGGCATCAAATGAGAACACAGGGGAAGAAGAACACGAGATTACTTCTTCCTAGCCGCGAGTGCCGCAATGCCACCCACCAGAAGCCCCACGGCAGTCGCCGCGATTCCAATGCCGATCACACCATCTGTTGCGAGAACAAGAGCTCTGATTTGGATGATGAATTGAGTGAGAGTTGATGTTATTATTACCTTTCGCAATTCGATCTTCCACTACTTTTTTAGAGTTTGGGCTTGTCGCCAATCCGGAGCGATCTACAAATGAGAAGAAACAAAAACAAGTTGTGGTAGAAAGACATTGAAAGGATAAAAGCTTCATCCGAGATGCTTCGGCAGGCTATTGTGATTCACAGATCTTAAATCCAGGACTCATTTCCTAGTGTAATTTCAATTTTATCATTCCACTATTGCACTTAGACACACCACATTGACAGAATGATGACGACGATAGCAGGTTAGGTTTATTACTCTTTGATTCACAGGCTTAGTACCATATTTTTCACATGATTCTTCTTGTGGTTCTCCCTCAAGTTCTTCGCAACCTTTCCTTCGCTCGGGATTCATACTACCCAAAACCATATGATCATCAAGGGCAGATGGCTGAGGCAATTTGGATGTCGGTTGACCGTGCTGTGAGGCAGGTGATTGCAGTTCAATGTGGTTTTCCATCATCCAAAATGCGAGGCAAGGTGACGAGAATGCTAGCTTGGAGCAAGCCTTTAAGCCTTAGTTTAGTAATCAACAACTTGAGAAAGTCAACCTAAAACCACTTAATTAAGTCGAACTTGGAAGGTAAACATCCCCGGATGAATTGCAGAATTATCAATGTTGGACCATATAAGGGCTTCTAAGCAATACATGAAACAATAAAATTAAACTTAAATAAATAACCTACACAACTTGATGAGCATATCAGAAAGAATACGTTCTAGACCAATTAAACACAACTTCAGTAGAAAATCACCAGAAGATGTTGCAAACAAAACAAACAAGAACAAGAAATTTAAATAGGCAAACACCAATTTGATGCCGAGATTTCACAGGTTTCTCAAACAGCTAATGCAACAAGAAAATACTGATCATCTGACCACATTTTTTCTTAGTTTGATATATCCCTAGTGCAATAGGTGCTGCTAACTCCAGGTTGTTGGCACAGGAGACCCTAAAAGTCACAATCAACACAAATCTTACTACTGCAAACATAGAGGTAATAATCGCAGCTAAAAGCCTAGTTGATGCTGTATTTCAAATAAGAAATTTCATTATCCATCAAAGTGAGTCATTAACACTAACCCTTTCATCGACATGTTAAGAATGACTTGTATATGCCGTTCTTAAAGCACCTACTACCATCAATGATCTTGTTTGCGTGCCCATAGTATTAATGAGAGTAGTATTTTGTCTTAGACCCCCTTTTCACCAGGATTTTTGGTAGCATTCAATAGTTTCCTCCGTCTGGAACACAACAGCATGCTTAACTAGTTCCAAAACATAACTAGTTATTTTCTTTTCAGCTCATTTTCTCAAGCCAACAACAAAATGATGATGTCATCAACACATTAACGTTTCCATTATTGGTGAATTTCTCTCTCATTATGTTAATATAGCATCTCTATACTACAAAAGGCAAACTGGGTTATACTTTTGGTAGGTATTAAAATCATTACTGTCATCAAACTCTTTCTACCCTCTACCATTTAGCAGGCTACAGAGTTGCATCCTTTATATTCAAAATATTTTAACAGGACATATAGTTTAAATAGGAAAGGACATGATCATTTGAACTAGGGATTTCTCATTAAAAATAAAATAAACATCTATTATGCATTGTTTAGCGAATTCTACCATTAGAGGCTTATAGTCGAGCTATCGTAACTAGATTGGTGTTTAATAAAGTATAGCTGGGGCAGCCACATCAGTGTATGCAGCAAGAACTGAAGAGCAATAAGTATATGCAATTTCAATTTTTTTTCCCAAACAAGAAAAAAGGATAAACAAAAAGGTAAACTTGGTGTCACCAGTACATTCAAACAAAGAAAAACTAAACATCTAAGCAGGCACAAACAGGGGCGGATCTAGAGTTGTAGGTTAGGAGGGGACGCATATTAAGTGACGTAAATAATTATTATAATAATGATCATAAAAGTAATTATTATAATAATGACCTCCCAATCTTTCAAAATATATAATGAATATTTCTATGAAATTTAAGAAATAGAGAGAAGATTTTTTTTTTGTTTTAAATTTAGTCGTCCAAGGGATTTTTAAACTTACCATTAGACCAACAACAAATATTTATGTTTAAAGGAGTCTAAAACATCATACCTGTAAACATTGTTCAAGCAGCTGACGGCTCCTGGAGTAGTCTGCATTTCTGTAAAACCCAACAGCCAACAGATAAAGTTTCTCCCTAGTTTGCAGTGGACTTGACGAACTATCCAAAGAAGCTGAAGAAACCAGTGTTAACAAGGTTGCGATTCACTAAGATCAACAATGAATCAAAGAACGATAACAAGATTTCTAACCACATGAGGAACACAAATCTACAAAGGAAAAAAATTGTAATTTTTTCAAAAGGCGATAAGTGATTAAGGAACCTTCAAGCATGGCGATTCCACGATTCACATCTTCCGGGTACCTGGAATGAACGAGCGCCCAGGACAACCTCATGAGGCCTTCACTCTTGGCCTCTGCGCTGCCACTCGCCGCAACCTCTCTCTCAAAACCCTGGGAAGGCAAAGCAAATGGAGAAAAAGGAAGATAATCTGAGAAAAACAACAAAACCTTCTGAGGGATCCCTAGATCTTACAATCGATAAGAAATACGATGACAAGACTTACGGCGATGATGTCGCGGTCGCACCAGGGAACGTTGTCGCCGCCGGTGAAGAAGGAGCCGACGGAGTCGAAGAATTCACGAATCTTGGCATCCATGGCGGTGCAGCAGCGAGGCCGGGCGATGGATCGAGAGATGGAAAGGAGGAGAGAGTTTTCTTTGGGGCTAAGAAAAAAGAGGAAAGATCGAAATGATCTTGTTGACGTTGATCGAGCACCTTTTAATGGAATGCTTAAATTAAAACCATAAAAACCAAAAATATTTCTTAGATAAAATATATTTTAATTTTTTTTATAAAAAAATAAATTATAAAACATAAACAAATTCTTATTGTACTTAAATTCCATCACAAACGCTGCTAAAAGTTTCGTAAATTAAGTTGGCAACGTTTTCATCTTCGCAGCCGATCGTTGTCCTTCTCGCATTAGTCTCGATAACGGCATTCTTAGGGTCTATTATTCGTATCGAAACGGTATCACTCGTGGCCACCTCGTTCCATTGCGTATTCCCGACTAGTCCCCTCTCTCGCAAGGCGACGAGTAAACGAGCGGGCTCGACGGAACCCCAATGAAGCAACTTCTTGTTTGAAGATCCGAGTTGAACTTTCGACGCGGATAGGAAATATTTTCCTTCGCTCAACCGAATACTTCCCTCCAGTCTCGCGATGGCCAGGTTTTGTTGCGTCAGTTTTTGGGGCCGGAGCTGAACCGCAAGATCAGTTTCCAGCACGGCGTTGTAATTCTTTGAAGAACTCGGAACTCGCAATGGAACGTTTTCGGCGTAGTACAAGTACGACGGCGGCGAGTTCTCGCCCTGCTCCTGCAACTGCGTTCGAAGATCTTCGGGGAACTGCATCGAAAAACAAACAGACATGAAGGAAAATCAAATGACGGTCGAAACCGAAGAGCACAACACAGATGGAGCTGTTTACCAGAACAAGTTTCGGTTGGAGGATTTCCAAAAGCGGCAGTACTTTGTGCATCCTGCGACCAGAAAATCGTCGATTACTCAATTCGGAAAGGAAATGAAGATGCAAATGAAAGGAAACCCAGATGACAGTTGAAACTGAAGAACACTGATCGTAGTTACTCAATTCGGAAAGGGTTGTAGTTACATGTGTGTAACTATTATGACTTCGTAGCTGCTATAATGTTTTATCAACAAGTTGAATCCGTATTATAGCAACTACGAAATTGTAAGTGCAACAACATAAATATTTTTGAAAATGTCAAATATATGATTATAGCAACTATGAAATTATAATTATTATAACACAGACTTGTCTCATACAACTGGAGTGGGATGGGTTGCCTTTTGCTAAAAAAATAAAAAAGGGACGTCCCTTTGATGATTCCCATAAAAAGGAGTGGCCTTTTGATTATTGCCCCAAAAAACATAACCATCATGATGAAGATCGATTATAATCATTATAGAACCTCAAGGTTTAGACCAACAGTGGACAGTTAAAAAGAACACCTCGGTCCTCGATCTCAAGTATTCACAGATATTGTATGCATCTTTAAGACTAAGATTGAGATTATATAAAGAGAATAAAGATTTAAGTATCGAAATTTGACTCACATAATCCCAGAAAGGATGGAACATTGAAGAATCTTCATTGCCAGTGGCGTATAAGGCAAGAGGGCCAGTTCGACATCAATTCCTTGCTGCAAATAGTACATGTTGATGAACATAACAGAAGGGCATGAGCCTACGTATTACCGAACCAATACAGTTTGCGGGATATCACCTCTAAAATTAGTAAAGAATTCGGATCAGCATGCCAACGTCGAAGCAGGGTGACAACTGGACCGAGCCGGAGATTCCAATGAGAAGAAAAGACTACACAGGGCTCCTGCCATGCAGCTCTGTGAGAGATCAATTACATGAGTTGGAAAGTAAATGATGTAAAATAACGATATAGATCGAGGTTCAAATGAGACATCGTCATCAAGAAGAAAAAAATATAGCATGCCAACTCTTAAAGAATGAAAGATACAGTCAACAAGTTTCATCCATGATTCCATGTCTGAAAAGATGGAAATACCATGACAGAAATTGAAATTTTCAGAAATTAATTTGCAATTGTTCATAGAAATTTAGTCAGGATTATAATTACGGGCATCTACAGAACTTGAGCACAGATCCAATATACAATATTAACAGCAAGGGATGTTAAATTTTTCATGATATTTAAAATTCAATAAAGAAAATTGCATGAGACATTGTTTTCCCCCCATTTCATGATATCTGACAAACAGTTGTTTTTTTTAACCCTACAGGTGCTCCTAACCATAGTTCGGAGTGATATTGTGAGATTCTCCGTCTACTGACATCACCCTGATAGTACAAGATATCATCCGTTATTTGTTGGTGTCTATTATGTAGAGGAGAAGTGGCCAATGTCGAAAATCAGAAGTTCGGTTCTACTTGACACTGATTGTAAATGGTAGTTTGTATTAGGATTACTCGAATCTGGATGATGTCTACCGATCAATAGAAACGTGCAAGGCTTGCATGGAAAGAGCAACAAACAACCTTGGGTTGGAAATTTAGGTTCAAAAAAGGGCCACTCTCATTTAACAAATTGGGCTGTGAGAACTTCAAAGTTCAAATTACGAGGGCAAAATCCCATATAGATTCATATAAAAAAAATAACAAGGATCAACTCCCTCCTCATGGCTGGATATTATTTCACCAAAACTGACTAATATTTATATGTGATCATCATCCTATGTGGTGTTAAAATTTCAGAGTTCATATGTTAAAGAGTTGAGACTATATTGTGAAATTAGTAACAGGCATATGTTTGCTACAGTGTGCAAGAGGTCTCACAGGAAGTCAGAAGTGTAAAGCGAGGGGAAAACAAGCAGCCTCTTAGCTTTCTTAAATTCGTCGTGGTTAAACAATGCCTCCCCTGAGAATAACTGCAAAATGATAAAAAGAAAAATAAACATAAATGCAGGGATGAATGATGTTAATCAAGTCAAACAAACAGAATTTACAACCTTCTGTTGGCAATGCTCAGAGAGGCATTCTGGCACTATATTCAGATATGCCAGCATTTCTTCCGCTGTCGAAGAAATCATGAAAATTGGAACCTATAATAGATAAATGATGAACAAATTACATTTTTCTATTTTCAATCCAGAGTCATGCCGTTAATCAAATGGATATAATGCAACAATTATTTTTTCTAGAAGTATATTATCGATAATTAAGTTAATTTGCTGTAAAATAGGATAAACATTTTCACAGAGGCCTAACTAATTCTGCTTAAAAGATAGTACATCACTACATTTAGCCCAAGAATGAAATCATACGATCCAGGTCGAATTGATTCCTTATTTTGTCTGATCCAGGATGGAATAAAACCATTCCCCTTTAACCATAACATCTTTCGAATTCTCATATCTTGAAACAAGCAAATCCCATTCTCCAAAAAGCACCTGACTCCTTTGCACACCTTATTGCCTCACTAACTGGATATGGCAGCACCAAAGTCTTCACAAACCCTAGATTTTTTGCAACCCCTGCTGCTGTCAACTCTTTCCAATCACTCACTGTAGGTAATTTCTTCTTTCTTCTGCCATTGGGTTTTTCCCCTTCTGAGTTCCAGTTATAATGTTCTAGTCTTCATCAACTATCCAACCCATGTCGAACATGGGATTAGTTTATCTATATTCACTTCCCTATAAAATATCATATTTACGATGTGAGACCTATTCAACTCGCGTCATTGGTGTGAAGGAGAAAAAAGGAAAACTGTGTACTTCAAATCCTTATGAATCGACAGGTAGTGAGAGACTGAGCACATTAGGCTTGTATTCCTTTTAATCTATCTTGAAATATTAGCAAACTAAAGCAGCAAAGTGTTTCTTTCTTTTAAAAAAAAACAAAGTATCCACCTCCAAATGAATGATGTAACACACCTTTCACATCCTGCCATTGCCAACCCATGCGACTGGTCCCTGATGCCATCTCATTTCCACTAGGAATTGTTTTTTTCACCTTTTATTTAATGAGCCAACACTGGCCCAACAAATCTAAGTTTATACCATTTAGAATTTGTCAAAAAATAGATCAAAATAAACTGAAATCAAAACAAACCAGCATCATGTTTTGGTTGAAGTAATGGACCCTGCTCAAACTGATACATGGGCCCACAAAATATGTTCTAAACTGTAAACTATGCTAAGATGCAAGTATTCCTAATGATATTTATTCAGCAATAAGTCCAGATTAGACGCAAGTTAATGATTGAAAAGGAAACAGCAAATATATATTGGTCCAATCAAATCCAACTGAAGTGAACAAGAAATGCCTCAAGGCTGGAACATCAAAACATTTCTCCAACCAGAGAGATAAAGACTGTCTATAGATATTACGTACCTTTATATTGAAGGACTCTAGAGATTCACATATCTGCTCCAGCAGTAAGACTACTGTCTCAATACGTCCTATCGGTATCAAAACTGAACCTCCTCTTTGGAGAGAATCTATGATGCAAGAGCATATAAACTTGGTCTTCTCAGTTTCATCAGAGCTCTCATCGGTTTCAAGTAAAAGGCGGTGTCCTTTATCCTTAGTATCAGCACTATAACATATATTAGCATGCTAGAAGAACTACTGAAAAGCATAAACATGGATACTGCACAAAAAGGACCAGGGCTCAGAATAAAGTTAATAATAGATGAAGAAAACCTACCTGCAAGTTGAAGCATTAGAGGGAGAAAAATCATTATCTCCTGTCATGTTTATGTCTCTAATTCCTTGTGATTCAGTACTAGTAATGTCAATGCTACTTATCGATGAAAGATCTGAGAACAGCACTAAATCATTCCCAAACAGAGACATGTAATCAAAACCCTTCCAACAAGCTGACGTGAATAAGGAGCTTGATAGATAAGAAATACTCCTTCTTGGACTATGTATTGTCCAATTGCAGCTTCCAATGTCTAAACCTGAACTGTATGCTTTCAACATTATGGATCCATTGAAGAAAGTTTCTTCACCATACTTGAGAGGTTGAATTTTCTGCATGCATTCCTTTACATCTGCTGCACTAATATGTGAAGGCCATAACCAGGAAAAAGATGTCTCATTAAGTATGAAGAATACGACAGCCACAGTTGAATATAACTTTTCACAACAAAAGAAATATCCCTATTATCCACTACGAATGGCTCTACACTAAAGTAGTTATGTTCAAAATAGCTTAAAGGTTGGCAAATTTAAAGACCGCAAATATGAACTTCACTTCCACCTTTACTTTGTTAGCAATATTTTTATCCCAATTTAAATGAGCATAACTTTGAAAAAACTAAATAGCAATCCTTTCCTCAATTGTATTAAACTAAAGCCTCAGCAAGATAGCTTTTGCCCAAATGATTATACAGACGATTTTCATCAAATGACTCCAATGGTCATTGCCTAGCAAAAAATAGGTTACATATGAAATATTTGTACCACATTACAATTTCCTAAGGGATTTTCTTTTAGTTATCTCCACAGGATGGCAGACCATAAATTTTATACACCATTAACCAAACACAATTTATGAATGAGCCATATAATAATCTGGTTGACTTTTATTAAAGCTATACACTTAAGCAATAACAAAACGTGAGACAATTTTTACTGAAATAATGCAAGAAAGAAAATTAATAAGGAAAAGAAATGAAACACCTTTTTACAGAAGAAAACAACAATAAGTCAATAAAATGTACTTTAAGTATGCAAAGGTTATCATGTAAAGGTGGTTTCCTGATTGTGACCTTAACATTTACAAGTTTTAAATTCATCTAAACACCAATCGAAAACTAAAGAAATAAGAGAATTCGAACCTGTACAAGGGCATCCAACCTCCTAGTTCCTCTCCTCCTTCACCCAGAATGACTTGTTTCAGCAATGGTGAAAGTTTTCCGAGCTCCTCCCATTTCATCCATTCTGGAAAACTGAGCCTAACGTCTGCACCATAACATTGCACGAATTCAACGTGCATCGAAACGAGATCTTCCATCAGCAGCTGTCCAATCCTTGCAGCCACCTCTGTCACATAAATCTATAACGCCAAATGAACATCACCCAACCAAATGACACAAAAATTCACCTTTTTTACCTCATCTATAAAAAAAATCATACCTTGGCATTGAATTTGGCATTGCAGGTGAGGAAGGGCAGACCGAGCATGCCAAAGGGCGAAGAGATTAAGACAACATCAATCAGAGATGGATCCCAAAGGTGGAGGCTAGGCACGGTTTTATACCATGGGAGGCCTTGCAAAAGACCAATTGCAGGGGAGGAGTCAGAGGAGGCGATGGGGGAAAATACAATGAGGGCAGAAAGGTCGATGGGGCACTCGAGGAGGAAGCGAAAGCCGGCAAGCTGAAGGATGTGCATGGGGGGATAGTAGAAGCCACTCCCTTTGCTTAAACATGTCTACAAGAAAATCCAAATGGTTAAGCAACAACTAACAGTAGAGAGGAGAGAGAGAGAGAGAGAGAGAGCAATGTTACCAGCTTCATGATAGTAGACGAAGGAAGAAGAAAGGTTTTCAAAACCCTACACGGAGGAAAAGAGTTCTAGTAAATTGATAAAATAATCATTAAAAAAACATTCATCAAAGATCCTTTTCCAATAAAATGCAATGTGTCGTGTCTCGCCTGAGGGTTGATGCACCCAATGATACTTTCCTCACGCCTGTTGCCGACCTGTTGCGGGAGAGGAAAAAAAAAGGCAAGAACTGTAGGAAGAAGAAGAAGAAGAAGCTACGGTTGTTGGGAAGAAATCAGCACCCGTGAAGGAGATGCTCCGTTGCTGGAAAACGGAAGGAGGAAGATGGATAAGGGATACTTGCAGCTGGAAGAAGAAGAAGGGGGAAGAAAGATTCTTGCTGCTGAGAAGAGAAGAAGAACGGGAGTTAGGGCTGCAGGAGAGATCTATTGCTGGAAGAGAGGAAGACAGAGAGGAAGGAAAGGCGAAGGGAGAAAGAGAAAGAGAAGTGGCGTCGGGTGGAGAGGCTGGCCGTCGCGCGGACAAGGAAGGAGTAGGCGGTGGGGCGGCGGGCGGGGGGCGGCGAGAAAACACGGGAAACAGAGAGCGGAGACAGAGGGTTCCTTTTAAAAAACAAAAGAAAAATGATACGGTTAAGGGAAAAAATTCAATAAAAATGATATGTCCGACCGAATCGGTCGTGTCATTTCTTAAATTTTTCGTTGAGTTTCTTTTAAAAAATATATAATTTTTTTAAAAAAAATATGTTTAAGAAAAAATTTAAAATAAAATTTTCAAAAATAATGTAAATCATAATTACAGTGAAATTCGTCATATTTCAAAATATAATTTTATTTGAGATAAAAATCGATGATCAGAAACGATATTTAAATAACAATAGGATATGTACATATAAAATATTATATTATTATTATGAGACTTTCCATGTATTTCTTTTAGCATATCCTTATTCCTTACTCATTCATTCAAAATCCGACTAAATCGTTTTATTCTATTAAAAAATTAATTGGCTGCTAAAATAATAACTCCAAATCTACTCAGATAAATATATTTAAATGACTAAATAAATATTTTAATTAGATAATATAAAATTATACGACTAAATAAATATTTTAATTAGACAAATTAAATATATCTGACTAGTAATGATAAAATAAACTAAAATTTATTTGAATATAAAAATAATATAATAAGAGATTACATTCATAAATATTGAAATAAAAATTTAATTATTATTATCATTGTTATATCAATCTAAGGGGGCGTTTGGTTTAGGTATTTTCTATTTTCATTTTCTTATTTTTTAGAAAATGTTGTTTGGTTGATATTTTCTAACTCTATTTTCTGAAAAAGGAGGTGTCATTTTCTAAGAAAATAAAAAATGTTAAAATGTCATTTTATGAGGAAAATAGAAAATACGGTAGAAAAAATAGAAAACGGGAAAATACGGCGTTCGTCGAGCCCTATCCCGCGCATCTCCTTTTTTTATTCCTCCTCGAACCCGATTCCCGTGCCCTAACTCGTCGCATCACCCGCATCACCCTCTGCCACTCGCCGCTCTCATCACCCGCATCGCTCAACCCTTTCTCGGTCGCTCGCCTTCGCCGCATCACCCTCTGCCGCTCGCCTTCGCCTTCATCGCTCGACCCGATTCCCGTTCCCTAACTCGCCTTCATCGCAACATCACCCTCTGCCGCTCGCCTTCATCGTCGCTTCCAAGTTTTCTCGTGCCCTTCCACGCCACGCTCGCCCCTTCAACAATGTGCCCTTCCACGCAGTAGGACTCGGCTCAGCAGTGTCCTACACCTCCCTCCTCAACAGTGTCACACACTCAGAAGGTATTCATCGCCCTACCTCCTATTTCATAGTTTTTTTGCAATTTACAACTAAAATATATTGGTATTTTTGTATGGTTTGTTTACTGTTGAATTATATTAAAATTTCCTAAATATTAAGGTAATTTTTGAGAGATTACAGTATGGGACGTCATAATCCCAGTGTCGAAATGGAAAAATATGAGTGGTCAAAGGTTAATGTTGCCATATTTGTTGAGATCATTTATGAAAAAGTGAAGCAAAACAAGTTACAAACATCCACCTTCACTAATATGGTTTGGGACAAGATCAACAAAGAATTATATCTAGCTACGAACGGGAATTATGGTGTAGAGAGGCTCAAAGGTAAATGGAATCGTTTACACACTATACATCGACTTTTTGCTGCATTGCTTGCACATACTGGTGTTACGATGGAAAATATTCTTCAAAGAACTCAGTCTCCTTGTCTGAATTCCGTGAATTCATCATAATGCTTGTTGGTTACTCGCATGTGAAAATATTCTTCAAAGAACTCAGTCTCAAAGTCGGCCCATGTCATCTGGCTGACATTTCTCTTGGCCTTGACTCTCTCCCACCACATTCTAGCATCTCCTGTAAAGCAGAAAGATGCACACTTTCTTTTCTCCACCTCAGGCCAGTCCAGTAGCTCTACTATGCTTTCCCAAATTTTGAACCATGCTTGAGCATCCCATGGTTCGATTGTGCCTGAGAAGTTCCCTAGCTTTAGTTTTTGCCACTAGATGAGGTATGCTTCTTGCCTTATCCCCCTTATCGGGACTACAAAGGTAACCGATGGGTCTTCGGTCACCACTGGTGCCACTACATTCGCCACCGGCGGGGTAACAGGAGTGGCCTACTGGTTAGCCATCACGGTGACAATAACTTGCTGTTGCTCTACTAATGTCTCTATAACTGCGCCATCACCTCTAAGAGAGTTGGTGGTGGTACTGACTCTTTCTCTTGCACTCTAGGAGCTCGCTCCTCATTTTGGGCCTTTCTAGGACGTACTCTTGACATTCTCTTATTCTATATCTTAAAGAGGGTAATAACATTACTTCGATAAAGACCTTTCATCAATAAGGGCATTTTATTACTTCACTATCATCCTACTCATATCATCATACTCATATGACATATGTCATATCATCATATTATCATCATACTATCATCATACTCATATTAGATAGCATATATTGATCATGCACATAATATCATATAATAATACTAACATACTTCCTTATCATCATGCACTTACTGATACTAGCAGTCAATAATGAAAAGCATGCAAAACTATAAAATATGAACTTCTTACTTGGCAGGCGGCAGGATTGATGCTTGATGTCAGTGTGGCGGAAGGATGGAACTTTGCTCTGATACCACTCTGTGACGACCCAACTTTTATCTACTACTATGCATTAAGTTACTACTACTTGGCTTCCCTTAACTTGCTCTAAATTTTTTTTTTCTTCCTTCTCTTTTTTTTTCAAAAAAAACAAAACAACTTTCATTTTATTTGCTTTGCCAGGATTTGACCCCTAGACCTCTTAGTTGTAACACTAAAGCACTAACCAGCTACTCTACACAACTTCTCTGCAATGGTACCAGTCGACTGCTATATAGCCAGTCGACTGGTATCGGCCACAGAAAGTTTCTGGGCGCGGCACCAGTCGACTGGCCTCTTGGCAGTCAACTGGTGCATCGAACAGAAACTTTCTGTTCGATAGGGCAGTCGACTGGTTCTGAACTAGTCGACTGGCACGCCTGAAAACCTGCATTTCAGACCTGAAAACATGTTTCAAAAGTCCACAAAACATATAGTTTCAAGCCATACAAAGACATAACACCATTTCTATACTCCATACTAGTTTTCTAAACATTTTAGCTAATCAAAACAACTTCATAAACTTGAAATTAGGACTTTTGCGGAAGTAAATAAGCTATCAAAGTCTATATGAACTTTAAACTAGAGTTTGTACCAAATTTTGTATCTATGCAAGGTTTAAACAAAGTCATTCATTCTACCACTTTGAAACACCAAAACATATGTTCAACAAAACTTAGCCCAATGATCTCTTCCACGGTTCCGCCGCCACTGAACATCAATGCAAGTCCCTTCACCTCCTTAACTTATGCTTTTTCTTTACCTTTGTCTGCAATAGAAGGAAATGCAACTAATAAGCAAAATGCTTAGTAAGTAAATCCTAACTCACAAATCCAACGATAAGGGATAAACATGCTCTTTTCAAATAATGTTTGCTTCAAAACACATGCACTTGGAAATAATTACACATGAGAACTTTCATACACTTATCATGCTCAATCATACTTAAAAACATTTACTAGCATCAAAACACTTGCAAACTTAACATGCTCATGATTTCTTTTGCAAACTTACTAATGATACATTTCCACACTTTCAAACACTAACTTCTTTGCTCTTTCTCTTTAACATGCTTGTAACATAACCATGTTATCATACACAACAAAACATACACTTACGGAAATTGAAACACTTACATATACTTATATACTTCAAAATAATAATCAACTTTCTCAGGCCTTGACAATGTACCTGGTATCAGTGTACCAATGCGCGCATCCCTAATAGGTTTCGGGGTAGCTAGCCACCGCACCCTATTAGAGCTTCTTTCTAACTTTCTGTGGGCCTCTCTTTTGCCCGGTACATGTCCTTTTTCAAAAGTAAAATACTTTCTTACTCATAATGCTTGTATTTATCAAGCTAACTTTCTTTTTCATAAACTTTGCACTATAAACCTTTACCTTTTCTTACTTGAAACTTTCATCGAGCACCTTGCGTGCCCTTAACCCCAAAACTCATTTTTGGGACTTTCTTACTCATAATGCTTGTATTTATCAAGCTAACTTTCTTTTTCATAAATTTTGCACTATAAACCTTTACCTTTTCTTACTTGGAACTTTCATCGAGCACCTTGCGTGCCCTTAATCCCAAAACTCCTTTTTGGGACTTTTCAAGAACTTACTCTTGTCATACTTAGGTCACATACATAAAAACATACTCCAATTCATATTCTATGATAAAACATGTATTCTTTATGAACTTAAAACACACAAATAAGAAAACCATAATCTTAAAGCATGCATTTAGATCACAAACATGGTTCCACAACGAGAAATACATGGCGAAACAACTTCTATTGCAGGTGAGTGATTTACTTACCCTTTTCTTGAAGAAAACTCACTAAGTATCTCGAAATTCCTAGTGTAGGGCTCTTTTCTTCTTCCTTTGCAAGAAATCTCCACTCCTTAGCCCTAGGGAAGAAGCCCTAGGCTCTCCACTCAAGAGGAGGAAGAAGGAGGAAGAAAACCCCTTATTTTCTCCCTGTTTTCGCAGCTCCCGACCCTTGCTCGCGCGGCCTCCCGAAACCCTAAAAGGGGTCTTAACACAACTCAAGTGGAAGTTTACATACCTCTTCATGAAACGGGCTAAATCAACTATAATATTATTTCGTTTCATTCTTTTCTGTGCTTGATACCCTAGCCCAGCTGGTTGGTGCTTTACCCATGCAATGTTGAGGTCGCGGGATCAATTATATTTTTTTTTCTTATTTTGATCCGAAAAAATGCTATAATATTCCGAAAAATGCTAGAAAAATTCTTAAAAATCCCTAATAAATCAGGAAATTATTGGGTGTTACAGAATTTTATCTGGTAAATATTTTTATCTATTCAAATATATATTTTTATTGTATGTTTCTATTTAATAAAATGCTAATTTTTGTAATCAATTGTACAGAAAAATAATAAGGAGTACAAGTCAATACGAAAGGTTGTGATCATTTCCACATTCTTAGTGAAGTTTTCAGTGGGACGATTGCAACAGGTGATATGCATAGGGCATCTACTCAATTGCCTCCCACATCCGATGAAGAGAGAGAGCTCGAAGATGCATTCATTAATAGAGGTGTTAACTCATATGTCGAAGTCGTTGTTGACGAGAATGAGGATGTTGGAGGAGAACTTAATAATCGGAGGCGTCGTATTACAGAATCATTCGATAGTTATCGACGTAAAGATCCTAAAGTTTCAAAAATTGAAAATATGAGGCTTGTATGGACAAGTGGAGTAATACTTTGCAACAACTAAGTGAAGAATCTATTGCTAGGCAAAAATACCTGGATTTGAGGGTTGCTAAGTTAGAACGTGAACAAGATATATCTGGCTCTTCTGGGAAAGCGTATTCAATGATCCTTACTCTATAGACAAGTGCATGCAAATTTTAAATGAGATGAATAATTTATCTACCCAAGTCTACACAAAAGCTACAGAAGCTTTCCTTAAGCCTAGTCTACGAGAAATTTTCCTGAAAATTCCATCAAATAGGAGGGTTGAATGGTTGGGTTGCCTCAATCTTGATCGTGTGTAGGGTCATATGTTGACAAGTTCATGGGGATTTCTTTTGTTACCTTGCTGAAGACTATTTCATTATTGGTGTTTGTTTGTTTTTGTGGCTTGAATATTTAAGACATGTTTGACATTTTGAAATTTAATGTTGAAGACTATATTTTAAAATTTAATGTTGAAGACTATGTTTAAGACATGTTTGATATTTTGAAATCTGTGTATTGAGATAAATCTATAATTAATTTTATGCATGTGTGTGTTGATTTTAATATCATTTTGTCGCAGATAATGTCAAGCTCTGATGAAGAATCTGATGAATTAGGCTCAGATATTAATTTACTTATAGTTTTGGATCTCGCAAATGATTTTTTTCATGACATGACTCAATTTCTTGGATATATTGATCGGATGTCGTGTCGGACTTCATCTCTTACTGGGAGGATGTATATTCAAGAAATACTTGATGGGCACCCCCAAGTTTGCTTTGACAATTTTCGTATATCAAAATATGTGTTTGTGAATTTTTGTAGGATATTAAAAGAGATGAATCTATTACAAGATGGAAAGAAAGTTATAGTTGAAGAAGGTGTTGCTATGTTTTTACTGATCATCGGGCACAACACACGACATCGAATATGTGCCGATCGATTTCAACATTCACTGTACACTTGTAGCAAGTGGTTCAAGCGAGTTTTACGAGCTGTTTGTACATTGGGCACATATATAATTCAACCATATGAATACAATGATGTCCATCCTCACATATTGAACAATCTAAAGTGGTTTCCGTATTTTAAGGTACGTATTGTACCCTAATATGTCAAGTTACATTAATAATATATTCTTACTAAGACGTTGTATAATTTTAGAATTGCCTTGGAGCTATCGATGGGACTCACGTATCGGCATGGACATCGACATCAATTCAGATATCTTTTCGTGGTAGAAAGGTGATTGTTAGACAAAACGTGATGCTTGCATGCGACTTCGATATGCTTTTTACATTTTATATAGGCTGGGAGGGGACTGCAAATGATTCTAGAGTTTTCATAGACGCACTAACAAATAATTTTCCTAAACTTTGCGGTGGTAAGTAATATAAAAAACTCTATATGTATATTCATTTATGTTGGTGTTTTAGATTATTAATATGGGAATATTATCATAGATCAATTTTATTTGGTTGATTTTGGTTACCCAAATATGTCGGGGTTTATCGCTCCGTATCGAGGTCGACGCTATCACTTGAGAGATTATCGGCGCCAAAGCAGACCAAGAGGGAAGGAAGAGTTATTTAATTATAGGCATAACACATGTCGTAATATTATAGAGCGATGCATTGGAGTGCTCAAAGCAAGGTTTCGAATTTTAAAAGATATGCCAAACTATCCAATTACTAGGCAAAGATTAATTCCGGTTGCATGTTGTGCGGTGCATAATTTCATACGTCGGCATCATGCAATAGATAATTTGTTTATGGAATACTCTTCTGATGATATGCTCATGTCTGGAGTTGAAGATGATTTTGATAATCAAGAGCCGATTCTAATTGATCCAAGCCAAACAGCTCAGATGGGACACATACGTGATGAACTTGGAAGTCATATATGGAATGATTATGTCGAGCATCATCCGTAATTAGCTAATGTTTGGTTTAGCATTTTGTGGCTCTTGATTTTGTTATGAATGACTGTTTTTGTTTTTGAATTTTGGTTGCCTTTGGAAGGTTTTTGTTACAAGTTGTGGGATGGATTTTGTTATAAATGACTATTTAACTTGTTTTTGTTTGGAAAATTCTATGTTTTTGTTTTTGTTATGATATGCTTCACTGCTATTGAGTAAGTTGCAAAACCCCAATGTTATGATATGTTTCATTGTTTTTGTTATGATATGCTTCATTTTGTGTAATCCAAATGAATTTGGCATCTTCCTGAAGGGAGTTTTTTTTTACAACCAACTTGAGAGTCAAATTCAAGTCATGCAATGCTTGACATCGTTTATTCATACAACATCACTGATATTATTTCTGCACATCACTTCCAGTAAACCTCTTTCCTTTATGATGAAGTTTATCATCGTGCTTATCATCGTGATGAAGTTTATCATCTTGTTTAACTAACTGGAGCCGAGATTTCATAAATTTGAGAATATGGGGGAGAAAACCTTGCTTCAAATGAGTTTGCATCTAGGGATTCATTAAATGAAACATTATGTTTCTTTCTTCATCTCCTCGTGTTATCATTCAGAAGCAATATGAGTAACCATATCATGATGGCTTTTCTCTGAAGCATGATGAAGCTCAAGAAGCATACCTAGAGGAATATCATTGGGTTTTTGTATAATGGTTCTATTGAGTTTTCTGCATCTGCTTTACAATGTCAAGTAGCTCAATGAGTTTGGAGCAACCACTGGAGCAATTGAAAAATTATCAGAGGAATAATATTGTAGGTGCGTGATATTCATCAAGATTAGATCACTACAACTAAAGATCGAAATGAGATCATCATTTGAACAGTAAAAATATCTTTAGTCAACATAGCCTTTAGTCAAGGGTCTTTTATGCATGACCTTGTGCCTTTTAGTGAAATGTTACTAATGCTTTTCCTTGAAATTTATAATGCAGGAGCGGTTGGGTTACTACAAGGAAATTGCAAATCACAAGTTGTTGGACAATATTTATTTTGACAGAGCACCTCTCACAACTATGTTGAAGTCACAAGTTGCTCTACAATGTCATTGTCAACTATGCTGGTCATCCCAAGCTATCTATCATGCTCCCGCATGGTCACTTCAACGTGATAAAATCGTAATTGTTCCTAACTTGCATCGAGGTTACAAGGAGGCTCCCAACAATATTTAAAAATTTGCTAGGGGCTTATTTAAATTAATAATTACTTTAACATTTTTGCTTTGTCTTTATGCAAAGTATACATGCTATGTCTCCAAATGTAGAATTCTTAATCAAGAACTTTTTTAGCACATCTCTTGGCAGGCTAGGCGAGCTATGAAGGAGTTATAGATGGCATAGAGTGTGATGCTAGAGGAACCCCTCTAGCTGACTATTGCATGTTGTAGGTCTGTGCTAATCTCTTAGCAGAGGCAGAGAACACTTCTTGCAACAATAAACAAAATATGCCTAAATTTTTTCATGATTTCGTCAAATGCAACAACAAAAGAAACACAATTGTGGTGGTAGCAAAGGTCTCAGGAGAGTAGACTATCAATATTGCGGCGTAGCTATGGAGTTTGTTCATCATTTGAGGAGCTATTGGGCACTGCGGTCCCATGCTCCAAGTTGACCTTTGATGTTGGTAACAGGGGAACAGTTTTCAATGAGGATCAACAGAGTAGCTTACCATGGCCAGTTACTACAGAGGAAGTCAAGAAGACATTATTTGATATTGAAAATGACAAGGTGTCTGAGCTGATGGATATGATGTGAAGTTCTACGAGGCAGCATAGGACAGTACGCCCAAAGCTTTAGGAGGCCGTTATGGAGTTTCCACCACAACGCATGATGTGAAGACATTAACATTTAAAATCAATATCAATATATATTTAAAATAGTTACTTAAGTTGGCATAAAATCAGTCAATATATATTTAAAATATATGATTTATAAATTTAAAATATGTTTTTTATATTGTTGATTAAAAAATTATTGATTAAAAAAAGAAAATGTTGCTTAAAAAATTATTTTAAAAAATTTTGATTAAAAAATATTATTTCTAAAAAGAATTATAATATTGCACCAATTTTTATTTTTAAAAAAATTATTTTATTTATAATTTTCAATATTAACATACTAAATATATTTTCCAGTTTTCTTTTCTAGAAAATAGAGTTACAGTATATCATACCAAACGCATTTTTCGTTTTCTAAAAACTAGGTCAGAAAATAGAAAATTGAAAACAAAAAATGAAAAATAAAAAATAAAAAATAAAAAAAAAATTCAAACCAAACACCCCCTAATAAATTTAAATTAAATCTGATTTGGCTTCCGCAAATTCAAATTTGTTTTTTTAACAATTCTATTAGTTTTATTTCATTGATATAAAAAAAATTTTATATTCTACTGATTCCATTTATTTCATTTTGTTATTATTATTTTAAAAGATAATTAAAAACAAAACTAATATAATTAAAATTTTATTACATACTATTTAAAATTCATATAAGTATTTAGATTCATTAACATGGTTTTTAAGAAAAGCTATGATAAAAAAAAACTAAATGAAATACTCAATAAATAACATAACATTTTATATGCACATGTCTAATTAAAAATAATAAAAATATTTTCAAATATCACATATCATAGAAAATAATAATAAATAAATTTTAATTAATATTTAATGTCAAAAACATTATAAGATGCACAAGGTTCCCACTGGGAGCCGGGAGGTCAAACAAACCACCTATAAAATATATATGATATTTAAATTCAATTTAAAGTTTAAAAACAAACTGCATTTGAATATTAGAAAATTATTTTGACATTACTGGAACTAAGAACACTAAAATGAAAAACTTTTCCATTAATTTACAAAGAACAGAAGATGACCATCGAGACTATTCGAGGTGAAAAAAAAATAATTCGTTTGTCTCTAACGTCTTCATCAATCTATCTCAAGATCAACACAGAAACGATAAATTACAAAAACTACTAACCTAGATACTGTGGCTAGTACATGAGGAGAACGAACATATTGACTTTGTCAGATTTTAATCTCTTAATGATAATTTTAATCTCTTAATGATAATATTCACGTATTAATCATCAGTCACATAGAGCGTTAATTTTCTGCCAAACTGATTTCCAAGTAATAGCCAAGATGAATTAAACTTGACCAGCACAATAGATACCAATAATGACGAATTTGACTTGACTAGCACAATAGATACCAATAATGACGAACAAATTCATCGCAAACCACAAGTCTTGAACATCTCCAAACCATTCCAAGTCACTAGTTGACCTCCAAAATGGATCACCACACTGATCCAAGATAAGCAAACCATAGTAGAGACACTTTAATCGAGTCCAATTAAACTCGACAAACATAATCAATGCTGGAATGCATAAATGAAATATTAGACTGAATCTTTTGACAAAACTAAATATGTGTACACAGTGCAAGTTGTTGTTGGGATTACAAGGTTATAAATATAATCCTACATCGAAAACATAAGTTGTTGTTGGGATTACAAAGTTATAAATATAATCCTATATCGAAAACATACGAAAATGATCATAAATTTATAAGAAAAAAAGATAAAAAATATTTCCATTTGAGAGAGCCCAAGAATAAAATCATGAGAATTTAGATCCAAAATGAATAATATTTATGGAGATGTCCTAATCCTTTTATTATGATTTAGACTAGAGGAGACAGTCGTCTTGTAGAAACCGATCTAACAAGATCGTTCGTCAAGCCAGGCTTAACCTGTGCAGCATGGTTCTCATTGATGGTCATCAATAAATATTCAGAAAATTCAAGAAACATATTCTTAGACATTTAATATCAAACACCAACACTCATATGGATTAAACAACAAATAAGAAAGCTTTAATTTATCCTATTGGAATAAATAAAAATATGAAAAAACATTATCATTACAATACAAAACAACAAAGAACTATTGCGAATATTTAATCAAATCAACGAGCAAATATATGAAGATTCATACAAGTATTAAGATACAAATATTAGTTTCATTGAACAGGAATAAACAGTGAGGCAATATATATAACAAAAGTAAAGAGTGCTCATCATTTCAAAAGAGAAGCAATAGCTAAAATAGATTGAAACCAAAGCTAGTTAAACGTGAGTTTGTAGGTTAAATAACATTCAAAAACCTAAGGCAGACTTACATTTCTTGTGACATAAAGGGGTCAAGTTCTAAACTTTTTGCTAGCTATCAAAGTTTCTAGTTTGCCCCGTCATGAACATGTTGGTGCAATCGTCCTCGGATCAAGATTGACCAATTTGACTAAGCTCGGATTAACTCTAGCTTGAGTTTCGATATATGACAATGTGTGAGAGAGAAGTCAAGTAGGTTAAGGGAGAACTAGATACTTGACTAAGAAAGTCCTAACTGAAAATTAGACAATGAAAGTCCTAGTTGAGAACTAGGCAATGGAAGACCTAGTTAGAAACTAGGCAGTGAAAAATCCTAGTTAGAAATTAGACAATGAAAGGTCCTAGTTGGTAACTAGGCGGTGGAAGACCTAGTTGGAAACTAGGCAATGGAAGACCTAGTTGGGATCTAGGAAATGGAAATCCTAGTTGAGATCTAGACAATGAAAGTCCTAGCGAGGCTAGGCAAGAGAAAGTCGAAATGGGTCAAAGTTTGACTGAACACTGTGAAGAATCTCTGATAAGTCAAGATTAAGCAGATGCTAAGCAACAGAAATTCCCAACGAATGTACTTTAGGGTTGGGCAAAAGAACCCTAAACTCAGGTTCAGAATTTAGTATTATGCAATCGATTATGGCCCTCGATTGAGAGTTGTTTTCGCATGAGAACAAAGGAGCTTGGGCAATCGATTCAGGCTCCGTCAAGGTAATTGATTGGAGCCTTTTCGCAAGAGCACAATAGGTGCTAGAATCGATTGGGGCAATCAATTCAACGGGGTCAATCGATTAGGCTAAACGATTGAAGTGTTTTTGTGAAAAACAAAAGCTTCGGAATCGATTAGCTAATCTATTAAGAATTGATAATCGATTGATATGACTCGCCAATCGGTTAGACATGCGAAAAAGAATTGTTTTGTAAGTTTTGAATGGTCGATTTGATGTGACAATCAATGGGAGGGGGTAAGGATTAGGAAGCGTAAGTCAGCCTTAGAAAAAAGGTTCTAGTGAGTTGGGGAGAAAAGTGTTGGCATTTCAACCACCAAGAGGCATTTCCTAGCAACAAGAGATCAAGTAAGCAAAGTTATTCATTGTAAAATCGTTTTCAATTGTATTTGCTTGAGTATTTTGCATTTCTTGTTGTATTCTTGTGTTTGTGCTTGTCCGAGGCATCTCCATTCATAGTGGCGCTGAGTGTGAGAAGTTGACCCTTGGATTAGTCACCTTAAAGAAGTGGATACCAAGTGCGATCCAAGCGTTAGTATTATGAAGATTCTTCGCTTCGAGTTTCTGCAGCAACATCATGTTCGAAGAAGCGATTGAAACCATTTACCTCCCTCTAGCTCATATCGTGTCCTAACGAACACTTGCACAAGAACAAGCAAAGAATGATCTTCCTAAACAATGATGCACTATATAGAACAAAAGCAAAGAATGATCATCATTTTAAAAGAGAAGCGATAGCTAAAATAGAATGAAACCAAGGCTAGTTAACCATGAGTTTGTAGGTTAAATAACTTTTAAAAACATAAGGTAGGCATACATTTCTTGCAGCATAAAGGGGTAGAATTCTAAATTTTTTGCTAGCTATCAAAGTTTCTAGTTTCCCCATCACGAACAGTTAGCACATGACAAATAAAATTAAAATATTGAAAATAATATACTCTACTGAACCTTAAAGTCATGGGGCAGCACCCCAATTTTGAAGTACTTCATTCTGATTTGGCTACAGAATCAAGAAGCAACTTCACTGTCTCTTTACTCAGATTAATTCTTCGCATGTGCATTCTTGTCTTACTCATTATCAATTTTTCTAACTTGTCCTCCAAAGCTTTTGCTTTAGCATTATCCAACATCTCCAGAGCCATCTTGATGCCCACCCCACATGGAAGCTCATCTGCCATTTTGTTGGCTGTCTCCCATAAGAACGGGTAGTGAGCCTTCACAATACCCCTGTTCTCGGCGTATTTTGCATTGTCCTTTGATTTCTGACCGATCTCATTCCCCCTTTCTTCTTCGTTGCCCTCGCTTTCAGAATTAGCACTAACATTCCCATTCACAGAGGTGGACTTGTCACTCCCCCACACTTTCTTAGAGATGGCATATGCTTCCTGCTCGTGGGCATTGGAAAGTACTGGGTCTACTCCATTCTTGGCACGGGCAGCATTTGTCTGAAACTTTTTTTTAAGCCTTCTGACCTTGTCAAGAAGCTGACTATTAGTTACCTTCAACCGGAATGAATCTTTAATGAGCTCACGGATAACTTCCATCTCGTGATTGGAGGGAGCATTACCCTTCTCATTGCGGAACTCTGCCAGACCATTAAGCAAGATCAATTCATCGTCTAAACCCCACAATCTTTGAAAAGATTGGCGCTTTTGCCCCGACTGGGGGCTCCCCACAGATTCGCGCTTCCTTTTGAGGAAGCCTTGATCCAGTGACGGAGAAGGGCTAACCTGATTGACTGGGTTGGAGGGGGCATCCATAGGCTTGGTTGTTATGGGCTTAATGGACGGTTCAGCGGCACGAGAAGGACGAGGGGCCGGGACAGACGGCGGCGACTCATCGGATGATTCAGAATCAGAGCCGGAGCCATCCGATGACTCATCCGAAGTGGGTTTGGGCAGTGTCTCCCGTGGAGGGGGCGTCGGTCCTTTAGTCGTCAGACCGCTGGATTTAGGATCTTCATCTCCAGAATCGTCTTCCTCTTCGCTTCCATCTCCCTCCTCTTCCTCGTCACTACCATCTTCCTCTTCCCCGTCGCTGGATGTTACAGGGGGCACAACTGGATTTTTCTTATGGGAAGGGGACGGGGGACGCACCTCTTCCTTTCGCTGAGGTTCCTCTTCCTCAGAGGAGGAAGAAGCGGTGCCGGAAGCGGACTCGTCATCCGAACCAGAAGTCGAAGACTCCGGTTTGGCAGCGGCGGCGGCGCGTTTCGGGGCCATGTTTGATGACGGCTAGGGTTCGCGGGGGTGGGGGGCGAGAGTCTTTGCGGAGATTGCGGTCGATTTGCATAAAACTGCCTCTACTTATATTTTTAATAATAATAAAAAAAATACCAACAATTTTCAATATTCTTTTAAAAATATAAATGTGACAAATATTGGTAAAAATAAAAGGCATTTTTTTAAATCATTAAAAAGGCCCGTCATTTAAGTTGGGTTTGGTATATTTGTTTTCATTTTCATTTTTCATAGAAAATATGAATGTCTGGAAAATACGTTTGGTTTGCATTTTCCAACCTTGTTTTTCAAAAAAAAGATATAGCGTTTTCTGAAAAACTAGAGAATGAAATAAAGTCATTTTTTAAAAATGAGAAAATATGATTTTCTAAAAGATAAAAATAAAAAATGAAACAAACCAAACGCCCTCTTAATTTCGCTCAGACGCATTCAAGAGTTCATTCTCGAGGTTCTATTTGTTGGTTTTAATGTTTCCGTCGATGCATGGTAGAGTTAATATGGATGAAATAAATCATTAATATGGATAAAATAAATCATGAAAATTATTAATTTGAATATTTTGATAATCAAAATCTGGCAAAATCAATGTGTCTGTCCTCCTTGCGTACCAGCCATAGTATCTAGGTTAGTAGTCTCTGTGATTTATCTTTTCCGTATTGACACTTGGATAAATTAATAGGACGAAAGAATCGCCTTTGCCATCATTGTATGAAAGATAATAAATTACGGATTCAATTCATGATCAATTGCTAAGTAACAAAGAGGTGAAAGAAATTTTTTTCACAATCAAAAAATAATACTACCTCGTTATAACAAAATTTAATCCTCTATGCTAATTGTGTGCGAGGATAAAAAAAAAATACTAACTTACTTTTTAATCAAACAGGCTCCCTTCTCGTTATTCAACCGCGTACATTTACTCACCTACGTAGCTCTCTTCTCATTGTTATCTTCCGCTTAATTTGTAAATTAGTCGGACGTGTTGTAACAATTACAATTTCATAATCATTATAATATAAATATTAGATAAATAGATCAACTTTTTATTATAACAATTATAAAATTGTAATTATCATATCAATTATAGTAATTATGATTTCATAATTATTATAATATGAATAATAGATGAACATGATTAAATATGTATAGTACCAATTATAAAACCTAGCTGCTATAATTAATTATTCCGGCCAATTTAAAATTTAGATGTATAAAAAGTTTATTTTTGAAATTCTTAGAATGTAGATGTTCTAAATGAAAAAGGGCAAATTCTTACTACCATATATGCATTTCGCGGGCAAAACAGCCGATCCATGCTGATCACGTGGCTCCTCGTGCACTCCAGCACAGCCCTTTAGCCCACGTGCCGCGATCCGATTCTAGGAAAATTTGAATTGACTAAAACGCCCCTTCACACCCTGGTCTTTTCTTCGATTACTATATGTAAATACTTACACAGGATCATGGTACAATCGTCAATAGATTCACGAGGGCGCGATACTCTGCTGAAAATTTTGAATCCCGGCGGGCAGTCGATCCTCAAGAGTCTCCCAAGTTCCCACCCGAATCCTCCTCAAATCTCAATCGATCGACCAGGCGGAGAAGCGAGGAGGAGAGCGATGTCTTCTTCGCCGTCTCATTCTTTAGATTCGAGGTCGAGGCATCACAGTTACTGCAGGAAGCAGAAATCTCTCGGCGTCTTGTGCTCCAAGTAATCGATCTGTTTTCTCCCCTCTTTTTTTTTTTCAAGAAAGTTCTTGATCTGAATTTGGTTTTGTTTCGATCTGTTTGGGCCGCGAAGCTTCGTGAGTTTGTACGTTCGGAAAGGGGCGGAATTTGTGGACCTCGACTACGCCGCAAGGCAGCTTGGCGTCGAGAGGCGCCGGATCTATGATATCGTGAATGTCATGGAGAGTGTCGGGGTAATATCTTGTTTTTGATAGACTTAGGAAGCGGTTCTTTGAGTTCGCGTTTTGTTTTTGGAGAAACGAGTTATTTTGGTGCATGGGTAGGTCGTTGCGAGGAAGGCGAAGAGTAAGTACTCTTGGATAGGGTTTTCTGGGATCCCAAATGCACTAAGAGAACTCAAGGTATGATCGCTTCTCTGTTCCAGTCCGATCTATTGTTTTTTTATCTCCTCAATCTTTGTTTGCCCTAAGATATTATTGCCTGAGCAGGAGGAGGCACTTCAGGAGAGTTTTGTCACTGATGTCGCCTCCGTAAAAGTAGGTTAAGTGCTTAGTATTTCATCCTAATTCCTTCTGCGACTGAAAGTTGAGATCTTGTGTGCTGAGTTGATTGTTCTTGTGATTTTCTGGGTGTAAAAGGAAGTTTCGGAGGATCAACACGAAGACAGCGAATGCCAGAGACACGATGATGGAGATGAGAAACCAAGCAAAATTGGCAGCATTTCTTTATTGATGGGCTCTTTTGGTAACGCATTGTCAGGTAATTTGTTAGCTTTTTGCTGTGTTCGTTTGGGAAACGTATCTTCTCGCTTTTATCTGATTCTTTATCGTCTCTCGTTAAATTACCAGCTATTGAGAACAGGAAGGATAGATCACTATACCTGCTGAGCCGAAACTTCATCAAGCTTTTCCTGAATTCAGATGTAATTCCGATTCCTTTAATCGCTTGCATACAATATTTTCTTAAGCAACCTGACTGATTAATATGTAAACATTGAACAGGTAAACACTATCTTACTGGATGATGCTGCAAGGCTGCTGCTTGGTGACAGCACCAACTTATCCCACATCAGAAGTATATGCCAACCTAATTTCACATTTTCTTTAAGCAAAAAAAAAAAATCTTATCTGTGATTTGATTCAGTTTATGAGATTATCATGCAGCCAGACGTCTGTATGACATAACAAATGTGTTGTCGTCTATCAATCTTATCGAGAAGGTAATTTATTGATATCTGTAATGTAACAGTTGAAACAATATAAATGGCGATCGTTCATTTTTCTTCTGTTTTGGAAATTTTGCATATTCAGATTCAAGAATCTAGGAAGCCAGCATTTCGATGGCTAGGAACCAGTGGCAAGTATAAGATGGATCCTTCTGTAACAGTGGTTGTTTCTAAAATTGAAAATCAGTCCAATAAGAGGGCATTTGGAACTGAGGTTACTAATGTGGAATTGAAGAGGAGCAGGCTGAGTTCAAAAGCAAGTAAGAAGCTTAGTAATTACTCACAACTGTGGAACCAGGATCTCAAAGAATGTAATCTGACAGCTCATAAGCAATTAAGCACGAAGAGTGGCTTTGTTTTTGGTCCTTTCTTCCCTGCTGGAGCAACTAAAGAGGTAGTCGAGGAAAAAGGTGGGAAAACTGCTCAAGGTTCGGAGGGTTCTGCATGCTCCTTGCAGCCACGGTACCACAATGAAGGTTTGCTATACTCTTCCTTTAAACTGTAATTATTGATGTATTATTATTATCTGCTCTGTCTAAAGGTTAACTCAGTCACGATTTGCAATTTCAGATTTATTTTGCTATCATGAAGTTTGATCAGTCATCCTATTTTGCATTGTTTCACACATTGTTTTCCTCTTTCAAGGATAGGATCTATGCTGTAGATTGTTAATTCCATCAAGAATCTGTTTTTCCTACAAAAACATTTCCCTTCCCATGGCAATTTTCTTTTTTGGTTCTCTTTTGTTGTGAATCTTTGTTGTCAAAACACAATGCTTTTAGCTAGCATTCAGTTATATGAAAGAACTTTTCCCTGCAAATATGTAGCTTTATCATACATGGTGCACTTTTTGATTTATAAAACTAAACCTTGTACCTATCATGTACGCATCTCGTGTTTGGTTATAGTTTTATATTTTTGAACATTTGACGAGACTTTAAATTTTTGATTGAGCAATGATAGGAAAAATTGAGAATAGAAAAGGCGAGAAGCAGATTAACAAATGTCTTTGAAAACAACTATCATTTGAAATCTTTTATACTTTATTTCAATATTTAGTGATATTTTCACTGTCGCATGTAGACAACTTTAGCAATGGCATTTTGTATTACGCTTTAACAAATTAGCCTTGTAGTTTGTTGCTTGGATTGGATTCCATCATTTATTTGTAATCACAGACAAACAAGGTCCCATAAACACTCAAATCATTTACTATTGGCATAAGTCTAGGCAATTCCATATCTTGGACAAAACTTGGATGATAGCCATGATTTGGCGAAGAGTGCTTTCACTACACGATTCTTGTTTCTCTAGAATCTTAAAACATGTTATCAAACATGGGCATATACATCTATTAAACACTCACATCATATCTACTGAATTAAGAATCCATGTGCTTACCATTTCATGAAATATACACAAGTTTACAAAATTAGGGGGCACATATGTCTACTAAGCCGATGTATCCACAGCTACTAAACTAGTGCAATTTAGAATACAAAATTGGCGCATCTATAGTTGGTTGAAACAAATGTCTCTTATCGTACTTGCATATTATATACAAGTCATATTTACAGAACTAAATTCTGTCATACAATCTTCACTCAACTTATGTTTTTAGCACTTTGTCATATTTAGTAGTATCTACAGCGACGCTTGAATTATTTTTGTCTAGATAATACACATGATGTTGATGTTTCATTACATATTGTATCTAAACATTCACAATTATGATGATCATTTCAAAATTCCTCTCTGGCAGCCCTGAGTGAACTTTTTTCCCATTACATGGAAGCTTGGAAGTCATGGTACGCCGAACTTGCTCAAGGCAGTGGCAATCTACAGCAGCAACCTTGCAATACTTCTAATTGAGGCACAAATTTTGTAGGGTAAGCCATTACTTTATTGTCCTTTTCCTGCTGAGAAAGAAAGGGTTGTAGTTACATGGTCCCTTAACCTGTATGATTTTTGCATAGAGCATGATGTTTTAGTTTGGCTATCCTAATTGATTTTTGTATATTGGCAATGAGAAGGTTTTAGCCGAAACATTGACGTTGTAGTGTTAACTGCTGATTAGCTTGCTGGTGTACAGTGTTCAATCTAAATACTTGAAGTTACACAAGCTGCTTTTTAGCAAGAAAATAATTGATGCTTCAAGCATGAAAGTGTACATGAGCTACATGAACTTTTTAGTAATGATTTGATTTGTTTTGTTTTATCTTCTTCGCCTTTGAATTTAATGTTTCATTAATATTTTTATAACTTTTAAAACAGTGTTAAATTATATAAAAAATATAGCCTTTAAGAAATAGGTTATGTTTATAGAGATTGGTAAGTTTAGTAATGGAACTCGAAGAGACAAATCTATGAGCCTATTAATATACATTCTTTATTGAGCAGCTATAGTTAAAAGATTATGATTTGAGATCACTACAAATAGATTATTAATATAAATTTGTTAATATATGCACATATATGAGATCACTACAACTTCTTTCGTACATGTCTCTGTTAATCTCTATTTTAAATAATGTACAATTAAATTGACGATTATTAATGCTCACGTCTTACTGAGGCATAGTGTAGCGGTGTGAAGTATTTTTAATTTCTAGAAATTAAAATTTGAGTTTCTCTTTGGATAAATTAATGAATAAATTTATTAATAATATATGAAAATATTGGATTAATTTTCGTTTGAATTTTTTTTAAATTTATTTTGATGATTAATAAAATTTTTTATTAGACTGAATTCATCATCTAATGAACTTAAACTGAATGATTGGTGTCTCACTCCATCTGACGCGGCTTCGATGCTTCCGAGGCTCATCCTTATCTCCATGCAATGGCATGGAGGTAATTAAGTGACTTTTTTACACCGTATATATATATATATATATATATATATCATTTGACAATTAATTGACTTTTTTACATCCTTATCTGTTATGAATGTTATACGGCGTGATTCGTTAATTGATTGGAAAGTGTCTGTGTAGCTAAATTATAATTGGAGGGTAAGATGAATCTTAGGAGAAAAACAACTTAATTCTAATTAAAATACTGTTATAATTCATCGTAATTGATCGTGACGATTACGACTGAGATGCCTCAATCGATTAAAGAGGATAAATTTCCTCTACCTCAATCGATTGAGGAGTTGATTGAGGTCGTCTTTGCTCCAGTCATATATGGACACACAGTGTAACCTCCGCGGCACAATAAAATTATATATATATTACGCGCGCGCACACACACAATGCATATGCAAATTACGAGAGAGTGGCACCCTCGTAAGTCGTCCTGAGTAAATACCACACACACACAATGCATATGCGAATTATGAGAGAGTGGCGCCCTCGTAAGTCGTCCCGAGTAAATACCAAACGCCTCTATTGATGGAGATTCCAAAGAATTCTTTATTTTTTATTTTAATATTTTAATTTTTTATGATATATTTAGGATTTATGATTTTAGGATATAGAGGTTGGTTATAATGGTGTAAGCTAATAAGATTTTTCTTTAGAGTTCAATCATTCTACATAAGTTATAGTGTGTTTAAAATAAAGAAATTTAGATACTCACGAGATATATATATGATATATATTATATATTTAGCATTTAAAATTTTAAGATTTAGAGATTGAATTATAGTGAGTTTAAATTAATAAGATTTTATTTGACTTCCTTTTAGAGTTTTAGTGTTTCGGATAATATGATGCTAACATGGTATATTATATAATTAACTAATTATTTAAGAAATTATTTATTACACTATTTAAAAAATAAAAAATAAAAACGGACCCAGGCACGTGGGCCAATGGTCTATAGGCTATAGGACTATGCTACGGATGGCCCACAACATAAAACTGTTTTATATATATATATATATATATATATATATATAATAAATTGATATCCTATATATTGGAATTGAACGCTAACATAGGGCTGGGTGCCCATTTTTGAAGTGTAGGATATTATATATATATTTGCTATATTTAATTTTAAATTTCATCAAAATTAAACTACATACTACAAAATGTTCTCCAGCAATCCGACTCAGCTTGATGAGCGAATAAATAAATAAAGACAATTTTCACATAACAAAGTGAATTGGATGTTTCCAAAATGAAGTTCTAACTCCAAAATTCCTCAATCAATCTCGATCAGGGGATTTAGGGTACCTCTAACGAGAGATTTTTAAAAAGTTTATGAAATGAAAAAGATGTAAAAAGAATTTTAATCATTATAAATATAAGGCTTGAGATTTATAATTTAATTAGAAATTTTTAAAAATTTTATGAAATGAGAAAAATAAAAAATAATTTTAATCATTATAAATACAAGATTTGAGATTTATAATTTTAAAGCGATAATGAAATTGTAAATACGATCTTTCATCCAAAAATTAACAATATGAGTGAGGCCAATAATTAATGATGCAAAAAAATTAATAATGTAAGATCCACCCAAAAAAAACTCATATTGAATTCTATCCATTGGAAATGTCCTTAGTGGTCCTAATACCCAAATTAAAGTTAAGACAGACTTAACCCCCACACCAACTCCTTGATTAAGTAAACTAATTAACACATGTACCTTCAATTATAAAAAAAAATATTAGACCGATAGCAGATGAATCTGAGGTGATTAGTTCGGCTCTATCGAAGATTTTTATCGATTATCAGGGTAAATCAGGAAATGTTCGTGGTAAACGATCTAGAAGTCTAGCATCCCAAGGTTCGCGTCCCATTTAAAAAAAAAATTTATAAAATATACCATAATTAAAGATCGAATCATAAATATCTAAAATAACAATTAATCACTCTACCATTACATCATAGTCCACAGGCACGTACCGTCAATTATGAGGCCATGGGGCCCTGTGCATCATCAGCTTCATTATCAATTATCATCTCTTATCAACACAAACCCCACACTTCATGTGTGTGGTTGTGCTTCTGCTTCCATTAAAAGACAAGTGGCTTCACTTACTCTTAGTACAAATAATGTGTTTCTTTACTTTTTCTTTAATTAAAAAATTAAGGATATTTTATTTTTCCCCCTCTAGTTTTGTTCTTTTTACTAAATGCATCTCTTACAATATAATTCATGAATCCTTTTGATTTTTAAGGTTGTAAATAAGTCAAGTCAAAGTTTAATATTCAAATTTATTTGATAAGATAATCAAATCAACCAGAGCCTAAAATAAATTAAACTGTTGAAATATTTATTCAAATTTAACTTAATTATTTTTTAATGAGTTTAAGCTTGATTCAAGATAGATTTATTTAAATATTATCGAGCTCTTAATTTGAACTTGTTTAACTCAACATCCAACATGGAGTTTGATAAATATGAGATAGTTGCCCCCAAGTACAATGTAATGATAATATATTTGATAGATTCACAGAGTATCATAGTTCGAAAGTCAATTAAGATAAGATTAATATAGGTTATAGTGAATTTTTTAATGTGAAATTTATTATATGATCAACCGAGAGGAGGGCAACTCACTTTCAAAAATAAATAAATAATATCTATTAATTATTTGGGAAATGATTTATACAGTGCAAATGAATATCTTAGTAAAAATTTTGATCATTAATCGGTGGCGCGTTCGATGTTCGATCACCGGTTGGATATCACCTCTCCGATCGCCGTCTCAAATCAAACTTTATCTTAGGGGGATGGTGAACTCGTCGGGATCACCGGCAATGGTGAATCAGTCGGGATCAACGGTGAATGATGCAAGATCGTAATTACGGCAATCCCTGACGGGTTTACCGTGCCTCCCAGTGTATAATTTGGTTCGGGGCGGCGGCCGAAAGTCACCGACGGTGTTCGATCGACGATAGGGTGTCAGACATGCCACCGATTGATGGTTAAAATTTTACTAAGATATTCACTTTTACTGTACTCCAAAATTGAAGACTCCACAAATATTTCAAGTCCACTTGGATTAACAAGAAAATATAGTAAACCATGAGGGCCAAAACAAAATTTTGATTCCTCCAAGAAAATAAATTCTTTCCTTCCAGCTTTCCCTTTCCCTTCCCATACCAAACAAACTCAACTCACTAGCAATCTTCTTCGTTTACTTCTCTATCTCTTTCTCTCCACTCGCCCTTTATCCATCTCCATTCCCAACCTCTTCAACCTCAATCATTCCAATGGCTCCAGGAGGAGCAGAAGAAGAAGCAGCAGCTAGCTACAAGGTGCCAATTTCACTATTTATTTTTTTAAAAAATATTTTTCCTTTTTTTTTAAACTAAGTTTTCTCCAATATATTATTCATGCCATTTAAACACATTCTTCCACCCTTCAGACTCTTGTTCTAAGGGTCTCCATCCACTGCGAGGGCTGCAAGAGAAAAGTCTCCAAGATCTTGAGCAAGATTGAAGGTGTTTGTAATGGATTTAATTTCTTAATTTAATAACACATCCGATTGTGTCCTATTGAATTGAATTTGGGTTCTTAGATGTGAATTTATGTTTGAATTCGATACATCTTTGTTTGTTTTTTATTTTCAGGTATCGAGTCAGTCGATATTGATACGAAGCAAAACAAGGTGAGTTTTAAGTCACTTGTGGATGCTCAAACGGTAATTCAGAAGCTGAGGAAGCGCGGCAAGCCAGCGGAGCTCTTGGAGGAGGTGAGTCCGAGTGTTCGAGATCGTAAACCGGCAACCGAGACCGAGAAGCCACCGGAACCGGTGAAAGTTGCGGTAGAAAACAGCAGCCCTTCTCCCAGTGCTGAGGCTGAGACAGTTATGACGGTTGACAATTCTGTTATTGAGGAAAAAGAGACCAAGGCTGAACCCCCTGAAAGCCCTGAAAAATCCGAAAAGGTAAAGCCGAAAACAACGGGCGATAAAAACATCGATGATACCTTGAAGCCGTCCGGTGAAGAAGAGAAGTCCAAGAAGATCGAGGAATTCAAAGACGATCATCACACCGTTGGTCAAGTGTTTCCCCCGCAACCGGCTTACGTTATGAGCTACGACATGGCTCAGCCAAACACGAGTCAGTCACACTTTATGCCTCCTATGGCAACCCTTTCGTCTCATGGGAACATCTATGACGATCAATATCGGTATGTCGAAGCTCATTCGGACCCAATTGGCTACACGCATCAACAAGCAAATGATCCATACAACAACATGTTTAGTGATGAGAACCCGGACGCGAGTTGCAGTCTTATGTGATCGTCTCGTGGAGTCCAACTAGGATCATGTAAGCTAAAATTGTGTTAATCAAAGACCGTGCGCGAATTTTGATCTTTGAAAAATGAAACGCCTCTTTGGCGAGATCGATTAGCAGGAAAACATGTTATGATTTCACGAAGAAACTGCTTGAAGGTCCCTTACGACTATCAAATTCAACTGATTCGATCTTACTCGTTCATAATAGCTCTAAAGAGGGCCTTAGGTGACTAGCCACGAAGCTATATAATATGAAAAATCATTTATCTAGCGACAATGAAGATGAAGAGTGATCGAAACTTATCGTGAGATGATGACTTCAGTTGTTGCGACCTCTTTTGATGGATTGTTTTGCGCGAGAGGTCAATTGAATAGATCACTAAGATACTCGGTAGGATTTGGTTACTTCATGAGCCTCGCGATAAAGGAAAATGATATAATTAGTTCTTGTAAAAATCTAAGCCGCATGAATTGTATACTTTAAAATAAATATAATCTATATTAGTCTTACAAACTATAAATTTAGATAACCAATCGACTGTACTTCTAATTGCATCCTCTAGAGAAAACATTTCATGATTAGAACTAATACAATGCAGTACTAACTATGTTGATCAGTGAGTGTGAAACTATTGAGTGCCAATGTACTTGGTGTCTTCATTGCCAATTGATTTTCTGTTCTCCACAAAACTTAATTCTTCATAATTCGAAAGCCCAGTTGATGCTTTCTGAACCAAGAAAGAATGCAACTTTAGTGAATTTAAACTCTAGAACTGCATATCTGAATTGCAGTGCAGAATTGAGAAGACTACTATACTCCACACCATTGTCCCTGTGTGCTTAGCTTTATTAAACATGGATGCATTACATGGCCCCTCTCCTTCATGATGTCCAGCCACTAATGGCTTCATACTTTGCTGCTGTAATTGAAGGCTGATAGGTTTCTATTTACCAGCATTTACTACATCTGTATTGTAGTTTGCAGATACTGACCTCTAAACCATTTGAGATACACACCAAGCTAAGGGGAACTTGAAGGTATAGCTGCTATAATTGAAGCAAGTTTGAAATCTGAAAATTTCAGAACTGTACAGGATTCCCAAGTTTCTGAATTTTTGGTTTGCAATTGATTGATCTCAATGATTCTCTGCCCATACAATATGAGTGTAATTCTCCAGCAAATCAAGGGATGAGCGTCATCTACAAAGAAAAAAAAAATCTGAATGAAGTGTTCCCTTCAGTTGATTATAAGGTGGAGAATTTGATTTTTTTTTTTTTAAAACAAAACTGCTGCAGAAGAACTTGTCCATCAGAATCTGTTTTGTGCCAACTTCTCTTGCTGTTTCTGATCAGAATTACAAACTGAACTCAAGCCCTATCAGTTCGATCCTGGCTAAATAAGATCATAAGACGTGATGTTTAAACAGTGACTTGATGCCTCGTTGACGCGGGGATTATAAGGGCATTATAAAAGGGTGTTCTTCTCCGTTGGCACAAGGAGCTAGGCAAGTCAAAAAGCTTACTCCTTGTACTTCACTATTTTTCTTTCATTTTCCATCCACTTAGTTGACTTGATCGTCGGAGTAATCGCACCGGAGACCCCTCTGACCTCCTTACCGATGCTTTCTTCCTCCTTTTCCTCTAGTGATCCCGCAGGTTTTCTTATTGTTGCCAAATTGAGGTCTTCTTTCGATCAACAACAAAGATATCTCACCGGTAGCTCATCCCCATCGATTTTAGATTGGATCAACAACTAAATACATAATTATACTCATAGAGTTGATACGCTACAAACTTTTCGCTGCGGACTCTTGTGGACTAGACGGAAGGCGCCTTCCATGCAACATGTAATGATGGAAGGCGCCTCCCATTGCATAGAAGACGCGTTCCATTGCCTTTATTTTTCATATAGTAGTTTTTTTTTAATTTAAAATTTTTTTCAGATATATTTAGGATTTAAGATTTTAAAATTTAGAAGTTAAGTTATAGTGAGTTTAAGCTAATAGGATTTTTTCCTATGCTTTAATCGTCCCTTTTGGGGTATAGTGTTTAAATGAAAAAAAAATTAAAATCCTCATGGGTATATTATAAGTATTTAATATTTAAAATTTTAGTATTTAGGAGTTGAGTTATAGGGAGTTTAAGTTAATAAGATTTTGCTTTAGGCTTTACCTTGGACTTACACCGTCAATGCGTATGTAATGCAAATATGAATAGATCCTATCACAAGACATCCCCATACCTAAACGTCCCCAATGAATTTAGGATTTTTACCAAATCGGGGTTTTTAAAACCTCTCGAAGGCTCCCCCTATATTGGACTTACAAAGGTTTTTTAAGAACCTTCCCAAGGTTCCCTCTTCGCCACCAAATGAGCAACAATGCTCCCCCTTTACCTAGGATTTTTTGCAAAGGCGTGTTTGGTTTCCCACTTAAACCTAACACTTCTCCCCCTTTGCCACACATCAAAAGGACTCCAACAATTTCCTTCTTATTAGATCCTTTAACATCTAATGATCATACACAAAGTGTATTAACTTCTCATAAGATTATATACTTGTTTTACATCATTACGATACTTTTCAATTGCTGAAAAATAGTTTCAACCTATATCAGTTGACTGCGATAGTTACCAGTTGACCGATCCTCATCGAAAAACCATACAGTAGCTAGTCTCTCTCCGATAGCACTGTTATCAGTCGACTGCCCCTGAACCAGTCGACTTAAAATCGAATAAAATTTTAAAATTTCGATTAAATCAGTTAAAAATCGAATTAATCGATATTTTATCGATTTGATTTTCTCAGTTTTATCAAGAAATTTGATTGGTTCGATTATTTTGAAAAATATTAGTTTATTCTATTTTCGATTTATTGGATTCGATTCGGTTCGATTCGATTTTAACCTAATACTAAGGCTGCGTTTGGTAGGGTGTAATCTATCCTGTAATGTAATCAAGATTATATTACAAATTGGATTCCTTTGTTTGGAATACTTTTAAATTTGTAATGTTATCAGTCGACTTAAAATCGAATAAAATTTCGGTTAAAATCAGTTAAAAATTGAATTAATCGATATTTTATCGATTTGATTTTCTCAGATTTATCAAGAAATTTAGTCGGTTCGATTATTTTGAAAAATATTAATTTATTCTATTTTCGATTTATTCGATTCGATTCGGTTCGGTTCGATTTTAACCTAATACTAAATGTCATCGACGCGGGATTTGAAGATTACAACTTGATTGACCCGTTGGAGACGATCCACACGTATCCAATTAAATTCTGACCATCTGTAGCGAAGCATGGTCAACGTCCACCCACTCATTCACCTACACCGTTTAACTAATCGGGCGACCCTTTATTCCACGCTTTTCCAATCACAAAGCGGGTCTGATTTCGATTGACGAGACTTAAGGCTGGCAACTAATGTCCTAGCCCCTAGGCACAACTTTCGGGGAATTTCGGCGAGTTAACTACCATTTTGCCACTGCAGAACCACGTGACTAGCAGCAGACATCACGTCAACTCAGGGTCAATGATCCAATTCATGAATGGGGTAAATTGCATTTCAACCCTCAAAGCTAGTTTTAATATTTTAATAACTTTAGGAGACCGACAAATTCTCAAAAATGCACTCAAAGTTTTAGAATTTTCAAAAGACTTACTAATATTTCAATAATTTTAAAATGCGTATCAAATTATAATTTTATCCCCAAGCAGATTTTTTTTAAGGTAAATTTTCTTAAACTCTCCACTTCCAAACTCACATTTACATGCTGATGGGATTGACAAGACAGCTTTGTGAGTATTATTTGAAGAAAAATTGAGTATCAAAGTTAAAAATTTGAGTATGTAAGATTTCATCCACCACATCAAGAAACTGTATACTCAATTTTCACTCTTTTATACTCACTTTTTACTATTTTATATTTATTTTTCACTGATATACTTACTTAATTTTCACTCTTTTATACTCAATCAATCAGGGAATAAATGCAAAGGATTTATCAAATAAGGAGTGAAAGTAAATATCAAATGAGTATTGAGGAGTTTTCTGTAATTTATCATTTTTTTAACATATAATTTCACTTATTCTCTTTCCCCTTTCCTCTAAATTAAATAAAATAAATTTAAACATCATTTAAACTTTAATAAATAATCCTCTAAATTTATTTAATTTTAATTATAAAACTTTAGTATAAAAAATTTAAAAATAAAAAGAAGGTTAATAAAACATTAAAAATATTTTTTCCCTTTTTTTAATATCTTCAAATTTTTAATATGTAATTATAAAAGAGTAAAAAAAAAAAATTTAATAGCCAGAGTTGATTTCATTAATAAAAATAATAAAAAAATTAATTTGGTGTCGATTTATGGAGACCAACACTGCAGAGGTGCTCATCTTCACAAACTAATAGCTAGAGGTGCTCCCTTTTGAGCAATGTTGGGAGGGCTTTAAAACGGTAAAAGAGAGTTTATTTGGGCTTTAAAAGAGAGCTTATTAGTACTATAGTTGTTTTTTTAAATGCATAACAATTATAGTAATTTATAATGCATACTTAATTTATTCAATGTTAATAGTAATTTAAGTTGTAATAAATGTGAAATTATAGTTTTTGAATTTAATTTACTTATTTAACATACGTAAGATAACAATTATAAAATCGTAATGATTGCAATGCGATCGATTAATTCAGAAATTAGACGGAAGATAATAATATGTGGGATGTTTTTTTGAAAAAAAAATCGTGAGACGTGCATGATTTGAAAAACAGGAGGAGGCCCTATTGATTTTTTGCTCAACTAAATTTACTTTGAATAATAAAAATTAATATTCGATAATATTCACATTCAATTTTTTTATGGTAAATTATAGAAAACTCCCCAATAACCATTTGATCTTTGCATGCACTCCCCATGTGAGATTTTCTTTGCATTTATTCCCCGATGAATTGAGTATAAAAGAGTGAAAATTGAGTATACATCAGTGAAAATTGAGTATAAAAGAGTGAAATTTGAGTATAAAAAAGTGAAAATTGAGTACACATGTTATTGATGTGGTGGATACAACTTTACATACTCAATTTTCTAACTTTTATACTTAACTTTCTTCAAATAATACTCACCAAACTGTCTTGTCAATCCCATCAGAGACTACATGCAAAGAAAAATTTGTGTGGATTGCATGTAAAGTTGAATTAGTATGGGGAGTTTATGAAAATTTACCCATTTTTTACGGGATTATTTGCTTTAAAGATTTATTATGGAATTCTCATATTTTAACAAGGTATAAAAATTAAATAGGATTAAAAAATAATAAAAGCACCAATTTTGGTTAAAAAATGAAATTAGGGATTTCTCAGTAATTTAAGGAAATCCACTGGGAGTATTCGATAAATTTCCCAACATCGTACCGCTCCTTTCGGTTCGTGACTTCAAAAAGCAGGGCGAGAGGAAAGTGGAGGCGTCAGCGCCGTCTCCACCGCATTCTTCGCCTCGAAGTCAGATGGGAAAGACACCGGGGGAAGCCTCCTCCTCCTCCTCTTCCAATCCAGCCGCCGGCCGCCGGCCGCCACTCCCCGTCATGGCTCTCCGAGAGAAGATCGTCGCTAAGGTCCAGGAGAATCGAGTGACCCTCATCGTCGGCGATACTGGTTGCGGTATGACCTAGATGCTTTGCTGATCGTACCTCGACTTATGTTTCATTTGAAGTCCCCTTTGGTGCCTTTTTTCCAGTTGCATTTTGTTGATGTGTTCCTTTTCTTTTCTCCGTCTTGATTTTGGATGACCTAAAAATCCATTTGCGCTGATAGTTCATAATCATCACTGATTGCTTAATAGTTAACTTTCTAGAACTTATTCATACAGAACGCAATGCTTGGTGTTGTGTGTTGCAAAATCAAGTTTAATTTGGTGAATTCATTTTTTGTTTATTTAATTTGTACAACTATTGTTTTATCGATCTTGTAAAGTTGTACTTTGGTTCTTTATCATCATTTTTTTAAAAATTGTTGTTCCACTATGTTACAGGTAAAAGCTCCCAAGTTCCACAATTCTTGCTCGAAGAAAATGTTGAACCGATATTGTGCACACAACCTAGAAGATTTGCTGTTGTTGTAATAGCAGGAATGGTAGCTAAAGCACGTAATTGTGAAATTGGACAGGAGGTTGGATATCACATAGGGCACTCAAATGTCTCCGACCTTGGCTCAAATCGGTATTTGCTCCTTAAAAAGTGCTATGGAAAATGAGATTTTCTCTAGTTGTTTTACTATTTCTTTTCGTTTGTTCTTTTAGTGTTAGATTGTATATTGTTGATGAGAAAGACAAGGATAGTAATTCCATATTACATTTAGCTAGTATCATCTGTTACTGCTCCTCTGTTGATCTTTACTCTTCTGGTGTGTCTGCTCCACCTAAAGTTCTCCATCTCGTAGAGTATGATATTGGAGAGTATGAAGATGAATGTTCCTTCTCAAGTTGATTCTGAACTTTGGGATGCTTACTTTTTTCCTTCTATCCTGTTACAGATCAAAAATTGTCTTCAAAACTGCTGGTGTTGTACTGGAACAAATGCGCGATAAGGGATTAATTGCATTAAAGTATAAGGTTATAATTCTTGATGAAGTGCATGAACGATCAGTAGAATCTGATCTTCTTCTTGCCTGTGTTAAACTGCTTATGATGAAAAACAATGACATGAGGTTGGTACCATGTTCTGTTTTCCCATTTCTCAAATATCCTATTGTGGTCAATGCTCTGATTCTTCATTGCGGTCTTTGTTTCATTGCATGGTTTTTGATGCTTGGCACAAGGTTTATATTTATAAAGTGTGTCGAAACATGATCAGATCTTACTTTGGTCTGTGTAGTTGCGTTGTGCTAATTCAATGCCTCAAGACAACCATATCTAGTTATATGCTATTGTTTCTTCATAAGCAGATGGTCACACGGTCATGGGACATCTGATATGTTATCTCAAATTTACACGACCTATGTTTGATATGTGAATTTGTCTTCATGCTAGACTCACGCTGCTCCAATTTTGCCTAGGGTCGTTCTCATGTCTGCCACAGCTGATATTACAAGATATAAGGATTATTTTAAAGATCTTGGGAGGGGTGAAAGAGTGGAAGTTATTGCAATACCAAATGCGCCACAACAAAGTAGCATTTTCCAGAGGAAGGTTCTCTATCTCGATCAGGTTAGTTTAATCTGCTCGTTCTTATTCATATGATGTTGAATGTCGATGGTGAGTTTAAGACATATATCTTCATTGTTTGATTAGATTTGGTTAACTGCTTGGCAAAATTTTGGATTGTTGATACCTTATTGGGAAGAAGAACAAGATCTACATCGTATGATAGGCTGATCTTGCTTAAGGATGCCAAATTCACTTATTCAAACAAGGGGCTCAAACTTTGATATTTCACTTCCTTGGGAATCGTAACCATTTATGGTGTGTGGCTCGCATCTTACCTAATAGTTATCAATTTACTTGATTTCATTGCATGACTCAGGCTCGTCCTTTTCCTTTCCTCTTGATTTTACCACCCAAGTAAAAGAGCTAAATGCCATAAAATATGTTTGTTCTGCTAAAAAACCAATCCTTGTGGCCCTCCTCAGGTCAATCAATCTATCAGTAGATATCTTTCAGACATGCCTAACATTGATCCAAACACAGCAGTTTCTATTGGGTAAAATCAGCTGTTAGCAAATGTCTTGCACAACTGACTTGACATCCTCATGAAACTAGAGGCACAACAAATAGTAAACACACTAACAATATCAAATCTTTCTCATCTGTAGTTGGAGATTTGGATTGCTGTCCTTCCCATGAGAGCCAACAATAAATTCAAATTCGCTTAGTGCCTTAGCCAAAGGAGATAATTGGAACTAGGGGTGCAAATGAAACCAAATCGAACCGAATAATATGAAAATATTGATATTTTAGTTTGCAAAAATATATGTGATATTCAAATTCGATTCAAAGCTCGAAAATACAAATAATTTTGGCTCTACCTCGGGTCGAAATAAAATTTGAACTCGAGTTTGGTTTGAATTGTTCGAACCTTGATTCGAGCAGAATTGAACTATAGTTTGAAATGACTTAAATTTGGGTTCGATTCGAATTATTCAGGCCTTAATTTGAGCATATTTAAATTAAAATTGTGTAAAAATAATTAGAGTTCAATTCGTGTTCAGCTCGTGAACAATCGAATAAAATATTATGGGTTCGAATTCGGCTCAAAAAAATTGTCAATTCGAGTTTGGCTCGAATTCGATAATTTTGAATACAAATCGCGAATAGGTTCCATTTGTTTGCACCCCTAATTGGAACCATTAAGATTGATATTAGTTCGAATATCATGATTGTGGACGAGGAGGATTCCATGATGGATGAGAAGATGATATTGAGGGTGAATGGTTTCAGGGTTGAAACTTTGGAAAATTGTAGATTAAGTTCGAATGCAGTTTGGAAAAAGAGGTAACCTATGGAAGGTGAAATGAAAATTTCCCCAAAATATATCCAGCATTTTTTTTGTTGAACTCTGGGATATTTATAATTTTGAAAGTCGAGGGCATTTTGAAAAAAGAGGTAATACTGGTGGTGAAATGAAAATTTCCCCAAATATATCTATTTTTCTCGTATTATGTATTTGTTATGATAAAATATTGCTCTCATTTTTTCCGTGTCTGCAATTTGGAACATATATTAAGCTAATGTTGTTACCGCTGCATGATTCTAGTAACAGAAATCTATCAACTTTTCCATATCATATAGATAATTACTGAATTTGATATCCTGATCAGGTTGCAGAGCATCTGGGCATGGATTTAGATTCAGTGTCATCGACATGCTGTTCAGAATGGGCCCCTGGTGATGCTGATATTAAACCTGAATTACATGAAATTATTCACAAGTTAGTGATGCATATTCATAAAAGTGAACCAGACATTGAAAAAAGTATATTGGTATTTCTCCCAACATATTATTCTCTGGAGCAGCAATGGGTTCGTTTACGACATCTTAGTTTACTCTTCAAAATACACATTCTTCACCGAAGCATTGACACTAAGCAAGCACTGTTAGCAATGAAAGCATGTCAATCTCACCGTAAGGTAATCTATAGTAGTTACATTGTTGTTTCGAAAATTGTTTTTGCTATCTCTTTTGATGTTCAGTTAATTCTTTGAGTTAACTATAAGCTAATACGAATGTCAGAGAATCATAAATGAGGTAGGCATTAACACCAACCTGGTCTTGTATGTTTTAGCTAAGAAAAGTGTTATTTTAATTATTTTTATCTTTCATAGGAGATTGAAATTTTATACTATTTGTATTTGAACTATTCCTATATCATATTGACAGAACTGGCCAAAATACATTTTTGTGCACATGAAATGCCTTCTAAGTTCCTATGATTTGACTATTGTTGTTAGGAGTGTAATCGAACCGAGCCGAGCCGAACAGTAAGAGGCTTGAGTTCGGGTTCGATTCGTTATCTCTAAACTCGAGCTTGGCTCGAGTTCGATTCGATCTTTAGTTCTTAAGCTTGAGCTCGGCTCGCATTAAAATTAAATAGCTCGAGCTCGGCTCGATAAAAGTTCGTTTAAAAATTAAACAAGCTTAGTTCGAGCTCATTTAAGATAATTAGCTATAATAATTAATAATATATTATTATACTTATTATTTATGTGATATTTAGTTTTATATATAAATATAATAAGATAAATGAGCCTCTTAACGAACATGTTCGCGAGCCTCTTAACGAACATGTTTGCGAGCCTCTAAACGAATATGTTCGCGAGTTCACGAACCAAATACTGCTAATCTTGAGCTCGGCTCGTTAACTTAATCGAGCGAACTCGAACGATTTTTTTTTTAACCGAGACCCGAATAGCTTGCGAGCGGCTTGGCTCATTTACACCTCTAATTGTTGTCATTTGGAATATCATTGTGACTTGTTCTTCTCAGTTATTTTGTCTCACCGTGATAAAATTTTCTTTTTTGTTTGTCATTGTTAATTTTAAGATTTCATTATCTTTGTCCTTTAAACTTCTATAGTGACTACTGGGTGGTTAAATTACTTTTGATTAGTTGGATTACCATTTACCAGGCTTTTTGAATCATATTGAAACTGACCGAACTGTCATGATCCTTTTAAATTTTGTTTCATATATAAAAACATATCATTTTGCATTCGAATTATAATGTGTCATATGATATGAACACAAAGCCATATGATTTTAAGACTTACGTGTACATTTTTTAACATGCTTCGGAAGTTCTGCTAATTTATTTGGAAGAAGTTTTATTACTTTTCTAAGATCACTTCCCAAAATAATGTGGTTCGTTCTTCTCTATTTCTTTATTTGAAGAACAGGTGATACTAGCAACAAATATTGCTGAATCATCAGTCACGATACCTGGAGTTGCTTATGTAATTGATTCGTGCCGATCTTTACAAATTTTCTGGGATCCTGGCAGAAAAGTAGATTTCTCCAAGCTTGTTTGGGTGTCTAAATCACAGGTGATCAGTTATTTTCATATCAGCTTTTCAGTGTTGTAAGATTTCTCGCCGATATGCATGCTCAATGAAATTTCAGGCCGAGCAACGTAAAGGGCGAACTGGTAGAACTTGTGATGGTGAAATATATCGGTTAGTCTCAAGATCATTCTATAATAGTTTAAAAGATCACGAAGATCCAGCAATATTGAGATTATCATTGAGGCAGCAGGTGCTCATGGTTTGCTGCTCAGAGTCTAAATCAATCAATGATCCCAAAGGTGAAGTTTGCATTTAATTTTACTTGCTAATTTGGTTTTATAAGTCTACTTGAACTCAAAATGACAAGAACGAGTCTGTATCCTTATCTTTTATGACAAGGATGATTTGAAATCTCGTGGTGTAACAAGTGACATGGGTAATCTCTCCTATGCCACCTTTGCCATTCATGTCGATAAGTATCATTTGTGTCCACATTTGGCACGCTTGCTGAGGGCTTTAGAGGCCTAACACTTGACCTTTGCCATACGGCAGTCTTATTGCAGAAAGTTTTGGATCCTCCGGATACGGATATCGTGGAGGATGCTCTTAGTTTGCTAGTCAAAATGAATGCATTGGAAAAGCCTCTTTCTAGCAGAGGCCGCTATGAGCCAACATTCTATGGGCGTTTACTTGATAGTTTGCCACTTTCTTTTGATGCTTCAACGCTGGCATTGAAGTTTTGTCAGGTCGGGAAACTTCGCGAGGGAATCATTATCAGTATCCTAATGGACGTCCAACCACCTCCAATTTATCATCCTTTCGGCAATCAAAATTTGGTATGGGAACTAGTTTATTTGATATCTGTAATTTTCTTTTTACTGACAATTTTCCTATCTTCTTTTCCAAAGTATGTAGAAAATTACTTCGATAGTAGCAGCTGCAAGCCCATTGCAAAGAAGGAAGCTTCATTGATGGCAAATTTATGTGCCTTTCAATTTTGGGAGCGGGTTTTTAAGGTACTTATTTAAAAATATATTGACCCTACAGTCTTATAAAGTTTTCTTGTTTACCCGAAGACATGCATGCCATTTTTTCGGGACTGTAGAATTTTCTCCATTTCAATCATTCACTATCTATGACATCGACGATATCTTCACCAACATCTCCTAGTGTATAAGAAATTAATATATCAAAAACTCTTGCAGTATTTTCTTGCCATCCAACTGAAGTATTCTCTTATTTAAGTTTACATTTCTTTATTTTATTTTAGTTTAATTTATGATAAAAGTATAAGTTTATCAAGATTTTAGTCACAATTTAAGCATTGAATTATTTAAACACTCGCCTATCGTAATATGTTTGCCAATAACAAACATCATGGAACTATTTCTCGCACAACTCATTTGGTTCTAATATATAAACATAAATTTATGATTGACTCTTGGTGTAAACTAAAAGTTTTAGAAAATTATTTATTTTATTCTCTATAATTTTAACACCAGTATCCATGATCTTGTACGATCTTGATCACCATTATTATCTTCATCTCTATTTGACTTAAAATAAGGTAAAATGGGTGAGATGATATGAACTTGTTCAAAGAATTTATCTATGTGGAGGGAGTTAAAGGTAAGAGTGAAAAAAATGTTGATCAAAAGATCGAATTGATTTGAATATTACTATCGAAAAAGTTGTACATAAAGTTTAATGAAAGAATATGACAGTTGGTTTCAAATGGTTGGGATACACACTAGATGATGTGTACGATTAAGTTGCATTAATCTTAACTCTCCATTGAACTTTTCAAAGGATACATCTTTAGTAATTTTGTCAACTAAGTTTTTTGTTAACCTTAAATCCTTTGACATATGTATGCATTCTTGTAGTATTTTTACCGAATATTAGGCCAGTGATTTTAAACTTCTCTTTTGTTTTTGACTTGATTCTTTAAGGACAAGCATCGTCTGGAAAGACTAAAGCATGTTGTTAATGTTGATGAATCATCATATTCAGAAGTTTTGTTTTCTAAACTAGAAGAGGAATGGTGCTCGTTTCACAACCTTATTCAGACGTCACTGCACGCTCTCTCTGAAATTTGTGAGCAAATATCTAGAGTCTATCTATGCTCGCTTTACTTTTTTTTCCTCCTTAACTGAGTTCATTTTCTGCAGATGAAGAAACTGTCGAGATACTGCATCGATTTAGGCCAGCCTTTCTTGCAAAAATTGAAATTCCCTGTTACTTGGAGCCATATACATTCAAGCACTCATGCATTTTGCAATCTGAGCTGGCAACAGATTTGGATGCCCTAACACTGGAAGACGAGAACCTTGATACCGCAACTAGACAAAAATGTATCGCTTTACCATATGTTGCTCCTGATGATTTTGGTGCCACGTCTGTATCTGAGAAACTGAAAAGTCTTGTTAAAGAAGTATGTATTGAAAAACTCCTCTTCCTTTAATTTTCTTTGCAACAACAAAGCGATTCTCATGGTCACTCATATCCAATCATGTTCGAACAGATGCGAATGCAATATGTGGAAGACACATCTGGTTTTCTGCCTCATACTGCAACTGTTTCTCAAGCCAATGAGCCTGCTATTTGTAAATTCTTCGCAATCGGAGCATGCAACAAGGGAGACCTTTGTTATTATTCTCACTCATATCAGTCCCAGAGGCCGCTTTGCAGGTTTTTCCATACATTTCAGGTACTTACACGCTGGTGCTTTCGGTGTTATGTACAATAGGAAGACATTAAATATGTAGAAAGATGACTAGTTGTGAATCATGATTTGATTTCTTTTACAGTATCGAAATTGATATCTGCTATATATTCTTTCTATTTCTCTTTTCGTCTATCTTGAAAAACGGAGCTATAAAGATCAGTATCGTAGTTGCCTAATATAGTATGAGCAAATAAGAAAATACATTGGTTGAAGCATCTCCTTACTGTCGGTCCAAATTCTTAGAATTCATTGTCTGCATTGTTGATGCAATCTGTTTCATTTGGATCACTTCTCTTATCGAGTTCTTAAAGGCTACCGACTTTGATTTTTTGTCTACTGCATTGCAATTGCATGCACTGGAAACTATGCTAAATGTTATGGCCGCATCGAGTGATATTTGACCAAAAGTAATTGATGTGTAATGTTCGTTGCGCATCTCTAGAAATGATATCATATTTGGTGAAATTTTATTTATTTCAGTACATTCTCCTTGGTTCTTGAGATTATATTTAAGTTAATTTCCTTTCCGATACCGTATTTAATATTCTGCGAATGTGCAGGGATGTCGGAATGGAAATGCATGTTTATTCCTACACGACTATAGCAGTCGTGGTAGGAGAGCATCACATTTCTGCTTTCAAGAAGATGCAACTACTACTGTTGATTCCTTCTTGCAGTTGCTTCCAACGATGCCCTACGAGTATGTTCTTGTCTTGAACGACAATGATCTATTTTTTTCGGTTAACCTCGCACAAATTTATGATGCGGACAAGATAATTGCCACTACAAATCGCTCATACTCTGAATTTGAGGGATCTCTTGGGATGACAGTGTTCTGCGGCGTAGCTGAACCCTGGTATGCGTTTACGAAAAGCAATGAAATTTCAATTCCTTGGGAGCAAGTTAGGTGTGTATTATGGTTTGCTGACATCGAGGACGATGCGGCGAGGCATTACCATCTTTTTCAGGATTTATTCCGTCATCTCGCTGTCAAAATTTTGGCAGACACTTTGTTTGATATTCGGGTAATTATAACCATCAACAATGTCAAATTCGCACAGCTACAGGTATGTGTAATGTTCCGAATTCCGATCATGCTCTTCTTTGAGAAAATCATGAAGTTGCTTCCCAACTAGCATTTGAAATAGTTAACATGATATTGAGAATACTGACCTTGTTACAGAAACATGTATCGTTTTGTTCTCTTTATTCCTAGTTGAGAATCATCATTTCATTGACTAGTCATATTTTCGATCTTTCTGCTGCTCATGACGAAGCATGATTCTTTCAGGTGGAGAAATTGGCAAGGGAGTGTTTTTTCTTTCTCACTGAATCGTTTTGCTTCGACGAATCAAGTTTCGGCAAGTTTTCTGGCTCAAAGAACACCGCAAGGATAAACAACCACATCAGCGTGCCTGTTTCTTATGTTTTCGAGTTGTCTCCCCCGACCGACCTCCAATTTGGGGACTATTCTACACTACTTCAGAAGGGTTTATATCGACAATGAAAAGGTTTTGTTTACTTTGTAAATATACCAGTTTGGATCTATATATATGTGCAGAATCTATTTAAAAGAGTGCTTGTTAAGATTATTCTCGTATCATACCTGATGTTTGGATCAAACACAACCAAATGGATGGACATATATGATTCCATAATATTATCGAAGAAGAGAATGAAATGGTTACTCCACTTTCGTCTCTTGTTGCATTCTTATTCTCATTGTCGTCCCATTTACTCCTACTTGACATAATCTTATAGTGTTATGGTGATCAATTCTTCGGTTCGAGATCAATTGGAAGTCCATCGGTCGGCGTCGGTAGGGGAATCCTCGCAAAACCATTATCTTTGCCCCTCAATCTCCACTTGAATCTTGTGACCACATAATGCATCATAACCAAGGTTTCGATCCTTGCAAACTCATTCCCGGGGCATATCCTTGTTCCTCCGCCGAATGCCACAAAGGAGTAAGGAGGAATGCATGACGGATTCTCGAACCGCGAAGGATCAAAGTTGTCCGGAGACTTGAAGATGTTCTCATCCATTTGCGTGGTGCTTGATGCCCAAAGTACCTTCAAGTAGTTGGAAAAAGATTAGATTTACACAAGTTCCATGTAAGTAAACTTTTCCTAAAGTAAGCTGTTAGATCTCTTTAACTACCTGCCATCCTTTCGGTATGATGTAACCTTCGAATTCGATATCTTTCAGGGCCCTTCTGAAGTTCCCAAATACGGGAGGAATCGTCCTTAGCACCTCCATCGCCAAGCGCCATGTGTGTTTCAGCTTGTTAATGTCATCCCATGTCAATGCTTCGCTTGTAGCTTTGACCTTCGCTAGATCTTCGTTCTCTGACATCGACAATGCAAGAGAAAAATACTAGGCATGGTTCTTTTTCTTTTATAGTAGTTTGAATTTTCAGAATCGGTTGTTGTTTACCGCGAAGAACAAGTGCATAATTGGTTGGATCGTTGGCAAGATGACGGATCATGAAGGTCAAGAGAGTAGACGAAGTATCATGACCGGCAAACATGACGAGGACTATGTTGTCAACGATCTCCTCCTCCGTTAAGGGCTCTGAATTTCCATCACCGCCTAGACCCAGCAAACAAGTGATGAGATCTTGATCAGGGGAACACTTTCTTTGCTCCATCAAGGTCTTCTTTCGACGGACAATGCCAGCGATCAATTGTGTAGCTCTTCGTCGGGCTCTCAAGCTTTTGCCAAATTTAGTGAAGGGTAGATTGATCGGCACTGCCCACACCCCGCTCAACATCTCGGTGAAGTCCTTGACGAGAGCTTCTCGGATTTTCCCTCTCTCGAGCCCAAGAACAAGCGAGCATATGAGGTCGAATGTGAGAACCTTCGTCAATGGATGCACCTACATCATGGTCAATCACTTGCATGTCAAATACAATAATCACAATTGATACTCAGAGAGGAATCCTCATCCAGGCCACCAAACTCGATATATATGACTTATATCAATGTAAGTAGGCCAGTCCACTAGTTTGCCACACATGGTATCTAACCATGTTGGCTTCTAGATGCTTGACTCCTAAGGTACCCCTTGCTACTTGATTCCGACCTAGTATGTGTAGCTCGGTCGGCCAGCCTGGAGCCACATCAGGATTGTGTTGAGATTGGGGACCCCCAGGGTCCAGCGGGCCAAGTCGCCCGGGCGAGCAGTCGGTCGGATATAGCCTGACCCGTTCCACTCGGGAACATTGAGTGTCCGACCCCGATCGATATGAATACGACGTTAAGGGATATCGACTGTTGAGCCGGAGAATTCCCGAGCTGGAGAATTCTCGAGCCGGAGAACTCCCGATCCCCCCAACCACCCGACCCTAGGTTGAGTCGAGTTAGTCAAGTCCGAGCGCTCTCTAACTCGGAAAGCACACCGCCTCGTTCTTGGAAGTCATGGCCGCATGACTAGATTTCACTCGGAACCATCGGTCGGCACTCCCAGTCTAGATTTGTCGCAACTCCCATGGACACCTTCTCTCTGACACAACACTAATAGAAGTGGTACGAGAGACGACGCAGACCTGACACCATTCGTGTCCGAATCGCGAGTATCCCGCTGACACAATAATCCTACTGCCATACCCCCCCCCCCCCCCGCACTTCGTACCACGACCACCTATGCTTGTGTCAGACCGAGTGATGCCTGGTGGCGCCGTCAGCAAGCTGATAGCGTCCCTTACCCTGCCTCCGCATGAGACACCATACCCTACCCCCGCATAAGACAAAAAGTGGCAGACGTGGACAGGAGCTGTCAACTCCCTCGGCTATATAAGCCCCTCCGCATTCCACTTCGCAGATACGCGCGCGATAGTATTTTTTCTACTGTTCCATTGCTTTGCTCTCTTCTTGCGGAGACTGACTTGACCGTCGGAGGACTTTGCCGGGAACTTTTCCCGGCGGGTTGCTAACGGTTCCTTCCTTGTAGGTCGGAGCCAGTATTAGCAGTACTCGAATCCGCTTCCCTTTTGGGAGTGCACCTCACTCTGCGACATGATCACTATCTATGAGTGCTCAACCCCCTAAGCATCCCTTCACTTCACTTCTAGAGTGGTTAGCTTCCCAAGCAACCGATCTAGCATGACAGAGTTGATTCCCCACCAAACTCAACACATATGACTTAGATTCATGTCAATAAGTCGGCTGGTCGACTAGCTTGCCACACATGTCATCCGACCATGTTGGCTTTTAGGTGCAACTCCTAAGGTACCCCTTAGTACTTGTGAGTGCTCCCCTAAGCATACCTCCACTTCTATAGAGTGCTTAGCTTCCTAGCAACAGATGTAGGGAGTGTTTGGGAGAGCTTCTGCTTACTGTTTTTTAGCTTCTAGCCATGCAAAAGTGCTTTTGAGTATTTGGGAATGCCAGATTCTGCTTTAACTTCTACAACTTTTACTCAAAAGCTAGAAGCAACAATTTGATGCTTTTTTCTGCTTCTGCTTTTTTGCTTATGGTGTAGAATTAAAAGTTGACATTTATACCCTTAATAAATTTATTATTTTACATAATTACTATCACATTTTTAAATAAAATCTTATATTTTTATATAATTTATATTTTCAAAAAAATTTATACGTATAAATTTATATAAATTTTATTATTTTATTATTTTTTATATTTTTATTAACTTTATATTTTTTAAATATATATATTATTAAAATAATAATTTTGATATAATATTTAAAATATAATATTAAATATATAAAACATTATAGATGATGTATCAAAATTATATTTAGATAATTGAAAAAAATTAATTTTGATAGTTTAAGGATATTATTGTCATTTAATTAAAAATTAAGCTTAAAAGTGATTATTCACCAAACACTCAAACTTTACCTTGTATCAGCTTTTGACTTCTATTTCCAAACACTGCATGCTTTAGCTTCTTACTAACTTCAAAATAATCACTACAAGAATCACTTTTCAAGAAGTAAAAGCTCTCCCAAACACTCCCGTAGCACTGTGGGCTAACATGGCTGATTCCGCATCTTGGTCATCATATAGCCGTGGTCATCAAGATAAAGAAGTTTAGTATCCCAAGCCCATTTGAAAAAATAATTTGAAAAAATAATTTCTATAAAATACGTCGTAGCTAAGCTAAGGTTCAAATCGTTAATATTTAAGATAATGACTAATTATCGTATCGCTGCATCATAACCCGGATAACCGAGGACGCCTGAATTGAATTCAGGGACCTGCTAATGGTCGGTCTATATATATAACTACCTTGACGTTTGTCTTGCCAAGCCAGTTCATCCGCAAGTGACGCTGGACCTCGTCGTCGATCATGCCCACGTACCTCCTCAGCGCTTCGGGCTTGAGGAACTGCATGAGTGCTCCCCTGATGCGCCTGTGCTCTTCGCCGATCATCTCCAGCAGGTTCCTGCTTCCGATGATCGCCGTGGCCGACTTGGGCTGCTGCAGCGCCAGGGCGTCGCTCGTGAAGACGAGCTTGTTGGCTCCGGGGCCCGCGAGGAAGACGGTGTTCCTGGCGAAGAGGGAGAGCTTGAAGATCGGCCCGTACTTGTTGCTTCTTCGTCTCAGCCACTGCTCGCCAGTGTTGCTTCTCATTGCTCGGAGGAGGCCGAAGCTCTGGCCGACAAGAGGGAGGCCGAGCGAACCCGGAGGAAGAGGCTTCTTGTGGGGAGGCCTCCTCTTCCTCTGCCTGAAGACCAGAAGCGGAAGAAAGGCCAGGAAAAAGAGAGTGAAGAAGACGATGACTGGCATGATTTGGGTGCAATTCCAAGGATCCAAATAACTCCAAGCTTTTAAAAATGGCCGCGGAATCTAAACCAGGAGTCAATGCAAGATGCCATATACAAGAAGGACAATATAAAGAGGTCGAACAAACTCACTGGATAATTCAGACGGGATCCTTTGCTGTCCCGCCTGTCCCATGCTCGTCGGCGATGGCTAACAAGTCGTTCGATCGAGGATCAGATATTATTGATAATTTTTTATCATTCCGAATCAAACGATATCCTGGGGTAACGATGAATCAGTTGGAATCGTTATATTACAATCTCATCGAATTTGACGGTGAATACGGTGAGATCGCAATTGCGATGATACCCACGGATTCACCGTACCCCCAAGGTATAGTTTTCTTCAGGACGGCGGCCTCCGGCCGCCGGTACTGTTCGATCAATGATCAGACGACTCGTTAGCCATCGTCAACGAGTGAGACAGAGATCCTCTGTCGATCCTGCTCTTGGATAATTAGAGTTTAAATCTTACTCTGACATATGATATTCTAATAGTTCGAAAAATTTGACGTTGAGTCACTCACCAAACTTAAGCAGGATACTTAACGCGTTAATTACAACACTACATAGGACGATATGCACAATGCCTAATATTCATCATTTACTTCTAGAACTACTGGGGTATCTAATCTCATTTACTCTTCTAGCTTTCGTCTCTCAGTGTCAGTGTCAGTGTCAAGCTAGCAGATTGCTTTCGCCGTTGGTGTTCTTTTTCACCGCTCCACTAGAAATTCTCTCTACTCCTATCATACTCTAGCTTGGTAGTCTCCACCGTTTGTCACTTTCTAATTTACCTTAATGGTCTATTAGAAATTTTTACGAAATCATATCGATTCTTTTATTCCTTTATGGTTAATTTGAATGTTAAAAGCCCTTTAAGATTAATTTGAACGTTAAAAAGTTGAATACCTTAATTATAAAATAATATATATATATATTATTTATTTTATATGAAATGTCAATTGCTTATGTATAATTGTTTGATTGTATTTGGGGAATAGGAGTAGGACAAGAAGATAAGAGCTAAGGAAAAAAAAATTGAGGTTTTCTAACCTTGGAGTTGTTTTATACAACAAGAGAGAAAAGAATATTTCATGTATCAAATATGGGATCTCTTATAGAAAAAATAAAGAAAGTCCTCTTTATTAATATTTAAATCATGCTAATGGCAGATAGCATGAGTCCATTTGTGATTTCCTTTCTGAAAACTTTTTAAACGTATAAAAACCTATCTTATAATTTAGAATACAAGCACAAATAGAATAACGAAATAAGTATAACTTATAAAATAACCACAAACAACTTTGTCGAGCCGATCTCGAAGTTCTGAGAATAGCGCACCCTCTTAGAGCTTCCCCGTTGCACGAGCAGCATGTCGTAGCCTTTTTCTTTTGAGCACAGTTAGGAGATGATTTATTAAAGTCAATGCTCTAGTTGTGGTTATATATATAAAGTCTTTTCCGGGCAAGTTTATCCTATCAAGTTTGGACTCGCCTATTTCGGCTATTCGGACCTCAAGGGCACCATAAGATGTTTGAGGCTCCTGGATCTATTTTGAGAGCTCCGAACTGTTCAGGACTCTCGGAATTGTCCGAGATGATCAGAACTATACAAGATGCCTGGAATTGTCTGGGATGCTCGAACCTGTCGAGGTTGCTGGTTGCGTCTAGTTTGCATCTGTTTGCTCCCCATCTTGCTTCAAGTTCTAGATTCCTGCCAGACATACATACAACCACAAACAAGCAACATAAGTCTTAACTATAGTCTATCTTATCTATTAAGCTTACCCAAGCCTTATCTTGAGGGTTTAACCTACTAGGTTTACCTTCACCACATAGGACTCCCCAAGATTTCCTCTGCCAAACGTCTAATTACTCTTGACCTGTTTGGATTTATCCTTTGCCTAACTTCTAACTAGGACTAGTCATTCGGTAGACTTTTCACCTACGTAACTTTTAGTTAAGACTAGTCACACGGTAGATTTCTCACCTGTCTAATGCCTAGTTAGGCCTTTCTCTTGTCTAATCTCCAGTTAGTACTAATCATTCGGTAAATTTCTCACCTGCCTAACCTTCAATTAGAACTTTCTTTTACATAGCCTCCAGTTAGAACTTCTCTTGCTACTCATTTAATCATGACTAGACTTCTCCTTACAAGTCATCTGGTCAATTTTGACCTGACTAGACTTCTTCACATATAAATACTAGATCATGTTTAGATCAACCCTTCGTCAAACTAACCAGACTTGGGTACATTGTCAAACATATCGAAACCCTGGAGGCTGATTGTACCAACAACTCTCCCTTTTCAACGTTTGAAAGTTTTCTTTATAAGTTAACTTGGGTCTTACGTTTTTTTACCAATCTCGGAGGGTTACTAGTTTTTTTAACTTAAGTTCCTTTCCCCTTTGTCATATATAAAAAAGATTTACCTAAGTTTTTCTTAGATTTAAACTCTAAATTTTTCTTAGACTTACACCAATAATATAAAGGATTATCGTAGTCAAAAGTTATTCTTTAACCTTTCTTAAATGATCATTTATGAACTGATTAATATTATTTTTAAAAATACCTTTTTTTAACATTTGTCAAAGGATTTTGAAAAAATTATTTTAAAAAACTTGGTAGATGATTTTCAAAAATATTCTGATAGAGGAAAAAATATTTAGGGAAATAAGATATTAAACACTTATAAAATTATTTAACATGATATTGAAAATCAAAAAAATATCTCATCAATGGAGGATAAGTACCCTAATTCTCTTATATAAGAATACGAGAGACGCACAAAATTAAACAAACTAGGGGTATTAAACTAATGAGTCATAACATAAATTTTGGGAATGAGTAATAAAAAAAATTAAGGAATGATACCACAGTGACTGAAAATCAATTTGGGTTCATACTTGAAAGTCGACAACAGAAGTTATATATCTTCTCAGACAACAAATTGAAAAATATCGGGAGTAAAAATAAGATATACACACGACGTTCATTGATTTAGAAAAAACTTATATAGAGTCTCAAGAGAAATTATATAGAGAATTCTAGAAATGAAAGTGTCATGTAACATATATATTGAACTAATTAAGGATATATTATATGTAACAATCCGAGTGAATACTTTAGACGGATTAACTGAATCATTCTAATAAAATAGGTTACATCAAATATCAGGTCTAAGTCCCTATATTTTTATTTTGGGTTACGTAGCAAAATTAAACACAAAGCACAGTAGAAAATGAATTTACCAGAGATTTATGCGAATACTAATTACACATTTGGAGGAAAAAGATACCTCTTAATGCGTAAAACTCTTTATATATATATGTAGAGTCAGGCTGATCTCAGTACGATCAATACGTTTGCGCCTCTAAGTATCCATATGAGCACAACCGTACCTGTCTACGAGCACAATTGGAGAATCATGATATGATGCACGTAGTGTTAACAACCATACATATCTATAAATTTAGATAAAACCCTAACTTTTAGAGTATCTTATCAGATAAGACATGTTCTCAACTACCAAGTCTTATCTAATGACGAATAAAACACGGTCAAGTCTTATCTAATAAGATTCGAATAAAATATATTCAAGTTTTATCTAATAATGTGGTCAAATCTTATCTACTAAGACATTATCTAATAATGTGAGCTTCATTTAGTTTGAGTTTATTTGAAAAATCTAAATAAACAATAGATTAATCATTAATCTAATAAGTTTATATCCAATTAGATTAACTCAATAATCCATTAAGATTCAATTAGATTAATGTGAGACTCTGATTGTATTCCCGACAATCCTACCCGAGTCGACTCGAAAAATATCGAGTTCAGGTTGGAGGTTTTCAGGTTAGGTTTGGGTTGACTCAGGTTGACCAAATTTAGGGTTCAATAGGTTTTTGGGATTAAATTAAATTTATTTTAAAAATTAAGATGTTTTTATATATATATAATATTAGTATGATAATGACATAGGTAAAATGTAGGTAAAATAACCAAAAAAAGTCATTTTTAATTGGGTTATTCGGGTTGGTTTGGGTTGGTCGGGTTCGAGTTTAGGATTAGGGTTTCGGATTATATTCGGGTTCAGGTCGAGTTCAGATTAATATTTTTTATAATTTTTTTCAACCTGACCCAATCTCGACCTAACCCACCCAAATTGACACGCCTAAACTATAAATGATGATATAGTAGGGGTTAAAGCCTAATAATATAAAAAGATTCATATAGAAATCGCACATAGTAGAATCAAGACTTGATTGTGTTGTTGTTGTATTTTTAATATTTTTAAGATTGAAATTTTCCCAAGAGTTATTTTGAAAGTAATTTTGAAAATATTAAAGATTTTTTTTTTTTCAAAAACATTTTCAAAGCATAGTTTTAAAATAATTTTCAAGCCCCCGGGCATACATAGACGATAAGGCATGATATTTCTGGGATAATGGCTAAGAGTCGATCCCTAAGAGGTGATGATCTGCATTTTTAGCCCCACTACGAGCTTGTTGTCTGTGTACTTGCATGAACCTCTTGTAGGAGATCGGATGCCGGCTAGGGGGGGTGAATAGTCATTGTCCCCAAAGCGTCGGTTCTTCCTACACGTGTTAGCATGCGCAAGAGGAAATACAAATAACACAAATAAAAATAAATACTAACACATAATCTTTACGTGGTTTGGAGATAAAGCTCCTACTCCATGACAGTCCGTAAGGTGGGCGATCCTGATCCGTCGGCAGATGACTCCCCGAAAAGCCTCCGGCTAGCTCGCGTCGCTCCTTGTGAGTGGAGAAACCTCGCCACAACCTCGTAACTACGCCTGAACACTTGTAGACTACTAATAAGTTTTATTTAAGCTTATTTCGTCAATCTTTGCCTAGCCAAACCGAACTCTCTTAAATAGAGCTCGTTGTTGATCCAACCATTACCGTTCGACTGGTGCCCACACCAGTCGACACCAGTCGATTGTTCAGAAGATTAGTTGATTTATCTTTCTATGCTTACTACCAATCAATTGATTCTAGCATCAGCCGACTGACCAAACCCTAAACTAGTATTTCAGCCCCGAGTACAGTCACTCAGCACTCGTCCTCGCCCGACCAACCTAGACCTAGCCTTCTAACTCCTCCATCAGCCTCGTGTCCCTCGGATGCCTCTCCATCCTTCACGTCTTACCTTCTGGAGCTTCCTTCAGCTTCGGTCCTTGTATCGGATCATCCTCATTTGCCAAGTTTCCTTGGATTTTTCTCCTTTGCTAAGATCTCACTTGGACTTTTCTCCTTTGCCAAAATCCTACTTGGACTTTTCTCCTTTATACCTATATCCTACATACTCACAATGCATATCAAATACAATAATAAATCTAACTTAAACATTTGCCCAAACATCAAAACCTAGGGTACCTAGATTGCTCCAACACCTCGGATCCATCTTTTTTTAAAAATAATTTTTACGATTATAGGTGGGATATAATATGATCTTTAGTTGGGACATCTATCTTATCCAGAGGAGTGAGCAGGCCATGACTTTTACTAAGCTTACCTAAGCATTATCTTGTAGGTCTGACATACTAGGTTTATTTTTACCGCTTAGGATTTACTTTTCAAGATTTTTTTTATCAAGTATCTAATTACTTTTTGACTTATTTGGACTTACCCTTTACTTAACTTTCAGTTAGGACTAGTCACTTAGTAGATTTCTTATCTACTTAATCTCCAATTAAAACTTTCCTTTACTACATCTAGTTAAAAAAATTAGTTACTCAGAAGACTTCTCACCTGCCTGACTGTTGGCACAATCAGCTCAAGTTTGATCAGTACGATCATAGGTTTTGATGTGTGTGTCAATATGATTAAGTTAGATTTTTATATTGGTTTGATGTGTGTTTGAGTTATGCATGACTTGGTGGAACACACAATTGGGAAATTTCATCCTGGTGCTCGGGTCCATGATGTCGGTGAAGGATGACACATCCGAGAGACCGCCGGACGATGCAAAAAAAAGGTGGAACCGCCACCTTAGCGGCCCCCTGGTCCCGACCCCACAAGTGTCCAGTGGGGGTAAATCACGGTTTTACTAGTGGGGTAAGGCGTCTGGGGTCGAGAGGAGAGAGACTGCCGGACGAGAAGCAATGGACTGGAGCCGAGGGAAGTAGTCTTTGAGGCATATGCGAAGGATTACATCGGGACGAGCCGAGGGCTTGGATACATCTGAGGGACGAGAGCCAAAGGAAGAGAGCTTCAAAAGGCGACTCCAGAGAGGATAAGTGTGAGTGTGTAAAAGGATCAGTCGACTGGTAGGAACCAACCTACTCAACCTTCTGTGAGTTTCGAGTAATATAATCAGTCGACTGGTCTGGAGGTAGTTGACTGGTCTGTTAGAAAACTAACCGTTTAGCTAGCTTTGGGTTGAGCACCAGTCAATTGGGGACGACATCAGTCGACTGATGTCGGGGCTAAGCTATTTTGTTAACAACTCTCTCCTCTATTTAAAGAGAGTTTTGAGACTTGAGAAGGGTCGGCTCTTTAATGAGAAACCTTCTTGATCAAGTGCTGAAGGCTTCTAAGTCTTCTCTCTTCCTCAAACCCTAATTCTCACTTTGTAAAGGGAAGAGTGACATTGTGAGAGGTTGTTCTCCATCAAGAAGGAGAAAACTTAGCCGGAGATTGCCGGGAACTAATCCACCGAAGGATTGAGAGATCGTTCACCTCAAGGACACACCGTGGAATAGGAGCAAGCAATCTCCGAACCACGTAAAGGATAAGTGTTAGCATTGTGTTCATTGTTTAAGTTTCATTTCCGCTAGCGCAACTAACATGCGTAGGAAAAACAAAGCGAATTTGGTGAGAAGCTATTCACCCCCCTCTAGCCGGGCCATCGATCCTCTACAAGTGGTATCAGAGTGCGTGGTTCACCCTTCAACGGATTAACCGTTGAGAAGAGAAAATTTTCATCAAATGGCCGGCTCACACATCCAATCACCAAAATTCGAAGGAGAATTCTCTCGGTGGAAGAAAAGGATAGAAGTATTCTTCGATACTGATTTCGATATCATGTTAATTATGGAAAATGATTTTGAAGTGTCTAGGGATCAAGAAAATAAGTCACTCGAAAAAATAAGGCTGAGTAAGAAGTAAAAGGATGATCATTTAGCAAATTCAAAAGACTTGTATCATCTTTTAAGTGTGCTTCCTCAACAAGAGATAACAAGGATTGGAAGTTATACAAGTGCCAAGGATTTATGAGATAAGCTAGTAGAGATTCATGAAGGCACATCGGAAGAAAAATTGGCAAAAAGATACTTTCTCCGATCTCAACTCAACAACATCAAGTTTGACAAAGGAGAAAAGATATCTAATTTACATTCTAGAATTAAGAAAATTTTAAATGAACTAACAAGTATAGGTGAGCAACTCTACAATAGAGATATCTTGATGAAAGTCATCAATGTCTTCCCAAGAACCACAAATTGGAGCTCAATGGTAGACTCATACTACATATCCAAGGATCTAGAGAAAAGTTCTCTAGATGAATTCTTCTCAACCATGGAACTCCATAAAACTCGGATTGAAGGATTGGATGTAGAAGTCAACTAACCAAAAGGAGTAGCTCTTGTGGCAAACAAGGGAAAGGGGAAGAAGAAGACCTCATCATCCGATTCGGAAGAATCAAGTACCTTCGTGGATAGTGATGAAGAGATATACATGGTAAGAAAAATGAGAAAAACTTTTAAACATTTTTCATCTAACAAATCTCATGGTAGGAAAAGCTCAAGAAGCAAGAGTAGGACAAGAAAGATCATATGCTACAATTGTTAAGGAGAAGGATGTATAAGGGATGAGTGCCCTCTTTTGAAGAAGAAGGAAGGGAAAAATAAGAAAGGTAAAGAAAAAGAGAAAAAAGTTCAAAATTTAAAGGCAATATGGGATGAGTCATCATTATCGAAAGAGGAAAACCATTATGTAACCCATTTGGCCTTAATGGGAATTGAAGACATTACCTCCACATTGTCCGAAGTTGATAAGGGAAAGAGCTCATGTGAAGATGAAGGGAGCTCAAGTGAAGGGGGAGGTCGAACTTCATATTCGAACATTTTGTTAAGTGAGGTATACAATCTACCAACTACTACTTTGGTTAAAATCATTTCTAGCACTAATGATGATTTATTTAAGGCTAGAAAGAAAATTAAATGCTTGAAAAATGAGATTTGCATGCTTAATGAAAAATTAGAATTCATGACACTTAGAGATGGTATGTATGTTTCCTCCTCCTCTAGCCAAAATGATTCGTGTTTAGAAGAGGAAAATAGAGAATTAAGGGAAAAGGTCGATAACATTTCTAAAACCCTTAAGAAATTTAAAATTGGCTCAAAGACCCTAGACATGATTATTGGGAGGCAAAGGGTAAATTTCAAGATAACGTGTTTATGATACAAGAATTCTAGCAATGAACAGACCTATCATTGTTTATTTGTTGGATGTCAATAAAAAACCAAGACTATAGATAGGAAATGGATCCCTAACGAATACTTGGTCAACTCAATTAGAAAGAATTTCTATTAGGTGCCAAAGTCAATCATTAAGGGTTAGAGGATTTAGGGATAAGTCAATCGTGTATGTTAAAATTTAAATTTTTAAAAATTGGTTAACTTAGTATTAAGGGGGAGCACTTAGCTTAAATGCATTTATAATCAAATAGGCTAAGTAGAGAGTACCTTTTTTGTAACGACACGGCCCCACAACCCATTGGCGGCCAAATCAACATTTGGAGGCCCAACAACCTGGCCCCTCGGCCCAACAACCTCGCGGCCAAATCAACATTTGGCGGCCCAACTATATCGTCGACCAACAACCGATGTCGACGGCCAACAACCGTGTCGTTACTCACTAGGTCTTTCCACCCCTGGCCAGTGGATTTTTGCCTTCCTCAGGATTCGAACTCTAGACCTCCAGGATAAGTACTAGAGTTTATGAATCTTGATTCCAAGTGAGCTGAAATGTAAAATACGGTGATTCGAAAATCCGGATCAGAAAATTTTTCAGGATTTTTCTAAATTTTTGGAAATATTAGTAGGGAGAATTGGATGCAAGATGGGTTGGCTTTGAATTATTTTAAGAAAAATTGAATTTTTCGGAATATACATATATATATATATATATATAAGGAAAAGTATTAATTATATATAATACCCTTTCCTTATATCTCCCTCACTAGCCCTAGCCCAACGCAGCCAGCACCGACGCGCTCCCTTTTCTTCTCCTCCCCTCGTGCCCTAGCCGCAGACACGCCACTCTCTTCCTCCTCATCTCTTCTCGCGTGCCCTAGTCGCCCGCCGACTCCTCTTCTCCCTTCGCTCGCAGCAGCGCACGCCTCTGCCCTCTCCACGCGAAGCCCATCCCCGCCGACGTCGCCGGGCCACCCGATTCCCCTTTGTCGCTGGATCATTGGAGCCCAACTGCCCATTTCCCTTGCCGGATTTGATGCAAGGGTGATGACTCCCGATTGATCAAACCTTAAGTAAGGTGTTGTTCGTTAGGTTATTTTTGATATGATTATGGTGATAGTTGATTCGCTAGATTTGGTTTCTTTAATAGTTTTGGTTTTTGAATCAAAATCGTGTGATGGTTTTGAGTGGTACCTTGGAGTTTAAATTGCAGCTTGGTGGCTATTGAATTGTCAAGGGCAGATCTGAGATGGGTGGGTTGCCTGTGCAATCTCTGATCGCTGGATATGAGAAGGAAATTGACGCCGACGCCATTTCAGGTGAGTTCGGCTATTAGTGTTGATGCTCGGATGTTTGATCTTGCTGATTTAGGTTGAATATTGGATGAATCTGCCTATTTCGATTTTAGTTTTCTGCTGTGGGTTTGAAATGCTCTAGCTATGAACTGATCATATTGAGGATTTTAATGACAGATTTGTTTTGGAAACTATATAGATTGTATACTGATTGGATTGGGATTTAGCTAGTTCGGTTGTCTGTTGGGGACCGGTTCTTGATCTTGATATGGTTTTTTATCAGTTCTAAAAGGGGTGTCGACCGTGAGCCTCACTTGATGTATAGGTGGTTTTGTTGTCTAGGTTTGTTGACTTTCCATGCTGTGAGGTATTGGAATGAATCTGAGTTGTGGTTTGGAGCTTTGTTGGGAGTTTGAAATGGTGTAAGCTGCCTCATGAGTATACTTACCGTGAGCTGCCCGTGAGGTTGAATTTTATTGGTTGTTGGGGTTTGGTTTGGAGTTAAGGTCGGTTGATTCCCTTCAAATAGGAAGCGGTGTTTTTATTTGTGATTTTATGGTGGAATAAGTTTATTCTGTTTAGCCTTGTTTCTGATTGATCTGTTCTGGGAATTTATCCCTGTTTGGATTGTTTTGGTTTAAGGTATATATGGGGCATTTGATCATGGGAGCCCTGGTTGGATGGAATTAGAGGGTAGGTGAGCTGCTGGTTGAACTACGAATTAGGTTTAATTTGAGATTAAACCTAATAAATTAAACTGGATAACTCGGGTTTCGAAAACCTAACATGAATCTAATCTAGGTAACTTGAGATAATTATGGTTATTCATTTAATTATAATTAATTAAATGAAACGACGATAATTAGAACGACCCTGATTACTTGGAATAACTCGTTTAGCTATAAATTACATATTATTGTAGCTAAACATTATGCATTTGATACAGGGCATTGATTGAGTTTATTGTTGCTGATTATCGGACGAGAAGTTCTTTCTGATACGAGCATCTCTTTTTGAGGCGGGTACCCTTTGACTTATCTTTTAGATATTGTCATATTGCTATGCATGGTTTGTTATAGATAATAGTAAGATTGTATGTTATATCTGCCTTAGTATACCTGCATTTGATATATGTTGCTTATCCTTGAGTTTATCTCCCGTTTAGCTTCATACAGCCTCAATAGTTGCCATGTATATATATATATACATATATGTGGATAGATGTAGAGATATAATCCCTCTTGCATTTTGACATTGATAGATCACTGGTTACTTTTTTAGTATATCTAGTAGATTACTTGTATTCCATAATATAGGATTCAGACCTATACCTAGCACACGGAGGTGTTAGTTGAGGACTTGGTGGATATATATGTGTTTGGGTCATGCACCATCCTTGCATTATTGCATGCTGACGATTATCGGCTTCTATGTAGTTTGAGCCCATCGTCAGTTACATGAGGATATGCACACACATCCACTCAGGGGTAGTGGCTACCATAGGGTGTGTGTATTTGCCCTATATTGCTCCGCACGGTCACTATTTGGAGGGTGGTTCCGGTGCGTGGTAGCAGCCAGGGATCTCTTCTCGTCCTGAGACATGAGAAGATGAGAGCTAGACTCTCCCATTGCTTGGGGTAGGAGAGAGACCTCCGCCAACATCCTGTCCACTCGGTCACTCAGGAGCAGTGATAGCAGGGTGCGTACAGTTGTCATAGCTCTACCCTTTCGGACGTCCATTTATGACAGGTGGACGATGATCTGACTGGTGTCAGGGGTGACACATATCATTGCACTATGTGCATATTTTGCATTGTGCATTGTTTGCTGCATTTGATTTCTGCACTTAATTGACATGCATATATACTGGATACCTGTTTATCTTGGAGTATTTGTTATACTTGTTCCATAGGGATTTATTTCACCCTCTGCAGGATAGATGAATTCTGGTATGTATCTTTATTCAGTATCTTCAGTATACCCGTTCCTATTGTTCATATGAGACTGTATCAACGTAGACTCCTATTGTTATTATAACGTACTATGTATATCTGCTGGGTATTCGCTGAGTTTATGGACTCACACCGTTGCCATATATATTTATTTTCAGGCTGAAATACTTGGAGTTGCCAGAAGAGCCCAGCAGCCAGTCCCTACCCATCGCGACGACAGAGTTTTGTTTTTGTACTTGACGATGTGTTTATTTCATATTTCTTTTAGGACTTTGTATATGTCTTGTGAGTGTTGTAGTGTGCCCTAAGGGGTTTATGTATTTGTTGATTTGTCGTAAGTCGGACCGGTCCGCAGTCAGGTATGATTTATTATATTTTATTGTTATGATTTTCTTAGTGTCTATATATATTTTGAGGCCTGAGGCCAATTAAACTGCGTGGTGATGTTATATAGGTTATGTGTATGTGTAAATTGTCCGCCGGACAGGGGAGGTGCTGTCCGATTTTCTATTGGATCAGCGGCTCCTGGGTCTCAGGCGTGACATTTTTACATCTCATAAATGACTTAATTTATGTCTTTTTATTTATGCATATGAGTTGTTAGGATGATACAAATAATTCACTTATGCTTATAATATTTTGATGAGTTATTAAATGTATCATTTTAGTAATAATAGACCAACTATGGGAAAAGTAAATGTTTAATTAATGGACATCTTGTCCATAAATCATAGTTGGACATTGTAAAAGTTTTGAAAACAATTCTATGTTTTATTTGCTAGTGTATTGATTTGAAAAACAATGGTTTCAAAACTAAGGTTTGAAGTTGATACAAAATTGATAATTTTTTAAGCTTTTGAGTTTCGGTCAAAATTTAAAAATATTTTGATTTTTCATGAAAATATATTTTTCCTTATTGAAGAATAGTTAAAGATATATATTTGTAAAATTTCATAATTTTGAATTTTTTGAAATTTTTAACGCATTTCTAGAATTCGGCTTTAAAAGTTAAAATTTGGAACAGTTTTATGCCAGTCGACTAGTGCAGAGGACTAGTCGACTGAGAATTCTATGGGGATGTTTTCAGAGAGGCAAGTCGACTGAGATCTATCTCAGTTGACTGGTACCTTAGTTTACTGATTTCTAACTATTTTCAGAATTTAAAATGTTGTTTTACTTTGATGTCATTAGTTAGAATTGATTGGTACAATTTTTTAAATAGTGTTAAAGAGAGTGAATTGAATGGTTTAAGTTAGAACTTAATTTATTTCTTCATGTTGTGCAAAATTTGAAAATCATGTGATTGGGCATAGTTAAGGGAGAGGTTTAATGTTTATGCTTCTTAGTCTACTATGCCTCTGATTTTTAAATTGATAATTTTGTGGCTAACTTGAACATATTTCCACACATCAAAAAAGGAGAGATTGTTGGTGCAATCGACCTAAGTTTCAAAGGGTGATTCTGGAGAGGATGAGTGTGAGTGTATAAAAGGATCAGTCGACTGGTAGGGACACCAATCAACTGAACCTTCTGTGAGTTTTGAACAGAAAGATCAGTCGACTGGTCTGGAGGAAGTCTACTAGTTTGTTTGAAAACTAGTCGTTTGACTAGCCATTGGTTGAGCACTAGTCGACTGGGGTTGGCACTAGTTGACTGGTATCGGGATTGAGCTGTTTTGTTAATAGCTCTCTCTTCTATTTAAAGGGAGCTTTGAGACTTGAGAAGGGTTAGCTCTTTAGTGAGAAATCTTCTTGATCATGTGCTCAAGGCTTCTAAGTCTTCTCTCTTCCTCAAACCCTAATTATCACTTTGTAAAGGGAGAGAGACATTATGAGAGATTGTTCTCCACCGAGAAGGATAAAACTTAGTCGGAGATTGTCGGGGACTAATCCACCGAAGGATTAAGGGATCATCCACCTCAAGGACACGCCATGAAGCAGGAGCAAGAAATTTCCGAACCACGTAAAGGATAAGTGTTAACATTGTGTTTATTGTTTAAGTGTCATTTTTGCTAGCGCAACTAACACGTGTAGGAAGAACAAAGCGAATTTGGTGGGAAACTATTCACCCCCTCTAGCTGGGCCATCGATTCTCTACACTAACCTCCAATTATGACTTTTCCTTAACCTCTAGTTAAAACTTCCCTTGCTAGTCATCTAGCCTTGACTAGCCTTCTACTTACTAGTCATCTAATCAGCTTTGACTTGACTATATTTCATTCACATTCAAACATCAAGTTTTGTTTGGATCATCTCTTGATCAAACTGACCAGACTTAGATATATTATCCAATATTGAAACTGTGGAAACTATTTGCATCAACATCATGTCCTTTTGTGTTATGGTAATTGTTGTGTTCCTTCGTATGTTGGGAGCTCGGACCAACGACAAGTTGGGAGATCGAGAGGTTGGGAGGTCAAGAGGTCATTAGGTTGGGAGGTTAAACAAGTTTGGCAAACTGGATACCGATGATATGTATATTGACCGAATCCTAAATTTGTCACTGACCCTGTATTGATCGAGTGCTACTCTTGTCACATGGTCTCTACCATTTCCTCCACATCAAAGTGAAATTAACGATAGGATATGAATATATTGAAATTGATGATAGGATATGATTATATTCAAGAGAGTCTTAAAAAATAATAATCTTAATTTGGATCTAATATAAATCTAGATCGCTATTGTTATTTTATGTGGAAACTTAATTACTTATTTATAATTATTTATTGTATTTGCTGAGTAGGACCGGACCTTATACCTAGATACAAGTCCTGTGATTTGATATAATAAGAACAAACTCTGTTGGATACTTGATTTTTTTTTTTTGATTATTTATATATAATGAACTCAATTGCCTGTGTATATTTGTTTGATTGTATTTGGGAACTAGAGTAGGATAAGAAGTTAAGTTGCAAAAAATATGACATAGAAAATTTGAAAAATAGAAAAAGAAAATCTGAAAAATTAAAAAAACAGAAAATTATAAGTTTTATTAATTAAAATTTTGATAGTTATGTAATTATAATATTAGGTTTAATATTTTGGAGGTCATTCTGAATAAATTCCACTTCAATCAAGGGAGAAGACAGGATTAACGGGATGAATTTTGAACACCTAAATTATATAAAAATAAAATTAAAAAAAATATTTTTTAAATTAAAATTGTTCTAGATTGATTGATTAAGAAGGTATGAAATAATAAATGAGGTGTTTTTTTATTACCGTAAGTAGCTTCTAAAAAAGTACGTTTATTTAATAATTCTGAAAAATACAGATGTAAATAAAATAAATCGATATTATTAAATAGTATTTTAATCATAAATAAAATATAAAAAATGATTTAATATTCATACCTTTTAGAAGGTATTTTGGAAAAGATTGTTCCGGAAAAGTGAAAACAGCTGTATATACGCACCCGCGGTGTTCCACTACAAGTCTCTCTATTCTTCTTCTCATCATGCGATCGACGGTCCTCTTCAGCTTCCCCGATCGTTAGGTATTCCTCCCATGGCGTCGGCCGATCTCGCCGGAGGCGATGGATCTGAAGCTGACTCCTCCCTCTTTGTGCCTGGAGATGGAGGCGCCTCCGCCACGCCCAAGGACGACCAGCCGCTCCTCGAATCCGACTCCGCCGCCGCTACGGTACCGATTTCTCCAGAGGAGTTGGAGCGGAAGTACGCTCCCTACGTGCGAAGGGACGCCTACGGTGTAATGGGCCTGGGGCAGCTTCCGGCGACGGAGAAGGTCATGTTAGGGATCGCGGCGGTGACGCTGGTGCCGATTCGCGTGGTTGCTGGGGTGTTGATACTCCTGCTTTACTATCTTATCTGCCGGATCTGCACGCTGTTCTCGCCGCCGAGTAGTCGGGAGAATGGCCAGGAGGACTATGCTCACATGACGGGGTGGAGGAGGGCGGTGGTTGTGCGGTGCGGGAGATTTGCCTCTAGAGCAATGCTCTTTACGTTTGGATTTTATTGGATCAAAGAGACTCGCCGGAGCCTCGACAATGGGGTATTACCAGATTGGATTAGAAATATCTCTCCAAGTTTTAAGTTGTTGATTCATTTTTTATCCACTTCATCTATTGTATCTTGTTCAGTTCATGATGTTGAAGTTCCTACTGTTTATCCTAAACAGCATCATTATCCAATACCGAATTTTTAAGACAATGTTTTACCGACAACTTAGTGATGGATCCACTTAAGAATCATCAAGAAATACCTCCTACATGCGAAGTTTTTTTTTTTTACTTTTCTGCATCAGATAGAATATGAAGGGTGATGCCAATGAGAAGACGGTGAAATTGATCGAAAGGTATATGCAAAATTTTTAATAAGGATAATTTGTGACAACTAAATGAGGCGATGGTGAAATATTTTCAAAGTTTCTTGTTCTGTTTATACTGTTACATGCCACTATTGTTCATCCTAAACAGCATCATTATTCAATACAAAATTTCTAAAACTATGTATCTTGATTTAAGTCATTGTACTGGTCTTTTAACAAATGTAACTCTTCATGCTTAGTATATCTTCCTCTTCCAGATGTAGGAACCTCTATAGAACATTTTATATTATTTTCCTAAACTCCATAATTTTTGAAATTAGGTCAATGAATTTGAAAAGCCAGGTGCAGTTGTCTCAAATCACATTTCTTATGTGGATATTCTTTATCATATGTCATCATCCTTTCCAAGTTTTGTCGCAAAGGTATGTTATTTTTTTTCCGACAATGCAGGTGAAATTATGAAGATATTGCGCTTTCTAATTTTCAACTAACATTTTGAACTGAAACTTTTTGTTGAAGAGATCAGTAGCTCAGCTTCCCTTGGTTGGTCTCATCAGGTACTTTTCTTCTATTATTTTCTCATTTTTTGACTTGTTGCTTACTAATTGACGCTTTATTATTTGACAATGGTGATTTACAATAGTGCTATGATTCTGGATTCAGCTATTGTGTCTAATCATGCTTGCGAGGTTATCAAGCTCTTTCTCTCTCAAAACGATCTATTTGTCAATCTTGCTGAATAGAAATTTATAGTTTTTAAATTCTCTTTCATTTTCTACTCATCCCTGTGTCTTTGGTCATCAAATATTGTAAAACTCGAGCTTCATTTTACCCAATTTTTCGAGCTAAAATTGTATATAGCAATGGAAGGAAAGCTCTGCCTTCCTTATTACATCCCAACATGAATTTTGCACTTTATCTTAAGTGTCATATAATATAGATTATCATGATTTATGTAGAACAATAGAAAAGATAATAACTATATCGAATGATGACACTTTGTTGCTTTTGTTTGCAGCAAGTGCCTTGGTTGTGTCTATGTTCAACGAGAGTCCAAGTCGCCTGATTTTAAAGGGGTTTCAGGTATGTTCCTTTCCAAATGTAATCAATTATACAGTTCTGGAGTTTGGTATCATATTATGTATATTGAACACTGGGCTCTTCATGAAATGCAATTCTTGATCTTTAATGTTATGCGGAGGATGAATAGATATGCCGATTAGTGTATTTAGAAACTAGTTGACTAGTTGGAACAATGACCAAAAGGACACTGTTTCAGCTGGTGCCATGGCATGAAACATCAGTTTGCTGATCTCAAAAGGAGGAAAGCAGTGATCACTTGTCATACTTTGAAACCCTATTCTCTGATATCTTACTATAGCTTGTGTGTTTGGATGTCATTTCTTGTTATTCTCTAAAGACCTCTGCTGGTGGATAGTTAGGATTCAATGGATACTTTAGAGACTGTTATGTCCTTCATTCCCTTGTGTTCCATTGGACGATAGTTGTATCCCTGTGCATGTCTAGCTACTACTGCCCGTCTAAATACAGAAGATCCAAAGAAGGTATTCCCTACATCATCAGGGAGTACTGTGCAGAAAAACATAAAGGTGAGAGTAACAAAGATCTGGTCCTAAAACCGAATGAAAAAAAAAAAATCTTGTTGGATATTGAGCAAAAAGTGGGTTCAACTGTGAGCACTATTTGTCTGGTTCACTTTGAATATTGAAAAAGTATTTTCAACTCCAGATTGTTATAATCAAAGTTGTTGGAATGACGAAATTTCTGAAATTGAAGTTCTTGATTAAGCGGTTCTCGCTGAAAAGAGAAGATTGTGGAATACTCAGAACCTTTATCTGTTTATATGAATATTGTACTATTTGTTTGCTGATCTCAAAAGGAGGAAAGCAGTGATCACTTGTCATACTTTGAAACCCTATTCTCTGATATCTTACTATAGCTTGTGTGTTTGGATGTCATTTCTTGTTATTCTCTAAAGACCTCTGCTGGTGGATAGTTAGGATTCAAAGGATACTTTAGAGACTGCTATGTCCTTCATTCCCTTGTGTTCCATTGGACGATAGTTCTATCCCTGTGCATGTCTAGCTACTACTGCCCGTCTAAATACAGAAGATCCAAAGAAGGTATTCCCTACATTATCAGGGAGTACTGTGCAGAAAAACATAAAGGTGAGAGTAACAAAGATCTGGTCCTAAAACCGAATGAAAAAAAAAAATCTTGTTGGATATTGAGCAAAAAGTGGGTTCAACTGTGAGCACTATTTGTCTGGTTCACTTTGAATATTGAAAAAGTATTTTCAACTCCAGATTGTTATAATCAAAGTTGTTGGAATAACGAAATTTCTGAAACTGAAGTTCTTGATTAAGCGGTTCTCGCTGAAAAGAGAAGATTGTCGAATACTCAGAACCTTTATCTGTTTATATGAATATTGTACTATTTGTTTGCTAAAATAACTAACCTAACAACAAAGAAGCTGTAAAGGCAATGTTTTGGTAATGATAACAGCTCTAATGATGAAAACAAGCTATAGCGCAACAAACTCATAATGGTTTACTATAATGGACATGTCTTGTAGTATTGGAAAGCATCAGAAGAATTAGAATGATTAAAAATGGACAACAATCTGACGATTGGTGTAGTATAATGGACAACAATCTGACGATTGGTGCTCATTTGTATTTCTAGGATCTTTGGCAGTCCCTTTAGCTGTAATGTTTTGTTTCAACTTTTCGTGCATTGTTTTGCATGTTTTTTTTTAATTCCCATCCCGGTTTATTTCTGTAGGTAGTGTGACAGAAAGAATCCAGAAAGCCCACAAAGACTCTCTATGCCCAATGATGCTGCTTTTTCCAGGTCAGTATGCAATTCTGTCACAGCTCAGGGAGTTACTTGCCAATTCAAAATTTAGTCAGATTATTGGGAAAATAGGTTACCATTAAGGAAGCAGTGGCATCTTACTCTTCAAAAATCGAAAACACTGAGCTCATGTGCTTGCTCAAACATGACCCAGAATATGGTGAAACTCCTGCAACGAAGTCGTGATTGATGCAGTTAGCTCAAGACCAGATAATTAGGTGGCCATTTGAATATTTTTCTGTATTCCAATTTATAGCTGGATTAAGTATGCATGTTGATTAATGACTAGAATTTGCATCACCTCATCACATTCAGCTCTAGCCTATAGGTATAAGAATGTGCCTAGATACCATAGCTAAAATGGTGATTTTTAAAAACAGATCTTGTATCACACAAGGGGGATGTTCCTTTTCTGATCTTTTATTCTTAAGGCCGGGAGAGGATACTGAGGATGTTCTTGGTCTGGTTCTCCATCCAATGGGGAAATTAGGATTTTGCCTGATATCAGGAAAATTTAAGCTAGAGATTTTTCAGTGCAAATTGGTGGCGTTAACTGTCTCTTCCTTTCTAAGAAGCACTTTAATATCATCAGCTTGTTCTTCCTATGTGGTTGATTGTCTTTACTTCAGTGGGGATGTATCTTGTGGGAGACAAAAACTCAGTAACTTTGAATCAACCTGGAAAATCAGCCTTATTTTATTTATTTATTTTGCTTCAGGTATAGATCTTGTATGGATCTATTTTCATCAGTGCCTGTATCTACTTTTTTTTGTATGACCTATAAATCAATCAAGATTAAGTTCTGTATGCATGCTTCTGTACCATATTGATCATTGTTAAACATTCTATATTTAAACAAATGAAGCTGCTTTTTGAATATGCTTTCTCATAAACTTCTAAACTATTTATTAAGATGCAAGTTATGACTTTTATTCCATTTAACTAATTCAGTTGATGTGGTGTCAATAATTTATTTTCTCAATTTCAGAGGGAACCACTACAAATGGCGACTATCTCCTTCCTTTCAAATCTGGTGCCTTCTTAGCGAAAGCCCCCGTGGTTCCAGTTATTCTTAGGTATCCTTATGGTAGATTTAGTCCAGCATGGGATTCCATATCAGGGGTGAGGAATCGGCAATCCATTTGTTGAATAATATTTTGCCTCAATTTTCAGCTTGTTTAGTAGATTTGCTGGATGCTCGAGACATGCATTTTAAGATTTTGATAGAAACTTTTGCTGTATTGATTCTATATTTTTGTGTGTGGCTATTGAGAGTGGAGCGTATGATAAGAAGGCTTGGTTGATTGCAAAAGGATTTGTTCGTGGATTAGTCTCCCATCACCTTGTGCTTGCAATTTACCAGTAATATGTGAAAGTAAAATTAGGAAATAATATAATCTTCAAAAAATGATGTACAATGAATGTATAATCTACACCCTATGCACCTGTCTGGGACACTTGGACATGGACACTAGAAAATATCCCCTTATTCATGGGGATTTTAATTTAAATTCCTAAGAACATGGTTCTCCTAGTCATTGCCTATGGAATGATTTCTATTTGATGACTTTTCATTCAACCCACCAAATGAACATTACAATGTGGATTAAGCGTACGGGATGAACTGTACAAAATCTTAGGAATATTTGACCAGCACTAGATGTCATGGATTAAGAGAGTTTTTAAGTCATTCAGTTTTATTGTCATTGTAACTACACGGACATTGGCCACCCAATTTCCTCGTCCAGAAATCAGGATTGCCTGTTCTTCTGAAAGCTACTATTCTATTTGCATCTTCAGTAAATTTACAAATTTATAGTTTGTTAGATAACTCTTAATTTACCCACTTGCTTATCTCCCATTTTATAAAAATTTGCAGGTACGCCATGTTTGCTTGCTTCTTTGTCAATTCGTAAATCATCTTGAAGTGATCCATTTGCCTGTTTATTATCCTTCTGACCAAGAAAAGGAAGATCCCAAACTCTACGCCAGCATTGTACGGAAGCTAATGGCTACTGAGGTATGCTTGGTAACATTCTAGGACATACACACTCAAAGATGTACTAAAAGTTTACTACAGTTCGTATTTTAATATATGGATTTTAGAGTTTGTGCTGGATTTCATAGTTACCATCAAGTTTGAAAATCGAGGGACTGAACATACAATTAGCAAGGTCGTCAATGCTATATCGATCAAGATAAAATTATAGATGGCATCTAGGTGGTCTAAATGAACTTATCTGTCTACTGGTCCCGGTCTGACTGGTATTGTACCAACCAATTTCACATTGTGATCTACCTATTTGTCCTAAGATAACACGACTATGAAGTTGACTGCCTGTTTTACTTGAAATCGACACATTTTGAACTAGTATTTATCGTTGGACCTTGTGGAATGGTTTGACCTTTTGCCCCATGTTTAGACCATTTGCTGTTTGACAACTGTACAGTTTCACTCAAAAAAAAAAAAATCAGTGCGTTATGTTTAGGGCTCCCTATTACTGTTTCAAGTGAACTCCAATTTCATTTTGACTTTTTTCATTATAAAATTTTAGTGCCAACTTAACATTTTTAAGTGGCTTTATCACTTTGAGAAATTATCTCTTTCTGTTTCTATAGTTGTTACCTTATTTTATTTTGCACATGAACTCAATGCCAACTATTCTACATATCGACTTAACCAAATCTATTCAGAAGTTCTAATTCAGTATATTCATCACTAGGCCACATATAGCTCTTTTTATTGTTGACTAGTTATCCTTTTCTTTAAAAACACCAATTCACAGACTGACTGACCTTTTTGTTAATAAATCCTTGTTTGTCGCGTGTCTAATTGCCTGTTCACCTTCTCCAGGGAAATCTAACACTCTCAGATATCGGACTTGCGGAGAAACGAATCTACCATAATGTGCTGAATGGTAATAGTCTACCTCGTGTTTTACGTGAGAAAGATGATTGAAAACTATAGAACACCTATTGCAAGATCTGTATCGGTCAGTCGAGTCGGTTGCTCCGAATGTGATACTGCGTGTATCTGTGCCCATGGTGCTAATTATTTTCCCCTTTGTTTTTTAATGTTAATGGAAATTACTCTAAATCCTCTACTATTTAAATTTTTTAACCAATCTTGTGTTCCTTTGATTTCATTTCATGGTGTGAGGTGATCTTTGGGAGGCTGCACCACCAAAAACTAAATCATCTATTTGTTCTTGATGCAGGTATGTTTTTCCAAAGCTAATTGGGATTCTCTCCTTGTAGGTTTTTTCTTTCTTTCTTTCTTTTTTTTTTATAATCAATAGAAACAAAAATCGAAAAGTGAAAAATGACAACATTGCATTTATCGGTCAGCCCACCTTTCTCGCATCTACAACACAAAATAAAACTAAGATAAAAGAAAATCATTCGTGTCAAAGATCCATGGCAGTTCTTTTTCCCCCCTTCATATTTAGCAATTTTCTTCTTCTTTTTGGCTGTAGTATTAATTTTGTATATCAGTCATTAACAATTTTACATCACAACTTTGTGATAAAGAGTTATTAATTATAGCCTTAGGGATTTTTCTTCTTCCAAACTTTACTTTGAGAACGAGTAATTATGGAGATTTATTTGATGTGATTCTTAAATCATCGGAACCTTTTGTTTTCTTATATTGTGTTGCATATGAAGAAACAAAAATATGCTGAGAGAGACATCTTTTATCTTGTTTTTTTTTTCCATTGATTTTTCGGTAATAATTTTTTTTTTCTTTTCTATTGTGACAAATTTCGTCGATTCGTTTTTGCTTGATTTTGGCGAAAGGATTTGTTTTTCTTTCTTTCCTCTTAACTTGTCAAATAAATTATAAAAGCAAATCAAGGATGTAATTTAATGTATAAACTTTTTCACGCTGTAAAAAAAAATCTATATAACATTTGACCTAACATTGTGTGCAAATCAAGTTAGATGGTTCGTGTTTATAAATATACTTTCAAAAGAATAATTAAACATTAAATGTTAATAATTAAACATTAAAATGTTATATTAATATTTAAGTGAATTACTTTAGAAATATCAAATAAAAACTAAGTCGAAAAGAAATTTGTAAAAGAATATATATATATATATATATATATATATATATATATATATATATATTATATATATATATGATTTTGCTCTCCTGCGGACCGTGATGTGCGGACTTCTCGTGCGGATCAGACGCCTAGACTGATCAGGGAAGTCCTTGATCGGTCTGGCACCTCGATCGCGCACGCGGTCTGTACGAACGGTTTGTAGGAGAATAAAATTATATATATATATATATATCATTCAACCTAAAAAGAAGTTTTCTAAGTAGATTCAATTTGATCTTAAGTAAACAAACAGTCCTTTACAAACTTTTATTTATTTTATAATTGTTTTTCATTTACTATTTAAGTTTTAAATTAAAGGGAAAAATTAAGAAGGTTTTTTTTAATATACTCTTTTATTTTTCATCGAAAGAGTGTCTATCTTGTGATAGTAGTTTTTACCTTTTAGAATTATTTTTATTTTTCATGTTGTAATAATTATGAGTTTATAATTATTGTACAATTATAGTATTTGTTTAATAACGGTTAAATAATTACAATCATTATGATTTTATAATTGTTATGAATTATAATATAGATATTTTAATTCTGAGTAATACTAATAATATTTTTTTTAGAGCTTCACACGTTTTTATTCTGATTAATACTAATAATATTTTTTTAGATCCGTCAAATCTTCATTTTATGTCAACTAATCCTGAATGATTAGTTCGATTCAATAAAAATTTTTTACTAGTCATCCAAATAATAACAATAACATTGTGTTTTAACAGTATATATAATCATTATGAATACTTAATTTTTAATTAACATTGATTAATATTATATTATATTAATATTTTAACTTTTATCCATACTAATAACATTGAAATGTAACAATTAATAACTATCACAATGCCAGTATTTTATCTCTAGTTCACATTTATCTAACTATAAATCACAATTGGTTTCTTTTAATAAATGAAAGAGGGGTGATCACTGATAAAAAGATATGTCCTTTTGATTTTTATCCTAAATTAAAACTATGATATTGAATTTAATTCAGCTCAATTGATAAAAATTCAATCTAATAAACGAACTGAAAATTTAAATTGATGAATCAGATTTGAATCCAATGAACTCAAACCAACTTTGTCATATTTTCAATTCATTTGCTTTAACTAAATCCACTTAGCTCGATTTGGCTACCTGAAGCATAAATTTCCAGCGAGGTCTTTCATAACGATCTTTGCAAAATAAAGAAATCAGATGGACAAGAACACAGCAATCTAACAGACAACTCAAGATTTCATAACGATGTTTGCAAAACAAAAAAATCAGATGGATAAGAGCAGCAACCTTAACAGATAACTCAGATTTCATCAACTTGGTCATCTTCTACAAATTACTAGGCAACAAAAAGAAGGCACAAAGTGCTGGCCAAGGGGAACCCAAAATCATGTTCCCTAACCATCCCAAAGAGGGGAAAAAAAAATAAAGTCAACGTCAACCAACACTAGCTAACCAAACTACATTGTTCAACAAAAGTAGTAAACAAGTGAAATGCAATGGCCATATTGCTTAAATAGATGGCGAAGACTAGTTTTCGCGTCGATAATACATCTATTCCTCGTCTACTTTGAGATGATGAAGTTTAGACTCCAATTCGCCTTGATCCTCCTCGTCTTCAGCATCGCCATACTCTTCCCCTTCCTCCTCGCCTTCGGGATCATTATCGTCCAATGGCCCGAGCACATCCTCTGAGTTTTTCCCATTCTTTAATATTTCCCTAACCTCGTCGATGCCCTCGTCCGGGATAAAATTTCCGTTTATGTTCAGCAGCTTGAAGTCTGGCTTTTTTGACACTGCTTGTGCCAAGCATCTCGCCCCTGCCCTCCTTATCATGTTGCTACTAATGTCAAGTTCCTCGAGTTGAACACGATCGTCTTCCAATGCTTTGCCGATGACAATTGCGCCCTGGTCCTTCAGTTCGTTCTCGGACAAAATGAGTTTCCTGAGCGATTTCTTGGCAGTGATGCAATCAACTAATGCTGAGGCAGCTTTAAAGTGATATCATTCCCGCCGATGTCCAAGACTTGCAAAGAAGGTGCGAAATTATTCAGCGCATTCACAATGGCGATAGCCCCTTCGTCCTCCAAGTTGAGATAGCTAAGGTAGATTTCCGTGACATGAATGAGCTTTTCGAGTGCCTTGCTAAGGGCTATCCCTGCGTCGACACCAAAAATATTATCACGGAGATCGATCTTCCTTAAATGAGTGCAAGTCTCCAAGCCTTGGCCAACTCGATTCCACCGTCCGAGCCCACCCTTGTCGATGAGCATCTGAAATCCTCCAACAATGGAGAACGTTTAAGAAGTTCAGAAATAGCAATCGCGCCCTCATCTCCGGTCATATTGTTGTGGAAATGGAGCGTTGTAAGCTTGTCAGTTGAAGGAATTAACTCACACACAGCCTTTGCAGCTTCCTCAGAGATCCCATCATTCATCAAGTAAAGCTCCTCCAAACAGTTTTGTGATTTTAAAAGTGCACCGAATGCTCGAACGCCCTTCTCGCCTAAGGCATTGTCAGACAGGTTGAGATATCGGAGAGCAGCGCCTTCCAGAGCCAAGGAGAATATCTTCATGACTTCGAGAGCTTCATCCTCCGGCCTTCCGGCGACAAAATCTGACAGGTTTACTTCTGTCAGTTGCTCTTTAAGAGATGTCAGAATAGGCGCTGCAACACGAGCTGCATCGATACTGAAGCTTCGATTGCTTAAGCAAATTTTGCTGTATGAGTTTCCTTGGACAGTTAGCGGCCTGAAAAGCTCCCTGACCTCTTCCACCTCGATAAATGCCCTTTTCCCACTGGATATGTCAAACAGAGTCTCAACAGGTTTTGCGAGCCCACCGACCACAGTGGCTTCTACATCTTTGGCTCTAGGGCCTGTTTTAAGAACTTCCAACATGAGCTTGCTAGTTTGCTTCGCGTAGAACTGAACTGCAGAGCTTCCATCGCCGTCAGGTTCATTCTGAAAATGTTCACTCGCGGCAACGAAGCATTCGCCTTCAATGCGTTTGGCATTCTCATAGGCCTCTTCTTTGCTCAACAGACCGTACTTCCTGGAGAGGAATGTTTCCGAGGAGAGGTTCTTCGTCATCTTGTCCACAAGCATTGCTCTGGTGTTTGCGCTGGGAGGCCATAGTTTAATGGAGAATGTGCGAGCTTGAAACTCTTGAGCGGTATCCATACCGAACAATGAAGCTCTGTCTACAAGTTACTGCAATGAAATAAATACAGTACAATAGTTACACAAGCAAGAAAAACCATATCCAAAGAAACAAAAAAAGAATCGAGAGTACAAATATGTGAGCCGGAATCATGGGAAAAGAGCAAACAAATGTTGGAGAATGGTGCAAAAAATAGATAATTTAGCCGAATACAAAGGAAAAAAAGCAATTTTTTTGTATCTGAATGCTATAGTTTTCATAAAAGACGATCGCTTAAACTCGAGGATATACTTAAGCTAACTTTTAACTAACTTTATCTAGTTTCAAAACTTCAAACAAATTCCTTGGCACTGTGCTACATTGTTCTCTGCAGTAAGCTCATCATAATAGAAGGAAATTCATACATTTACGAGAGTAATAATCAAGGCACATCTTATCAAGGTGAACTCTGATGTTCATTAAAACATGTTAATAATTCATTAACACGGACAAGAATTCCGAAATAAACAATGAGAATCAATCAAGTAACTAAACTATTCAAATAATTGACTCTTCAAATTATTTTTTGTGCCCAAGAAGTGCCATAAAATCAGATACCAGACCAAACAAATAATAAATAAAAAATGTGTCTACCATGAGCATGAAACTTAAAGAGAGCAAGCTTTCTATAAGCTCGATCGTGTCATGTCATGATACAAGTTCGGTCGAATAAACTGTTCTTGGGAACACAATAGCAAATAGACAAGCCTTAACCATCTCAAACTCTTTATTCATCAATTTATGTCAAGAGACAAATCTCAAGCTTGCACAAATGATAACACATTAAGAGGAATAAATAGAAATTAAATTAATTGAAAAGAAAAACTATTACAATCTCTAAGACTTTGACATCGAAACCTCATTTGCTACAACGACAATTATTATGACTAGTAAACTGACATTACTTTTTTCTACCATTCCCACAAATCAAAAACCTCAAACTCCTACTGGCCTGAAAGATGTTCTCATTATATATCAGGAGTACTTTCCGGAGATCACATAAGAATAGAACTGAATATGCTGACTTTGTACAAAGTCAATACAATGAATTGGAGTATAAAGTTGGATCATTTAAACATGACAACTCCATCAAGGAAATGTACAAGTCTCAGATTGAACACCCCAATCTACTGTTGGCCTGAACAATGTTATCATTATATTTTCTGTTCAAAAAAAAAAAAAAAAAAAAAAAAAAAAAAAAAAAATGTACAACTCTCAGATTGAACACCCCAATCTACTGTTGGCCTGAACAATGTTATCATTATATTTTCTGTTCAAGAACACTTTGTACAAAGCCGATACAATGAACTGAAGTATAAAGTTGGATCATTTAGAGCTAATCAAGGACATGTACCACTCTCAGATTTAACGAAGCAACACTAGTGACAATGATGTGCTTGGTTTAACGAAGAAAAAAAAAGGAAAAACCTCTATACCTACACAGGAATTCTAAAAGAATCAATACCAGTGCACTATTCCGTGTTCACCAATTAGATCATTCAGTAACAAGATTTCAAGGGGAAAAAACACATTTTTATGCTTCCGAGCAAGAAGTGAGTAACAGAGAACAATGGGAAAAGCGATGACAGTTGGGAAAAATGAGACCCGATGAAAAAAAGCGCAAAGAAGAGAGAAAAGCGTTCGGGAGTTGTGATTCTTCGCCAGATCAGAAGAAGAAAAACGCACCTCGGTCGAAGCCTGGTCTGGGCCGCTGGCGAGCGACGGCGATCGCTAACTTGGGACCGGCGTGGAGTGGAAGGAGAGAAGATGGCGGCGTCGTCGGGTAGAAGCAACCGATGGGAGTAATCCTGACGCGATTAGGGTTGGTACGTGGGCTCTTGGTTGGCCCTTTTTAATTAAAATGGACAAAATTCAATTTTTTTAAATAAAAAAGTATTTAAATAGAATTTTATTTTATATTATTATACTTAATTAAAAATTAAATGAAGATTTAATTGAGCAAATTTTCCAAAATGAAATTGATAGTCTCCACCTTATAAAATTTTTGCAATACACTCTGATGAAATTAACAAAATAATTTTATATGTTATTTTTTTTATTAATATAAAAGAGTAAAAATTCAGTATATATTATAAAGATTTGAGTATAAATTATTTGATATTAAGTACTAATATGAGTAATGATTGAGAGAGTGAATTTGGGAGAGTAAATGGGAGAGTGAATGATGTGTAGCTAATGTGTACATGTTCGATCGCCGATCGGACACAACCGATGACCTCTGATTGCCGTCCCGAATCAAACTATGTCCTAAGAAGATGGTGAACCCGGCAGGGTCACCGGTAATTGAGATCTCGCCGGATTGACGGTGAATGCGACGAGATCATAATTGCGGCGATTCCCGATGAGTTCACCGATCTTCTTAGGACATAGTTTGATTCGGGACGGTGATCAGAGGCCGTCGGTGGTGTCCGATCGGCAATCGGACGTGTATACAATAACTGCCACGTCATTCACTCTCCCAAATTCACTCTCCCTATCATTTTTGAATATAAAATTTCGATAACCCCTCATATGAAGATTTTGATGCAGTGGTCCCTTCATCATGATTTTGATACAACCTCACATACTTAAATTTTTAAATTTTATATTCAATTTTTTTTCAAATAATACTAAATCTAAATCAATTCATATTTACATTTTTATAATGTATACTGAAAATTTTACTATATACTGAAACATGCATATTCAATTTTTTTCAAATAATACTTAAATTTCTTAAATTAGTACTCAATCTCAAATAATTTATATTTAAATCTTTACCATGTATACTGAATTTTTACTATTTTATACTGATAAAAAATACACAAAATCACCTTGTTAATCCCATCAGGTTGCGTTTGGTTAGTTTGTTTTTCATTTTCATTTTCTATAGAACATGTGATTTGCTGGAAAACACGTTTGGTTTGTATTTTCCAGTCTTGTTTTTCAGAAAAAGATATAATATTTTTTAGAAAATTAAAGAATAAAATAAAATCATTTTCCAGAAAAATGAGAAAATATAATTTTATGAAAAATAAAAATAGAAAATAGAACAAACCAAATGCCCCCTAAATTTCAATTTAGGGAGTTTTCATCAATTTTTCATTAAAAGAACGCTATTAATTATTTTTACATCCGAAGAGAATTTTTTTTTAAAAAATAAAATTAAAATAGGACTCATTATATTTTTTATATAAATTTATCATTATTTTAGTCAATTCGATCGGGTGTGGACCCTAGACGGCGTGCACCCCTTAGATTTAGAGCATCTGTATTTAAAATAGATATCCCGTGTAAATCTCAGAGTCTCTACTAAATATAGACGCTTGAAATTCAATATATATATTTTTTTTAAAATTTAAGGATTTACAGCATATTATGTTATATTTAGTATTACGGCTTCGCCGTTTGCTTTACTAGTTAAAATGTTATTTTAATTAGATTATTATTTGGAAAAACAAAATCAAAATACACAAAATTACTATTATAAAAATTAATTACATGGCCGAATAATCAGATCTTGAAAGGATATTTGGAACATTTTTTTTTCCACCCCCACGAGCATAGTTAAAATGATAAGAGATTGATAGATTACCACTAGAAATTTTGAATTCGAGTTACGGGACTAGTGAAGTGTAAATTCCTATATCCTATATAAAAAATCTCTCCCTCCTCAATCTCTCATTTTTTCAATCATCGTAATTTATTTCCGCCTTGTTAATTCTAAGACGGAGTGATGGGAGCACTGAAAGCAAATCTTTTGTCACTTTTTTGAATTTTTTTTTGTCATAATTTTTTTTTTTATCCTTGGACTTGACCATATTTTGATTACATTTTTTTAATCAAATACAGAAAACAAAATCGAGCCTCGACTATTTACTTGATCCACAAATACAAAGAGTTCGAATTGAATTACAAGTATCTTCCTTTACGTGCTCCACCTCCAAAGTCTTGTAATGAGTTGGTAGAGCCCCCGGAGGAAGGGATTATTAAGTCTTTAGTAATAAATCAGAAATTTAAAATTTAAAATTCAACTATGATGTATTATCAAAAAAATTTTTTCTTGAATGGATAGCAAATCTGAGAATATTGATTATTAGGATGAGCCTTATGTACACTTTTCCGATGTACCCTAACGTTCAATGAAAATTTTTTATGAAATCGAACCGGTCATTTTAAATTTGACATTATCTGAGTTAGTTAATCATTTTTTAAGAGAGAGTTAGTAGTTCATCAGCTCTTGCACCATTTAATTATAGTAAAAAATGATTATATTCACCATAGATATTTTCCACAAGTTCATTTCTAAATTATACGAAGAAAAATAAATCACGAAATCATCTAATTCCGATAACAAGACTTGTTCCAATAAGGCCATGGCAGAACTTTGGTGCCAATTATGGAGGTACCATATTAGGATCTTCCAATTGGTTTTCTCTAAAAATCATTATTATGCCTTGAAACTCCTATAGTATTAGGTGAGGGATCAAATATATACAGTGGTATGATTCTAACATAAGACAATTCTTAACCCTTATGGTGCGTAGCGTTTGATTAGGTAGGGGGTTATCCTTGATAATATTGATTATCCTTGATAATATTGACTATCCATCCAAAGTTATCAACGAAAATCTTATTTGGTTTAGATAATCAACGATTCCCAAATAATAATCGATGTTCGACACGTCAGTAAAAAGGTAACTCGGAATCGAAAAACCTTAGAAAAGTATAATTTTTCTTGAGCCTGAGATTATGAAATTTATTTTTTTTAAATTATCCTCCAATATTTATATTTAAGACAAAAATAACCATCACAATTTATTAAATTTCAGAGACATTATTTGCGGCCGACACGACGGCCGACGATGACGGCCGACGACGACGGCCGACGATGACGGCCGACGACGACGGCCGACGATGACGGCCGACGACGACGGCCGACGATGACGGCCGACGACGACGGCCGACGATGACGGCCGACGACGACGGCCGACGACGACGGCCGACGACGACGGCGACGACCGACGACCGACGACCTACGTGGTCTATTTTCTTTCCGTTTTTATTTCCCTGTCTGGTATTTATTTTTTTCATCTGGTATCGTCATGGAAGATTTTCATTTATCTTTTATTGGGTCGTTACATTCGATTTAGAATTATGTTGAAGTTTCTTTTATATTTGAACTTTCTGTTAGTTTTATTTCTGTTAAAAGACATTAACGGTTTACGATGTTTAAGTTTATTTTATATTTATCATTCTTATTAATATAAACTGTGTGGTTGTGTATTTATTTTTCAGTTACGATAACTGAGCCATCTTAATGTTGAGATGTGATATATATATTTATCCCAACTTGTTCGTCGTACAGGAGAAACGTTGCCCGATTTTCGAGCAAATATGAGCCTCTGAGAGCGTGATAGGTCGAAATTCGATAGAAAATTTTAGGGGGCGTTTGGTTTGCATTTTCCAGTCTGTTTTCCATTTTCATTTTCTGTAAAAAATGCGGTTTTCTGGAAAACATGTTTAGTTTGCATTTTCGAGCTTTGTTTTCCAGAAAAAAACATAGCGTTTTCTGGAAAACTGGAGAATGAAAAAAAGTCATTTTCCAGAAAACTAGAAAATACGGTTTTCTGGAAAATGAAAATGGAAAATGACTCAAACCAAACGCCCCCTTATTATCTTTGTGAATTCCCACCTACGTACTTATCAATTTAAATTCTTGTTATACTTCCTCTCAACAATGTGGGTCAATTATAATAGAGTTGTTAATGTGACGGTATCACGTTTAATGTAGCTCAATTCTTATGGGGTCTGGCCTAGTGTAGGCAACTGGGCCCTTATAAGTTTCCCTCGTAGACATGAACGACAAATATTTAAATTGGAAGAGAATGATAAAAAAAACTTAGAATAACAATAATAAATTCATATATAATAGGAAGATAGTGTTTAATGGTGCAGAAAAATCTATATATAATAAAGTTGATGATGGAGGTTAGTAAAGCATTCAAATTTATTAAAGAACTAAATAAAAAAATACAAATCAGAGAACTAAATAAAAAAATATAAGGCGAGAGAATAAATAAAATAATAAAAACAATGAATTAAATGTCATTATCATCAACAAATTATATTTACCCCAACTATTTTTGATCAACTAGAAAAATAAAAATTCAAAGGGAATAGAATCATACCAAAATAGATTCAACTCCTATATGTTTCCAAGGAATGGATAAAAATTCTACAAAATCATATTGTCAATGTAAATTCTCACTTCATATAAAGATATATATTACACAAACAAAAGACCATTTGATACACAAAGCTTTTGCTAATGTAGAATCTTTGAAAAATGATTGAATCATATTAGATTTATTATACACAGTCTTATCTTGCGGGAGACTATTTTCGGATTCAAACTTGTAACCCCTAATATTACACTAACATTCAGATATAGTTCTAAGAATATGAAGGAAAATAACTTTACCTCTGAATTATATTTTTCCTGACACTTTAAGCGATGATAGAACAACGAATATGAGCCACAAAGAAATGAAGAATGCCGACGTCGACCAAGCCCACAGCTTCGGCCCACCGAGTTCGGCTCCGAAGATGAGGCGCCGAAGAACAAGAACAGCAATGCAACAAGCTGAAGTCACAAAGAACACCAAAAGAGAGAAGCTGAGGCCGGCTGCGTTCTGGATGTAGAGTGGTTCTTGGTAGGCGAAGAAGTTGTAAGTTGTGTTTATCAGCCAAGGAATGCCAATGCCGACATATATGTTCACTGAATTGCTGCAAGAAAAAGAATGGAAAAATAAAAATTACAAAGAAGTGAAAGAACAAATGATAAAAAGAATGAAAAGTCAATTTCTTGCAAAATTCGAGTCAAGTAGTGCAAAATGTCAGCTAAAAGTAGACTTGAAACAGAAGCAAAGCCAATTTCCAGCTTATTATCGAAGACCGAAGAGTGTTAGCTCGGGTAAAACTATCTTAAGTCTAGACCGAATGTCGTGAACTGGTCAAGTATTGTGAAAACTAATCAAACATGGTTGAGTCGCAATAGAAACAGTTTTGTCATGAATGATTGGCATGACCTTTATAATACTTGATACCGGATCAAAATTAAACAAGATAACTAAGTGACGCAAGTAAAAAATCTTAAGCTTGTAGTAGATCTATTGTTATGTTTTCAAGTACATCGATGTGAGGAGAATGGAACCTGCAAGTGATGTTAGCAATGGCAGAATCTGCTGTTACTTGGCGCTCAGCGGCAATCTTGCTTGCGACTAAATCAGGCCACGAGGTTCCACCAGCTAGCGCAGTAAAAGCTATGACATAAGGATTTATTCCTACAAGAAAAAAAAAATCAGAAACAATGAGTATTCTTGCAAAAAACACAGATAAATTGTGATATGCAGGCGATTCATTGTGACAAAAGGAAGAAGAAAACCTGTCACACAGCTTATGCCTTCTGTGAGCTTGGTAACCACGTAGGCTATCCCACTTATGAAAATGAGAGATCCAATGAATGCTACCCATCCATGAGCAATTTGATATGGTGGCACAAAAGCAAATAATAATTTCCAAGGCATTAGGGTTAATTTCCAAAGAATCATTGTAGCCCACGAGTAAAAGGTATCCGTCTTCTTGGATTCAATGCTAGTGAACTGCAAGTCAGAATAAAAGATATTAGATTAAAAAATAGAGAAAAATGGATATTATCAAAGGTAAAAGAGTAATATTAGGAACAAATTGTTAGTGCCCCGGGTGATTTTGGTGTGATCAACCAAGTTAGGTTAGGTCCTGTTGTGGTTTATGATCCCTCTGTCTAAGTGTTCAGGAACTTAGGAGTGGAGGAAGTCAAGCATAAGACGCAGTGGAAGAGAAGGATTGCACGAGGAAGTGAGCCGACAGGCTGGGTGTATCCGAGGGACACGGAAGCCGCGGAAGGGTATACCGTGGAGCGAGAAGGACGTGCGCAACGTCCGAGGGAGAGAAGCAGGAAGGAAGGACGCTCGAGGGGCGAAGGGCCAGAGTCGGGTTGGGTGATCCTAACTCTGGTTGGCCAAAAATCACCTAAGAAGACCCACTGGAGATTGGTAGCAAGTTGCTGACCAAAACTCAATCGGGCGCCCCTATGGTAACAGGCGCCCGAGAGCAAAGTTTATCCACCAGCTAGCTGTTTGCGAACGTTGTGCACTGGATAACGCACAAGCCACATGTCAGGCGCCCACAACCACTCGGGCGCCCCTATAGTGCACATCAGCAAACGGATAGAACTGACCGGGGCTATAAATAGGCCCCAGAACTCAATTCCAGATCATCTATCAACTGCATACGAATTGTTTCTTATTTTCTTCTGTCTTGTGCTACAAAGTCTGTAAAAGGCTTCTCCGCCAGAAGGAGGTTTTGAATGTGAGCTTCAATCGTCTTGGATTAGCAACCACCTAGGTTGCAACCAAGTAAATTTGTCTTAGCCCTTTTACTAGTTCAAGTAGTTTATGTTTATTTTAATTAATTGTTGCAACTAATCTGGAATCTTTGTGAGCCGCACAAAAGACAGCGGCAATTCACCCCTCCCTCCCCCACCCTTGTCAGTCCACCTCGATCCGACACAAATCCACATTTTAAGCATTTATTTAGGCCACAATAGTTTCCGTGTCAAGAATGTGGATAGATGCTGGGAATGTTGATAAAACAACCATTATAACTATGCTCAAGCATCTCAATAGTAAGCATCTAAAACATTGTCGAATTTAGATCATTACGTTGCTGGTGGAACTCTTGTTTGACATCTTAGTTGCAAAAGGCCAAAAGATCAACTAGATAAGTCTATTCTATTGAGATATGAACAAGCAATCTCTTAAAATATGAGAAAAGATTCACTCTCCTCGAGCAACATTGACAGTTAATTATCAGCACTGTAATACATAACTATTTCAGTTCTCAAGAAAGAAAATGAAGAAAACAATTTAGAATATTTGAGGTACTAAGTGACATTACCATTAGTGCATCAAGAAATTGTTGGCTCCAAACGGAGAAGACATTCTCTCTGTTTCTATAATACAGTACATCTGTTGATTCTCCCATATCCTTATCTGAAATGCTTTTGTACTCCAAATCTGCATCAGTTATCCATTCTTTTTCAAAAATATCCTGTACTACTAATAATATGTGCATGCTTTCTCCCATGTGAAGTGTGCAATTGGATGAAAAGTTATGCAGTTATGCTTAAGTTTACATGATCAAGGTCTGTTAGCAGACCAGTGTTAATAATATAAATGAATAGATTGGTCTTTGCCTAATAGCTCGAGCTTTGGAATAATTGGTTCCTAATCAAATTTAACATAGTAACACAGCAAGGTGTCGGGTCCTGTTTACTTTCCTGCTTGTGTCAGTCATATACACTTTGTTAGCTTACATATTAGGTTTGGGCTAAGCCAAATCTAGTCCAGTCCAGTTTGCTCACCCACAAGGAGAGGGTTGTGAATGTAAACATATAAATTGCTCTCTCTTTTAACACAACTAAAGTTTTGGGACAAGACAGTTAGTCTATTAAATTATACCTTCCTGTCACAGTTCAATAATGCAAACCCAAGGATATATAAGAACATAAGAATTTCTATAAATATTATGCTAGTTCGCACTTCCTTCTTCCCTATTGATCCATGATGGTGTAACGTCTTTTCAAAGGAAATCAATTGTGCTCAAACTCAAATTACTAGGCGCCAAGACTATATATCATACTATAGGAATTGATTACCTAGAATGTCTGCCTAAAGCCAGCATTTAACAGCTGAAAGATATTGATTTAATTAGCTAATCATTCTTATCAGATATTTCGTGTGATAGATACTTAAAACAATAGCTGGAAGTTAAAGAAAAATATTACTGACAGAGTATATCACAAACATTTACCTGAGGCGGCCTGAGATGTGTGAATGTCGAATATATCTACAACACCATCATCTCGTGATTCACTAACCTGAATTATCTCATTGCCGTCAGTATGTGACTCATTGCTGAACACAGTCTCATCTTCTGGAACCCATTCTTCTGGCCTCTCGCTTCTTCCCCTGATCAGAGAAAGTTGGCTTGGTAAAGATGAACATATTAAGCTTTAATTTGGTTAACAATATTATTTTACAAAAAATTGAGAATTAAGATGTCTGACAAATAGATAAAAAGTTTTCTACACCAATTTATAAGAATAAATGCAGTCTACATTGTTATTCGAATTATGGATGTAATACAGTAATCAATGATACTATAAAACTTTGAAAAGAAGTATTGTTTGGGAAATCAATTTGGTTTCATGCAGGAAGATCAATTATGTAGCCAATCCCAAATAGTTGAGATTAACATGGCTTGATCATGATGAAAAATGAACATAGAAAATTCAAAAACAAGGAGATAAATGCTCACAGAGGTATTGACAAATATGGCCATTGTTTGTCTTGAGCATATGCATGAACCAGCAGCAACCCAAATTGCAGGACTGTTAAGAAGGCCTCGGAAAGGGTAACCATGTTTGGTGTCCAGACCTGCAATTGATAAACATTTTAACTGATGAACGTCTTAAATAATCAACAATGGAATGTGTAAGTACCATATGTAAGTTTTGATATGGTTAACCGAGTCAAGTTAGGTCTTGTATTTTGATGTCTTGTGTCTAAGTGTGCAGGATCTTAGGAGCATAAGAAATCGAGCGGAAAACGCAACGAGCGAAAAGGATGATACGTAAAGGGAGCCGACGGGCTCGGTGCATCCGAGGGACGAAGAGCTGCGGAAGAGTACACCGGTGGACGAGAAGGATGTGCACGCGTCTGAGGGACGAGAAGCCGGGGAGGAAACCTACTCGAGAAGAAAGCCGGAGTTGGGTTCGGGTGAACTCAACTCTGGACGGTCGAAACATCACCCAAACAACTGAAAGTCAAAGAATGGTCATGGAGGTTGACCATTCTAGGCGCCTGGAACGATTCCAGGCTCCCTAACTCTAGGGCCTAGATCGTTTCCAGACGCCCTAACTCCAAGCGCGCTGTTGTGCAGACCGTTGCGATGCGGATAAAACTTATCCGCATTGAGGCGCCTGGATTCAATAGAGGTGTCTGGATTTGCCACATCAATAAACGGTCACTTTTGACCAGGATATTATAAATAGAGCCCTGAACCCGGTTGTAAAAAACAACACTCATATTCACTTTCTGTACTTACATTCTGAGTTTTGAACGATTGTAAAGGGCTTCTCTGCCTTCAACGAAGGAGTATTCTTAGTGAGCTTTATTTGTCTTGGATTAACAACCACCTAGGTTCTAACCAAGTAATTCCCGTGTCCCTTTATTTTTATGCATTTATTTGTTAATTAATTAAGTGTTTGTCCTTGCTAAACAAAAGCAAGAGAAAATGGTAACTCTGATTGCAGGGCTATTCTAGCTGGCCGACCCGGACCTACAATTGGTATCAGAGCCCAACCGCTTTAGCAGGGCTAACCGCAGCCTAAAGCAACAAGGCGATGGTCGAATCAAGCATCTACCCGCCAAAGTTCGAGGAAGAGTTCGTGTTATGGAAACATCGTATGGAGGTATTTTTCAAAACTGATTTCAATATTCTATTAACAATTAAATATGATTTTGAAGCACCCAAGGATAAAAACAGAGAAGAGCTCGAAGAACACCACTAGATTGAAAAACAGCGTGACGAGTTTATGGCAAACTGTAAGACCGAGTTCCACCTTTTAAGCGTATTGCCAGCTGAGGAATTCGAAAGAATCGGCACGTACAACTCCACTAAAGCCCTCTGGCATCAAGTGTTGGAACTTCACGAAGAACCAAAAGAAGCATAATCTCACTCCTCGATGGATACCGACTCTTCTTCAGAAGAATCTGAGACCGAAGAAACTTCAAACTAGCCCAAATAGCAGAATAAATACCAGATGACGACAAAGCCTCCTCGGAAGAGAGCAACGATGAAGGGGGAACTTCAACCTATGACCCCAACATGGTAAGTGAGGTATAGAACCTTCCCTCCGAGCAGTTATACGAAGGTATTAAAATGATGTCTAGAACCTTATATAAGACTAGGTTAAAATATATGACACCAAAGAAAGAATTTGCATGCTTACTAAAAGAACATGAATAACAAAAAGAAAAATTGAATAAAGTTTTAACTAAAAATATGAAATTAAAAAGTAAAATAGAAACATTAGAAAAGTATCATGCATGCTCAAATTTCTTACAATCTCCAAAAGAAAATTTTAAATATAACGGTGAGCTTAATTGGTATATTAAACCAAAAGGGTCAAATTGTAAAAATACCAAAAAGTTGTATTCCAAGGAAATTTTTGATAAACCCAGTAGGAAATAATTTATATTGGTTCCAAAATCTTGCTTAGCCAATTAAACTTATTAGCATGCTTAAATTTAATGATTTTTGGGCAAGGTTGTCAAGTGCGAGCTCCTACGTAGGAACGGTCAAAGGATACAAGAATGAAAAGCGTGGGAACAAAGCACGGAACGGAAGTTCCTACTAGACTAGACAGATCCTTTCATACAAATATATATATGTGTATATAACAACACAAATATACAAAAGTGATGATAATTGATATAATAATGTACTACTACTTGAAATCTTCAATTAAAAATGCATCAAGTATTCAAGTCACAAACAAACCATAAGTTTTTGACATAATTTAAAACTAACACATTAAAGAACACAACTCCAATCCAAATACTAGAATTACATGACATCTAAACTAACAAATCTATGGGATTATGATCATCATATTCATCAATATCTTCTATATGATCTTCTCCTAGATTTAGGGTTGACTTTAGGGTCGGGTTCCAAAATTTTGGGCCAAAAGCAGGGGCGCTCAGTGCGTAAGGAGCGGCCGCTCCTAGTGCTCTTGCGTGCTTGAACGATGCTCCCACGTCGGCGGCCAAGAACGCACCAGACAACAGGAACGAGTACGATGGATCCTCTTGGGTTCGTAGGTGTGCACACTCCTACGTGCTTTGACGCGCTCCTGACAACATTGTTTTTGGGTTTAATTGCTAGAATTGAATAACTTGTGCTTTTCTTTTGAAGGCATGTTTGACTGGATTTAATGTTTTAATTTTTTTTTGTAGTAGACACAAATCTTATCTATTCAAAGAAAATTTTTCAAAAATTTTTGCGTTAGATAATTTTTTATGAAATTTTGATCGAAAATCAAATTTCTTAATTTAAAACTATGTCAAACATTAATTTTGGAAATCCAAATTTTTTAGAAAGTGACCATTATATTTTAACTATTCAGAAAAATTATCAAGAATTTTTGAAGTCAAAATTCATTTTTTAAAGATTTATTTTCAATAATTTATACTTCTGTAAAGAAAATAATATTTATTATGCAAAAAAAAGATATTTTTTCTGAAAATTTTTACATAGTTAGATTTGAAATTTTGACACCCTGACAACAATTTATAGAATTTTCGAATCGATAAAAAATTTTCTATGGATTTTCTATTGAAAAATGAGTTTTTAAATTCAAAATTTTTGGAAATAGATTTTGGTCGAATCCAATTTTTTAGTAAATCTTAGTTAGATTTCACAAACTCAGAAAATTTAGCAACTTATTTTGCCTAAGAAATCTATTTTTATGGATTTATCTTGACAAAACTACCATTTTTGTTAAAAATAATTATTTTGAGAAAAAAACAGATTTTGCATGAAAATTTTAGAAATCTTAGATGGATGTTTAACTCACCCTTAGAAATCTTATTAGTCTTTCTTCTTTAACCCTATTTTTGATGTGATCAAAGCCTCACGAGGGTTAAGTTAAAGGGGAGGTTTATTTGCAAACTTTTTGCTTGTAATTAATTGCAAAATTATTATTGAACTTGATTGCATAATTAGTTATTATTGCTTTCATAAACAAATTTTATTTTTTGGTTATTACTCTAACATAACTCAGGTTGATGCACATCAAAAAGGGAGAGATTATAAGTACCCCGAGTAGGTTTTGATGTGGTCAACCGAGTCAAGTTAGGTCCTATTGTGTTTTGATGCCTTGTATCTAACTGTACAGGAACTTAGGAGCACAAAAATCTAGCGGAAGATGTAGCGAGCGAGAAGGATGGCACGGAAGGAGTTGACGGGCTCAGTGTATCGGACGGACAGGAGTTACGGAAGAGTATACCGGTGGATGAGAAGGACGTTCGTGGCGTCCGAGAGACGAGAAGCCAGGAGGAAGCCTGCTCAAGGAGAAAGCCAAAGTTGGGTTCGGGTGAGCACAACTCTGGATAGCCGGAACATCACCCAAATGATTGAAAGTCAAAGGATGTTCAACATGGATGATTCTAGGAGCCCTGACTCTAGGCACCTCTATTCAATAAAGGCGCCTAGATCGCCCAGTAGCCGTTGCGCAGATCGTTGCGATGCGGATAAAACTTATCCATATTGAGGCACCTGGATTCAATAGAGGCGTTTGGATTTGCCACATCAGCAAATGATCACTTTTGACCAAGACGCTATAAATAGAGCTCTGAACCCAGTTGTAAAAAACAACACTCATATTCACTTTCTATACTTACATTCTGAGTTTCGAACTACTTTCATGTAAAGGGCTTCTCCGCCTTCATCAAAGGAGCATTCTTAATGAGCTTTATTTGTCTTGGATTAATAACCACCTAGGTTATAACCAAGTAATTTTTGTGTCCCTTTACTTTATTTTTATATATTTATTTGTTAATTAATTAAGTGTTTCTAAACAAAAGCAGGAGAAAGTACTAACTCTAATTGCAGGGTTATTCAACCCACCCCCCCCCCCCCCAGCTGGCCAACCCAGACCTACACACACAAAAAAATATAGTGCATTGGCACATGGTTTTTCATGGCATGAACAATAGCATCAGATCGTGAATTATATTCAATAATAGATAGCAAAATACTACCATTAACTATCCACACTTAGCTACTTTGGTAAGGTGTAATCTGCTTTGTAATGTAATCAGGATTACATTACAAGATTGATTACTGTGTTTGTACAGTTTTAAACTATAATGTAATGTAATCTGTATTACAAAAGCTAGTAAAAGTATTGTAATCTGGATTACAAGCCAACAACATGTAATCTGGATTACATTACAGGCTCAATTACATTACAAACTGGATTACATTACCCGTAACCAACGCAACCTTAACTTTAATTGCAGGGTTATTCAACCCCCCCCCCCCCCCCTAGCAGGCCAACCCGGACCTATACAATGAAAATATAGTGCATCGGCACATGTTTTTTCATGGCATGAACAATAGCATCAATCCTGAATTATATTCAATAATAGACAGCAAAATACAACCATTAACTATCCACACTTAACAGTGACTCTTTCTCCCCCAAAAGGAGCATTTCTCTCAAAGCCAAGTATGTCTTAAGCATAGGGCCAATTAAGTACAAAAAAATATCAGTTGCAAATGAAGTACCTGTAAGATTATGTAGAGCCAAACATATGCCCAAAATGACCAGAACAACTCGACTAGCCAAACTCCCAAGTCTGATATCTTTTTCAAAGTACCTGCTTTGGGGACAACTACACAAACTGCATGTATCGGGAACAAATCAAATGCAGCAGAACCTACAAGTGTGCCTGGCCCTAAACCTGCAGGCCAGATAAAAAAATATTAGCAATAGCAGACGAGACAGTTAAATTGATTAAGCTGAAACCAACTGTGCAGCCTAGATAATAAGCTATACAAACAACTTACTAGCTGAAAAACTTTGTACTAATCAACTTCTCAAGTATATGTCAACCTTTTGACTTTTCAGATATATGAGATAATAACAATATCATGAAATTGATTGCCTTAGGAGATAACTTAGCTACTAATAAAGTAAAGGAAGGTACAAGATAACTTGGGTTAACAACAAAAGAATTCCTGAATGTGATTATATCCACTCAGAAAATGCTTGTATGTATTACACAATCTTGAGGCAAAAGTGAATTTAAAAAGAAAAAGAATGGGATTTCAAAGATGTATCTGAGAAAACCATACCTCCAGCAGTGAGCTGACCTATGTTTTGGATGGCATCAATTGTAGCTAGAGAGATCTGTGGAAAGCTTGTCCCAAATGCCAGTAAGGTGATATCTGCGATTGTGTAATTCCAAACTTTCTCATACTTAACCAACTCTGTGTCTGTTGAAGGATCTATTTCCACAATCTTCCGTGAATGTTTAACAATGTTCTCCATTGACCGGAAAAATCGAGCAGTAATAGACGACAACCCAATGAAACAGTATGCAAGAGCGATAAAATAAAAGAATGCCCGCATCCCATTAGAAAGTGAAGTTTCAGAATATAAGAGAATATAACTTTGACAGCTTTCATGTGATGACGAATTAGAAAATTCAAGTGTCACTGCCAAGCTCATTTTTTATGATTGGAACTTCAACCAACCTACATAGAATTAGTAGTTTTTTAAGACATTTTTTAGTCAATTTTTTTTTCATGATTGAAATGAAAGCAGCTGAACAAATAGCAAGTATGAATCATCGATGGGAAATCTGAATTAAAGACAGAATTGTCTTGATTTGCAGACAGAAGATGAAGTTAATCTTTGTGTGTGTGTGTGTGTGTGTGTGTGTGTGTGTGTGGCTAGCACACACACATGAAAGTTAATCTTTACATATATATGTATGAGCATGTAGGTCATCCACGCAAAAAATGAAGGTGAACTTGGAGTTTTGAATTGAGGGCTCAGAAGAACATTCTCTTACAAAATGTCAGTGGAGACATTATATCCTTAGATAAACCATAGTGTTTGTACTTTTGGCAAGTCTTCATCCCTCACGCACACTAGTCAGAGATTACCTTATCCCATAGATGGCCTTTGCTGCTTAAAAGCTCATTTGCCCACAGGGACTTTCCTTCTACTCCTACAGGTCATCGGCAGTAAAGGATTAAGTTTGTAATGGATGAATGGGCAAGGCAATCACAGGATCTACTATATGTTCACTATGCTATTTACCTCTTAGCTCTTGCAATGCACCTCTACGATGAATTTCAGTGTGCATGAATTGAGTCTGCACCTTTGGCAAATCAATTTTATGCAGCCATCAGAGATGGAACAAATCAAGCAAGTCCCTTCTACACCCGACCGCCTCCTGCTCCAAAGACCCCACAATGATACTGAACTGCTCATGGTTGTTAGTTTGGGTGAAATCTGCTTGCAGAATACTGAACTTTTATAGGTACTATGTCAAATTGACCAAAAGATTTTGTACATTGAAGGCTAAGACCGAGATTCAAATGTTGGCAAGGATAATCATCAAAGATGAAGTACGCACAAAGAAACTCCTAACAGAGATGCCATTTTTAATGAACCTTTTTTGCATTTTATGTGGTCAAATGGACAAGCCGATGGAACATTTTGTTGTGCCAATGCCCCTTCACAACACATGGATGAACAAGATTACTTTCAAATGTGAACTGGATCCCATCCCTTTGAACACGTTGTATCACAAAGCTATTAGAGGCCTTTGTTGAACAAGATTACTTCCAAATGAGATATGGATCCTTTGAACAGAAAGAAGACAATTTTCTAATACAAGGGCACTGAACTTGATTAATTCACATAGCTAGGATTTCATAGATCCCTTTTACATGCATATCAATGGATTATAATGGAAGACTGTGCATCTGCATTTACATTTTAGACAGATATCTGGGTAAATTTCTGACCTTTCGTTCCCTTAGGAAAAAAAAAATGAAATTTCTATCATTCACAATCAAACAGCCTTAAAGCTTAGCTCAACCCAGAACGACCAACATCCACAGTCCCAAAATCATGCAAAAGAAACACAGAAATTCTACTGCTTCATTCGACTCTCATGTTTGATTCCGGAAGACAAGAGCTACGCAATCCCAAATACAGAACCAAAAATCGAGAGAGAACCGAAGAAGAATAAAGCTTCGCGTCGGTTAAAATTCGAGATCCGAAGCAGTAAAAGAAATAAACCACACATTCATCTTCCTTCAACCATCCCATCTCCAATCCCGGCAGAGAAATAAACAAACTGAGCTCCGAAACCAAGAAGCCAGGAAGCACGCCGACAAACCAAAACTAACCTGACTGAATCACGAATAAGAATACAGACAAATCGATCCGCGGATGGATTAGGGGGGGACTTCCTCCGGATAACAGACTTTCCTATCGCCGGAGGGCGTCAACGGTGCTTCGCGGCGGCTCCGGCGATCTGGAGACGGGATGGAAGGGAGATCGATCCCCGGCAGTAAACACGCGGCCCCTTGAGATATTTAATTAGGACAAATATCAACATGAGCCCCTGAAAGAATGTAAAATTGGGAACTCCTATTCAAAGACATTCAATCATACCCTTTCGGGAAAGTTTATCTTCTATTATATTATTTGGTAAAATAATTCACGACTAAAACTTATCAATTTAAAATTCTCTCACCGTGTAATTATAATTTAACATTTTTGATATTTGTGAAACGTTAAATGAAAAAAAAAATCAAATCAACTCCACTCCGTGTTAAAAATATATTAAAAAGATATTTTATTTAATTTATTTTGGCTTTAAAATACTTTTATTACATTACTATTAATTTAATTTGATAGATAAATATTTTTATATCAGTTCTAAAATCTAAAATCGGTAAATTACAGAAAACTCCTCAATCCTCATTTGATCTTTGCATGCACTCCCCATTTGAGATTTTCTTTACATTCACTCCCTGATAAATTGAGTATAAAAGAGTGAAAATTAAGTATACATCAGTGAAAATTTAGTATACATCAGTGAAAATTTAGTACACAGTTTCTTGATGTGGTGGATGCAACCTTATATAGTCAAATTTCTAACTTTTATACTCAATTTTCTTCAAATAATACTTACCAAACTGTCTTGTCAATCCCATCAGGGACTGCATGCAAAGAAAAATTTAAATGGAGACTGCATGCAAAGATGAATTTGAAAGTAAGGAGTTTATGAAAGTTTTCCCTTCTAAAATTCTATACCATTATTCTGGGAGCGTCTCCTTCCAATTTTTTTTATAAGAGTAGTTTTGAATAAATTTTAAAATTTTTGACTTAATTAAAATAGTTTTAATAAATATTAGAGGAATTTTCAGTAATATTAGAATAATTCTGGTAAAATATTACTTAATAGTTCTAATTTTGAACAAAATAGTTATCAAGAGGATTTGTTCATAAAAATTTAAAAATATCCTTTATTTTTATTGTGATTACAAAAGAACTCTCGATTTAAAAAATATATTAAAAGATTTTTTTTAAAAAAATTATTTTGAGATTCTTAATTGTTATAATATAGAATAATTGATCACTAAAATATAAAATTTACTTTTGATTAACCTGTTTAGGTCTTTTTAATTATACTAAAAATAGGGTTTTTTTATAAAACATGTTAATAAAATAAAGCAAAATAAACGTTGGCCTTTAATTAAATGCTCAAAAGTCTCTCAACAAATACAAATTATTTAATTCAAAGACAATGAATCAGATGCATTATTGGACGGCCTCGTGATGCATCTGCAAATTACTTGAAGGTTGACTCGAGGGACGGATTGAGAAATGAGACATGGATTAGATTCATTTCAAATCGGCTTCTTTTCTATATTTGATAAATTTTAATTTTTTATTAAATGATTTTTTTATTATTTATAAAATTATTAAATTTATTTATCATATTTAATTTGTAGACATTAGAAATTTAGAAGCCGCGACAGAAAACTTGGACGTCGACGCAGTGTTAGAGAGCATACCGCCAATAATAAAATATATAGAGGCAGTCGGTTTGTGAGCACGATGCGAGTGGTCTGTACTCCAGCATCTTGCGTAGGACTAGGATCTCAATCTATAACAACTTATCTCTGGTATAGACATAACTCGTAATGATACATTGCCATGGAGGACACGTCGATTCGGCCATGATAATTGTGGCCTAGGACGGTCATGCCGACAACTATACTTCTGGAGAGAAAGTCTGCCACATAGAGAGTAGTTATGGTTGCAAACGAAGATTTGCGCATGAGACGATGGGAGCCTGCACATATAAAAGAGAATAAAAAGATAAAAGACAGAGAATATATTTTTTTTTAATTCATCGGCATATTTAAATATGCTAAGTCGATTTAACCCAACGATATTTATTTATAACTTGATTATATTAAGACTAAATTAATCTAGATTTAAAGAGCATATTTTTTATTTCTGAACTAATCCGATAAATTTTGATTAATCGCAACCGATTTTAATTCAATATCTCCCTTTCTTATTCGATTAGTAATTAATAAAATTTATATAATAATAATAATAATAATAATAGATTAGAGTTCTCTGTAGAAAGATAATTAAAAATAATAATATAGCTTTTTAAAATTTTACTATCACTCTATATTAATTAAATTAAATTAAATTTAGTTCGATGATAATTTTATCAAATAAAATCGGATAAATTTTGTTTTACCTTATGTAATTTTAAATTACCATGGATATCATATTCTATAACCAATATTTTATTTTTCTCATGTATAAGTTCATTATCTAATAATTCTAAAAAAACATACCAAAAAACCTTTTGTTGATGTCTATCAAGACTTCTGCCCTGGCACCTGACCTACGGATTCACCACCTAGTCGGCTAACTGATTCTTTAATCAAACGGAACCAATTTTTTATTTAAGGATTAAGAATGATTAATCTGATGAAACTAGAATGAATTTTTTAATAGACGATTAAGTCAAGAATATTGAAATGATGAGGTATCCGTTGTGAAAATTTTATGATTTATCCTAATAGTCAATGGATATAATGGCGAGATATTTTTTTAATTTTTCATCATCTTAATTTTAACAAATTAATTGTTAATTTTTTAGTGAATAATTGATTTAAAAATACTAGACTATAAAATATTCAGTATTTTCTAATTTATTCGAACCATGGATGAAATTTTTTTTATGATTAAAGTCAACATTTTCAAATTTAATGGAGGTAAACTAAATATATGATATTGAATAAAACAATATTACTTCAAGGTCCACCGGGATACTATTTAATTATATTAAATGAAAAAATTGGACCAATATTTTTCCATTTGTAAAATGCCGGCGTTTTATTTAATTTCAGTTTGATTTAACAAACACAGATAGATATCCAATTCTTTGACCTAATGGATATTTGATTCATTAGCGATGCCTCATGGATATTTGAATCATTGAATACTAATACCTTTTAAATATTTTTAACACGTTTGGTTAAGGGTATTTCTTGATAATCTTGGATATGTGATTATCAGAAATTATATAATTAAGATTATGAGAAATAAAATATAATCTAATATTATTTAATTTCATCTTAAATAATGGGATAAAAACATATTTGATTAAATATTTTAATGTATAACCTAATATAACAATTACCGTATTATTCCTGATTCAATCTTAATTATTTTTTTTCAACTAAATCGATTTGATATTTAATTTAATTCTAAAAATTAAATTAAATTAATAATATTAATATTTTTCCGGTCATCTTTAAGGGCTATCAACATGAAAATTTAACCTTTAACTAAATACTAAGTTTTATTTTAATCTTAGTTTTCTAGAAAAACAAACGTAAAAAAATTATCAAATTTTTAACACCATTAAATGATTAATTTTTTTAAAAAAATAAAATAAAGCCTTGCCAGTTTTATTATTTTATCCCAAAATAAAAATGTTTTTCTTCATTTTACAAATGTGAAAGGCCTATCTTTTTCTACTGTAGTGTTATAATTGTATTTATGCATCTCCGCTTTTGTGCAAAAAAGATAGATTGTTACCCATTTGTAAATGGTAAAAGTAACATAGTTCTTTGTGATTAAATAGCTTCAATGATGCAAGTTTACATAAATAATATTCAGTAATAGAACAGTACATGTCGATGTCCTAAAAAAAAGGATTTCATGATGTATTAGATCTTTCCTGAAATGTAATGTGAGCCTCGAGACAGTACTTCAACTACTTGAAAGTGCACAAATCAAAACAATTATTGTTGTTGAAAGTGCTTCAACTACTTGAAGAACTAGATCGGAAATAGCCAACCTGAAATAGTTACAGCAAAATTGCATTTTACATTTGTAGTAAAAGAATATCGTAGCTTCAGAAGTTATGACAGACAAAAAAATCATGCAAATTTCTTTGAAGGATTTGAAAAAAAAAAGCAATTGGCAAACATAAAAGACAGTTAAATGTACCTTTCCAGTTTGTTCTCCTTTAACTGGTTGAACTCATATTCTAATAGCTCAAAACAAGATTTGGTAAACCAAACTTCACCAAAGGCTGAAGATGAATAGCTCCCACTTCTTCATGTTGAATTATAGTCAGCAAAACTCAATGCTCTGTCATCAATGAATCAGGGCATTAAAAGGATAAGCAACAAGAGGAAATATATCACCAGAAAAGTTTAATGAAACACTAGTTTGGTTAATTTAACATATGACAACGAGATGAAACAGAATAAGCACAACAAATAATAACATAGACTGTTAATAGAGTAAAAGTTGTTGAAGGAAACAAACTTCAAGAGAAGCATCAGTCATGTATGCTCTTTACAAGCTTGTTGAAGCTCATCAACTATAATATAACCACTCCCATCTTTGTCGAAATATGAAAAAGCTACCAACAAATGTTCTTCATGTTCCAGTTTGTTGAGATGTATCGTTGCAATGAATTCACCATAGTCGATGGTGCCACTGTTGTCTATGTCAGCCTGAAAGAAACAACTGAGAATTAACAAAGTTGACTTCCAAAACACATGAACTAACTTATATAAACCAAAATAAGAAATATGCATTCAAACTTTATATTTAATTGAATTCTATAAAGAAAAAAGGTAAAGAAATTAGTCAGAGAGTCATGGCTCTCCAAATGCAATTTCTGATGCATTGTACATTCATTCTATGATTTAGTTTGATTCCGTGCATAAATTTAGAGTAGAACTATGGTGAAATTTCTAAGTTGAAATAACATAACAAAAAATACAGTAATAGAACTATCAATTTAATAAGCGTTCAACCATAAAATTAGTAAGTTTCATGAAATATCAACTTACAACTTCCATAAGGTCACGTATTTCTTGTATCCTTCAGAGTAGAACCATATTAGAAAACAAAGCCCATATTAGAAAACAAAAGAGTACCTTAGGACATAAACTACTTAACACAAAATCAAAAAGTCATCCCAGAGTTCATATTAGAAAACCAACAGATGAAACAAAAAAAATCATAGAAACCAACACACCAAACTAAATACCTCTGAAGAATGAAGGTTCTTCATAATCGCGAGTGGGATACCATCGGACGCTGGAACGCTAGTACGTAGGATTAGAGGAGTGGTACGTCGGTAGAGTTTCGTGGAGTGGGACGCTGGTAGGTTTCGTGAAGTGGGACGAATGTTAGGGTTTCGCGAGTTCGGCATGAGTGGTCGTGGGTTGCGAAGGAGGGAGGGCATAAGAAATGGGTTAGTTGTAATTTAATAAGTTGTTAGGGATATTTTTGTCCTAAATGATAAATATTCGGGGATAATTTTGAAAATAAAAATTTCTTAACTCTGGAATCACAGAAAATCTTAGATTATGGAGGTAATCAGATTTCGGATTGTATGCCCCATTTGATGACATTTTACTGATGTGATAATAAAGTTGTATTATTTGAGAATTGATGATAACTTAAATCAAATAAGGTTATCATTCATGATAACCTTATAACCAAGATTATCAATGATAATCCTAAATCAAACATATCCGGAAGATCATGTCAAAGAATTAAATGTCAGTGAGCAACTTGGTTTGAGCTAGATAAGGATTTATTTATTTTCATTATATATATATTTTTGAACAAGCGACTGATATATTTAATTTGTTAATATTTATGAATGTAAATTGTGAATTATTTCTAAATAATATCATGAATCATGGTTGTCAACTAAAACTTTATTAAATTTATAAATAAATATTATTTTTTTCTAAAATAATAAACCTATGATATTAAACAAATTCAAAACAATAAATCAAGTTTAATAACTGTTTCCTTTGGCTCATTTTAAGCTACGGTTTAGTTCATTTTTATGTGATAAATTTTGATTAAGTTAATTTTAATCCTCGCACGAATAAAAGGACATTTTTTTGTCAAATCTCAAGGGTTCCTTTTAATTTTTTTTAATTTAAATGACCCTTTAGACTTATAAAATAATAAAATTATTTTTCAATACTATTTTCATTATTATTCAATTTATTTACATCTATGTTTAATTTCATAGGTGCTATTATTATAAGTTACAATAATGACCTTCATAATTGTTAGAACTTAGCAACTATGATTTCATAACTGCTACAACTACATTAATTATACCTTATAGTTATAACATTTTTAGTTTCGTAATTTCACTACAAGTTTACAACATAGAAATAACCTGAATTAAAAAAATAATAAATATAGATCTTTAAATAAATTTTTATTTAATATTTTATACGTCTCGTAATTTAAATCGAGTTAAAAATTATAATTTTTTATAAATTTACTTATGGTTATTAAATCATAATGGTTACCTTACGTCAACTCAATTGTACAGATTCGGGACTTGGGGTCCATCTTCCCTTTCGCCGCCGGCGATGTACGAAGCCCTAGTTTCCATCTCCCTCTTCCTCGTCCTCGCCTCCATCGCCGCCGCACCCGTGGCGGGGACGGCGGACACCGCCCTTGGCCTCGACACCTTTCTGGCCAGCGAGTACCGCCGTGACCCCTCCGCCTCTGTCGATTCCTTATCCGCCCTTCCCGCCTCCCTCAAACGCTCGCTCGCCGCCACTCTCCCGCCCTCCGACCCTGCCGCCCTCGTCTCGTATCTCCTTTATTACCGGATCTCCATCCCTGTCTACGTGAAGCTCGTGGGCGGCTTCTCCTCCGCCGCGCCCGATCTCCTCAAGTCCTTTGCCGCCGCGGCCCTCGCCTCCGATCGGTTCCACGTTATCGGCGCCGCCCCGCACCATCTCGCCGTCGGGCACGCCCTTCATCTGGATCCCTCTCAATCGTCTCTCGGATCGAAGATATCGGACGCGATCCGGTCTCAGATCGAATCCTCCACTTTGCCGCTGTATCGATCGGCCTTTCTCTCCGTTCCCTACTCCACGGTCGACCAGATCATAGAGCGGGATTTTCAGAAAGAGAATTCGAATTCTGCTCCAGGGTTCTACATCTACTTGCTCAATCTCGGCTCTCAATCCAAACCCTATGCCTATTCCGTCGATTCCAGGGATTCCTCTTTCGCCTTCACCAAGTGCTTGGGGACTCTGTGGACTGGGAAAGAAAGGTATGTGTGGATCGACCTCGCTGCAGGACCAGTGGACTACGGCCCGGCGATATCTGGCGAAGGCGTGATTTCCCGAAGTGAATTCCATCCGCTGGCCTCCGGCCATGGACGACCGAGGTCCGAAAGGAGCCTCCTTTCAGACCTCACCTCTCTGGTCATCAGCGCATACAAAGCTCTGCTGGTTCCTTCTCTGAGAATCCCAGTCTTCTACGAGAACTCCCTCCTGATCCAATTCATCCATGTTCATGGTGCTGATCCAGTCAAGGATGGCCTCGACTGGAGCCTCGTTCAACAGACTCTGAAAGAAAGTGAACTCGTTTACAAGGAACAATCTTTGGAGTTCAAATCATACAGTGTAAGATTCTCAGACTGCCCAATTTGCTCTTTTGCAATCAGCCGATCTATGAGTTCATACACTTCGCGCTTCCTGTTTGAAAATTACACCCTAATTGTGAGCGAGTATCTGGACTCGAAGCGCCTGCATCAGATACTTTCAGACTCGGTGGAAGAACTGCACCGTTCTGTGCAAATCCCAGAGGAAGATTATGGCAAAGTCCTTCCGGTATATGTTTTCGATTTGGATTACGACAAGCTCCTTTTGCTCGATCGGTACCACCAGTCGGTTGCATTTAGAAACATGGTCATTGCTGTGAGGACCAAGAGCTCACAAACAATGAGCGACTACAGCTGCAACGGCCGGCATGTGATTACTCAGACGCGTAGCCTAGACCGTCCGGTCATCGGTTCTGTGCTTCAGAGTATGTGGGGAGTTTCTCCTACCCATCAGTCATGGAGCTCAGAGCACAACACCACCATGGTCGACTACACTTGGAGTGTTGGCCAAACTCCATTTGGCCCCTTTTCGGACTCTCTAACGCTGTCGTTTGCTCAGAGAGATGCGGCACGGAGGAATGTTCTTCTCACCGCATTGAATTACACGATCACAAGTGCAATCGATGTATTGCAATCCATGGCTGCACATGGTGGAGATAGGAAGCTTCTCAAGGATAATGATAAGCATGTAGAGTTTGTTCAGAGGTGGAATTTGCTCAAGTACAAGCTGGAAAAGGTTGTTTCCGCTGTCTCCAAGTTCGATTTCGAGAAAGCCATGTACTTGATGCGGTCTTCCGATCATGATCTATACGCGATACACACACTAGTTTATGAGGCATCACAAAAGCTGGAGGCTTCCCTTGTGTGTTTCAAGGATCCACCATTCCCATGGGTATCACTCTCTCTGTTTGGTGCCTTCCTTTTCGGTTTCTCCTATGTTTATGGGAAGAAGGACAAGGTGTTTAAGAGCAAAAGAAAACAATTTTGACAATGGGCTTGGAGTTGTTACGGTGACTATAACATCTTCATGGCATGTTTATTCTCTGAGGCTGTTTCCGAAGCCAATCTCTTGCTCGCTCGTCGCTCGCTCGCTATGTTGTATCGGTTATGAATCTCTTTCTCGATCACCCTTTTTTTGTTTGCGATTGACGTGCATGAGTCAATTTGGATGTTCGAGAATAAATCGGATGTTCGATTTGGTACGAGTTTATTTATTCTCGTTCAATATACATGACCATAAAATGGAAACTTGAATATATATCTTAACAATGTTCATGTGACATCTAAAGAAATCAAACTCAAACTAGATTTAAATTAAGTTTAAGCTCATATAAAAAGAAATCAATTAAGGTGAATAATCATTTTAACAATTTGATTTATTTTAAGTTAAAATTTAAACATCTAAATTTTAATTTAGCTTAACTCCATTACGGCACTAGATGATGAACTTGTGCAGGATAAATACATATTGCAAACCTTAATGGAATCTCAATGATATTTAGGAAAAGATTTTTACTGCAGCATATGTCGAACCACGGCAAAGTCATTTCTTATTAGATTAGGTCATTATGTAGATCTCAATATTAAATTTTATTCTCTAATCAAATATTTCTTTCACTAAGATCTTTTGACACGACTTTGAAATTACCATGACTATAATGATAGGTTGCAATATACGTGGTGTGGGACATGTTGATTCGGTCTCTTTCTTCAAACATTACCAATAGGATATAATTACTACTAGGTCAGCTCTGCTTAGAGGATTTATGATTACATTATAGTTTAAAAGGTGAAATTCATTATCTTAATGGTCTCACATAAGATGAGTATTGGATTAAAATTGAATCCAATCGAATTAGTCAAATTGAACCAAATTGATTTTTTTTTTCAAATAACTGAACCTAATTGAATTTGTAAAGAATTCGAACAAATCAAACCAATATTTTATAGGTTAATTTGATTTTCGACTGAGTTAATTGACATAATAAAAAAATAATTTTTAATAAAATTTGATTTTTTAAATAAATTTAGTAAAAATTGATCTAAAAATTCGGTTAATTTAATCTATTCGATTTAATCGAATAAGAAATTTAAAAATCGAAACTCAACCGAATTCATTAATTTTTTTAAAAAATTAAATTTCTTAATAAATCTAATGGAATTTTAAAATTCGATCGATTTGTTCGATTTATTTAGTTTAACCAAATTTTTAGTCGCCCTTAATCTCACACAATAAATCGATGATGAGAAAATAAATCGAAAAATTATTTACATTGTTTGTTGTACTAACGATGAAATTTATTATCTCATTAGTCTCGTATGTTTAGTTTCATGATTATTTATAAAGAGATAATTAAAAAATTATAGCTACCATGCGAAGCCACTTTATTGAGATTTCGTATTAATTTAAAAATTCAATTCAATTTATTCATGAATTTATTTTTTAATATAATCGATTTGTTGGATTAGAAATTTTAAAAATCAATAAAATATTTTTTAATTAAATACTAATTAAAAATATTAATGTTTTTTTTAATTTTATTAAATCAATTAATTTTTTATTAAAAAGATCTTATTTATTTCAAAAATCATTTAATTTAATTACTAATCACATTAATTATTTTTTATTAATTCAATATTAATAATAAAAGATGGCATCTTAGACTTTCAAATTTACCGATAGATAAATAAAAAAAAGACACCTTTAAAATTAATCGAGCCGAAAATCGAAATATCTAGATTAACAATAACAAAAAGAGACTAAAAAAATGTTCGGCATGGAGAAGACCAGAAAGAAATGAAAGATGTCGATGGAGAGTCAATCTTCTCCTAAAAGAAGGGGATGTGAAATTGCATCAACGAAGCTGGTGCTTAACAAGCTGTTTATGCCTGGAAAGTTAGAATAAACCTCAATTGGACGTCAGACGTCTCCTTGTAAGAAAGTTACAGTAAAAATATAAAATGTCGAAAAAACTTTTAATTACATGAAAAACAGAATGTTGATCTTTAGAGGTATGAATACCATTCGGAGAAAACAACATGACAGGAGATGCTAAAAAATGGATAACAAATTCTATAAATTGAGTGTCGACTGTAGAGCATGATGAATAAAAACCTCATGGACTATCGTACCTGGGAGAGTTCAGATGACATCGGAACTAATTTATGATTACACTGCTAAGTTCTAGGAGATACAACTACTATAAATCTCCAGAAACATCAACTCATCATCTCCACTATTAAGACTCGAAAGCTCGATGTTTCTAGGCGGGCAGCACGTTCTCTGCCTTGTCGGTGTCCATTGGTTCAGCGGCCGCTGCTGAGGGTTCTTGACTACCATCATTAGCCATGGGCTCCGCGGAAGCATCCTCTCCTTGATGGTGTGGCTCGGAGGCTTGAGATGGCTCGCCCGGTGTTGGAGTCGGAGGGGTCTGAGGTTTTGGTGGAGCAGGTCGTGGCTTTGTCATTATCGGTTTGCAAAACCTGCCCATCATTTGTAAATCCAACACATTAAAAAAATGTTGCATGATAGCGAGAGCGTATTGAAGTAGCTGCGTAAACATCCCAAAACCCGATCTAATTCATAGTCAGATTTCACCTGTCCAACGACTCTGCCTTTCTTTTGATATCGGCGGAGAGAAGAATAGGATTGGCATATTTCGGCAAGGCATTCTGCTGCTGCTGTTTCTCCCGTAGCCATGCTTCTGCTTCGCCACACTCACTAACCACCTGCAGAACATGCATCAGCATTACTTTATCAACTCCCTTTTCAAATTGAATATCGGAAGAAGTTAGGAAGTGTAGCAGTGAGAAAAAGATTACCTTCTGCTTCTCTGCTAGATCAATGTGGTCAAACTTGGGATCGTTCGACAAAGCTGCTGATCTGAAACTATTGATGCAATAAGCAAGTTGATCGACTGCTGGACCTCTGTCTGTCCACTCCCTGTACCGCTCCTCTATCGGATTACCTTGCTGCATTGTGATAAATGCCGTCAGATTGTTTACACTCATTGACAAGAAGGTCCAATGCAAATAGTTTACCTTTTGAAGTTCCTCGAGTTTAGCAACATAAACACCTTTAGTTTCATCTTCACCGTCTTCATAGAGCCAATCCTCAACTTCCTGAAGCTTTGCAACAAGCTCATCTTTCTCTGCCGATGTTACGAATGCCTCGTACTTATCATAGAGCTGAACATGGACATACTGTTAGAATCTTATCGAAAGGGTTGTCGGTATATCCAACAATTGTAGTAGGAAAGGTATATTACCTTGTTCCGCATGTCGTACACATATGCCTCGACCGCATTTTTCTTGTCTTTTGTTTCCTCCATTACTCTATCTTGAAGTGCCATTTCAAACTCCTTTTCGACTGCCTTCTCCAATTCAGCAGCTGACAGCGCACCGTAGACTGTCTCAGCAACAGGAATATTGGTTTTTTTAACTTTCTTTTTGGTAGCTTCAACCTGGGTATATGAACATTACCAATATAATTAAACTCCACTTGTGTCAATCAATAAAGTAAAGCTTAGCAGTATCACTTCTACGCATGTAACAGGCACTGAAATCGAAGAAGACACGGTTAATTGACATAAAAAAGGAATAAAGCGTAGGATTTCAATACTAAACCTGAGTATCATTTACCTTGTGATTGATCTAACCAGTCAACAACAAAGGTAATCAAGAATTCAGATAAATAAGACAATTGCTACAGCGGCCAAAGGAAAAGGATATCAACACAATAATATATTTTTAAAAAATAATAATACGAAATAAGTAAACATAACATTGCCTGTACTGATTTTCTGAACATATCAATTTTCACCGACATTATTGTGAAAAACTGAGGTATAGTTTCATATTATTACCATTTTGGACCTGACGGGGTCATATAGTTTCAGGCTATTCCCATTTTGGACTTGACAGGGTCATAACTCCAACTCAATCTCAGACCATTCCGAACTCGAACCAGATAGTAAACTCCAATTCAAACAAATCAGGCAACCTACTCATCCAACTAAGATTCCTACCAACAGGCTACTCAACTTCACTATGATGATTTCTTACTAGATTTGGTTCAAGGTCACATCAGTAGGTACGTTATCAACAAAATCACATGAAGCATGCCCAGCCAATCCAAAGTCACCGTGTAGCAACAGGATTATTCTTGTCCAGGCCAAGGCTGCAGCTTATCTGGCATTAGATGCAATGACCAAACAAACATTAAATGCCATATTCGACCATATAATGGAGGTTACAAATGTGACAACAAACATCAAATCGGCAAAACACTCAAGCGATGTATTGCAGCCTTATAAATTGCTACACTCGGCGAAACACCAAATTGCAACGTTAAGAGCTTTGACTCACAAATCTGGAGCACTCACTTTAACTTAATCATCAAATTATAACCTCTCATCAGGCCCATTCGGTTGTCCATTTTCATCCTCACATAACCTAACTTTGTGGCTGACACCTAATCCATGACCCACACTCAGAAGTGTTAAAACTCTCCAATAGAGATAACACCTTAATAGAGAAGTGGAAAACAATTAGGGCTGATTTAGGCTTGTACCACACCTCAAAGGAATTGGCAAGAAATAATATTCATTTCAATTTTTTTTTAATTTTCATAAACATGACAGCAAATATGCCCAAGGAATTGTATCCAACTTCTTGTGTATGAGATCTTTCTCAGAACTGCATATCTGCATATGAATATGCATTTGCAATGTTTAACCAAATTGCGTACCTCTGCATATGCCGATTGAATTCACATACGTTAACCTTCAATTATGCAACTAAGCAATGAACGTACTAGCTGTACCAAGCTTCATAGCTTCAGGAGTACACTATTGGAAATCCAGACTGAATGATAAAGTGAATATTTAATGGTTTAATACCAAATGATCACGCTCTTAAAGATTAGTGAGAACAGTCTAGATTGATGTGTGTGCCCGTGTAAATAACAGATAGAAACATGGAAGATCATAAGTCTGTGGCTAAGGCTAGAATGATGTGTTTCCACAGCAGCATGCATATAAACAGAGTGCCTATATAATATGATGATTATGTTTTTTAGTAAACCCATCTTTTGTTTTGCGAGGGAGAGGATATAACATATTGAATAAATGTTAATAGCAGCAACCAGAAAAAACAACAGGAGAGCCAGCTTAAACAAGTCTCCTAAATTTTCCTTGGTTAATCTACGATGGGTATATTAAGTGCCCCCACTACCAAACATGATGGGCCAGGCTACTAAAGTTTTATAACTTAAACTGCTGAAGTGTCAAACAAATTGCAGCTGCAGTCCAAGGAGCATGCAGCTGAGAAATTAAGAATTTACAAACCTTTTTGTCAGTTTCCATCTCTAGGGGCTTCTCCTTGGACTCTGGCTCTCCATTGTCAACCCCACCGGAAGTCTTTGCATCTTCCATGTTTACATCAGTTTCAGTTTTTGAGGAATCAGTTGCTCCATCGTCTGTATCCATTTTTGCAGATTCCTTGGACAGTTCTCCAGCCGAGACCGGGATTTCAACTTCCTCCTCCAACTGTAGAACCAAGTTTAATTATGGTAACAATGAGGTTGTTACACTAAAATTGAAATTAATGTACTTACGGTGGCTGAGTCAACTGAAACAATTCCATGAAGATTTAAGCGTACTTTCACTTTCACCTTAGCCCGCTCTCCAGTGTTCGACTGGAACGGTCCAATCTGCAAACAAGGTTTAGAATTGTTAAAAGCAGCAAAGATTTAAAGACTTTTGGCAACAATATCAAGCTAGCTCTGCCTCATGTTTACAAGAATGAAACAAATAAAATTATCTCAGAAGAATTTTTGGAACTTAAACTCTTAAAATAATAACTTTAGTTCACAAAAAAAGTCATTACATGTTTGTAATATCATGTGAAGAAAAATGGATACCGTGTAAGTGCTGATCTTTGCAGCAACTTGTGCATCACCTGCATCTGCATATACAACATCAACAGAAAATGTGCCAGACCGAAAGAATGTAAGAGCTTTGACACTGGGGATTGGGTTCCCTTTTGGAAAAACAACTGTCGAGTGCAGGTTTTCTATTCCACCATTCTGTGTGTCAGTGGTGGATCCTTTCCATGTTAAGGCTATTGAGAAAGGGAAGCTATCATGAACCTGTATAAAACAATTTTACAAAGTTTGTATGCACAAATCAATAACAGCAATAACAATGGGCAGAAACAAAAAGATCAGAATATAGGTTAACCTAAATAAAATATTCATTTGCATCCTAAATCCATCCTGGCAAGTCGGATGGTCTAATTTGATCAAACTTTATGCCAATACAATAGCAGCGCGTAGGTTATAAACTAAAGTAAAGAAGCAAATAGATTTAGCACCTGAAATTCCCGCACTTTGAATGTGGGGCTTAGAATGGCACATTCGAGGGCACAACCACGAGCAACACACTCACTTGCATTCATAGTTCGCCTAGGCTCTTTGCCAAAGAATTCTGTCAAAATCCTGATAATAGCTGGAACACGAGACCCTGATCCAACAACTTCAACAGAGTGAATATTCTCCTGACTCAACCCAGCTTCAGCAAGGGCTTTCTCCAATGGTCCTTTAATCCGCTCCAAAATGGGATTGCTTATCTGCTCAAACTCTTCTCTTTTGATAAAACCCCTCACATCCTTTTCATCCATCAGACACTCGATGTTTAGTGGAGCCTCAGGGTTTGCACTGAGAACCTTCTTTAGCTTCTCACATGCTGCTCGGAGTCTGATACAGGCCCTGGCATTCTGATACACATCAATTTTGTACTCATCCTTGAACTTAGCAGCAAAGTGCTTAAAAAGAACCTCATCGAAATCTCTCCCACCAAGAGACTGATCATAAGAATGAGCCAATATCTTCAGTTGTCCCTTCTTGTACCCAGCCACGCACACCTGCATGCTTGCATGCCCCACATCAACAAAAGCCACATTGATTTGTTCATTCTCTGGCAAATCTGTCTTATAAATACCATAAGCCAATGCAGTAGCAGTTGTCTCATGGAACAGGCGGAGTGTACCCAATCCAGCAATTGTAGAGGCATCTAACATCGCTCTCCTCTGTAAATCATTAAAGTAGACTGGAATACCAATGCAACAATCAACAACTGCCGCATTTAGATTGTTCTCTGCAATGCTCTTCAGGTTAGACAGAATCATTGCAAGAACTTGGGTCGGAGTAAACGCCCTCACTTCACCTAGATAGTTTGCATGAATCAACGGAAACCCATCAAGTCCTTCAGTGACCTTAAACGGGAAGGACTGGATATCTCTCTGTACCTCAGGATCCGAAAACTTCCGACCCAAAAGACGCTTGATCTGTGAGATGGAATTCTTAGGGTTCATAGTAGACGATGCTGCACCTGCAGTCCCAATAAAACGCTGTTTCTCGCCGAAGCAGACAATGGCAGGGGTCTCGCGCTTTGATTCATCATTCAGAACAACATCGATCCCCCGTTGCCTTGCCACCGCAACAATGCCGCTCTCGTTCCCAACATCAAATCCCACAACGCTCATTTTCGATATCTACTATACGCAGAGATCTGCGATCAAAGAAGTAAGTTTGGGTTAGGCGGATCTCAAAAATGCGAAAAAAAAACACATTTGTGGTTAAGAAAAATAGATCTTACAGTTACACTACGACGCTACTATAATAATCTAACTACAAGTCCAATCAAACAGGACGCTCTATGTGATCTAAGGTTTCGACCTACAGAGATTGGCCAAACAACAGAGAACAGGTAAAGAATTAAGGATTTGGCACGGAGAAAAAGAAGAATTCGGATCGTACCAACAGGGAACCGCAGAGAGGGCGCGAAGTGGCTGCTGAATAGCCCTGGATCGAGATTTTCTTCCTCTTCGTCGCCGGAGCCGATGAAATTTCCCTCGCGAAGAAGCGGAGGCGAGAAGGGTGATCACATATAAACACGCACTAGGGCGCTCGCTCTTTCTAGAACCATCCTCTCCGCGAGGCTTCGCGATACAGAATCCCAGCAAGAGCAACGGTTATGACCGTCGATCGAGACACGTCATGCTTGATCTGCGGTCAGGATTGGCGGGTTAACGGGCCATTGATTTAACACGTGGCGCACAGTGGGCCGGGGAGGCGTACTTTGGACCGGATCTGCTGCTCGCTTTCGGCGGACTGAACCGGAGCTGGTTCGAGAAGGATCCTCTGGCTGAATCGATGATGCTTTTGGAACGCGTTATGTTACCCTGACGTCACCTGTTCCATTATTGGCCGTAATGAAGATTTTTTTTGGTGGTTCGGGATTGGGTAGGAAAGAACTCCGGCTTTGTCTTTGAACGTGAGGCCAGCAACTCGTAGACGTGTTTTTATTGGCTAATTTAATTATTTTCTATTTTTAGAAAATTAGAATAAAGGCGGTCCTAGAAGTTGTAAGATCAAATAAAAATAATAATAACTTAGATATTAAATTATAAATAAAATGTTATTTTAATATTTTTGAAAAAGGAAATTGTCATTTTAAAGATATAGATAATTAAGAGGTCCTTTGATTTTATAATTAAGTCGCTTAAATTCGCATTTTGCAAATATTCTTAAACATTAGTTCGTCTCTTGGACCAGACCGGTTGCGTAATCGGTCCGGACACCAAAGCGCCGGCGGCTTGCCTCATTGCGCAGGTAGCCAGAAGGTTCCATTAGGTGCTCTCAGAATTATGATACGGTGGTAGAATGATAATCGTTATTTTAAATATTCGTGATTCGATCCTCAGTTATGATATATTTATAAAAAAATTTCTTCAAATAGAACATAAATTTTGAGATGTTGGACTTCTAAAACGTTCATCACAAGTACTTTTTAATTTATCATCGGTAAAACAATTTTGTGACATTGAATCGATCATTTAAAAAAACCCGGTTAATCAGGTTCCATTGGGGACGACGTGAACCGGCTTTTTATACTTTACAACACCTTGTTTTGTTTACCTATTCGCAAATCGTCAGTGTCGTCCTTCCACCTTACCTCCCAACACGTGCTGCACGTTTTAATAAATTCATTCTCAACTTTAAGAATTCCTGCAAAAAGTTATTCAATTTATTGTCACATTTATTTATTATTAATTTATGATAAAAATTAAAAAAACGATTTTTTATTAGAATAGTCAAAGATGTAAAAAGACATCTCATTACATGTATATTTTTTATTTTTTTTATTTTTGACATTATTATAAAACTACAAAATCAAATTATTATTAGTTATAGTATTTATTGGATGGTAATTATTATCATCACAGTTACGATCTCATAGCTATTATAATTATAATGATATTAACTCTTTTATATATGTTAGTCATTATTTAGATTAGTATTCCCGTAATATACCTTTTTCATATTGACCCTAAAATATATTGACGGGATAGATTAAAAGCAAATGAATAATCTTTTTATCGCCATCATAGTTATTATAACAAAATATTTGAAATTATATTGGTTATATTATAACAATTATAAATTATAATTATTATAGTAAAATATTGACTTGTGTTAATTAATATTAATCAGTATTATCAGAAATAAAATATTCATATTATACAAGATTATAAAAGATTGGTATGTTATTTTAAGGGGCCGTCTAGAGTCTGAAGGGAGATACTAAGTGAAAAATTGACAGTGAAAATGTATTAAGGGGGCGCTTGGTATAAATTTGACAATAAGAATGATAATGGATTTGATTGAGGGGTTTATGAGTTTGGTGATAACCTAGTGGGGATGGGTTATGAAATCAAGGGTATCATATCCTTATTTTGATTCCGATTCCCGTATATTAAACATCATCAATGGGAATGAAATAAATTTCATTCCCATTCTCACATTCTAAACCCGCTTACCAAGCACCCCCTAAATCATCAGTTATCAAGAAGTGAATCACTATCCAATCTCATTAACTATTTTTATTAGCTGTATTTGTTATAATATATTATTATTATTAATATTGATTAGAATCTAAATATTATTATAATATAATATCGATAAGTTTGATGGAGATGAAGTGTTTATATTATAATAATTATAAATTATAATTGTTATAATATAATTTATTTGTATAGATTAAAGTTGAAATGTTTATTTAGTAATTGTTATTATAATATTAAAAATATAAATAATTTTGAAAATAAAACTGTACGGATATGAATTGAACGAGACGTTCTTGACTAATAAAGGAAAAGAACCTCTCTTTGACGATTCCAGTAAAAGGGACGCTTTTATAATTTTATCCATTAATTTATGCTAAATTGGAAATAATTCTCAAAAATATTACCCAAAATGGAATCTTGTAAAAGAATAAGAATTAGTTATAATGAAGGGGGCAAAGTGAATATATTTGTGCTTCCAAGTTTCGTGAGCCGGCAGTCGTATGTACTTACGTGACTTGACGGTTACACACTCTATCATACGACGAGGAACCATCTCGAAGGTCCAATGGCCGATCGACGGAGGAAACGGAGCTCCGCGTTTAGCTTCGGCGAGGCGGAGCGAGTGGTGCTTGATAGGCCAGGTATTCCTTCCATCCGGATATCGACACGTGTGCGTTTCGCTTTATTATTTCTTCTACTCGGGAGCTTCTTCCTCTATTGTCGCCCTTCTCCGGGCTCGCCGCCGTGAGGTCGATGTGATTTCGAGGTGATTATTCGATCTCTGTTGATTTTAGCGTCTCTAGTTCGTCATAGATTCTTCCGTGCCTGTCGTGATTGGTTTATCAGCATTGCCGATTGTTGGTTTTGCGACCTGTGGCGGAGGGAAATCTTCCATCTTTAGGGCTACGTTTAAATTCTCGTTTCTTAATCCTAATTTGCTCCGGAATGGTAAGTCGCTGATTCTAGTTTTGTTCTTTTAGCTTCTTTATAGTGGATTTTTTTGACAGGTTGTGATTTCGGATTTGATGTCCCTATTCGCAGAAAGAGTGAGCCGTTATCTGCATCATCAAGCCTTATTGGGGTCGGATTCATGGATTTTATCTTTCCATTGAGCTCAATGTTAGGGGTCCATGTAGAGTTTGAAAATTTATCATTTTTTGGGGTTTATAGTCAGTGATACAGTGATAACTCATGGAGCTATTCATTTCGTATAAAATATTTCAAATCGATTCATGTGTTTGGTTGTGCGTTACATGGTGCTTTAATTTCTAGATGTTTGTCTTCCAAAAAGGAAAAATCGGCGTAATTTTTTTCTTTGCTCTTTAAGGTTTTTGAGAAAGATTGCATTGTTTTATATGCCTATATGTTGATTTGTTTCTCATAGTTTTAGGTTAGGAAATCTTTTTTTCCATACAAAAGTAGTTATAATCGGTGCAATTGTTTATTTGCAGATTCTAGGTGTCTTGTTCGTCAAATGGCGTCTTCCTCCTGCCAGTGCTTATTTGGGCATAGGTCATTCTTCCATGGCGAGTCAAGGTTCCTGTCCAAGTCTGAACTCTGCAGAACTATGCAGTTTTTCAAGAGGAACACATCAGAGTTCGTTATGCTCCAAAATTCCTTTTCTACACATCCCCAGAAGGTGAAAGTTCTGTTTCATGCATATTCTGCAGATTAGAATATGTTATTTTTTCTGTTATTAAACGTCCTTATATGTGACTCTCTGGGATGCATATACTGCTGATTGGAATCTTGTTCCTGCCTTTTTAGAAAATTGGTGCCATATTCCATCTTGCTTGTTTTTCATCTAGACAAAAGGGGAAAATGTACATGTCCATAACATCGCACAAAGCTATTTGTCACTTTGTATGATTCAATGGCTAAATTTAAGTGAATCTTATTTAAATGAGCATTTGTATGCGTTTCAGAGTTGAAATTTCAGGTAGGCACATATAACATTGGGTTGAATAAAGAAGAACTGTTATTCCGTTGAGTTTCATTCCGTAAGGATTGCAGTGTGCATTATGAAAGATAGGAAGAGCAGAAAGAGAGCAGGGAAGAGGACTACCAAAAAATCCTGCGTCTATTTAGGATTCAAACTCCTACTGCAGTAACTGAAGAGTAGGAACCAAAATAAGAAAGAACAGGAACCCAATAGCTCTCTGGTTCTCAGCAAAAGATAGGAACATGGAAGGGAACTCATAACTACAAATCAACATCCATTTTGTTCTCTGTTTGGTCCACTTTGTTGTTCACTTTGCTGCCAATTTTCCTTGTTATTTGGCTTCCCTCAAAGAACAAAAGAAGCAAACTCATATCAGCAAGTAGGTATTAATTTAGGGTCTCATGTAAGAAGTAATGTGCATGTAGTTGCTATGACTCGGGGTAAAAGTAAGTGGCTGTAGACTTATTTTGAGCATTGTATCAGTGCTCAGTTTGCTTATCAAAGTGGCAAGCAATGAGTATTATTATGTTGGATATGCTCATTGTTTTTCCATTTACAGGTCCACTAGTACTAGATAATACTTTTATCTTGTTTTGCTTTTACTATTTCACTTAGTAATTGTATTTAGCTTTTGCAGTTTTTTTCTGTCGTTGATTTCTATTGAATAGTTTCATTTAGACAAACTTGTTCACAGAACTTGGGCAGCCAAGTAGGCGCACTACCAGTTCTTGGTGATTTTTTTTGGCAAAAGGATCCAACTCCTATATTAGACATGATTGATACACCAGTTCAGTTGAAGAATCTGTCTCACAAGGTATGTTAGTTCTACAACTGTTGCCTTTTTAATTTTTGCTGCAAATTGTAAATGTCTTTGAGAGAGCTGATGTCAATTCAATGCAGGAATTAAAACAATTGGCCACTGAAATTCGTTCTGAGATATCTTTTATTATGTCAAATGCTCGTAGACCTTATAAAGCAAGTCTTTCTGTGGTAGAGTTGACAGTGGCGATACATTATGTTTTCCATGCGCCGATGGACAAGATACTTTGGGACGATGGTGAACAGGTTGTTTTTTATTTTCTTGTTAATTAAAAGTGATGCAATTTCAACTGCATTATATGCCAATGCTAGATCCTTTATTGAATAATTTTTGTTCCATCATATACAGACAAATGCACATAAGATTCTGACTGGGAGGCGCACTCTTATGCATACACTTAAGCAAAAAAAAGGTCTCTCAGGCTTCACTTCTCGAGCAGAGAGTGACTATGATGCATTTGGAGCTGGGCATGGATGCAATAGCATATCTGCCGGGCTTGGTACTCTTACGTATCCCTGCCTTCTCCCCCATTTTTAATATTCCATTCAATATTTTGTCGTGTCCTTCATAAGATGATAAACTAAGTTTCCAAGAGATGATCGACAATATTCCAGACATACTTCTGTTAATTCTCTAGCCAGTGCCATATTGATCATCAAGCCTCTACATGTTGTCTAACATATATGTACCGAGAAGGCTTTTTTAAAGATTTGTAACATGTTTCTTTTTCCCTTTTTTGTCTTTTGTGGTTCTTGAAACGGATTCCTCACATATCTATGCAAGGAAACTTTAGCCACGAATTACATGGACATTCTTAAATAACCTACAATGCATTTTTCAGTTAGACAAGAATTGCAAAATTAAGTTAAAAGTGCTTTTTCTGAATATTACTTGTAAATGAAGCAATAGGATCCATATAGCCAATCCTAAGTAGTTATCATGATGAAGATTGCAAAACTAGGAGTTTCTTGACATATTTTCCCCATAAATTTGCCAAAATGTTTGTCAATTTTTTGGACAGGTGATTGTTGGTGCGTGTCACTTTAGGCAATTTTTCAAAGTGTATATTTGTCAATGAATCTGAAGGTATGGCTTCTAAAGAATTATTGAAGCTTTATCATGATCAGATTGAGTTGTTGTGATGATGTGAATGGAACCGTAAAAATTAACTTTTGTAGCAACCCAACTTTTCTATTTAACTGGAAAAATGGAAATTTAATTTCATCTGTCTATAGTTGAGGAGTATTTACCATTTCTACACTCAATTTCACTTAGATTGAAAGCATGGTCTACTACATATCGGATTGTCCAATTGCTGGCGGTTCATTTACATCACTGCTTCCCATCAGGACTTATTTTGTATGATGGTTCACTGTCTGCTGCAATAAGTGAAAAGTTGTTAGCTTTTGTTACTCTTATCATTATTATTTTAAACAACGATATTCAATATTGACTATTGAGGCTTAACTATTGTTCCTCAATTCAGTAGAAAATCCTTCTTTGAATTTCAATGTAGATTTTACTCTTGACATAGGGTTGACGCTAAAAAAAATTGGTCCTCACATTGATTATTTTCCTCAGGCATGGCAGTTGCAAGAGATATTCAAGGAAAGAAGAATCGTGTTGTGGCAATTATAAATAATTGGACAACAATGGCTGGTCAGGTCTATGAGGCAATGAGCAATGCTGGATATCTTGATTCTAACATGATAGTGATTTTAAATGATAGTAGGCATTCTTTACATCCTAAGCTTGATGATGGATCAAAAATGGCAATCAGTCCTCTCTCCAGTAGTCTAAGCAAGCTCCAATCTAGTAGATCTTTCCGGAGATTCAGGGAAGCTGCAAAGGTACATGTATTCTCAATTCAGTAACATTTTTATATCTAAGCAGTATGATAATTCCATATGCTTGGTTGACAAAAATTACCATGCTAGTTAAATTCTGACACAAAGAACTTGAGTTTTATGTAATTTGTTTGGTAAATATTTATATTGATTAACCTCACGCTTTACTTGACAGAATTTCAAATAGGTGTGAAGCTGCTTTGGTATATGGGTCTTATTTCATTCGTTGTATATACCTCAATTGTTGACCAACCCAATGCTTGTGTTCCTGAACTACTGTGTGTGTGTTGCCTCAGTTGTTAACCATCCAATGCTTGTGTTTCTGAACTAATGTGTGTTTTCTCATGTATGCTGATGCCAGGGAATAACAAAAAGAATTGGTAAAGCAGTGCATGAATTGGCAGCCAAAGTAGATGAGTACGCTCGTGGTATGATTGGTCCTCTTGGAGCTACTCTCTTTGAGGAACTTGGATTGTACTACATTGGACCAGTTGACGGGCACAATATTGATGATCTAGTTTGTGTACTTAATGAAGTGGCATTATTAGATTCAACAGGTCCTGTTTTAGTACATGTCATCACAGAGGATGAGAAGGGCTTGGAATCTACTGAGGAAGGTAAATGATTGAATCCTTTTGTATTACAGAATGCTGCAGGGCAAGGTTCTATACCATTCATTGTATATGATGTAACAATATGTGTGTGTTGCACAAGTTTGGACGTGCAAACATAAATTGGAAACATTTATCTAGGCTGTAATTGCAGATTTTCTAAGTGGTCAATATATTCTCAATTTGGTGTTAACAGGTACGTCAAAATCACGCCCTTTAGTATCAGATTTGAAGTCCATGAAAAGCAGCCTCAGGACGTTCAATGATGTTCTTGTGGAAACTCTAGTAGCAGAAGCAGAAAGGGACAAATCAATTGTGGTAGTCCATACTGGCATTGCAGTTGATCCATCTCTTAAGCTTTTCCAGTCCAGATTTCCAGATAGAATCTTTGATATAGGAATGGCAGAACAACATGCTATTACTTTTTCAGCAGGATTATCTTGTGGAGGCATGAAACCATTCTGCATAATTCCATCAACATTCTTACAAAGAGGATATGATCAGGTGATATTCTTTTCCTTGTCTTCAATGTTTACCTCCCCATACAGGATTTGCTAAAGAGCAGTTTGGTGCATGAAACTCCCGCCATGCAGGGTCCCAGGAAAGAGGCTATTGTACGCAGCCTTACCCTACTTTGTAAGAGGCTGTTTTTAGGACTCGAACCCATGACCTTTTAGGTCACAAGGCGGCAACTTTACCATTGCGCCAAGGCTCCCCTTCCCATACAGGATTTGCTACTTCCTAATTATATTTTAAAGGGCATGATCAGGGTTTTGTTCTTGAACTGCTCACTCTCCAAACTCATTGAGATTGTGTCTGCTGCTTGTACACATGATCATTAAAAATTGCATCATAACAGGATTTCTAAAGGTGTGTCTTGCATCCCCTGGGCCATCTTAGTACTCATTACTAAATTATCAGGGCATGAACACAGGTTTTGAACATCTAATCTAGTTCTTTTCTTGGGTTGTTTCCCTATTACTTTTAATTTTTTTTTGTAGTGTCTTGTCCATGGGATCCTGGAATTTTTAATTTTTTACTGGTAAATTATCTAGTTAGAAATTTGGAAGCTTAAAAAAGATAAACCTCATTTACTGAAGTACCATCATATACTTAAAACAAATGACAATCATTTTACATGTTTAGTTTTGCTTATTATTCGAAAACTGGCTGTGTATGCAGGGGGAATGGTTGTTCAAATATATTACTCTAAATGAGTTCCTTCAACCATGAATTATACTAAAATTTGGAAAAGTTATGTTTTTTTTTGTAGGTCGTTGAAGATGTGGATCTGCAAAAAGTTCCTGTAAGATTTGCAATCAGTAATGCTGGGCTTGTCGGATCTGAAGGTCCAACTCAATCAGGAATTTTTGATATTACATTCATGGCGTGCTTGCCAAATATGATTGTCATGGCACCATCAGACGAAGATGAACTCGTTGATATGGTAGCCACTGCTGTTCGGATCAATGATAGGCCTATCTGCTTCCGGTATCCTAGGATTGCCCTTTTGGGAAATGGTAGTTCATTACATAACGCCACTCCTATTGAGGTATCTTTTCGTATTTTCCTTCCCAAAATTTTCTTTGTGATTACAAGTCGTATTTGTTCTGTTTAGTATTTTCATTTACTACATCCTTCCCATAACCTCGACCTCTTTGCCAGTTAAACTGCTAATCAGCTGTTGGATTTATTTGGTTGTCTTGATGGTCTTGAATTGCTTGTTTTCAGATCGGGAAGGGAGAGATCCTAGTGGAAGGAAAGCATGTGGCTCTTCTTGGCTATGGTGTGATGGTTCAGAATTGCCTGAAGGCCCGATCTTTGCTTGCTAGTCTCGGTATCGAGGTAACTGTTGCTAGCGCAAGGTTTTGCAAGCCGCTCGACATTGAGCTCATCCGAGAGCTATGTCAGGACCATGAGTTTTTGATAACGGTCGAGGAAGGAACTATCGGCGGCTTTGGTACTCATGTTTCACAATTCCTGGCTCTTGATGGTTTGCTCGATGGAAGAGTGAAGGTACCGCTTTTCTCCTATCTTTCCCACCTCTTTGTCGACGAATGCGAATTTTATGACTTAATCACCTCTCCGAGTTCATCTTTGTTTGAATCACCAGTGGCGGCCTGTGTTGCTACCGGATAATTACATTGAGCATGCATCCCCAAGGGAGCAACTAGATATTGCTGGATTGACCGGACATCACATCGCAGCTACGGCATTAAGTCTGCTAGGGCGTAATCGCGATGCCTTCAGCTTGATGCGGTAGAACTGCTCTAACTTCGCGGGCAAAATGGATAGTCGCAGAGGTGGAGATTGGTTCCTATTAGATGCCTATGTACATTGAGTTTCTTTCGGTCGGCTGAATAGAGGCTTTTCAGTACGAGCTGCATTTGGTGATGAAATGGGTTGACTGCCATCGTCTTTTGCCAGGATGTTTGCGATAGTCATCGGCCCTTTTGAACAACAAAGAAAGCAGATCCCATTCCCTTCAGCATTGTATCGGGAGCGGAAGAAACTGTTTTTATGCATTATCTATTATTCGTGCCATGTTTCATGTGCAATCGCATTAGCAATGTTAAAGACCTTGATGGGGTTGAACACCCCTTGGCTGACACGTGAACTGAATAAGCTATGTGGCAAGATCCACCGAGTCTGGACGATTTTTTTTTTTTTTTGACTCCCGAAACCTCCTCGGGAATGGTAGACTTCCGAGATCACTTCGGGAGGTTTACTTTGGAGATCGTCCAAGGAAGATATGTGTCTGGGATCACCTTGGGAAATCAGGTCCCCGAGATCAACTCGGGAAGACAGACGCCCGGGATCTTTCCGGGCCAAAGGGCCTCGAGATCACCTCGGGGTAGAGGAGCCCAAGGATCATCCTATCTGATGACCCAATTTCAAGTAACCGTTCCCCTTATGCGGATCAACGAATAATTATCATCAATAATTATGGGATAATCATAATCCATAATATGCGGTCATGAAAGTCTTAATTATCGTAACGGTTAGGATTGAATCGCTGCAAGGACCGTTAGAGGATTATTCAGTAATCGGCAATTGAGGGAACGTGGGGACAGGACACGTGTAATTGTCGCCTCGTGTATAACAGGTACTTCAATCTCCTAGGTAAAAGGGTTACGCTCATTCTTACACACATTTCTTCTTATTTCTTTCTCTCTCTCAGAGTCTCTGGGATTGACTTGAGCGTCGGAGTGGGTTTCGCCGGATAATCTCTGGCATGTTCCCATTAACGCTTATGTTAATCTCGCAGGGTGGGAACTCTTCCTCTCTCGTCATCATCCTCGTGGGCTGAACTCTGGTGATTGACTGTCGACGTCGATTCCTTCCGGAACCGACCTCATTCAGATGCTATAGTTTAGCTATTCGATCGGAACTTGACAAAACCTAACTCAGAAAATGGACCTTATTAAGTGAAGGCCATAAACAAACCGAAACTCGGGGGGTTTTCAACTGTGAAAATGCACCTCTTCAAAGCATTGCATAGAAACTCAAGTCGAGGGCCATTTGAAAGGGAATAGACTCGGGATCACACTCGTAGAGGTGCCTCGTTTATCGACTAACAAAAGAGAAGATTCAGAATTTGGAGCTCTTTGCTGAAATAATAATGATCACCGAATCAGTAAACGATTATGACTATGATTATTACTCAACTATTCAATAAATAATTTTGACCGACTAATACTCTAGACGAGATTGTTAAATGACTCATCCTTTGTTAACTGTTTGGAGATATTATTTTTATATAATTATGAACATCATTTTGTTAATTATTGCCGATTTAGTCTAAGCATCAGTTTAGGGATCTAAGTGAGTCACTTATGAAAGATAATGGTTTTTTTTGGGGGGGAGGATATAAGAAAATTTTAAAATAGATGTATTTTTAAGGATAATTACCCCTATTTTACTATGATTTTTTATTTATATTTATAGTATAGTTTAAAATAGAATATAAATAAATAAAATAAATGCGCGTTCGTGGTTCGATCGCTTGCCCTTCTACGACCTCTCTACGCAGCGCACTGCGAGAGAGAGTGAAGAAAGCGCGAGCGAAGAAAATGGCGAATCGCTGCCGGCTTCGTTTCTTCCTTGCTCTTTTCATGGCCGCTCTCTCAGCTTTTCTCTCGCCATGTTCCTCCCGCGAGTAAGATTTCGATCCGTGATCCCTTGGCACCGTTTTTGATGGATGCCTTCCGCTTGATTGGTTCGTTTCGGGGTTTCTGGGTCCAATCGGATCGAGTCGATCAGATTGTGATCTTTCTAGGCTTTCTCATGCTGCCAATTTCTCTTCTCGTGCGCATATATGCATTTTCCTTTTCTGGTTCCGCGTCTAGGAGCATGAGCGTCAGAAAAGTCCTTTCCCCCTCTTTTTTTGCTCGCTTGAAAGGAAAATAAGCTTCTTTATGCAACTGATCTAAAGGAAACAAGTTTACGCGATTCTAGGCGATATTCTATGTTGCGGCCAGTTGAAATTTTAGTTTCAAATACCATGCCCCTGAGTTTTGATAGATTAGCACAGGATAAGGCCTTTTTAGTGTACACCCATAAATTTCCAAGACCTGAAGCAGCACTGTTCGAAACAAGCATGCTATTTAATGAAAGAGTTTGCTTCTGAAGTGGAGAATAAATTCCTGGGATTATATTGGGTAGTTCTATACCTCTATGCACAATTTGTTATGATTATTTATCATGGAAATGAAGGATTCATGTCCAATCTTGTAACTCATTTCCTTTGAATGGATTTTGTGGGATCTTTTGTTTCCTCTTCTCTTCAAGTAGAAACTACTTTAGCAATAATGAGATATTCTCTGATTCAAGGCCTTCTTGGTTTGATATGTTTACCTTTGACTTTGTCTTGCCGAATCAGTATCTCATGCAGTGCAAATGCTTGCATAAATCTTCATAGCCAAAGTAATATTTTGTTCATGATGTAAGTGACTCTCTTGTCTTCTGAACTATAAAAATCTAAAAAGTAAGGTTCAAGTAATTTATCTTTATGGAGATATGATTTGATCTATATGGACCAGGATTTATCACGAATCACTTTTTTAGTGAACTCTAATGGTGTTCTCAGTTGAACCAACCTGAAATGTTTCACATTGTTATTTGTTGCCAAAATTATTTATTTAGTTTTACTTTTTATACCAATTTTTTCATCAGAAAGAAGCAGTACAATTGTTGATACTTGCTGCTCTCTTCTTCATTCAGGGTCGAAAATATTTTCATTCTCTGCCATACATTTCTTCTGAGATGTTTAATGTTCCAGATTTATTAAACATTCCTATGATGTTTACTGTTGTATATGTCAAAACAAGGACTCAATGGAACAATATGATCATTGTTTTTTCATGATGATTTATAGGCTTTGTCATACATGCAAACATGATCCTAATTATTTGGTACTAACTTTCAGCATGCAGCGAACAAAGACAGGATATCCCAAACCAATTGACGATCTTGACCTTGTTATTCTCAATTTTGCAGGTTTAAATTGGGAAACAAATCATCGGAACGTGTTCCTCTTTTGCAACAAGACAATTTAACCGCCCTGATTCCTTTTGATCCCTCGAAAGTGATTCAACTGTCATGGCAACCAAGGTCAGTATTAATTGTGTTGCTGGTGTTCTAGTAAGAGATATGATATGAAGACAATTCCTGATATCCTTCTTAGCACATGGGGTATTGCCCTTATTGATCAACTTTTCATCACCGCCTCCTCTCCTTTATTCGGTGGCTTTGCTTAACCACTTGGCATCTCACTTATCTAGGGTGTTCTTTTATGAAAAATTTCTTTCTGATGAGGATTGTGACCATCTAATTGCCTTGGTAATTTACTTTCCTGATAAATTTCCTAATTGTTCATTTTTTGTAGTTGTGTAAGAAAACTACTTGTTTAATGCAGGCTCAAGGCAAGCTAGAGAGATTAGTGGTTGATGCCAGCAAAGAAAACAGTGTGATGTATAGCATTAACGTCAGCAGCGGAGTGTTCGTGCCCAGGGGACAGGTTACTTTTTTTGTGTCTGATTGAAGAACTAAATACCTTAAATCTTCGATTCTTTCAAGATAATATTATCGTAACTTCCACTTACAAGATCCTGCATTTTCCCTCAATTTCTTCAATACAGAGACCATGTTTGATGCAGTGCAAATTATATTACACATCAACTTGGTAGAGTTTATTACTCAAATCATATACACATCAACTTGCTCACATTTACACCATATTATTATCGATCATCTTCACTCCTGGTTGCCCATTCCTGGTTACAAGTACCACAAAATTTCAGATGAAAATAAATTTGCCATTCCACAAGATTCCTTAAGTTTCAAGCCCATTGGTTACATAACAAATTATACATCAGTGTATGTGCGTGTTTGTGTGTGAAATCCTATTAAATGTCTCGTATTTTCTTTTACAGGACGAAGTCATCTCCAGAGTGGAGGAAAGAATATCATCATGGACCTTTCTTCCAAAGGGTATTATACTCGATTACTGAAACATTTTGTATTTTCTACTACCCTGTTATACTTAACTCGGCAATTCAATAATCTTCTGGCTCACAGAATATGGTGAGGACATGCTGATAGAGCTTTCCCCAGCCAGGGAAAATTATGAACCACATTATGATTATTATCATGATATTTCGAGTTTGGCTGTTGCTGGTCACCGAGTTGCGACTGTTCTTATGTATCTATCCACCATTTCTCGGGGTGGTGAAACAATTTTCCCGCAGTTAGAGGTGAGATTATTCATTCAATCCATTGCTCAAAATTTTATTTAAATCATAGGTTGATTCAAGAATTTGTTTAAATAAACAAGTGTGCTAACTTGATTCATTCGACAGCTAAAACATGTCCAAACGAAGGACCACTCTTGTGCGGCGACCGGCTACGCTGTGAAACCTGTCAAAGGTAGTGCCATTCTTTTCTTCAACCTTCATCCCGATGCAACTCCAGACGCGATGAGCCTGCACAGTAGTTGTTCGGTACTCGACGGAGAGAAATGGACTGCAACGAAATGGATCCATGTGAGGAACTTCAACCCGAGCAACCAACCCATGGTTCTTGAGGAAGAGTGCACAGATGAAGATGATAATTGCCCAAACTGGGCCGCGATGGGGGAATGCGAGAAGAACGCGGTGTACATGTTAGGGACTCCAGACTATTATGGATCATGTCGAAAGAGCTGCGGTGCATGCTAGTGCCCTGAAGCCAGTCCATTTTGAAAGCACCAACACTCCCTCATCCCACTATTTCTTGTGCATTTAATCTATTTATTTCAGAAATTTTTGATGCAACTTTGGGAGATCAAAAGTGTTGTTTGGAAAATTTTAGCAGCAAATAGACAAACTCTAAATTTATTGTGTTAATACATCAGTTTAACATAATTCCAGTTTTATTTAGATTTTGTATTAGAATTTAGCATCTCTCAACTGTTGTGAAATCACTTTGTTTTTAGATTTTTTTATTTGGTTCAAATATAAAAATGTTTTTTTTTACTGAAATGAATATTGAAAGGTGTGAAAATTGATTTACATGATGATATTATGTTATATAGATGTTAATGAAGGGTTGCTAGAATAGGGAAAGTTTTTTTTTCAATTTATTTCTTTAATAAAAATAAAGAATTTGTGTAATATAAATTTGGATTTAAATTTTATTGTGAGTAAATAAATCTTCTGATTGATATAGAAAAAACTATAGAATGTGTATTTTTTTTTCAATTTTAAAAAAATATATAATTTTATCACTTTATTTTTCTTTCTTTGTGTATTAATTTAAATTGATAAAAAAAATAAAACGACGTCTTTTATTTTTTATTAAAAGGGTATTTCATTTTTAAAAAACATATAATATTTTTATCTAATATTATTGTAATAATTTTACTGAAAATTACAATAAAATTATTAAGTAATTATTATAAAAGGATAATTTGGTACACGAAGTTCCATCCAATATAGATTCTCAGAGAATAATCTATTATATGCAATCCTATTTTATTTTGCAAGAAACTATTTCTAAGACTATAACCTATGATATATATGTCACACAATAATAATTTTATCATTGCAATAATAATCCCTTCTATGAGTATTTTTAATAATATTTAAAATTATTATAACAAATTTAAAATAATTAAATAATTAAACTTAAAATTATTTTAACATTAATTAACATTATTTTCTGGGTATTTTTAGAATATAAAATATCTTTTTGATATTTTTCTAAAATGACGTGCCATTTCTGATGATAATAAAATAAAAGAACATTTTTCTAACATTTAAATTAAGAAATATAAAGTCAAATTTTTAAAAAGACTTAGAATCTTCCACGGGTCTACGAATTAATGGACGTGGAGATTTAAATTAGGCAAAAGCACGTACAAATTGATAAAACATCCACGTCAATCTTCACTAATTTAGTTAAAATAAGATGGCATAAATAGATTCGTTCTTCGGAAATGTAATTGACGTAAGACATGAAATACAACTTGGAGGCAGATTAGTTGATATTCGGTAAGAAATTATCACAATAAGTATCGGATTCGAATTGTGGAATTTTCTCCGTGTTAGACTCTCTCATATAAGAGATCGCTCAGCTGGCCGAATGATCCTATGATTTACTCTATTCCAAATACGAAGAGGCATTCTTTAGTTGGCCGAATGATTTTCAACTTCTAATGTGTTTGGGACGATGTCGAAGAGGCCGGGTTGACTGTTACACCTTTTGCCACAATTAATAATAAATGTTTTCTATTGTGTTATTAAATTATTTCATTTGATTGATATAATTTGGAAAAAGATAGAGTAGTAGAGAATTTTAATTAACCAAAATATAAATATTAAATAATTTGTATATTGATAAGATGTTGACCTTTCATACGGATAGATAAGAATCAAGACCATCGCTTCTTCTATTCAATAACCATAAAAGGAAATAAAACAATAGAGAAAACAGAAGAAGAAGAAGATGATGATGGCGGAGCTGCAGAGATCCGCCGTAACTTTCCGGCGGTCGGGCTCGTCGGGGCTGGTGTGGGACGAGCGGTTCCTCTCCGACGACGGGGCCGGCGGCGACGGCCAGCTGAGGCGGTCACAGTCCGTCGGATCCGCCTCCGATCGCCGCCTCGAAGGCGGCAGCGGCGAAGGGCGCAGGCAGGCGTTCCGCGCCGCCGCGGTTCCGCCGGCGGCCGACCCTCCGTCGCCGGACGTCCGCGGATGCGACATGCTCTGCGGGATTTTCGGCACGGCCAGGCACGGCCGCCGATCGAAGCCGAGGCGGCGCTGAATTGGGGGAACAAGAGCGAGTGGCGTTCTGCGCAAGTATGTATAAAATTCTGGACCAAATCGATAAAATTTCAAGCTTCTGCTGATTGTTTATTCTTATTGGACCAATTTGCAAACTGTGTGGTGGGCGTGAAATTAAATTAGATAAATAAATCTGTTTCTCTTGTTTTTTTAAACTAAAAATTAACCAAATTGAAATGATTTATTAATGATATAGAAGGAGCCATTTTCATGCAATTATTTAAATATTCGGGGAAAAATAACCATTTATTATTGTCCACTATTCAATTAATATGATTATGGAATATTGTCCAATAATAGTTTGCTCCACTTGGCTTAATTGAATTCCACCAACAATAAGTCATTTGTTGTTTCATAATCAATTTATTACATAACACACTAAATTCTTAGCCTAATTCTTCTTCTCATTGTGATATCGATTGATCCAACCCATCCAATCAAAAGGATAGACTTGAGTTCTTTGTCATCTTTAATAATACTTCTAACCTATAGAATATGTGGACTAAAAGTCTCTTAGATAGTTGTTTATGTGATGTTTAGGTGAATTATATTAAATTTATGTTGTTTTCTTTTGTTGCTTAGCTATAGAAAATGGTGGAGATGATTTTGCATGGTAGTGTTGTTGAATTTATATTCTTGAATTTGTAATATTAGATAATAAATTTTAAAAATATGAAACCACCACGTTAGTGAGCCCCTACTAGCGACCTCACCCTAAAAGGAGGTTAAATAGGAGCACATATATTAAGTGTATAATGGGAACTTTATATGAAGGCTGTGTTTGGTAGGGTGTAATCCATCCTGTAATGTAATCCAGATTACATTACAAGTTGGATTCCTTTGTTTGGAATAATTTTAAAATTGTAATGTAATGTAATCTCGATTACAAAAGAGGTTGATGATTTGTAATCTGGATTACAAAACAAAACTTATGTTATCTGGATTACATTACAGCGTGTAAAGTCGTCGGCCGGGTGGCGACGGTCGTCGGTCGTCGACGGTTCGCTGGTCGCCGGCGGCCGGCAATCACAGGTCGCCGGCCGGTCAATGGTCACCGGCCGGCTGGCGACGGTCGTCGGTCGTCAATCTTGATTACATTACAGGATGGATTACCTCTCACCAAACAAAGGAATCCAATTTGTAATGGTTATCAAAGATTACATACAACTCATTATCAAACATAACAATGTAATCAAGATTACATTACATTACATTACAAACTTGATTACATTACAGATCCGATTACATTACCCCCTACCAAACGTAGCCGAAGTGAAATTTTGGTTTCGAATCCTATTTGATTTGGACACAATGTCATATGTTTATTATATATGCCAAAATCATGAGGGCTGAAATGGATTATAACTAATATTATTAATGGTTTATTATCGCATTTAATGATTTTAACAATGGATTCTAACGAAATAACTAATGATTTATTAATACATTTAGTGATTTAATTTTAACAAGTGATATCGAAGTTGAAATTATTTCAAAGGCTCGATGGGTGGTTATTTTCAGGGGCGGCCCTTGAGGTGGCAGGCAGGGCATCTGCCCAGGGGCCCCACTCCAAGTGGGGCCCTATGTGTGTGTATATATATCAACGAGTTCAATATTTCTTCTAAATTAATATATTTTTTAAATCTATTTTTCCTCTCTGTCTCTCCCTCTTTCTCTCTCTCGTCAACCTCTAAAATAAAGGACGAAGTTAGGGTCTCCGTGATACCCTCCCTCTCCAATCTCTCTCTCTCTCTCATATCCTTTAAAATTTTATAATATACGATTAATAATTAGAAAAAAAAATCTAAAAATGTCATTTACATATAAATAAATTAATAATTTTATATATACATGTTATCCTCGAGACTCGACGGATAATATTATAACATATATAAATTTAAATTAAATAGTAATTTGTTTGATTGATAATATGACTTAAGGGGACGTTTGGTTTAAATTTGTTAATTGGAATGGTAATGAGATTCATTGAGGGGTCAATGGGAATGAGAATCATGATTCCATTGGTAGTGTTTGGTTCAAATCCTGAAATGAAAATTATTGTCATTGATGATGTTTGGTTCAGTTTAACTTTAGTAATGGGAATCCATAAAAATTTTAAAGTTATCTAAAATAATAGAATTATTACAAAATAGAGAAAGTGAAATAAAATGAGTTGAGTGATAAATTAAAAAAAATATAGAGAGAAATTATGAGAAGTAAGGTAAAAAAAGAAATTAGAAGAAAAAAATAGGAGAAAATACAATAATAGAGAAAATAAAGATAAAATGTAGAGAGAAAAAATAAGATAAGATAGATGTGATAAAAAAATAGAGAGAGAAATCATTAAAAAAATATATAGAGAGAAAAAATGAGATGAGAGAGATAGAAAAAATGATATAGAAAATGTAGAGAGAGAAAGTGATAGAAGATATAGAGAAAAGTAAAAAATAAATATAGATAAATTATGATAATAGAGGTAGAGAGAGAAAGTAATATTAAATATATAGAGAGAGAAAATGAGATGAGAGAGGTGGAGAGAGAGTAATATAGAAAATGTAGAGAGAGAAAGTAATATAGAAAATATAGAGAAAAAATAAAAAATAAAGATAGATAAATTATAATAAGAGAGATAGAGAGAGAAAGTGAAATTGAAAATATATAGAGAGAAAGTGAGATAGAGAGGGTAGAGAGAGAAAGTAATATAGAAATGTAGAGAGAAAGTGATATATGAAATATACAAAAAAGAAAATAATGATAAATAATTATAATAAGAGAAGATAGAGAGGAAACTGATTATCAATTACAAGAAGAATGAGATGGGGTGGGAAGAAAGTGCTATAAAAATATAGAGTGAGAAAGTGAATATAGAAAATATAAGAATTGATATAGATATGAAAAAAAATGTAAAAATTAAGATGATAAATTTAATAATCAGGTGGAAAAAGTAATATAGAAAATGTGATGAGAAAGGTAAGAGAGAAAATAATAGAAAATGTAGAGAGAGAAAAGAATAAATAGGTAGAGAGAAATTTTAAAATGTAGAGAGAGAAAGTAAATGAGATAATATAAAAAGAAATAGTAAAATGAAAAATTAAAAAAAAAAAAAGTGTTTTAATATGAAATAAAATGATTAGAATTTATTGATGAAAGATGAAATGAGGAATGATTTTATTTCATTATGATACTTACAACAGTGTCAATTATGATTACATATTTATTCTCTAGTTTATTCATAAAATGCCTTAGTTTAAAGGCTATCAAAGCCTCCACATAATAGAAGCTATTGAAATCTTTAATTCGAACGAACACGTTAGAAATAATCTTTCAAAAAAGATTGATTTTCTAGAATATTGGGTAATAGTCATCTAAAAAATTTTAGTTAAAAAACAAAAAATATTATTGATCAAAATTAATTAAAAATAACTAAATAAATAGTTAAATAGTCTTGTAACTTTAACTTAAAAAATATATATATATATCCTAAACTATAAAACAGTCTCAAAGAAAATTTAAAAAGACTAAAAATTTTTAGGAAGTTATAAGTCTAAAATTGAATGGTTATGGATCTAAAACGGAGTGATTATGAGTTTCATCCGATAATTAATTATAAATCTTTAAATAAATTTTGATTTAATATATTATAAATCATATAATTTATTTAAATCGAAAGTTATAATTTTTAAAACTTCTACTGGCCTTATCGATCTTACTACACTCCTCTATTTCGAAAGTTATATTTTTGAACTATATACGGCCTTATGATCTTACTACAGACTCTCGGATTTCGGTATTTGTAGGAATTTTCTTCCAATGGGGTGCGAATCTGGACGCTGGGCTTCTAGACCGTCCACTGTGAGCGCTTTTCGATTTATCTTGACGGCCGATAGAAAACTTCCGTGAGATTGGTCCGATCGCCCGAATTGAAAAAATCTCATTAATCATTTTTTTTACTACACTCTTCGATTTCACTGATTTTCGGCTTCTTAATGTATCTAAATTGTGGTCTAAATTTATCCGATCAATAAAATCGTCAATCATATCCATTTTCAGAGACAATTTTCTCAAGCAGGGGCATTTTGAAAACCCAGCCAAAGTTCAAGTGGTAAAATAAAACTTCTTATTAAATAATTACTCAACAATGGGGGACAAAAAAAGAAAAGTCGATCTATAAATTTGTCGTTGAGGTTAACGGTCGAGCCTACTGATTTCCTTCTCCCTCGCGTCGCCCTCTTTTTAACCTCCCTTCTCTATCGCCGCCATGGCGGAGACAAAATCCTCGCTTTTGCTTTCTCCTCTTCTTCTGACGGCCTTCCACTCCGAAGAATCGATCATGTTGCTAAAGGCAAGCTCAAGATTCTCCCGATCGAGCCAAACCGACAGTGAAGAAGACGAAGAAGGATTCCGATGGCGATGGAGGTGAAATAGAGGATGAGGACCTAATCGGTTTCCAGATTGGCTTCGGAATAAGTAGATATGATGGGCAAGATGACCGGATGATGGCGACGAGAAAAGGGCGTTCTTTCGAGGGGCCGGCTTCGCGTAGAGCACACATCAGTTCTGATCTAGGGCAAGGAGGTCCCTTTGGGGAAACAAACGGAGTTGAATTTCAGGTAGCTTCCTTCCTACTTTATTCTGAGTACGGTTTTCTGTTTGTGCCCCAATTTCATCAACCACCTCAATGTGATTTCGGGGAAACCTTGATTTGTTTGTTTGTTTAGGTTTCAGTTTCTGGAAGGTAAACGATAGTAATCGAAGAGAGAGCATTTATTTTAATTGAAATTGGAATTACCTGCTTAACGAGTAATGTCAATGTAGGTTTGATGAAACTTGCATAGATCTTGAGAAAAACTTAGATTGATAGGGCAAAAGGAAGCCAATGATTGCTGAAAGCTTTCACCCTGATCCTTTGTGGCTATCAGAACGAGTATGGAAGAGTAACAATGATTCAATTTTCTTTGTGCTTGAAAGTTGTCCAAGTTCAAACTTTCTTCCTTTTCTTTGGGTGTAAAACTGAATCACAAACTAGTTTAGACAATTGGATGCCTCTCTATTTTGTATGGGAGAAACAGTGCTTCATAGTTAGACAATTAAGCATCCAACATTGAACAGTTGCACTAAACTGGCCATAGAACTATTCGATTTAGCGAGATGCACATCCAACATGGCGGGAAACAAAATCAAAATTTTATATTAGTTCATGTAGCTCCAACATAGATGATTATATCCACAAACAAAATACCAACACATGGCCACTCATATCCATATCTGTACTAAAGATCAAGCTTTAACTGTTTGGCTTCAAATTCAATTTGAGGATGCTTTAGAGATCTGGCTAGCCTAAATCAAAAGGTTGTTCTCTGACATGCACTAACTTCAAAAGTTGTTACCACCTAAGATTCTAAGGCTGTAACTATCCTGTTGCTCTCTCTTTGCTATCTTGGTTTCTTTTTGATAGCTAGCAAGCATACATACATTATTGACCCAGGATTTGAATGAACACATGAATATTAGGATTTCCAGGATGAGGATATATTTTTTTTAAATTTGAATATGGGCACATTATTTGGTGATGGCTTTCTTAAAACATGATCTTTGTGACAGCTTTCCTAGAATGTCATAGATTTGGTATAATCCTTAATTTGTTTACTTCTCTTTCGCTGAAATCTACCTTCACTGGATCGGGGACCTTGTTTTCGTTATACATAATAGAGGAATTTGAACTCTCAGCCATCATGAGGACATGGGTGCGCCGGAAGGTGCGCTTTGATGCCACAGCTATGCTTCCGCGATACCAATGGCCTCAAAATATCGACAAAACTTGGCAACATTTTCACTTTAATCTCTCGCGGTGTAGGATATGCTACTACGAATGTGTTGTGCTATGTTGCTTTGCATTCGAGGCGACCTTTTGCTCGGTAATTTCATATCAAACTTGAAGCTCATCTAGAATGTAGTTTATCTTCTAGTTTCATATCTTAAAGCTACTCAAGTATTAAGGGAACAAAACTAGGGCATGTAAACTATTTGTGCAAGTCAAATATGTCTACTATATCTTCGTTTGCTCACAATTAAATTAAATGAATTTGAAATTAATCTACTTATCTAATTCTCCTAAATATATTGCTAAAATTCTTTTTCCTTGGAGAAATCTCACAGAACTAAATTTAAAAAATTGTCACTGCAGGGGGTGAAGTGAATTTTCTGACCAGGATTAGTGGATTTCAATATTTTAGAGTAGGAATTGATATTCTTCAGACTACGGAGTGAATACTGTAAAAGTGGAACATTTTTGATAAAAATTGGGGATTTTTGAAATGTTTTCCCGTAGAGAGTTCAAAATTTTAGGCGAGGCACTGCTAATCTTCGAACTCCAGGGAGAATGATGCATAAAGTATGAAGCGAAGTGTTTCGCTCCCCGCCGACTCGGCGTCGTCCGGTCGGTTTCAACTGGCGCTGGCGGTGAGTCACAAGGCGGACCAGATGATCGCGAAAGCTGTAGCTGTAGATGTTGCGTGTGAGGCGGAGCTTAAATGAGAGGGCGGCGGTGGGTAGGCGGTCGCTTTCTTCCTCCGACGAATTCTCCTCCATCGCTCTCTTCCTCGCCGCCATCAGTCCACTGCTCCGCCGCCGCCCTGCGACCACTAAGGAACGGCCGCTCACTCCGCGATCCAATCTTAGAAAACCAAGGATCGAAGAGTTTGCAGTGGATCTGAAGCTCGATTTACTTGCTTGATCGCGCCCGATCTCTCCTTATTTTGGTATCTTTATTTGGATTCGTGGTGCGCGGGTGGGGTTTCTGGTGGCGGCGACCGCGATTTGACTGAGGAGTAGCGAGGAATCTGGCCTGTGGCATGCCTCCGGATGAGGCAAGAGCCTTGCGGTCGCTGCGTAGGGTACTACCCGCTTCCGAGTTTGGAGTTTTCGCCGGCGTCGTCGTCCCCCTCTAGCTTTCTGTTGTGAATAAAGAAGCGATGCGGACTTCGATGCTCTTACTACGCTGCTTCATGGTCTTGTCACTTCGTTGTGGTAGGCATCTGATCCTTCTACTTTCTCGTTCGCTCGTAAATTACCGCAGTCTCGTGGCTTGATTTCGACCTTTATTAACTTCCTTCTGCTTTAATGTTCCTTGTTTTCCCTCTTCTTTTTGTTAGAATTTCAATTGTTTTTTTTCCTTTTCTACTAGAGCAGAAATACTCTTCTTATCACTTTCTTCTTCCACTTGTTCTCCTCCTTATTTGATGATTGTTTATTCATGGAGACATGGACTATCAGCCTAACTTTGCAGCAGATAAATGGTTAGGAATAGTTGGCGCTCAACTCAAAAAGTATTGAACTCTAATTAGAATCTGGCTGATTAGTATCGTTAATTCTGCAGTCAAATCTTACAAGTCATATTATGCTAGCAGTTCTCAATTTTGATTCTTTGGATGAAAGCAGGTTGTAAATTAACTTGTATTTTTTTAGTACTGAATGCTTTACTGTTATTTATATCAGTTTTTCCCCCCAAACATAAGCACAAACTTGTGCAAGTAAAAAGTCATTTGTCTCTGTTTGTACAAAAGGTCCAGCAAAGGTTCTGGCATTTACTGGAACCTATGGAATAAATTATGGCAGGCAGCAGACAATTTACCATCACCTGAAAGAGTGGTCACACTTCTTAAAGCAGCAAAGATAAAGAATGTGAGAATCTATGATGCAGATCACAGTGTGCTCGATGCATTTAAAGGATCTGGGCTTGATTTGACTGTAGCAATTGGTAATGAGTATCTGAGAGACATGAGTGTAAATGAAGATCATGCTGTTAGCTGGATCCAGTATAATGTGCAATCATTTCTGCCTGATACCCGCATCCGAGGGATTGTAGTTGGGAATGAAGTGTTGGGAAGTACTGATCAGGAACTTGCTCAGGCTCTTTTTGGTGCCATAAAGAATGTTTACAATGGTCTCAAGAGGCTTCAATTAGCAGACAATATTGAGGTGTCAACGCCACATTCACAGATTGTTTTTGCTAATTCCTTTCCTCCCTCATCATGCATTTTTAAAGAAGATGTCCTTGGTTATATGAAGCCCATCCTGGAATTTTTTTCGCAGATTGGTAGTCCATTCTATCTTAACGCATATCCATTCTTGGCTTACAAAGATGAGCCTCAGAATATTGATATCAATTATGCTCTTTTCCTGTCAAATCATGGAGTTCATGACAATAAGACTGATTTACACTATGACAACATGCTTGATGCTCAAATAGATGCAGCTTATGCTGCTTTGGAAGCTGCTGGATATGACAAGATGGAAGTCAGGATTTCAGAGACTGGATGGGCTTCTGCAAGTACTGACAATGAAACAGGAACTACTATCCAGAATGCAAGGACTTACAATTTTAATCTTCGCAAACGCCTTTTCAAGAAGAAAGGAACGCCACTTAGGCCAAACATTGTGGTTAAAGCATATATATTTGCCTTGTTCAATGAGGATATGAAGTCTAATGCGAATTCTGAACAGCACTATGGGCTATTCGAACCAAATGGGAGCATAGCATATGATATTGGATATTCTGGCCTGAAGTCTTCGTCTGCATCTCCAACTCACTTAACCTTGAAGGTAACATGTGTTCAATTTTTCATAAATTGTTTATGTTTTTGTTTAAAATAAAAAATTACAATAAGGTTGCTTCTTGGAATTGAGAATCCCAAACGCCTTGTTAAAACTTGAATGAAAAGTAATCTACGTGAACATATTGTATAAAATTGGAATTATGGGTATCCACTTTGTAAGTCTGCTAGTACACTACCACAAATTTATTTTAACTTGTAAACTTTATTGAGCAGATTTGGATGTTTATATACTACAAATATACTCAATGCTCTAACATTTGACCCTACTTGATACTAATAGGGCATGTATGTTAAAGATAAAAAGATACTAGTATCCAGGAGCAATTAGGTGAAACTCCAATTTATAATAAATAAGAGTATATAGGTTGAAATGTTGAAGACTTGTTCAAAAACGACCAATATATTATGTAGCTAGATGAGTTAAATTGATATGAGTTGCATTTGCAAAGGGTAGTGATTGAACAAAGAAAACTCTAGTTAAATAAAAAGTAGGTTAATTGATTTGAATATTACTAGTGACATAACCTTATGTACAGTGTTCTAAATGGCGGTTGAGACGGTCGCTTAGGTGGGAGGTGGGCATCAACCGCACCACCTTTGCCTGAGGCGTGGTTTAGGCGGTAACTAACCTCCTTCCGCCGCCACCACGCCTAGAACCGATGCCTGCCGTTTTCACCACCGCGACGTGTTTGGACGCGTCGCCTCGCTGGCGACGTGTCCAGACGCGTTGCCCGAGCTCGGCGATGGGATATTATGTATAAAAAATAATAAAAAAATCAACCGCCTAGGTGGTAGGCATGTCATTGATCCGTCCCACCTACCGCTAATTACAACACTGCTTCTATGACCATCAATGGATGAGATGGATTCATAATCCTGAAGAGTTGGAATAAGATGATTTGATGATGATGATGCATGCATGTTAAAAGAGAATCTATCTGTGGAGCGCCTTGAGATGCATTTCAAGATAGCTTGCGTGCTTTTATGCAAGTCACCGAACAGGCATTTGGAAAATTGTGAAAATCATAATTGCAAAAAACATTGTTGTTATGATCTGAAATTTTGCAATATTGTCCTCTATAATGCTTGGTACTCATCGATGTGATTTGGTACCAATCTGGTGTATCCATAAAAACCAATGTCCAAACTTGCTAAGGTAGGTTCTTACGTGCTATAACTAGGCTAGTCCTTGCTTGAAACTTTTTGGACCTTGTTAGACAAGCAAGTTTATTCCGGTGGTTGCCTAGTCACCTAAGCTCTTGTTTCTTAGAAAATCTTAAACTACCTACACTAGAAGTATTACTCATTTCATTTCTGTAGCTATGAGAGTGCAGTATAGACAAAGTAAAATTATATATGTATGAGAAGTATGTAGCTGATGCAGGTTAAGAAGCAAAAAAGGGCTGTAAGTTGAGCGGTGTGGTCGACCTTGTTCAAGTTTATTTATTAAAAAGGATTTTTGATCTAGTTATCCTTTCAATCGAACTATTCCCATTTAAGCCTTTTTAGCTGAGCTCAAGACAAGAGCTGTGCTTATCAACAAGCTCAAAATGGAGCCGACAAATGCAATCTAATTATAGGCAACTAAACTGTTTGTCAGATGCTCTAAAATGGTTCGCGTGTTGTTGATGAATGAAGCCTAATTTCAGAGAAAATAATTACGCATTTGACAAGGAACTTATTGTAGTGAACAACCAACAAAAGGGTTTGGTGAGTAATGATTTCAGCTTACCAAGATATGCAGGCAATCTGGAGTCTGAAACTCCAGTGCTTCGTCAAAATGACCGCATCTCCGTTCCTGATTCAGGAGTAGAGTTATGTCGAACGGTATGGCAGACAATTAGTGTTCTCTTGGGTCTTTAATTCATGATTCACACTCTATCCAAAATGTGTAAGAAGACTTGAAATGCCACTGTTCCACCTAAGAGTCTTGACCTAAATTACATATTGCAGCAACTGAGACAACCATGAAGCACGGCTGATCAACTTTCTCACCATTTTTAATTAGTTGATTTTGAGCTGGGAATTTATTATTTAGGGCTTTGAATCTTAAATTTAGAGGTCCAAAGTTTCACTATTCCAAGATCTGAATTACAATATTCAGTTGCATTATCAAAAACTCTGGCTTCGTCACTTAGACTGGAGGAAGTCTGAAGTTACCAATTTTCTTACTTTGGGTGATAATTTTTTGCAGGATATTTATACTCGAGATTTGTTGTCAGCATACAACATGGTTCTCATATGCTTTGTGGCAGTCGTTCTGGCTTTGACCATTTAGTTTGTCAACGCAAGTCTGCTTCGAGCAATGGACCATGTTCTTTTGAATCCTGGTACCTGTCCTTTGGTCGTATTATGCGCGTTTTCTATTCACGAGTAAGATGCTGGTAAAAGTGTTCCAATTCTCACATTAATGATATCGCATCGCTTCTCCTCGGATGATTTCAGAGAAAGTAACTTAGTGCTGTCTAGTAAATATCACTCAGACAAAGTTGATAGAAATACGGTAGGTAAGAGTCCTATTTCTGTTTTAATTTCATGAACAAATTCGTATTGAGGGTTTATTTTCATCTCATTCTTGGCTGCATTTCCTTTTATAAAATCTCTGTTAAATGTTCGACAACTATATGTTCCTCCACTGTAAGATATGATTGTCACACATCAAATATTTGTGGGGTTGAGATCAAATCTCTGTCCTTTTTTTTTTATCTTTTAGATGATATATGTGATCATGTCTTTCGTGTGATGAAGTATCAAGAAAGTTAGCCACATTTCAATCCACCTTTTTTTTAGGTTCATTCATGCACATAAAAACAGGGCAGTCCTGAGAAAAATTAAGCCCGGGACAAAATTATAGTTTTGATCATTTAGACTCTCCCTCTTGGATTAACTTGAAAAATCAAATATATATTAAATAATCTAATTAAATATCATAATCAAAGTAAATCAAAATATATACTTAAAAAAACTACACATTAGAGAATATTTTATATAATTTCTTAAAATAACTTAATCAATATTATTTAAAATATATTACTTGTTATTTTGAAACAAAATCATCAATTATGTCATCATAAGAGATATCTGCTCATATGTCTTTTTTCACGTAGAAGATCGCTAAGTCATTCAATCTCTCTTGACTCATTATAGTTCTCAAATAAGATTTTAATAATTTTAACTTTAGGAAACTTCTTTCAACTGATGCTATGGTCAATGCCAATAAAAATTGATAGAAATCAGGATCATAAGAAAACATTCATTTTCAATATAAACTCTAAAATTTAATGATCGTTCAAGATTTATTTATATCATATCCTTTCAAAGTTATATCTCTTACAATATTCGTAATTCTAAAAGTAGATCATGTACATCAATATTAGACACATCATTTTTTTTAAAAGTAGGTTCAAGATTCACACAACTTCGTTGTGGTGACAAGGATATGAGAGAGAGAGAGAGATTGGAGAGGAGGGTGTCGCAGTGGCAAAGGGAGCTTTTGCCCTAACTTAATTATTCTGTTTTGGAGGTCGACGAAAGAGAGGAGCGGAGAGAAAATCTAGATTAAACAAATATTTTTAAAAAATATATTGATTTTATATATGGTGGGGCCCACTCAAAGTGGGGCCCTGGGCAAGTGCCCTGCTTGCCCACCTCAAGGGCCGCCCATGCATAAAATTGTTGATATTACCCAAGTAGTTATCAACTTAAATGGATTGGTGGTGGCTCCCTTAAATCTATTTTGATTTTATGTTTAGTATTGTTGAAAACGTTTGGTATGTTCGTTATTTTTAGTACTCAATTGATAAGTTTTATGGAGTTGTTTGTCAATCGGGACTCTTGGTTTAAGAACAGAATAACGGATAGAAAAGGATGTGTTATTGGATAGATCAAGTTCTTGAAAACAATTTTTTATTTGAAATAAATACTAAAATAAATATAAAAACAAAAACAAAAAAGTGCAATATGTAAGTATTCCACTCGATGTGTCTCTTACCAATAGTTTTGTTTTTTTAATGAAAAAAAGTGAAAGAAGTAAAACAACTCAAAAGAAGAAAATAATGAATTAAGAAAATTTTTATCAAACAACTCAATAATCAAGTCCTTAAATTAGATATTTGAGCTCTCGGGATTATGATGCAACAGTAGGACGACTAGTCGCTATTTCAGATATTTACGGTTCGATCTCTAGCTACGATGTATTTGTAGAAATTTTTCCTCAAATGGGCGCGAATCTTGAGGCATTGGGCTTCTAGACTGCCGATTGTGAGCGCTTCCGATTTATCGGTCGGTGGAACATTTCGTGAGACCAGACCGATCGCCCGAGGTTAAAAAAAACCTCATTAATCACCTTAAACTAGATATTTGGATCTAAAAGACAGTTTGATGTATTAGATTACTACCAATTCGGGATCTTGAGAGAGTATCACATCATATTACTATATGCAATCTTTATAAGAAGTTATTTTTGAGATTCAAATTCGTGATTATAAAATAATAATTTTATAATTGCGGAAAGACTTTCCTTCTATATTTACATTAATACACATTAAAAATTATTTTGTTTACTGCAGGGATTAAATTTGGCAAGGCAAGTTTGAGTGGATCTTGAGCGAGGAGTCAAAGAGAATCACTACCTTCCTCCAAAGTCTATCCTACGGATGTGAAAGAGGATTAATCAGGTACATAAATATATACGCATAGTGGAGTAAAATATGCAAATCATCAATTCCTTAAAATCGACTATTGACTATTATGTCAGACATGTCACATGCCCACCGTCTATATTATACTCTAGGACAGTGAAGAGGCTCTCTTGAATGGATGTGCATTAGGGCTAGCATTTAGAAGAATTGATTCATATTAACTTCATTATCAACATTAATATTTTATTTATTTCAAGTAAAAAAAATTTCAATACCTATATACATATTTATTAAATTGATTTTCCTATATACATTTATCAAATCAATTATTAATAATACATAAAACTTTAAATTTATTTTTTAATGAATAACATAGAAAATATTTTTTAAAAAATATTAATGATTTAACATTTCTTTTTTCCTCCTTGATCATGCCCTCTAATATTTTACAGAGAAACACATTGCACATAAACAAGGCTAAAAAAAAACAAATCAAATCAAAAGAAAAGAAAAAAAAATGGAAATGGTCCTCTTCTAAGAGCCTTCACTCTTTGGTCGTAAGTATGACATCTATGCCTCACTTGTCACATCACTCGCAATGCATAATTTAAACCTCTGCCACACTTGTGAATTGTGATCCATCTTTGAACGACAGAACTCATAAATTGGTGAGATAATGGCAGATTTCTTTGACTTACTGAAATCCTCAAGAAGACTTTTTTTTTGGTATATATATATATATATCCTGATGATTTGAAATGTGAAAATGCAGAAGTCAACATGCTTCTCTGATGCTGTTGTTCAGCCAAAAATTCATGGATTCCACTATGCTTCATCCTGTGCCATCAAGTTTATCTGAATCAGAAACCAAGAAATTACAGGAACCAATCTAGAGTTTATTTGATGCAATGGTAGTTTAACAAGCGTTTATACGACTCAACTAAAAGAAAAATGACATCATTATTTGAAATGGGTGAAAATAGATGAAGATTTTCTTTGTCCAACTAATCTGATTCCCCTGGTTCACTTATGAGTAAATTTAGAACTTAGCTTATGAAGCCGACCACCAAAATATTCATCCCATCCCACTCTGAGTGCTTTACGACGGTACCACATCCGTGGGGGCGACGAAAAAAAAAAATCTTTGAATCATGCATGAGGAAGTTGTTGGGATAGGACATAATTTACTTACAAATTTTGGCTAATTGGCTAGAACCATGTCTTCTGAAGCCTTGGACCGAATAGCAGCTTCTATGCTTCTCCATGCTGACTCCCTTTGCTCTTCCAAATATTTGGCTTTCTCTTCTTTGTCTAGGTGTTGTCGCTGGCACTCTTCGAACAGATGACTGTCCATGTCAAAGAACATCTTGCGAACATTAGCTGTTAGACCGTGAATAGCTTGGTTCCAATGGCCTTGCATGTTCTTCTCTAGTGCCTCGAATAGGATGGGCAGTATCATACCGCGGTTTTGAGCAATTAAGCTGATAATGTGATCGTTGTTCCAGAGAAACAAAGCCCGTTCGGCCACCTATAATACATTTTCATCTATAGATATGAGAAAGAGTGGAGAAAACAAATAAAAAATCCATGAAATTTTTGCATTTATGTGAATGCATTTTATGTTACCATAGAAATTCTGCATGAAAATGGAAAAAAAAATGCAAGGCAGAGCACACAATTAGGGCGAGAAAATAAGACTAAGTAATGCGAAGAAGAATTTTCATTTCAAGTGAGACAAATAAAAAAAAAAGCCCATATAATAAAAAGTAATTTATAAAGCAGTAGAGAGGTTGAAGCTTTAATCATCCAACTAAATATCTATATCTTAATTTGTTATTGTAATCTCAATTGACAAATAGTAAGGTCACTAGAGGAATTTCACAGGTTATCAGGCATATCAGATTGCATAGATGGAAGTCTCAGATTGTTTGTAGATTTGGTATGCACAAGAATTTCATAGAATCCTCAATAATAAACCATGACAATTTGGAAGTAAATTAAGCATATCCGAAGGAAGAAATCTGCACGAATAAAATTCTCAACAATCAGAATATCTCGATAAAGATAAACCGTGCAGAAAAATAGTTGATTGTTCAAAAGGCCAAGTGAACAACCTAGAATATTCTGCAAGGCCTGTCTCATATTCATGTTTTATTGAGGCCATCAGCCACAGCTAACAAAAAGGAAGAAATTTATGTTTATGCTCATCAAAAAGATCCTCACATTATCTGAAATATACTTAATTTGCAGACAAGTTCCATAATTTATTGTTTCTTTTATTTATGCAAACTGAATGTGATGCCATGTCGATAGCACATAAGAAAATTTTAGACAAGAATTCTACAACCAAAGAAAGTAGAAAGCAACTTGAACTAAATTTTAGAACACAGGGAAACCATTATTGTACAGTTGATGACATTTGCATGGCACCATACCCATTTGAGTCAGGTTGGAGCACCTGATTATGCTTAATAGTTGGGTTCGATTCAGATTTGGATTTGCTTAAAACTGTGAGTACCCAGTAGCAATCATATAGTTTATTCATTTAAACCAGGTATTTAAACAAGTTTAGATAACAGATATTTAAATGGGTCCAGATTATGAAGGTAGTGATGGGAGGCTGAAACAGAACTTTCAAAAAGAAAGCGAAGCAAGCATGTCTGCAATACTTGTTTGCCTAGTTCAGAAATTCTTATTCACAATCTTCCTCCATGGAGTCAGGGTAGTTGTGAAACCAAACATGTTAGCAGAGACACAGAATTCAAGTCCTAATGAATCATTCTAGAGAATAACCTGCCAAAGTATTTAGTCATCTGGTTTCTGTTTGGTTACTGAGACCCTTCATTTGAAAAAAGAGTTGTATAATGATACTGTGAAAGCTAAAGGCACCTAGTGATGAGCCAAAAATGTTATAGGCAACATAACACATACAAGCAAGTCAAAAATTTATACACTAGCTACTCATTCCATTTCATCTAACCTAACTGAATGCTGCACTTAGAATGCACGTGAATGCTTATTGTTTGACTAGATATGTGGGTGTAGAAAGTGGCTATTAAAGAGTTACTCGTCATGATTGCCAACAATCATGCAAGGGAATTACATTGCTTAAAGAAGTCCTTATGGGCCATTATGGATTAGGTAGTCCAAACAGTTCAAACCAAACTTGTTTCAGTATGTTTGGTTGAAACCCACTACTAACTAGAAGTACTAATTTGATTTGATTTATTACTTTTCGAATGTTCATTAATATTGAAATTTATCCAGTCAATTTAAACAATCAATATAACCACGATACCCTTAGTAGTAGTAGTAGCAGCAGCAGCAGCAGCAGTGTGTGTGTGTGTATTTTTGCTCAATTAGCGTATTATGCATTTATAAAAACAACAAATATAATTTTTTGTTGGGATTTCATGTACCTTCAGATTCTTGACAATGGACAGGATGAAAGAACATAATTAACATCAATTTAGAAGAAGGAATTTCCATTGACAGGGCATTGAAAGAATAACATCTTCCAAGAGGTGGCTCCAGTGCATTGACAGGGCATTGAAAGAATTTCCATTGACAGGGCATTGACAGGGCATTGAAAGAATAACATCTTCCAAGAAGGAATTTCCATTGACAGGGCATTGAACATAATTACTTTGATCGCAAAGTTGTAAACAGTCCTTGAGGGCTATTGACAGTGATTCCAGTACGTACTGGAAAATAATTGAACAAACCTAGGAAAAAGCTATCAGGGGATTCACTTCAACTTTCCTAAACCAAAGAAGAAACAAATAGGTTACAAAAGAAAACAATTTGCTCCATGAAACTGAAACTTATAATAGCCTTAATAAACTGATGAAAAAAAAATTGTCTAGAAGTTCACTGAGCAACATATGAAAATACATAAATGCAACCGCGAAAAAAAACTACTATCCAATTAATTTTTTTTATGCTTTCAGATCAAAATGTCAAATGTATATATGTTGGTTCATGTTCAAGCAAGAGGATAACAATCTCATCGACAGTTAGCATTTATTTTTTAATATAGAACACTAAAAAGAAGGAATATGCATAATGAAACAAACCTGAAAATGCGAGCTGCTGAGGCAGCGAGCAATCTGCTTGAACAAGGGAACCATGCAGCGTTGGAACTCTGCCGGCTGCGTAACCTCCAGCACCTCCTCCAACTCCCCAAGGAATAGCACTTCCTTTTGACAATTAGTAACAGGCCAGTACTTCAGGAGCCCCCTAATTACTGTATCCGCCAGCTTAAAATCCTTCTCGACGAACTGCACAATGCAGTAGGAGAGCTGCTGATGGTACATGGCCACAGGCTTCGGCTTGTGCAACGGGATGAGAGCACGGATGAGGAAGAGCTTGTGCTCTTCCTTCATCGGTAAGGCGAATCCGTTGATGACGCTTCCAAGGATCTCCAAGAGCTCGCCGATCCCCCTGTATCTCTCGGTCTCGAAGATGAACCTGTAGAAGATGTTATTGATGGCCTTGCGAATGAATGGACGGTGGACCATGAACTTGCCGTAGATGCGGTGAAGGATGGTCTTGAGGTACTCGCGCTCGCGGGGATCCTCGGAGTCGAAAAGGTCGAGGAGGCGGAGCACGAAGGATTGGTCGATGTAGCGCTTGGCGACCTTGGCCTCGGTGTCGGAGGACACGACGTAACGGAGGAGGAGCTCGTAGACGAGCTGGAGGTGCGGCCAGGCGGGGTCAAGATACGGGTTCTCCTCCTCCGGGTCGGCGGGCTCCGCGCCGGTGTTCTCGTGGGAGGCAGGGGGGAGGGTGCGGAAGATGTTGACGGCGACGGTGCGGGCGAGCTCCTCGTGCACCCGCTCCGTGAGCCGCCCGGAGCCCGATTGCACGAAATCGACGAGCTCCAACATCGTCTGCCGCTTCACCTCCTTCTCGCGGGCCAACTCGACCGTGTCGGAGAAGTCGAAGAGCACGGCGCAGATCCGGAGCTTGCGGAGCGCGAGCGCGGGCCGCTCGGGGGCGGGCACGTCGCGCAACAGCGGGAGGGACTCGATCTGCGGAGCGGCAGCCGCGGGGCTGGAGGCGTAGTTGACGGTGACGGCGGCCTCGCCGTCGGAAGCTAAGCCGGCGGCCTCATCCTTGGGACCGGGCGCGCGACTGCCCCGCCTTATGATCTTGTTGAGCATCGCCGGAACCCTAATTGCAGCTCTAGATCGAGCAGGGGCGATCGAAGGAAAACCCTAAGACGAACGGATCAACGCATCAAGAACAGCGAAAGAGCGAAGAAGAATCCCGCTATAAAGTTGAATTGCCAAGGAGAAATCGTATTTAGATTGAGATCAAAATCAATGGAGAATGGATTGAATTATTAAATTGTTTAATTTTTTATTAATTCAAGGAAGAGATAAAAGAAAAGAGGGGTGGACGATATTTGAAATTGTTGTTTTAACAATATATATATATTTTTAATCCAGATATCCAATTCATGGAGATGATAGATCTAATCCCATACAAGCTTATTAACGATTATCGAAATAAATTCGAGAAGCACATATGAATCATCATAGTATAATATCATAAATAAAATCATTAATTTATACTAGGTTCGTCAGATTACCTCTCCCCGCAAATAATTTAAGCGCAAATAATTTAAGCGGGTTAAGCTAAGCGCCCCAAGTGTGTTGGCTGTGATAGTCGCCCATGGTGGACACCCAAATTAGATGTCTAATATATCTTTGTTCTATATGCATTTATGTTGCATGATTCCGTATTTGTGTTTGTGCGCAACTTAAATTGTAGCAGTGCCCCGTCATTTATTTTTTACTGTGATAGTGCCCTGTCATAATTAACCTCGTAAAAGATGATCGTTTCCCTTTTCCTTTTAAAAACGCAAACATTTTGAACCCTTCAAACCCTCCTCCTTCGTGCTCCCTCGTGCCACCCTTCACCGTCTTCGCCAATCAACTTCCTCGATGTCGCCTCACCTGGCTACGACTGTTCATATGCATGTACGTGCTCATATACTACTATATATCTTTTAACTCTTTGCTCCTGTCTCGTCTTAGGGTCTAGGGGCTTTAATATGTTGTAACAGTTACAGAACAGTAGCTGCTACAACATTTTGATGTAGCAACTATACAATTATAAGTGCTACAATGTTCTGGTATAGCTACGTTGTTGTAACCACATAGCAGCTACGATTCTGTAGTTGCTAGAACGTGGTTACATCGGAACAAGAATATTGTAGCAGCTACGATTCTGTAGCTACTACAACCTGATTACACCGGAATAAGAATGTTGTAGCAGCTACGGTTTCATAACTGCTACAACGCTATATTTGTTGTAACCACATTGTTGCAGCAATAAAATCGTAGCTACTACAACGTTCTTATTCTGATATGTATGTTGTAGCAACTACCAAATCTTAGCTATTATAATGTCCTGGTCAAAACTAACTGAATTATCATTTTATTATTCAAAACTAACATTGTAATGTATCACTAACATATCAACTATTTATTTACATATTTAAATGGCGTTTAGTGCTTCAACCTTCAACAAAAATTGTACTTTTCATGCATATAATAAGAAAATACAATGAAAAAGTAATATCCCTAGTTTAAGTCATTATAAAAGTATTGGAACCAAATGATCAAAAACTGGAGTTGAAGGGCTTATAATCAAGAATGGAGGAGTGGGAGTGGAAAGACTTACGATTGAGAATGGAGGAGCGAGAGTGACTGAGTCGGGTTTTTTTTCGACGGCAATTTTGGGAGCTTGTGTAACAACTACTATACAAGTAGCTGCTACCACAACGTGTAACAACTACAACAACGTTTAGAAGATACTGTAGAGTAGTTGCTACAACGTTGTAACAGTTATTGTCAGGTAGCTGCTGTAAGTATCCCGGGTAGTTTTGATATAATCAACCAAGTCAAGTTAGATTCTGGTTGTATTTGATCAATGTGTCTAAGTATGCAGGAGCTTAGGAGCACATAAAGTCGAACGAAAAACACATCAGACGAGAAGGATGACATAAGAAGGGAGCTGATGGGCTCGGTGCATCTGAGGGATGCAAAGATAAGAAAAGAGTACATCGATGGATAAGAATGACGTGCACGATGTCCGAGGGATGAGAAGCCGGGGAGAAAGCCTGTTCGAGGAGAAGATCGGAGTCAGGTTCGAGTGAGCCTAACTCTGGTTAGCTGAAAATCACCCAAGCGAAGGAAGACGGAGAAAAGTCAACACGAATATTAACTTTGACCAGATGGTCAACTGAGGCACCTCAGTTGCTTGAAAAGGCACCTCAGTTGAGGAGAACACCTTTGGGCAAAAGAAAAACTAAGGCACCTCAGTTTGCACCTGAGGCACCTCAAGTCAAAACTGAGGCATCTCAGGTTGGAAATGAGCACCTCAGATCAAAAATTATCAACAGCTTACTGTTGACATCATGTATAAAAGTTTATCTATCAAAGGCTTCTCAGATCACAATTGAAACACCTCAAGTCCACATCCACACAACAGTAACTTTAGTTTTCGAGCTATAAATAGTCTTCTAGACCTAAGAAGAAAGTACAACAATTTGTAATCAATTTTCTAATTCTTTCTAATCTTTCAAGAGTATGTAATAGGCTTCTCCGCCTACAACGATTGAGTAATTTAGTGCGCTTTTATTGCTTTGGATTAACAACCATCATGGTTACAACCATGTAACTTCGAATCTCTTCTTTTATAGTTGATAATATTATTTATATTCATGCAACTGCTTAAACTGATCTATTATCTTTGCTAAGTTAGTACAAGAGATATAATTTTTATTTGTAGGGCTATTCACCCCATCTAACCGGCATGTACGGGACCTACAATTGATATCGGAGCCCAACCACTTCAGGAGAAATAACCGCCACCTAAAGCAAGAAGACGATGGTCGTAACTAGCATTCATTTGTGAAAGTTTAAGGGAGAGTTCGCGACATGAAAGTGAAAAATTAAGGTATTTTTTAGAATCGATTTTGAAATTTTATTAATAATAAAATATGATTTTAAAATGCCCAAAGATAAGAATGACAAGATAAAAGAAGCACATCTCTAGAGCAAGAAGCAACAGTCAGACTCTGTAGCTAATGTCAAGACATAGTTCCACCTGCTGACAGTATTATCACCTCAAGAAATCAATTGCATCGGCAGCTATCACTCGGCAAAAGAACTCTGGGAAAAGTTCCTAGAGCTTCACGAAGGCACATCGAAGACAAAGCTAGCACAACGAGATCTACTTTGGAACTGCTAACCCTGTTAGTGTGTGCACTTATGTGCCAAGACACTTTTATGTATTTATGGATAATTATTTTAATAAAGGCAAGTATTTGTCGTTAATCATTTACTTTTCTGTACGTATATGATTAATGATAAAGTCCCATAGATTAATGGTTATATTATTCTGAAAATCGTCCTTGATTAGATAGATATCTAGAGGGGACATAGATATCTAGATCAACTCTAAGTATGACTAGGTCAAGATAGACCGGAGGGATGGATATCCAAGTTGTACTTGGGGTGCCTTAAGTTTAGAGGTACACTGGACACGACTCGCTTAAGAGAACACCACATATTAAGCATCATTGGTACTTCGTCTTAATGAACGAGTGTAACTGATCTTTTGACTTGAGACCTTCATATATTCTATGCGTGGAGTTATGTACTTTAATGTCGTTAAAAATAATCTTTAATCGGATTGTGATTAATACGGTAATTGGGTGTATGACAAAACGTAAAGAGAATAGTGTTGAGTCAATAGAGGATTCATCGCTCTCTTGGATTTGGGAGTTAACATCCTGGCCGCTTGATAGAGATATTAGTGACTCGAAATCCATGGCCATGGGAGGAATGATTATCATTCAAGATGAGTCTATTATATCTTGAAAATCAAGTAAAATAATTAATTCGTAATGATGCATACTGCACCGAATTAATTGGGATGTAGGAGAAGATGAAGAGATTGAATTACACAGTAATCAGTTCATGGAGGTTTTAGTTTATAACTAATATTCTATCACGTTGGGTGGCTAAAAACTGTTGCTAGACGGTTACCTTAGTCTGTGTATGGATTTACACTGTCTTCGTGTATAGAACCTAGAGGGTCGCACGCATAGCACATAGACGCGAACAGTATCTGTAGTTGATTATTTTAGTGGATACTAAAATCAATTAATTTATTTTTTCTAAATAAGAATTAATTGGATTATTAATTATTTCTGAAATATCGAAAGCGAGAACGGATCAAGATCAAATATGGATTTATTTGATGAAGAGAAGAGAGAGTAAATTTATCTCATATTCTCTTTGGAGAATTTGAAAGGTCACAATTATTGTGTCAATAATGGAGAAGATGAAGAGTCTCTATTAATGATTATTAATGGAGAAGATGAAGAGTCTCTATTAATGATTATTAATGGAGAATTTCAAAAGTCGTAATTATGATAAATTAATGAAGAATATGAAGAGTCATGTCTCTTCATCTTCCTTGGAGGCTATATATATCCACCCTTGGAAGAAGACGATGAGACACTTCTCCTTTGTCTCTCTCTTGTACGATTTCTCTCCATCTCTCTCGGGAAGCCTTCAACTACTTCTTCTCTAGTTGGAGACGCATCTCCAGATCCGTAGTGCATCTGAAAGAATTCTGTCGATCCAAGTGACTAGCACCTAATAGATCATCTAGTTCGTGATCTTGTGCGCGTGGATACCGCTAGAGGAATCACACGTGGGGCTCTCATCTGTTCGTGATATTATTCACAAATAAGCAAAGGATTACAAGGTATATTTTCAGTTTATGCTTGTTTTCGCATCATTTTGTTTAGAACTATATGTACCACGAAAAGATCCATGATTTAAGAGCAGATTTTGCTTTATTATAAATATTCCGCTGCGCTCAGAACCTAACAAACCCATCTCCGGATGAAAAAAGGAGAGACGATGACTCAACTACATGCGAAGATCAAGGAGTTAATCACCGGACTTACGAATCTCGAAGAATCGGTAACTAATTGAGACTCATTAAGGTATGCTTTGAACGCCTTTCCGAGAACTCCAGAATGGACGTCAATAGTCGACTCCTATTTCATCTCCAAAGACCTCGAGGTATGTACTCTAGAAAGTTTATTTTCGATCTTCGAGCTTCACTAATCTCGATATGCAGGAAGGAAAAGTAAGGTGGACAATATCACCCTAAATATGGGGAGGATCGAACCAGATTCGGAGTCTTCGACTGACGAAGAGGAAACAACATATATTGTAAGAAAATTAAATAAAATATTTAAATCTAACAAGTTTTCTAATATGCATGACAAGAAACACTCTTAAAAAAGAAGACAAGTTAGATGCTACCACTGTGACGAAGAAGGTCACATCAATGATCACTGTCCAAAATTAAAGAACAAAAATAAAGAGAAAGAAAACATGTCCGAGCATAAGAATTTGAAAGCGACGTGGGACAATTCATCATCAGATGAATCCGAGAATGAAGCCTACGCCAGACTTGCACTTATGACAAGTCATCAAGAAGAGGACGACAAAACAACCACCTCTGACATGAGTATCAATGAAGGGAGAGATTCGACAAAAGAAAGTAGTGATAAAGGAGACATATCCATTTTCAAATACAACGATATGGTAAGTGAGGTATGCAAATTAAGGACGAAAAAGGTAGAATTGAAAAAGAAATTAGCCCTTTCACATCCTTTGGAACTATATGATTATGAAAATAAAAAATTAAAAGAACAAATAGAAAAATTAGAAAAGATCTAGCATACTTAAATATTTTTTCTCCTAAATAGAATATTAGATATACTAAAAGATTAAACTAATATTTAAAAAATCATAGAGGTTTAATAGTAAAAGTGCCTAAGACTATATTCCACCCAAATTTTTAATAAATTCAGTAGGTAGAAACTTATATTAGGTTCCAAAATCTTACTTGTCCTATTAAAATAGTTTTACATGCTATAATTTAGTTTTTTTTCTGGAATTGAATAACTATTTATAGAATTTCAATTAATTGAAAAATCTTTCGAAAGCATGTTTAATTAGATTTAATTGCTTGAAATTTTTTGTATGATAGATAATCATGTTATCTAGTTATAGAAATTTTTTCGGAATTATTTGATTATCTTGCGAAGTTTTACGAATTTTTGTTGGAAAATAACATTTTTAAAAATCCTTAGAAAATTATTTTTGAGAAATCTAATTTTTTGGAAAGTATACGTTATATTTTCGCAATACTTAGAAAATTTATTTTATTTTGAAAATTTTTACGGAGTTGGGGTTGCTGAACATTATAAAAAATTATAAAAAATTATTAGAATTTTTTCAAGTAGAAATCTATTTTTCAAAGAAAAATTATTTTCTAAAATATTTTTGTTTACTCCTTAGAAAGTTTTTTTCTCATGTTCTTTTACCCCTTTTTTTTGATGTGATCAAAGGGGGAGAGTAGTGAGGATTAAGTTAAGGAGGAGGTCAACTTGACTTTTAATTGTATTATTTCTTGTACTTAATTGCATATTTTGTTTTTCTTATTGTGTTTATCCTAACTTAACTTGGGTTAATGCATATCAAAAAGCGGGAGATTATAAATATCCCGGATAATTTTGATGTGATCAACTAAGTCAAATTAGACCCTGGTTACGTTTGATCCCTGTGTCTAATTAACTACATGATAGGACAGGGACACAGGGTTGGATACTATGGATGAGTTTGCTGGTAGATGAGAGATGCAAAATTCACTGGAACAATTGAGAGATGAGAATCCTAATGCTTTTTGGAAGTGGACAATAGAAACTGAACTGCTTGGGATTAATTAAACTTGTTTCTTTATTGATGTAGAAATATTACAAATATAGAGTTTACAATTCTCGTTTAATTCCTATAAACTTGAGTGACAAAATATACTCATTCCTAATACCTTGATACATAGTGGCCCAACTTTCTTTAAGAATTTTCATAATTAGAACAACCACAATCATGAAAGTAATTTTCTCAAATAAAAATCAAAATGAATTAGATTCAACTATTAATAATGCACCTGTGGAATTATTCCTTCTTCATTGCTGATACAGGGGCTCAAGCTAATTAAGTGACTCGTTTGTGGTTGAACTCATCACTGATGTGGTAGAGAATGTAACATTATCCTAAGAAACAGTAAGTGGAAGGTACTCTTTAAATTTGGGTGGTCTTAAGACAAACCACCGCCATGTAATCGACAGGCATCACCTTTTATAACAAGATACATTTAAAAGTGTTTGCCTTGGACTCTTCCTTCTGCCTTTTGTGGAAGTGTTGAATGGTCATTGATCCCCTCGCGAAGTGAGGTGGATTCCTAAGAGCGAGATGGTCTCCCGAGTGACAAGAGATGCTAACGCTGACTCCGATCTGCAAGAAAATGATCGTTAGCAAACCCGCCGGGAAAAATCCTCAGCAAGGCCCTCCGACGGTCAAGTTAGCCCACGCGAGAGAAGAAAGCAAGAAGCAATGGAACAGTATAAGAGCACTATTGCGCATACCTGTGCGACGGGGAGCGGAGGGGCTTATATAGCCGAGAGAGCCTGCAACTTCTGCCCGGCCTGCCACTCCCTGTCGTAGGCGAGAGTAGGGCAGAGCATAGCCAGTATTGGCAGGGTGAGGCGCTGCATGCCTGAATAACGCAAGGGGCACTGCCGGCTCGCCGACGTGTGTCGCCAGGCGCCGCTCGGCTCGACGCGAATGCAGGTGGTCGTGGTACGGGATGGCAGGGGGATCATGGTGTCAGCGAGATACTTGCGATTTGGGCCTGAAATGTGTCAGTTCCGCGCCGACCCCGTACCACTTTCTGCTAGTGTGATGTCAGAAAGTGGGTGTGGCTTTAAGGAAGGATGGATCTTGAGGTAGGTCTCCGACCAAATGGCCCGAGTGATATCGGGTTCCGCAAATAATATCCCCAAATGATGCAGGGTACGTCCCGAGTTAGGGGGGCGGAGATGTAATCGATCCGCCTGCTCCCGAGTCACACGGTTAACTGGCCGAGTTAGAGGATGCTCGAGTTAGGGGGCGCTCGGGATTGGCTTGCCCGACCCAACCCAGGGTCGGGCGGTTGGGGGTTTGAGGATTCCCCGGGTCGGGAGCTCCTCCTGTCGGGCCTTCTTCGGCTCTTCCCTTGAGCCTTTGTTAACATCGTGTGCAGTCGAGTCAGGGTCGGCTCCTCGATGTCTTTGAATAGGTTAGGCCGAGCCAGATTCTATCGGCTCGATCGCTTACTTGAGCCCTATGGTTCACTGGCCCCCCGGGGACCCCTATCTCTTCCCTGCCCTGACGTGGCGCCAGGTTGGCCGGCCGAGCCACCCGTGATCTAGGCCGGGATCAGTCATAATGTAATTCTGTTAGTGTCATTAAATTTTCATTTGATGTGTGGCAGTTTTCTCCTGATAATTCACTTCTTCTTAAGGCTATGCATGCCTAGATACATCCGGAGCTCCATCAGTTCATACTTGACAACTAGAATCCAATCTAATTGGAACACATTCTAATAACTGAAAAACAAAAGCTCAAATGAAGAAAAAAAAAAAGGTGCTGCTGAGCCAACAATTAATAAATCATCAGACATAATCTAAGTCAGCTTAGGTTGACAAAAATCTATTCTAACAAACAAATTTTCAAATTGACTGAAATTCAAGCTATGTGCTGTAGTTATTTTCGGCTGTCTGGTAGCTGGAAGATCCTCCAACATCAATGTACAGAAATCAAATAGTATGATATGGGATTTGCAACCAGTTGCATTTTATATAAAGGTATCACTCTTAAATCCACAATCACAACAAATACCTGAGAGCAACCTCTTTGCGCACAGAATACCAGATCTTCTTATCAAAATTTCTTTCTTTTCGCTTCTCGCGGAACCTAATCAAGGAAGCAATCCTTTTTGCGGGAATATCTGCTCGGCGAAGGATATAGTCATAAGCCTGCAAAAGCATTTGTTATCATCAGTGGGCGAAGAAAACTCTTAGCATCAAGAATACTGAGAGGAGCAATGCAGGAAGACCTTATCATTCTGCTGAGAGGGTAATTGCACAGGAGCCAGGCCAGTGGGCACTTCACTTCCTCCTAGTAATAACAACACGGCTTGTGCCTGCAGCATTTCAATCAGAAAGATTTAATATGTAAATTTGAAGCAATGCCATGGAAAAAATCCCGCTATTTCACTACAAAGAGGTACGTTGTTCTCGAGCAGTAACATAAAGTTATCATTTTTACTCGGCTTTAGAACAGAGACGCCATGAATGGACCTTCTCGGACGAGACCGAGTCGAAGACGTAAATCTCTCCCTGAAACAAGAGCGTGAGCTGGTTCGAGGCCACTTCCATGAGCGGCGCGGCAGCATCCATAGCCTCCGCGAGGTGATCCCGACCGCACGACGCGGCAAGGGTCGCTTCCATCTTCTCCGCACCCGCGGCCTCCTCAACGGCTCCTTGCCCGTTCGTCATGAGGCCATAGAGGTCCGCGCCCGAAGAGGCGAAGGTGGCGGGAGAGGCGGCGGCCGGCCGGCCGGGATTCGGGCGATGGAAGGAAAACCCTAACCGGTAGGCGGTTGGCGGTTGGCGGCCGACGGGGAGCGAGGGAGTGGCGCGCGATCACCGCCGCTGATTTGGGCCCTGATGGATGCGACACACGGGAAGCGCGTGATCGGGAAGCAATGATGGTGATGATGCCTTCGGTTGTGGATGATGGTGATGATGATAAAGGCGGGCCCCGACGCACCTCGACCGTCCGATTTGAATGGGCATGAGGACTTTATATAAAAATATTTTTTTATAATTCAAGGGCAATTGCCAATTTTTTTATAAAAAACATATATTTTTTTATTTTATTTTAAAAAATAATGTATGCCCTCAAGATTGGTTCAATATATGTGGCTCTATTTAGGTTAGCATGCTCCCAAGTTTTCCCTATGTAATTTGGCATCTTCATTGCTCAACATCCCGAATATTTCTGATCTCGACATAGCTTATATGTAATCCGGTCGGATAACATGACGCTTCAGAAAGATAGGTCATTGCCATAGGAGCTCCGACAGCTCGGCGTGGCAGGACATGAAGCGTAGTTGATTGTCATTGGCTCGAGTTCCATTCGGGTCGAATGTTCCGAGTGAATAGCTGGTCGTGTACCGTTTGAATTAGCTCCATCGGAAGGCACCGAGTGCGCAACCTAACGTCAGCCGGTCGGCACACTCCTTATGTTCTAATTCTATTTTCTAAAGAATGAGTCGATCGAGCCAGGTCCGAGCACCCCACGGTTTGGTGCGTCACATATGTTCCAATCGGTATGTCATTAGCCCCATAGCGGGGTTTCCCTTGAGGTAACTGATCGGTGCACCATTTTGGTGCGCTCCGGCTCGGAAGTTATCGTTATCCGCAGCAATACCTATCCCCTGACACTATACTGATAAGAGTAGTACCAGAGTCAGCGCAGATCAACTCGAGCCTGACACCACTCGTGCCCGAATCGCGGATATCTCGCTAACACAGTAACTTCCTGATAAGCTCTGGCAACTCGTACCACGGCGCCCCCAGCGTATATCAGGATGAGGCACCGTCGGTTGGCGAGCTGACAGTGGTCCCTGATCTTGTTCTCACATGAGACAAAAATGGGACAGAAATTGTCGGCTCCCCCGGCTATATAAGGTATTCCTTCCTTCACCTACAGGCATGCATAATATATTTTTTAGCTACAGTCGCCATTTTCTTGGCTTCATCTTCTCCATCGGATTCTGACTTGATCGTCGGAGGGCCTTGTCGGGAAATTCTCCCGGTGGGTTGCTGACAGTCATCTTTTTCGAAGGAAATACGCCATCTGGAGCAATTCTCAGTGTCACCCGTCCTCCTCCATCAACAAACTAGTTTCGTTGGGAGTCCACCTTGCTCTTCGACAGGATCAATTCCCGTTTAAATATCTGATTTGATAGCTCGAGTTATTTGGGAGGGATCCAAAAATTAAAATCGGAAGATTTGAACTTAAAGTGATGGGACTATGCTTCGAGTGTGGAAGGAATGAATTAGACCCTAAGAAATTCATCTTTGGAGCAATCATGTTACCCAACAATTCTAACATCCTAACTTGACATCTTGATACTCAACACTTCAAAGCCCCTATCAGCATCAAAAATTCAACAGTATGAATATCTCGACTCGACTCAACTCTTGCTATCTTGATTTTTCTCACACGGAATCAGAAATTATATATATATATATAAATTGGGTGAACGTGAAATTTGATTTGGAAATTTATGACTGACTGAGTGAACAATTGACTAAACTGGTTAAACGTACTAAAAAAAAAAATCTTAAATATATGAGCTCTTTCTTAAAATCCTAACATGAACCCATACGATGTTCGAGGTAAACTACCATCCATCTTTGCCCTGCTTATCGCTATCTTTTTTTTTTATTTACAAAGAGTATTTAGGCTTGTGCCCGACTAATTCACTTGGCTGATCGGTCATATCTCATAGCCTTCAACGAGAGTCTCCACCAGTCAACGAGGGTAAATCGCGGGACGGAGACACGTGACGACTTCACCACTGATGATATCGGTACCCGATGGCACGACCACGCAATAGCCAATGACGATTTCTTCTGTCAGCATACTGCGCGCTCTACCAGGGAGGAATCGAATCCGAAAAATGAAGAATCATCCAAGTAAATCATTACCAATCGCGTCATATCCGCGGGGGCAATCTTATCTATCTTTGACGGCTTGTGTTGCTACATTGTGCCTTAACTCATGCTTAGGGAATTCCTTTCTAGTTTTTTCCATTCCACAAATACTTGGATATTGAGAGAAAAAAAAGTTAAAAGAACTAATTAAGACTCTTTTAAATGCCTTTGTCGAATAATTAATGAAATACATTGTTAATACATAAAATAAACAACAGCAAATATGACACGTGGCACACATTTAAGACCTCTGGAGGAAATGCACTTCTAATTGTTCCCACAATCCCATGCACTCGAAGCTGCCAATTTTCAAACGAATTACAAGTTAATTATATATTTTTGCAAGTAAGAGAAAATTCTAGTTTAGTACTTGTAATTTTACCTATTCTTTTATTGGCCCTCCAAGTTAAAAATGTTAGGGCAACAATCAAATAAGAGCGTCCCAAATTTAACAAAAAAATCATCAAATAAGTGCCTCTTTTCTTTAAAAAAAATAAATTATCGAATAACTACTATAATATTATTCTTTATTTTTAACGTTATTGTAGTATTTACGATTAACTATTACTATGTATAGAAACTATTTTATAACTGCTATAACGTATAAAACATAATACAATATGATTGTAATGTCATAGCAACTTTTCCCTAACTTCTATAATTATTTTAAAATTATTTTGATGAAATTTAAATAATTTTTATCAAGTTGATATGAACTTTCTGATATAATAGTATTTAGAATTTAAAATTTATGATTCAAGGTTTTAGTATTTAAAATTTAGTTATAATTACGTAGCATCTACCGAGTAATTGTTATAATATAAAAAATCATCTATTTCACTCTGATCAAATTAAATCATAAACCATAAAAACTAAATCTTAAATATCTGTAGCAACTAAAAATAACTTCTACATATTATAATAATTATCGATAATTGTTATAACAACACTGAATAAAAGATATTCTAGAGATAAATATATTATAAGATGTCCTTTGAGATTTATATAAGATGGAATATCCTTTTGTTTTTGCTCAAAATGAGTTTTGTAACTATATATATTTCTAGAAATTAAATTTAACATATTTAATAAATTATGAGATTCGATTGTAAAATCAATTTTCATAAAAGTTATATCATCAATAATGCTATTTATTAAAAAAAAAAGGTTCTGTATGCACAGATATATATGATTTAGAAGGATAAAATGCTTCCTAATATTTTTCATTTTATTATTAAAATGTCCCCTTTAAGCTAAAACACTCATTTACTATTTTAAATTATCTTTTAAAAGTAAAGTTTTATTGTAAAATAAACTATTATATAAGTCATAGGTGCAAAAATAATATTTTGAACTACAATGGGCCAAACAAAAAGAAAAAAAAAGCGGAAGCAAATTGAAATTTCTTTCGTAGGTTAAATAATTAAGAATAGATTTAGCTACCCAAAAACGTACCTGCTCTGGAGATGATCCAATTTTCGTCGAACCCGATGGCCCACAAGAAGTACCCACCGAGCCCCATTCCCCGCGCGTACTCCACCTTCCTCGTCGCCGACCACGAATCGTCGTAGCTGATCCACGTCTCGCCGGCGAACGAGTACGTCGTACCCTCGACTCGTCGTGCACCACCGTCGCCCTGTTCTTCCCGTTGAACTCCACCACCTCCGACAACGTCAGCACTCCGGCGTCCCCCGGCCCCACGCCCCTGGCCGCCGAGCCGATCCCGTGGTCGTCTCTGTTCGTCACGTTGTAGGTCCTCCCGTAAAGCGGCACGCCCATCACTAACTTCTCCGCCGGCATTCCGGCAGTTAGCCACGTGGCCAGCCCGTAGCTCGCGCTCAAGTCGCTCTTCGCGTCGAAGAGCCCCGCGTGCGCGCCGGTGGCCGTTGCGTCCCACGAGCCGTGCAGGTCGTAGGCCATGACGTTGACCCAGTCGAGCTCCGCCGCCATTTCCGCCGCCGGGTACGAAACAGGGCGCGCCGCGGCCGTCGTACCCGGGACGGTGGCAGAGTAATGCACCGCCGCCGTGAGGAGGAGGCCCCTCCCGGCCGCCGCGGCCGCACGCCGCAACTCGGAAAACAGAGCGACGTAGTCGGACATCTCCTGGGGACTCTGCGGGTACTCCCAGTCGATGTCGACGCCGTCGAGGCCGTACTCCCGCGCCACCGCGACGGCGGAGGCGGCGAAGGCGGAGCGGGCGGAGGCATTCGCGGCGATCCGGGCGAAGTTGGCAGAGGCGACGGCGCTGGCGCCGCCGACGGAGAGGCTAGCCTTGACAGGGGAAACATGGCCGTGGGCGGCGGCGGCGGCGAAGAGAGGCAGCGCGAGGGAGTCGTTGGCGGTGAGGACGATGCGGGCGGTGGCGGAATCGACTTGGACGAAGGCGTAGTAGACGTGAGTGAGAAGTGAGAGGGCGGCGTGGGACGGAGGCGAGACGGCGGAGCCAAACGCCGGCCAGTAGCCGGCTTTGATGGCGGCGGAGGAGGGAGGAGACGAGGCCATGGAGTGGGTGAGCCTGCCCGCGAATGGAACAGAGTCAGCAGAGAAGCCATGGAAGAAGAAGAGGAAGAAGAAAGCAGTGCTCTTTCTGGAATCCATGGCCGGTTTCTTTGTTTCTCCTGCAACTCGATCGAATTGGAAGGATCGCCATGGGAGATCACATCATTTTATACGATTTTAAAACCCAGAGAATTCAGAGGGGGAAAAAAAAATCCGCTACCTGCTTCCACGAACATGTGCAGGGGTGAGATTGAATATTGAGGCTATCATGTTTTAGGGATCCATCTATGACCATTAGGTCCAAATGTCATATATTCATCAGCTGCTACCCCGGGGCAAACTCAGATAATTTAGAGTATCTAAAGGCGATGGATTAGATTTTGGTCGGACGGCCATAGATTTGGCTGCGACACGTGGTTGGATTGAGGTCATCTGGTTGGATTGAGGTCAACTGCCGGCTTGGTTGAGATGAACTAAATAAGAATTAGAAAAACTCGAGTTGTTATTTGAGTGTTAGCCGGCGATGAAGGCCGCTTGGGATAAGTAAGTCAGCACATGAACTAAAATAGAAAATATATTTTGGAAAAAGTCAAAAGGCATCTCAAATTAAGTACATTTTTTTAAAAAAAATCAAAATGACACCCATTAGAATTATTATTTCTAAAATACCTCTTATCCCGATGTTAAAGTGTGGCAAAGGTGATTATTATACACATCTGACGTGTTTCTCATAATTCATCTCACAATCAATATTTAGATTATATAAAGAAAAATAAATCACGTGATTAATTTATATTTAACCGTCAAATGATTAAAAAATAAGAATTTTTTTTTCGAGGATATGTAACCTCTAGAAAATTATCTCTGTCATCCTCTAATCAACTAGGTATCTCATATGGACTTATCCAATAGTGTTGTAGTACGTATGAATAGTTGCTATAATTATTTTTAAAATGATTTTAATATTTAGGATTTTGGTACAATTATTTTAAGGGAATTTTAATATTGTGATTTATGATTTTGATATTGTGACTTATCCAATAGTGTTTAAAATGATTTTGATAAAATTTAAATAAATTTTGACTAAGTTGATAAAGAGAATTTTAATATTGTGATTTATGTTAGAAAATTTTGATTAAAATGAATAATTGATTTTTCATAGCTACGGATAATTATTATACAATTATAGTTAAATCCTAAATTTTAAAATTTTGAATTCTTTATCTGAACAATATTTTTTATCAAATTGGTCAAAATTATTTACATTTCATTAAAATCACATCAAATTAATTAAAATCATTTTAAAACCATAAATAATTACTACAAGTTACAGTAACTATGAAATATATTCTATATATTATAACAAAGACTAACTACTACAATATCATTGAAAGTGTCCTCGAAATTACAATACAGTAGAAGGGCACCAAATTGTCACCCAAATAATCACGATTTGATCCCAAACTATAACATACTTATAGAATTTTTTTTCTCCAAATAAAACACACAAATATGAGCTATTGGGCTTTAAGATAATCCGCCGTAAATATTTTCAATTTATCCTAACAGTCGATAAAAAACTTTCATAAAATTAAATTGATGGTCTCAGATTTAATATTACATGATTCATTTTTATTTTTATAATATCAAATAACATTATAATAACTACTTAATAATTTTTATATATTATAAGAACTATTTAGTAGGTTATAACTTTTTTTTTTGGATGGAAATATCTTCACCAGTCCATCCCAAGACTAACACGAAAAAAATACCCACAATGTAATGACTGAAAAGGTAAAAGGTTGAGGAGGTCAGATTTTTTACACAAAATGCAAGAATTTATATCTCATCAATCTCGTGACTCGAATCCAAGACATTTACTACAATCTATCAATCCCTTACTATCTCACCTATACCCGTGAAAACTTAAAATGGTATAATCTTGTGATCATTGCAAGATTAGCACCAGTGTATCGTAACTATATCACCAAAATGTCTCTGTCCAATAGGGTAGGTGTTTCAACCCATAACCGAAGAAAGCGACTAAATTTAGCACCTGGCTGCTACCTCGCAAAATAAACAGAAATTGAACTGAGATCACTCTTAATGACCTTCAATTGAGTTCACTGAAGCTTCTACTATGAACAAGAGCAGCAAGTGACAATTTCCATCTGGTAACTCAAAACAAGGTACTCAACCTAGTTTTCTAAACTTTTTCTCGGATGAAAATTTCGATATTATGTACTCCACACTAGTGGCCTTGCTCTTTGTTGGATGTTACTGAGTAGGCTTGCGTTTACAGCTTGAGAATCTCGGCGCAGATTCCAGGCCTCTACCACAGAGAGCAACTCTTTAATAAGAGTTGTTTCCTTGTTTGTCTTCTCGTCTGAAATCACCCATTCCGTCGCACGATGGCCTTCCAGTTATCATTCTCGAAATCATTAGACTTCTTGGCGGCCATTTGAAGCACTGACAATGGTAATCCTGGATTGGAAATGAGATGAATTCCGAAATGGGAATTTAGCTCATTCTTCTATGACTAACTACCTAGCTATAAACAGTGAGAATGGAGGCATCTGAAGAGAGAATTTACCCGCTAAACGAGCAACATTAACACCGTAACTCTTGGGACATGAACCGGGCGTTATCCTGTAAAGAAAAGTAACTTCTTCCACACCTTCAACTATGCCAACTTGGCAAGCCATATGGCATATTGAAACCTACATGCATATAACATGACTCAAATGCTGTTGACAAAAAGAAAAATAATTTGTCGGTTTACCTTAGAAGTCTTCTGATATTCTAGTGTCAGCCGGTGATAATGCGTAGAAAACAATCCACGGCATTGCACTACATTGACAAGATACTCAAGAACTGATGCCCTGCAAATCGTAAGAAAATGTGACCAATGGCTGGGTTTAGGAAGATTCTGGCAAACTATTTCACAGCCTGATGGTCAGTGTTGCATAGTGCTTATAGGAAGACACTAATGGTGCTGTCTGGAACATGTTGGTGCCATGGCACAGCCGCGTGACATGCCAACAGGCGATATGTTCATTCACAAGGAAAATTTTCTAACAACAGAGTAGGGAAAAGAACTTAAATAGAAGTGGCACTCACGCAATAGCTTGCCCATCGGAAGTTGATGTGCCCCTCCCAAGCTCGTCTAGTGCTACAAGAGAATTTTGAGTAGCATAAGACTGCAACAAAGATATCCACTAAGCCGCAACTCATATAAAGCCAAAAGAAACAATTCCATAGTCAATATTTTCAAGATTTTTCTAGACAATCTCACCAGTACACCAGCGGTCTCTGAAAGTTCTGTCAAAAATGTACTTTGCCCTGCCATAATATTATCTCTAGCACCCATTCGAACGAAGATGCGGTCAACAGGCGAGAGCTGAAAACTTTCTGCAGGAACATCTGCCCCTAGCTGGGGAAAATGACTGGATGTGATCAGATTGGAAATGGAAAGAGTATAAGGAATAGGTTAAGAATCTTACCTGGGCCAAAACTACAGCTAAACAAACTTGGCGAAGAAGAGTTGATTTACCACCCATATTTGGACCTGTGAGAAGGATAAATCTAGGATCTACTATGCCACCAATTCTTACATCATTTGGAACAAAAGAACCCGTTCCTAAGCCATCACTTCGAAGAACAGGATGTCCAAGACCTTTAGCAGACAAATATGGTTCATTTTCAAGATCAGCTTCTCTGATGATGGGCCGACATGTTGGTCCCTCGTAATAGTTGCTTGCAATTGCCAAACTAATTAAAGCATCTATCTCTGTCCATGTGAACAGCATTTGTTAGTTGACAAATAGAGAAAATAAACTGCAGAAACTATTATTCCTGGATTTCTTGATCTGTTTATCAATTTTTAACTTTAAAATGAGGATGTTCTATGATAATGAACACAAAGACATGACACTAGCTCAGATTGACATTGGAGCATCGTTATGAAAATTGACCCATGTGGGCCTGTGGTATGAGATCGCAAAGGGAAAACAAATGGGGTGGGCACTGGAATTTGGACAATGTGAGGCAGGGGATGAGATTGTGCTTAAAGAGAAGAGATCAAGGTTTATGGGGGGTTCACCAACAATTTTCTGGAGTTGATCCTTCTTAGAAGGTTTCAACCATTCATTATCTCATAGAAATACCAAATGATTGAACAAATAACTGCATCAAATAAGGTTTAGAAGAGCTAAAGCAAAGCCAACAAAAATCCTATTAGATCGAGACTTCAAAACAATATAAACTTCTCCAACTGCAATAAAAAATACATAACTTCTACAGAACTATCCAGCAAGGCAACGATTTATGAATGTAAAGGAACAGACTATCTTGGCGTGTAAGAAAATAGAACAAATTGTAAACTATATGATAGCAGATGAGTATTTTGTCAGCTGAAAGATGTTGTGCATTCATATGAGTTACATATAAAAAAGCACAAAGCACAGGCAAACCAATAGAGGCATACAAACACCTGCTGTTACGAATACCAACTGCCTCCATTTGGTATGATGTTCACTAAATTGCCCTATTAGCCTCTGGAGAATGCCTTTAAGTGTTGAGTCTTTCTCTGCCTCAGCTTGAGAGAGTTCTGCTAACAATTTTTTTATTTTTGGTGTCCAATACCGGAAATACCCCTATGCATAAAGTACAAAATTATTCAAAACTTTGTTAGTTTCTTCTTCATGGAAATAAATTGATAGATTATATGAATTTTCCTACAGAATCTAACAAAATAGATACAATACACCATATCGCCATGGAGGTTTAAATTGGGCATTCTTTAAACCTTGGTTGTGCCAGTTAAACAATACACACATTAGGTGGGATTTGCCTACAAAATCAAGACTCAGGGATGGGCTAGTAATACAATACATGGCTGAAGTGGCAGAAACCAAAAGCACAAAGATCTTTTTGTGATTTTTCTAACCAAAATGTTCTTTTGATTCAGTTTCTTAAGAATGATTATAGCATTAGTAGCACCAGCATCTTATAAGTAGCAATGTAGGACTATTGTATGAACAACAAATTCCATGAGACACTTCAAATCATTACTAAACGAACTTTGGGGACAAGAAATTCAATTAGTAAAAGCACTATACTATACTAGCATGCAAGCCAATCATCAACCAAAACTAGTCAGTTATATTTATTGATTGTGGCAGACTCACGTTTTAATGCAACAAGATTTTTGACAAACAAACCTGATAAACAAAAAACAGGTCAGGAAGCAAGTTTTCGACAAAATCACTACTGGAGTGCGATACAATATGAAAGTATTAATAGAAAAAATTTCTCACTACATCATCTGATTAGTTCATATTTCAAGACAAAGTTAATTATTTTTTAGTAAAAGCAGGAAAAAGTCAAAGTTCTACAAAGTTTGAACGACATATCTTGTTGGTTATACCATTAGCTGAAGATAAAAAATCTAATGTACCTTTTTTGATGACTGCATCTCATATTCCATTGGAATAGCTCCTCTTAAACTCTCAGGTACCTCAAGAAGGTATGAATCTTTCCCAATTGTAACATAATTTATCTATAAGAAATTATAGTCTAATCATTTAAGAAAGGTACATGTGCATTAATGCTCAAATAAGAGCCACCAGATCAATTTAGGAGAACATACCTCTGAATTTCCTAGTGTCTTACGTTGTTCCTTCAAATATTTGACCAAGTTAGATTCAATTTCCTTAATCCTCTGACAAGCAGCATCATACTCACAATCACCTCCAGCATGAGGAATAACACGCCCAGAACTGTTAGCTTCTGACCAATCAAAAGCATCCTTGAAATACTCTATCGCTGAAGACATGTCAGGTAGGCCTTTCCCTGCACAGCCATTAGATTTCAGGCATGAAATTTGAGCAAGAAAAGATTTCAAACATTACAAGACATACCTGGAGTCAATAAATGATGAAGCAAAGTAGATTCTGTCATGGTAAGTATACTGTACCGAGAAGAACAGGCTTGTATCATTGCTTCACATCCACGGAGGGAAGCAATAAATTCTTGAAGCTGTTTCTTTGCTGCATCCTCATAAAGAATAACTCTATTGGCATTCCTTCCATGAGCCTCACTACAGGTGCATTGAAAGAACAATTAAGAATTGGGTATAGGATATAGAGACAATCAGAATAGTCCTCTCCAGGTAAAAACAGACATAGATGATGTTTGGCGGAGATCAGGTGATAGAATCACCTGACTAATGATCAAGTGTCATATGATCACAATAGTCATTGGTGAAATTTTGTTTAACATATTGTTAACATTAAGCAGTGATCTATATAAGTATTGGATATAGGTTTCCTCATGCCAAAATGTTAGGAATATATCACGGCATTAGTCCCAACACCATCCTTTTATGTAATGGTAGAGGGGCAGTCATTTGGCATGCCTATCTAAAACCATTGCACACCAAGTCATATCAAAGACAAATGAAAGCATTGACAATATATGCAGGACAACTTGCTATATATTAAGCAAGCAAAACACACTTTATCTTTAGTTAAAATCTGTAAAAAAGTTAATTGACAACATTCTCAGGCAAGTCCAAAATTTAGCCGAAATAAGAATTATCTTATCAATTACACTAGTGATTCTAAAAAACTCTAGGCTTTCAGGAAGAGTCTACTTAATGTAAACAAGAAACGAATTTTGAATTTTGAATTTGTAATTGATTTGGCTAATTATCTATTTTAAGCTGCAAAAGTTTGGTATTATATAATTCGATATAAATTCATCAAGTATTTTTTTAACTTGGTACTAGAGATTCTATTTTTGTCAGAGTTTAACGAGACTATTGTCTTTCTTAATTAATAATTCTTTCCTAATTTTGCTTGCATTGAGTCTATAAAAACATAGTGTCTCCGTGTAATGATGGGCTTTCAAATTAATAACATTACCTTTAATCAAGGTTTAAAATTTCGACCCGTGTCGATGTTTCGGTCCCAGACCGGAACGATACGGTTTCGGTATCGTATCGTTTCGTGCCGATATGGTTTCGGTATTTTTTATTTATATATAATAATTATTAGATAAATATATATTTATTGTGTATAATTTAAAAATAAATTGTATATTAATTTGATATAAGTTTTCAATTATTAAACAACTTAATATTGTTAAGAAAACAATTAAATATAACTTTCTTTAAAGAAAATTGATCTATCAATAACTCAATTAAAATTGATACATTACAATATGTTACCTTACTAATACCAAAAGGAGTGACGTGATTCAGATGAAAAGACAACAAATAATTCACATTTCTAGCTCAAATAATAGTCACATTGTCAAGAACAATTTTATCATTATAAAAAAACAAATTAAATATATAAAAGACAACTTCATGAAAGTAATCTTCTATAACATATTTTTATCAAGTAAATTTGGAACAATAATATTAATTATTTAAATAATATATATTTAAAATGATAAAAATATTAAAATATTAATTAAATATAAAACAGTAAAAATAATAAATAATTATCAGATTATAAAATGAATTTTTTAAGATTTTATTTAGGTTTTTTTAATTTTTTTAGAATTTTTAAATAATATTTAAAATAGGAAAATAAATTCAGAAAATTCATTAATTAAATTTATTTAATTTTTTGAATTTAGAAAGGAATTGTTGGATTTAAATAAATACTTTTATTTATTTATTTTTTAAAATCCCATTTACATGAGAAAATGGGGAAAAAATTCCCGATTTTCTCACCTGCCGCCGAGCCAAACCTGCTCGCGCCACAAGATCCGCCGGAGCCGCGCGTCCAACGCCTCCAGCAGCGTCCGGCGAAGATTCAGGCGACGCCGGAGGCTTCCGACGACCTCTCCGGCGACTCCCGCGTGTCTCCAACCCGCCAGAGATCTGCGAGGAGCAAATCTCGCTGTCGCCGGAGGCTTCCGCTCGAATCTCGCTGTCGCCGGAGGCTTCCGCTCGAATCTCGCTGTCGCCGTTGTCGGTTGTCGCCGCGTGACGCGCTCCGCTCGAAACCAGTCGCCTCTTCGAGCCGGTTTCGGCGCACCAGTGGAACGGTAAATTCCGCTGGTGCCGCCCGAAACTTACGGCACCTAAAACCATGCCTTTAATAATCTTCATGTGAGATTTCTTTTTCGATAGTTAATTCTTCTTTGCTTTATCAATTTCCCTCAAACTACTACATGATATAATTGTTTGATTTGGTGTTGCATCAATCAGTATCAAAGTAGAATTCTTGATTTGATGTTGATACTTTGTCACCTGCCCATCCACCATGCTGGCATCTTCACCACCACTTCGTCCAGAATCCCATCACCAAATCCTCATCTGCAACATTATGTCAAACCATATGGCAGCATATCTAGTTCACACTCCTTAAGATCTTGCTTGCACAACAAATTATGCCCGCCATCTATCTCCACATATGACCCACTTCCAAGCATAGGAGCGAGCTCAAGTTCAACAGCCAGAACCATCTTCTCCCTGGCGATGGAGGCCCTCTCAATCACCGAGACAAGAGGACAACTGCTTCACACCACCAAGATCTGGTTGATGCTGCCTATTGTGTGTTGCATCTTCACTGATGACCCCTCCCAGCCTGGGAAAGTAACCGACATCAGTACTCAACCCCATCTCGCACATGCTTCAGTTAACTGAGCGCCGCCACTACAGTTGTAGAAGACCATTTCATTCTAACAAAAGACCTGAGAGACAATCCATAGTGCACTTCTGGTTTAGGGTTATCAATCTTGTTTATATCTCGATCTTGGCTTATGAATTTTAGACTAGAGTCACTAGACCATTACTCTTATTACATCATTCCAAATTGCTTGAAAGTAGAAAAAGATGGAAAGTGGACAGATATCATTCAAGGAAATGCCAACCATTCCTCCAAGTGTCTGCAAGGAATTCTGAAAGCCACATAGAACAATAGTATGTGAACCATCCTACTTTGTACATTAGCACACAAAAATTTAGGTCCATCCAGTTCAGCAAACAAGTGCAAATAAATGGGTCCATAAATCTGCAAGATGCAGATTCCTTAATGAGGCACCAAAAGAACTAAGACAAGGACCTTTTTTTTCTTGGCAGTTCCCAAGAGTTACCAGTAGTAGAAAAATGTAAACATGTAACTGACAAAGCACACAATAATCAAGAAAATTAATCTAATCATTGAAAATGCAAGTCCCACAAGCTGATAAAAAGAAGGTACATATCAGTTAGATAATAAGATTTACCAGCTTGAGAATAGGCGTGAAAGTAAACGCTCCATATCTGGAAGTCTTGAAAGTTCCTTTCGGAATTCAAGAGCAGATGCACAACCAGCACCCTGATATGCACACATAAGATTAGACTTGAAAACTCCTAAGAAATTTAAGATGTAATTTGTGAAATTAGGGCCCTCACTATTTCATTGGATGTCTGATACCATAAAGATGAAAGAGAAAGAATGATACTAAAGCTGGGCAAAAAGATATCCTATCACCCGGAATGACCAAAACCTACCAAGTTCTTTCGGAATTTTGATTGGATTTCATTTCTTAAAAAGAAAAACAATTCCAAGTCAATTTTTAATTTTCTGTTAGAAAAATCAAATTGCTTCTTTGCTATATAATAATCATATATTCTATGAATCAAATGTAAATTTATATATAGCCTTATGTGTACCCACCTTTCATATGATCCTATGTGGATGTGGAAATCACATGTGCTAACCTCCTACTTTCCAGGAGAAAGAATTTCAATCATTTGTATAGCTATCTTCCCATTTTGCATACATGAATATTACAGGCACTAGAATATGATCAACTGCAGTAGAGATAGTTTCCTTAATATATTCCAGCAACATCAAACTCACCTTGAAGAATGCTATAGCATCTTGACGTTCTTCAATTGACTTTGTGCTATAAAGTGGCCTTGCAAGCCATCGTTTAAGCAATCTTTTTCCAAATGCTGTAACACAATGATCCAGTTGGGCAAATAGTGTTCTACATTCAAACAAAAATCATCTCAGATAGAATCATGTGGCAACTGAAAACACAAGGAGAAGCATGCAAGTACCCTCGAAGGCCTCCATTACTGTTCTCCAGTATCTCAAGGTTTTCAAGGGCAGCTGCATCAAGCATCATATATGACTTTTGGAGTTTATTCAAGAAAGCCAAGCATGGAAGTCGCTCAAATTTAGCACACTTAAGCAATTTTTCATCTAGAAAAGCTTGCCGTAAGTAAAAAAGGCAGCCACCAAGAGCCGAAAGAGCACATGAACCATCATTACCAGAATTCACTAGTTCAATTAATATATCCGGAAGCTCATCCGTACTATCCCCTCCATTATTAGAAGTGACAATACTTTTTGATGATGAAGAAAGCGCCGATAGGCTATAATACTTCCTGACCTCATTAACAGTTTTTTCAGCCTCCCAGAACTCTAAAGAAGGTTTTAAATCATTAACTAATGGATTTCGTGTATTATTCCTTATGACTCTTTCAGTCTCTGGGCTGAGTGTCCTTGAAGGTTTTATGACTTCTACAGGCCTCAATTCAGACAACATTGACTGCAACCAAGACCGTTCTATATCGTCTTCAAACTACAATAGAAGATTTTGTATTATAAAAATGAGCTTAATAAGTACAAAATATAAATAGAAAAGCAAAAAGAAGACGATCATTTTTCCGGTGAATAGAGAGATAACAGAACTTAAAGATCACAAGAATAACGTACTTGTCCAATCATGAACTTGCTTGTGGAAACATCAACAAAGCAAAGACCTAGAATAACACCTCCTTTACCAGTGTCCTCAAGAATTTTGCAATTTTCAGTGACTGATAAAATATAAGATGTATCAGGATTTGCCATAAGTGATTCTCCTTCAGTCAGTGTGCCTTGTGAAACTACTGCACATATTTCACGTTTGACAACCTTCAAGAGTAAAAAAAAAAGTATAAGTTTATTTATAAAATCCTAATGAATTCAATATTAACTACTTCAAATTATTCATATTAGTTATTCAAGTAACTAATTGAATGCACATGGTCATTTCCTGTGTGCTTCTTATATACTAAAAAGTCAGCAAAGCTATGTGATTGAAACTATAAAGTTCTGTTGAAAATCATCCAACCTTGTCCTTGGAACCCATCTGTTTACGGCGAAGTTCAAGTTGTTCCGGAGTCTCCGTTTGCTCCGCAACAAGTACACAGAAACCCTAATAAACAGAAATGCATCAATAATCGTTCTCATGTTTCCTTGAAAAAAAGTATCCCCGTAACATGATGAAAAATTGAACATTTTATAAACATCAGAGAACCAAAACCTTTCTAGCCAATTTCTCCAAATTCAAGGAATAGTTCTTCTCTGGAAACCCACAATGAGGTTGTTCCCCCTAAAAGACAGGAGTAGGTTATAAGGAAAAGAGTTATCATTAACAAATAATCAAGCTTATTAAAGTTCAGAAATACCATTGATAAAAACTATAAATGTAACAATTTCAGACATACAAGTACGTTATACTCCAAGCTACAAATCTGTGATATGTCTCTTTGAAGACATCCGATAAAATTGGAAAGAAGATTTGCATGGCCCCTACGCAAGGATGACATGCATAAATCGAGAAATAATCCAAATGTCCCCAAGGGGTGCCCAATTGGCTAGAAGATGACAGATTTGCTACAATGGGCCAGAGATCAATTCCCGACAAGTGCACGTCCTTGGGAAAAAAACTCCTCCCGCCCCTGGTCATTTGGCAGTCGGCTATAAGTTGACCCCATGATTTACTTCCTTTCACATAACCTTGGGATGACCTACGAGGGGGATTTGGGGTGAGCATGATCACCTTTTGCTACAATGTGATCGTGGTAAAAATATTATGAAAGGGTTTTTCATGATGTCGCTTCCAATTTTATTTCTCTAGTTCTTATTGATATTTATAGTGTTTCAAATTGGCGATGAGGCCTTGGTATTATACATAGAAATTATGTATTGTTAGCTTGTGTTCCCTTCCTTTCTCTAATCTCTTATCCCCGGACCCTCTTAATATTTGTCTTCTAGCTTCGACAACAAGAACCTGGTGAAGAAAATCAAGAAGGTGGATGCTATCACCTCCGTCAATAGTTTCCATCAGTCAAAGGATGAAACCAAGATCACACATATCAAGGTTTTCTTTAACTGAACCTAACAAATTATTAAAAATGGCAGCTTTGACAAGACAATACAGATTACCAAAAGAGGCAGTATTGGCAAACAAAGACAAGAAAAAAGGAAAGGTTAAGTACCTTCATATATTGCAGATCAAGTTCTCGAACGCCAATATGAGCATCCATCTCAAACAATTCATAGAACTTCCCCATCTGATAATAAAAAAATTAGTCATGATCATCTCCAAATGAGTTGAGAATAGCAGATTAAGCTTCCTAGCGTTTCATAATCTCTCACGAGAACAAATCTAGTAAATGATAATACCTTGAAGAATAAAACCTTATCCATATGCTTTGACTTGAATTCCCACCATTGCCTCTGTAAAACAAGCATAATAGCCAACAAAAAAATAACAAAAGTAATTTACAAATAAAGGCCACAGGAACATAACAATACCTGTCCACCTGACAAGGTCTTCAAAAACTCAGGTGGCAAATAAAGAGTTTTTGGATCATAGTTTTCATCTCCAGGTCGTCTCCTTTTAGCATCCATACGCCTTCTATTATAAAAAGAATAAATATGTTGATTTCACCTATCAAAAAAAAAAAGGAAAACTGAAGAAGTTCTAGCAAAAACACTTCATAGATAGCATTAAGCTCAATCCAAGGACAGCTATTTTATTATTTTTTAATGCGACAATCTTGCATTGCTACAAATCCAAGTATGCACACCAAGTCTGTGGACTTCAATTACGAAATTATTATGTCTCATGAGTTAACCTAATGCTTGAAACCCCGATCTTATATAAACTGTGAACATATATCTTATTCATGACATATGAAATGTTGAGTATCTGGTAATTACAGGAAATATATGCAAGTCCTTAACTCCTTGGTCTATAAAAGAAGGGGGAAAACATCTCGTTACATGATATGTGTGTTAGTTTGTGCAAGGTTTGCCATGGCAATGTAAAATATAAGGTACACTTTATGATAATATAAGAGACTCTCCCGTATGACCATGGGGTTCAATAATTTTGCTGAAAGACAATTTGTGACTCTAGATCTGATCTTATTTCTTCTTCTTTTTTTTTGTCTTCTTTGTTTTTTTTTTCCTTATTTTCCTGATGTGATATTGCACCCCGAATAACTGGTAGTGAGCAGTACAAGATCATAACACAAGCTTGCCTCTAGTTGAGCTCAATAAAATTCTTTAATAAAAAATCTTAAACATGATTTTTGGCTCAATATGTATCTAGCTAGATTCAATCTCATTTAGTTAATATACAAGGCTTAAAATGGTCAAGCTCAAATCAACACATTTGGATAAATAAATAAGTTGTTTCAAATGAACAAAGTGAAATAACCAACGGATTAAACTGTATGTTTGCTTGACATGGATATGGTGAATATAAATCATAAGCCGTTGTTTATTAGAAACATCAATCCTACCTAGACTAGCTGAACTGAAATTATGGCTTCATCATCAGTCACCAGCAGCATTAAAAAATAAATCAAATAGAAACCAGCTTGCTTGGTAATGTAAAAGCAAGAAACACATAATCAAATCAAACTTCCTTTACATAGGCTCTGGAGTGAGGAAAAAAGAAAGCTTACTCCCGCAAGAATCTGAACTTCTCTGCTTCTCGTTTCTCAAACCGTTCGGTTACTTCAGAAGTAAGAATGTTGTTGATAGCAGTCTGGATTTGCACCCCTGAAGGACAAATTCTTCATCACAACCCAACTCAAACTTCGAAAGTGTTGTATAATAGTTGGAGAAAGCATTTATATACAACCACAAATGGCAATTGGCTGACAAGATAAAACATGGAAATGCCACTGAAGCGGAGTGAATCCAATTTATCACTGTAATTTGCATGAAACCTACCAAACTTTTCCTACCAATGACTTACTCTTATCACTAGTCAAGGGTGAGCAAAAGGTAGTAGTTTCCGCTGCGCATGAGGAGGATTTATTCGTAATCTTCCCTCCATTTCCACCAAAACTTAACTTTTTAGTACAATCTAAACTTTCGACGTCCATCTTCTTCCTTTTCTTTGAACCTGAAGATGTCCTGGACCGGCCACTCGAGTTCGTCACAACCACGTCGTCCTCATCCTCCAATTCCACCTCGTCTGAGTCATCTTCCTCCGAGTCCTTTCCCCCAACCTTTCTCCATGCCTCGTCTCCACTAGAATCCTCCTCGCCAACCCCATCCTCCACATTCCCTGAGCTACAATCCTTCTCCACCGTGCACGACAACCGCCTCAGCCGACGGAGCCTTCTTGGCGGCTCCTCCTCCACCCACTCAAACTTCTCTCTGCCAAGATCAAGCGACTCTTCCTCTCCGTCATCATACAGGACCAGGTGCTTCCCTTGCAAAGCATCGAAGGAAGAGACCCTCCCCTCGTACCAGACCTTGTCAAGGGGCCAGAAGACTTTGATCCGCCTACCGACCACATCCTCCGAGAAGCCACTCTTGGCGGCAGAGGGAGGAGTGTTGGCACCTGGAGCGGAGGAAGGGGAGATCACGAGCCGCGGCTTCTTCTCCTTGGGTTGGGACGGAGAGGGATCGGCACTTGGGCTAGGATTAGGGCTTCGCTTGGAAGCCTGGCCGGGAGAAAAGAAGGTGGTGATCTGGCTCTGCTTCCGAACGAGCGGCGAGCGACCGCTAAGGCGGCGAGAAGGCGTCATTAGAGGTGGAGGTCGAAGGCCTCGGAGAGCCGACGAGGGCTTTTGAGAGCGAGGTCGAGCGAACGAGCGGCGGGAATAAGGAAAGGGAGACAAAAGGCCGCACGATCGTGTAGTTGGCGGGAAGCCACGAGCGCTTGTACACGTCAGCGGCCCCGACAGTATGCGGCACGAAAGCCGCGATTACGCTGTGTTTACCGCCGTGGAATTTCTTCTTTCTTCGAAGTAAACAGCCGCTTATGCTCTGCGGACAGCCAACTTGACGTCCGCATACGACATTTAACTCTTCGCGAATGCAGGCATCCGCATAGCCTGGATAAGACCTGGACGGCACAGACCCTTACCCGGCCGGATCTCGCCGTCTCTCTGGCCAGAAGCGGCCCGCACCGGAGCCACATTATCTTCTTCGCCGCAGCCCCTTCGTCGTCAGAAGTAGCCCTCGGTCCTCCCCCTCGGCGCTCAACCGCTCACCGCCACGGACTCGCGAACTCCATCACCTGCGCCCTGCGAACACGCACCGTCTCCTTTCCCCGAGCTAGATCCAGGTACATCTGCCCGAACAAATTTCAGTCGCCTGCCTCAATTCATGATAATGCACAACCCTAGAATCCGGCACACTTTTGCAAGACTTCTTTTCAGAATGCCTAAAATAGAGCAATCCTCCATTTTGTGAAGGTAGGTTTTGAGCTTTGGATCTTAGTGACAACTACCAAAGCTTTTACCATCTTGATAGAAGACACCTTCGTCTAGGAAACAATTAATTACACTAACAACAAAAGTAATCTTGAACCTTGTCACAACTACATAATTTAACTTGGCTACTAGCTCAAGAAACCAATTACACATCTACCTTTACCTGAGTAACATACGCTTCCGCATTCTGATCTCTGCTGCATTAACTTTTTGTACACCTTTTTTCCTAATTGCTCAACATCAGACAACAAGATCATATGCTTACATTGCTTATCCTAAACTATAGAAGTGCGTCTCAATTTCAGTTAGCCACCCTTAATCCTATTGTGGTTTGTTTTCTTTAGCTTCATATGCTTCAAAATTATATCCTATATAATTTCACAATGTGTGCAGCAGGTGTGTTTTACTAGGTTCTTGTTATACCAAGAATTGATACTCATTCAATTTAGACAAAAATGAAATGTAAGGTACCAAAGGTTTTAGTTGAGTAGATTTTTAATTTGTGCTAATGCTATTTTAGAGAAGATGATGACACTCTCCTCTATTCCTCCAGTCACTTATTGCTAGTGTTCACAATTGAAAATTGATGCTTCATGTTCTTAGTCATCTGCCACTTGAAGTTCTGTTGACAAAAATACCAGAAAATCTTTTTATCTTACTGCTTAAAATACCAGACAGTCTTTTATTCTTTTGCTTACATCTCATTCAGGTAGAAGTGATGGAGACTATATTTTGCTACCGATAATGATGTGGTTAGGAGATAGAGCAGTCACTCGAAGTTGGTAGAGAGGTTATTTCCGAGAAGCCTGATTTAGAAGGTATGGAGCCATTGAAAAACATCTCAGCTATAGTCTTTAGTTGTCTTTTATCCGTCGTCGTTGAAAGTTGAAACACTTTTTAGCTCGTTTTAGTTGCCTCTCATCAAAATCCTGTTCCACAAAATACCAAATCATGGTTGCTTCATTGCAAACGACTTGCAAGTTACAACTCATAAATCCATTTGCAGTTAGATCCTAAAAGCTACAATCGTTACTAGTGACATGTCAAGTAGACTCAAAACTTGTGTATGTATACATTGAGTGCGTTGATATACGAGGAGGAGAAGACCCCAAACAATGTGGAATTCATGCTTGTTTTGGATGAATGCTGAGCTGAAAACATGATTTCTTATAGATGATATCAATTTTCTTTCATTTTTGATACTGTTTGCATTTCTCTAAAAATTCAGTCAACTATAGATGAATTTGGCTTGTTTATGTTTAATGTGATTGTTGTTTTGGAGGTTGAACTGACAAACTAAAATGGCTTCTATTGCTTAATTCCTCAAGTGCTTAATGAATATTCCCGATCGTTTCTTTTTTCGCTTGCACAGGAAAGGAACTTTCGGAGACACACTTCGGTAGTAATACCGACGGCCATTTTGTCTCAGGTGAGGGAATTGGTCTCTAACTCGGCGGCTCAAGAAGCCTACAGACAATGGTGCAGACCATTCGGTCACTCCTGTATGTTATGTTAATTATGTCGAGTTAACCGAGTTTTGTTCTTCGTATGTATGCCAGGAACATCCACCTTCCGCTCGAGTTTAAAAACACTCATCAGTCATCATGCCCCAGGGCGTAAATATTCGTGTGGTAGATTTGCAGAATTAAAAATAGTCATCGACTGAAAGGCAAAGAATTCATTCAATGAACACTTGGAGCAAACATACACCAATCTTAGAGGTAAAATATTCATTACAGTATGAATCATTTTCTTGGCATGCCTGTGAAGTGTGTGTGGCCTAGGAAACCACCTCTTGTGTCTCTGGCCGCGGTCGTGTTCGTGTTTGGCGGTTAGTTTTCTCCGATGCCTCTTTGTTGGAGCTGCCACTACTCGGGGCTGTGTACACGAAAGGACCAGCGAGGACATCGTCATGGAGATTTAGGAGTGGCTCAAGGGCATCAACAACAGCATGCATATCAGGGCGCGACTTGGGCTTGAGGCTAAGGCACTTGTAGGCGATGGCCGCAACATTTTGGGCGGCAGTGTTCGAGTAGAGGCCTTCGAGGTGGGTGTCGATCACACGAACGAACTTGGTGGGGTGATTGAGGTACGGTCGTGCCCACTCGACCAAGTTCTTCTCCCGCGGCGGTCGGGTCTTATCCACCGATCGCCGCCCGCTCAACAGCTCCAATAGCACCACACCGAAGCTGTATACGTCACTCCTCTTTGTCAAATGACCGGTCATGACATACTCGGGGGCGGCATAACCGTGAGTCCCCATTACGCGGGTGGAGACATGGGTGTCTTCGCCCTCAGGACCGTCTTTTGCCAATCCGAAGTCGGAAAGCTTGGCAGTGTAATCCTGTAGGCAAATAAGAAGTCAGCCGCCATGCCAAACTAGTTACCTTTTGACTTTGTCATTCATAGTCAACCGTTTAAGCCATTTATAAATAACTAAATTACCGAGTCCAGCAAAATGTTGGAGGCTTTGAAATCTCGGTAAATGACGGGTTGGTGGGATTGATGAAGGAAGGCGAGTCCCTTGGCGGCGCCCACAGCTATTTTAATCCGCGTTGACCATGGTAAGGAAGCCAGCGACCCTATCAAAGTCAATGCCAAAAGCCAACCCAATTAGGTCACATGTTAACTCACCTAAAACATAAACATGCAGAGTAGTTGAAGCAATAGTTAATATATTGGAAAATTTTAAATATTTCAATTATAACACATTTTATATATAAAATTCTAGTTAAGGAAGTATTTTTAATATTTTTATTTTTTTAATCCTATAAATCTGAAAAGAGAATATCTTGAGAAAAGAAAAATGAATAAATTTATTGATAATGCATTTCCCACTTTTCAAAAAAAAATAAAGCTGCCTAAGTTGAATTGATCTGTCCTACATCATTAACTTATGTATCTTGATGTGATGGTTTAGCTACTACTCTCTTGTTCATATCCCAACTTTATTTCCACCAACAAGAAGATTTTTCAAGGGAAAAATCAAAATTCAACCACATAAAATTATAATTAAAATTAAATAATAATAATTATTATAGTAATAATAAATTGAACTAAACTTACTCTTGAAAAGATGGTTCTCAAGGCTTCCTCTGGCCATGTACTCATAGACTAGCATTCTGTGTTCATCTTCACAGCAATATCCAATCAATTTCACCAAGTGAGAATGCCTCAATTGCCCAAGAAAAATCACTTCTGCCTGAGAAAATTAAATAAAAAAAATATTAATGAAAAGATCAATTAGTAGTTAACATGGTTACTGGATGGATTATGTTAATTAATTACCAGCCATTCACGGTGCCCCTGGCCGCCTTCCAGGTCGAGGGACTTGACGGCGACGAACTGCGCCGGCAGGCCGGGGCGGAGCTTGTCGTCGATGAAGCCCTTGTAGACGGGGCCGAAGCCGCCGGAGCCGATGAAGTTGGTCATGGAGAAGTTCCTGGTGACGGCCCGGAGCTCCGCCAGGGTGAACACGTGGAGGTTGGAGCCCGGCAGGCTCAGCGAAAGCTCCTCCGCCGACAGGGTACTGATGTCGTTGTAAGAGACCCTACTCGGCGGCGAGCTGGGAGACTTAGCGGCCTTCTCGCCTCCGGCCGCCGCCGCGACGCTGCCGCCGCCGCCGCCGCCCCAGCAGCTCGCCGTTAAGGAACGGATCCACGAGCGCAGGCGCCTGTTCATGGTGTCGGACGCCGATTGGATCAGGACGGAGGAGAGATCGAATCAATAGGGGAGACGATGCTGCTCTGCCTCAGCAGCCTTGCGAAGGAAGCTTATAAGAACACGGAGGAACTACAAGTCAAAGTCAACGTTCGACCGTGAAAAAGTCAAAAGGGAAACAATTTTGGTGTGACAGCATTGCCGCGGTTTGGTGTGTGTGTGGATACACAGATACTTGGCATTATCCTACCTATTTCCTAGCTTGAACTATTCAAGAAATGAATATTATCTTACTCGATTTTACTAGTTCGATAGGAACATGATCGACCGAGTCTTGGGTATAGTATGAACCTAAGTCGAGCACGGACTCTAAAAGTATAATTTATATATATAAATTTTGTATTTGACTTATTAATGTCCAGTCCATCTTGAATTCTTGATTTCGCGTTACGTTACTTGCATGATTTTTTTGCTTAGCGTGTGGTTGGAATATGAAAATTCAAACTTTTACATTTCAATTACCAATGTTTATCATGTTGAACTCCTTTTAAATGCTTAGTTTAATTTAAATATATCGTAATAAAAAAAGAATACTTGACATGGGCACAGGACAATGGGCCCGTGCCCGTGACGGCATCACGAGGGTATGCCTGACCCGACCTATGGTAATTTTGTCGGATCTGAATGGGTCGGTCGAGCCCACTGCATATCCTGCGATTGGGAAACCCTAAGGCATTACAGCCGCACGATCAGAACGAGATGGATCTAGTGGCTGTACAGAGGGACACGCGTCGCGATCCTATTACATTAGCAAAATAGTAAAAAAAAAAACAGTCAACACACGCGTAAAAAAAAAACAGGGCAATTCTTCTAAAACGGCGGGTTGACTAGATCTCAGGTGGTCAAAACCTGGAGGAAGCATCTCGGACTTGTCCCCTCCTTCGCCGGCGGCCAGAAGATCTACCACCTCCTCGGCGGCGAACAGCACTCAGCACTCCAAACTCTCCGGCTCCAGACAACCTGAAGCCGTCGACATCGCCATCGAAGAAGTACTGGTTCTCGATGCATGTATTAGACGAATCGACGAGCTCGCTGGATTTCCTCCACGTTGAGCGATCCACTGCGCGCCGCTCCAGGCGGCGCTGCCAGTCGGCCGCGCGTGGATCACTTTATGGTCCACCAGAAGGAATTCCATCGGCTTTTATAAAGACAATAACGTCATCAAAGGAATTTTATTGATTCAGCAACAGTGTGATTCATCTAGAAATTTTGAAGAATATATTCACTATATTGAAATTGATACAAGAGCAAGAAAACTTCAATTATTCTTTGCCGATCGACTCGTACTTCAAAAGAATATATTCATCTAGAAACTTCAAGTATTTTTTTTTTGTCTCGCGTAGGTTATAAAACAGTAACGAAAACCCCTTTTGTATTATTCTTGTCTAACATTATCGGCGAATGAGTAATCGGACAACTATCCTCTAGGTTGATTTAATCACCGAATGCTAAAGGAAGGGGATCGCTTGGATAGTTCATTGAGTTGGAAAAATAGAGAGAGAGAGTGTGTGTGTTGAATGGAGGTCGGGGGTCCCAACTGAGCCGCTCCGACACGCAAGTCAAATCTCCAATATGATGTGTTTATTAAGCATGTGTGCATATACCTTTGTCCATAGAAGCGGGTTCCCTTTATAGCACTACTAAAGAGTATTTCTCTCATCATTAATTGCATGTTATATCCAAATGTTACATGTATCTGAGAGTCATGTCACTCGGGTCATGTCACTCATGTTATGTAACGTAAAGTCATGTCATGTCTACCGTACTGCTCTCCATGCTCCGACAATTCACGTGTTTTCCCACGCGCCATATCAACCCATGCGCTATAGCCCCACTAGGGAAGTTGAACCCAAGGATTTATAAATGGGAGACACATAGGATCGGTGGAATTGAGACAATGGTCGAATCAGTGGAGCCCACAGGAATGAGCAGAAGTATCGAGTCGACAGAGTGAAGCTAATCAGACTAGCCCAGGGAACCGAGCGAGCCAATGGTCAAAGCTTGTGGGATTGAGCCTATTAAACAGGGTGGTTGGGTTAGAAGATCCGAGATGACAGTCGAATCGTCAAGATTCGAGATGACTTAGCGGGGAAATCGAATAGACCTTCATCTCGCTTGACTATTGAACTTCTTGGTACATATAAAAGCTTTTATAACTCCTAACTCTCCATATCATATATTGATATAGGGGAATTCGAAGCTCCTAGTCTGCGTAAGATGAGTAAATGATCAGACGGCTAACGTGACCCCACACGGGCAATATACAAGCATGTGAGAAGACTAAGTTGTCCGAGAAGACAATTCTGGTGGATCGGCTAATGACTTGGGTAGCGTCCAATTGATTAACATCCATGCACCAAGGTGTCGGCTGATCGCCCCGCCCAGATGATAGTCGATCGGCCAACTTATTATAAGGTAGTCTATTGATCGTTGGTAGTAAGATGGTAGCCGATTGACCGACTCACTAGTAGTACGTGGGTGACTAGCCGATAAGATGGTCATGGCCGATTGACCAACATATTACAATCCTTTGACCATTCAGTTATCTCGACCAACTCAAAGGCAAATCCCACAAGTCCCCTCATTAACCCTAAATAGGCTTGATTATAATGGGGCCAGGTTTTTTTATTGGATCTCCATGTACACATACAAATAAGTCCATCAGCTCTGTTACGCACAAATCTATGTCAGTCCCTGATAAAACCCAAATAAACCTTATGTTGTCACCATAATCACTGACCATCTCAGTGGACCATTAGTTCCTCCATATTTAGAGGATTGTAATCACTGACTTACGCAGTGACTTATTAACTTATCTACTCTTATCAGATTTTTTTTATAGAAAATATGTTAATTTGACAGTCATATTATGACTGGCGTGACACTCTGACGATGGAGGGTTGCTAAAGGGTGTCACATATATAAAGGGGCCCCTCCTCCACGGCGTAGGTATGTTCTGGCTATTCAACTCTAGTACGTTCAAATTATCCACCTTCAAAAGTCATTGACCTGAGCGTCTGAGTGCAAGCGCTAATGACTCTCCTAGACTTGCTGCTAATGCTCTTTTCTTGAGTGTTTTCTGTTGAAGCAATCTATGGTTCGTGGAACCATGTGTTTTGATGTTTGGACAAAGGATTTAAGTTAGGTTTACCCTTATGTTTGATATGTGTATTTGAGTGTGTAGGTTTTCAGGATACACATAGACTTAGCCGGTCGGCTTCGAGTCCGGTGAAGGATTGCATGAGGAGATAAGTCGTGAGCTTGTATGCATCCGAGGGATCGTGAACAAGGTGGGAACGATGAGCCGAGGGAAACATACTTTGAGGCATATGCGAAGGATGACATGAGAACGAGCCACGGGCTTGTATGCATCCGAGGGACGAGAGTCAAAGTCGAAGAAAGCTTAAAGGCAACAGGTCGAGGCTAAGTGCAGAGTCAGCTGAGTAGTGAGGGTCCGAGTGCTGAGAGAATTGTACTCGGGAAGGGAAACCCTAGGTTTAGGGTTTGAGCAGTCAATTGCGGCTTGTAGCAGTCGGCTGGTGTTGACACAGAAAGATCAGTTAACTGATCTTCTGTACAGTCGACTGGTATTGGCTGGAATTTCAACGTTAGACTGTAACGTTCGAATTCGGGTGGACCCTAGTCGATTAGTAACAGTTGAAATAACAACGAGCTCTATTTAAGAGAGCTCGGTTTGGCTGGACAAAGGTTGAAGAAATAAGTTTGGGTAAAGCTTATTAGTAGTGTACAAGTGCTCAGGTGCGGTTGCAAGGTTGTGGCAAAATTTCTCCACCCACAAGGAGCGACACGAGCTCGCCAGAGACTTTTCGGGGAGTTATCCATCAATGGATCGGAATCGTCTACCTTACGGACAGTCACGAAGTAGGAGTATTATCTCCGAACCACGTAAAGGTTTGGTGTTAGCGTTTATATGTTTTATTTATTTTATTTGTATTTTCGCTTGCGTACGTTATCATTGTAGGAAGAATCGACACGAAACATAGTTGACCGTCTATTCACCCCTCTAGCCGATCCATCGATCCCTAATATTTTCTTTTTCAGGATTCAACAACAGGAGTGCAGGTCTTACCAAAGTCAACATTCTTGCTATGTCACCCTTCATGGATTGTAGCTATATAATCATAAAATGGGATATCATAGTCAACTCCATATGTTAAATCCGATACGTTTATTCCGCCCTGGAAAATTTTTCAAAAAATTCCTATAATTTTCCGGGCGCTGAAATGAAGTTTAAGGGTTTAAATGATAAGGGATTCTAAGCCCTAGGGATTAATTTGTAAAAAGTCGAAACTCATTGGAGGGCTAATGTGCAAAATGAGCCAACTTATATACCTAACCTAATTTTCCAATCCCATTCAGTCGTCTCCTCCTTGCCCGATCGAAGCCGCCTCCACTCGCGTGCCTGTCTCGTTGCCCTAGCCGAACCCGCAGCCAAACAACCACACGCCGACGTTTTCTCCCTTTCCTCTTCTCAATCGAGCCTGAGTCTCCCTTCATCTCGAGCGGTGCCGGCGACGAGCCCCGCTACCCCCACACGGGCCTCAGCTGTCGGAATCGAGTGAGACGGTCCCGATCTGCCCTCTGCTGCCATGGGTACGTAGGAATCGAATACTAGTTGGTTGGATCTTGTTTCCTAGTCCTTGACTCTCTTCTTGCGGTGTGTGCGTTATCCGATTGTTGCAGGCGATCCTGGTTGTCTGTTGAATCTTAATCGACCCGTGGAGGTGCAGCTCTCTGTTTCCCTGCATAGATTTGGGAGTAGGGGACAATCCAGCGAAGGAGGATTCCAATTTGGGGTAGCGATTCTTTCTCTATTCTTTTCGATCAGTAAAGATCGGCCCTCACCCAGGTATGATACGTTGGGTTTTGTTAGGTAATTGGTGTGTTTGGGAAGAAGAAGGGAGGGATCGCCATCACAGGATCTCCAGATTTTGAGTTGGAGCTTAGTCCTTTGCTGAAAAATTTCCAGAGATATGTTCTGTGCTGGAATTTGGCTGCAGTAGACTTGGGATTTATCTCCTCAGTCGTTGTTGCTGTGAAGGCCTGCAATTTGAGGTAATGAGTGGTTGGGGATGTTGTGGTTGCATAGGTTGCTTTGGTTAGGAATTATTTTTACTCTGCAATAGGAGCTCTGTTCAGTTTAGGCTTAAACGAATGTGTTAGCTTATTCGGTAATGATGATATGTGCAATTCCTATAACTATGCTTCCATGTTGGAATTTATGGAGGCAGTGGGTGTAGTCTAACATGAGCCATTGGAGGGGATCAGGTTTCACTAGAAATAAGGAGATAATATGTGACACAAATCATTTAATTACATGGTTAATTAAAGGATTATGAGATTATGAATAAACTTAGAAATTAGAACCTAAACCTTAATTACGTGGGGTAATTGGGAAACCTTTCATTTAATTATGAGAGATTGAATGAAAAATGAATTGATTCGGTAAACCCTAAAACGGATTAGGGACTAATTAGCTAGATGTTATTTTTATAATAGCTAATTAAATCTATCCCTGATACAGGGACTTGATTTGCTTTACGGTTGCGGATTATTGGCAGGTGGTTCTGTCTCGATTGATACAGATTTCACTTACTTGGAGGCGGGTACCCTTTGACTTATCTCTTTCGATATTGTCATGTGATTATGCATAGACTGTTATAGATAGCAGTAAGATTATACGCTATCCCTGATTATTATGCCTGTTCTGGATATTTGTTGTTTATCCCTGGTTATTATGTCTGTTCTGGATACTTGTTGGTTATCCCTGTTTATTATGTCGATCCTAGATACCTGTGGTTTATCCCTGAGTTACTATGTTGTAGTTCCATACAGTCTCAGGTATTGTCATATCTATATGTATGCTTAGAGATCGTGTTGTATCCCCTGTCTTTGACCTTGAGGGATCTGTAGTTTTTAGCCAGTATACCTTGTAGGTTACCTGTATTTCCTGTTGTAGGATTTCAGACTGAGACTTAGTATATTGAGGACTTGGGGAGGGAGATATGTGTATCTATCATACACCATCCTTGCATTGTTGCATGCCGGCGATCAGCGACTCCCTTGTGGTTGAGCCTAATCGTCTTCCGGCACATGATATGCACACACGGCCACTCATGGGTTAGTGGATACCGCTGGGTGTGTGCATTTGCTCTGTATTGCTCCGCTCGTCCGCTCAGGGGTAGTGGTTTCAGAGCGTTGTAGCAAGCAGGGATCCCTTCTCTACCCATAGACCAGAGAAGATGAGAGAGATATCTCCCCCATATATACATGGGGCGGAGCGATAGCTCCACCAGCATCCTGTCCACTCGGTCACTCAGGAGCAGTGATGGCAGAGTACGGACAGTGTCACAGCTCTACTTCACTCGGCCGACACAGTATCGCCTGTCTCGGTGGCTTGACTAGAGTTAGGGGGTGACCATGGCATTGCACCATGTGCATATTTTGCATCGTGCATTGTTTGCTGCACTTGATTGCTGCACTTATTTGACATGCATATTCTGGAGACTTGTTATCTGAGATTATATGTCTTTTGATATTCCCTTGGTACTTATTACCCTCTTTCCAGGTTAGATGGATTCAGGTATGTACTTACCCAGTATTTTCAGTTCCAGTCTTTCCCTATTGTTGTTATGAGACTGTATTAGCTGAACTCTTGTTGTTAGTATAACTTTCTATGCATATCTGTTGGGTATTCGCTGAGCTATGGACTCACCCCGTTGCCATACATTTTATTTCAGGTTGATGCCTGCCAGGATATCCCTAGCAGCCAGTCCCCCAGCTCCAGAAGAGCTCTGCTTGGTTTTTACTTTACGTTGTTTTGGTTATGGACCTTGTAGTATACATTTTGCTTCCGTTGCCAGGTTTCGAATATGTATTCATGTTTTATTCGATGGTATTGTACTTTTGAGTCCTATGTTGGACTTCGTGGGGTTTTGGCTTTGTTCCTGCCCCCTGGCAGCTCAGGTGAGTTCGTATTTTGGTTTTACGACGGTTATAGTTATATACCTGTTATTCTGCATGGATTTGAGGCCTGAGGCCATTTAACTGCGTGGTTGTGATATATATTTATCTGTGTGTTTGTGTAAATTGTCCGCCGGACAGGGGAGGTGCTGTCCGATTTTATATTGGAACAGCGGCTCTTGGGTCTCGGGGCGTGACACCATATGTTCTCGTCAAGATCCAAAGTATGATGCGAGTCTTAAATTATGCACCACTGTCAATTACCCCTAAAGATTATCCTATCGAATTGCAATTTATATGTATATATAAAGTACTTCAGCCAACCTAATGTATAATAATTTGCAAATTTTACACCCGGATGATGGTGTAGCTCCTTCAAGCGGTTAAGCATAGATCTAAAAATCAAATTCCAACCGCCACACATAATAAAAAATTTTCTCTAATGAGATGACAATTTTAAAAACATTGACTGCTAGCTTGGATGAATCTCCGTGAGCACTTCCAGAATTACTCATGGGATCGGTAGAAAATTATCGCGGAATCAAATCGATCATCTTTACAGTTAATTGGTTCAAAAGAGCTAAAATCTAAATTATCAAAGTAATAAAAATAAAAAGAAGATAAAGAAAATAATTTAGAAATCTAAAAAATGAAGTGCTTTAAAACAAGCTTTAGCAAAGTACCTCAAACGATCATACATTACATCCTTTTGATGATATTAATAATAATATTTTAAAAAAATTCTGCCATTCATTCCTTGATACATCGACTGATCGACATCCGAAGAAAATTAATAAGGATCAAAAATATTTTAGTATATTGTCCAAAATACCCTGGTGTATTTCATTATATGTATAAAAAGGATTCTAATGCAATGGTAAAATTATTATAGTGTATTTTAGAGATTACGAATTCTAATTTCGAAAATAATCTTTTATAAATCAGATAATGTATGATAGAATTTCCTCCAAAATCTTATATTGATAGGAGTTCGATACATCGGATTACTTTATATATTTCATCTTACAACTCTTTTGATCAAAATTACATCACTTTTAATATGTTTTGATCAAAATTTATACAGTATTTTGACTAAAACTGCTCCAAAAGCAACTCCAAAATGAAACTCTCAAAAGTGTTTTAAATAAAAAAATTAGAATTAGAATGTTCTTTTAATAATTTTTAAAAGAAAAAGGAAAAAGAAAAAGGCAAGGGTATTTTGAATAAAAAATATAATTAAAATGTTTTTTTATTAATTTTTAAAAGAGAAAGAAGAAAGAAAAAAAAAAAGACTAGCAATTATGCATTAGAATCTTCAACTAGTGCCCGCATCTCTCTTTCTTCTATACGATGCAACAAATTGGCTGATAAGGTTTTGGCTTCACTAATGTCTCAATCATAGACATGTAAAAAACTATCGATAATCATCATGATTCCATCCTTTTACAACTAGTTGTCAAAGTTTGATTGGCTTGTATCTCCGAGGGACGAAAGGTTGAGGTAGGAGGCGAAGATGGTGGTCGTGTTGCCCGTGAGATACCTCTTCCACTAGTCCTGAGTCACCAGCCACGTCTATCGTCGTTGGCTTGTCCTTTTTTTTTTTGGATTTATAAGGGGTATTCATGTTTACGTCCGACTAATCCACTTGGTTGACCGACCCTATCTCATCGCCTTCAACGAGAGTGTTCACCGGTCAACGAGGATAAATCGCAGGACGGAAACATGTGGCGATTTCACCATTGATGATATCGGTACCTGATGGCTCGACCACGCAACAGTCTGTGACGATTTCTTCCATCAGCATACTGCGCACTCTACCAGGGAGGAACCGAACCCGAAAAATGAGAGATCGCTCAAATGAGTCATTACCAATGTGCCATTCCCACGCCGGCGTCGTTGGCTTGTCCCTTGGATTTATGGCAGGTGAAGGTATGATTCTTTTCCTTGGAGTTACTCATCTCGCTTCTTGCTCGTGGCCCCGTGAGCCTCGTTGAAGAGAGAAGGGAGGAGCACAGGCACACGGAAGGAGCACCATCAATCCAAATTCTGAAAAGTACGTATTCGTATAACCGAATATTTGAAAGTTTTTTAAAAATTTTATAAGCATTTATCATTGATGCTCACAAAGCATACCGATAACATCGTGATTCTTTACCTTTTGTATGTTACACAATTTATTTAAAATTAAATTATGCTTACTAACTTTTGTATCGAAAGATTTATCATGTAGCTCGTTCAACTTTTCTATTATCATTATATTATTAATATTAAATGTTATTGTCATAACAAAACAAACTAGTATTTTGGTTCATTCCAAATCGTAATCTAGTTTATTACTTAGAGATTATTTCAAAATAGAAAGAATCTTTTATTCTAACTCTAATGACATAATTCCATTCTTCTTATTTATTTTTGATAAGGTGGGATGGTACAGGTTCAAAATAGAAAGACATAAAAAAATATTTTCTTTTTTAAATATAACCTTTTAGACAAGATAAATTTATTTACAAATACAAAATATGACACAAACTTACAGAAAATATATAAATACCCATAAATAGAAAAATATGAGTATTCATAATCTTTTTTAAAATATAATTATTTAATAAAAGATACAACTGTATATTATTGATGTCTTTGCATTGGCGGGTTTGAGTAGCCTTTGCATCCGTCTTGATTTTCTTCATTATTGATGCATCCAAGTTCTTGCATCCCACTACTACTCTATTTTCGTCAAGAGATAGTGAAAAGTCAGTCTGAATAATCATCCATATTTACACCTGGATCTTTAGATGGAATTCTATCCAACCCTTCCTGTATCTAAATTCCTCGCCAGAGAAAAGAGGTAGGCAGGCGGTATTGTAGCCTTCTCAATGAACCATTAAAAGTAAATCTCACATACAAAAAAACAAAAATACTAAGATTTAGTCTTGGATTAGTAGTGCAAAAAAAAGAAACTGTCTCGAATGGTATTGCACAAATTTCGAGAATCGAAAACCCATGAGCAAAAAAAAACTTATCAAAATGGGCGATTGTACCAATTTTGATATATTATAAGAAAACAAAAAACAGGGATAAAAAAAATACTTGAATGGTGGTTGCACCAATTCAGAGTGACCCTATCAATTGTAGGATTGAAAAGTACTGGAGGGAGGGGAGGGTTGAATAGCACACATTATTTTTTCATTTTTTCTAAAAATACGAGAATAAGCAGCAGAAATGAAAAAAAACACGCACAAAGCTAACATTGTTTCTTTTTTACATAGTTTACAGCCCAACAACTGCTAGTCCAAGCCTCGCACTCATTGAGTGCTTTCGTTAGACAATCCACTAATAGCTCCAATGTTCAGCATCGTGAAAAAGGACCTTGGTATTAATGGCAATACTGGATGAGTAGATGATATCATGAAAGATGTATAGGCTAATTCTATATCTAGCCTATGACATAATGCATAAAGTAAAGTCCGAGGGAACGAAACTGTGCTACTGTAGGTATCAAAGGAGTATATCCTCTCTAGTGTAACATGAGAGTAGAGATCACCAAATCATAATTTTCTAGGAGGGTTATAAAACGGTCAAGCAGGGTCTAAATCTCAAATGATCCCTAAGGTTTCTCGCTGCCACTTGGTCTTAAAGGTAGGATCATCTACCCTAACCAAGTTATTGTACAGCTCAACCCATAATCCAGTGTTAATTGGGCTAGTACAATAAACGAGGATACTCTATCACCTCTAAGGTGGGTCGCCATGAGCGTAAATAGAATGTTTTATCAATAAAAAATGATTAACGAAATTTTTCTAACCTCAGGCGATCGACTCGGCCTCATGAAAGTTTCCCATCGGGCGCCAGGATAAATCGAGAAGCGCTCACAGTGGGACGATCGGCCCGGTCTCTTAGAATGTTTTATCAATAGATCTAGGAGGTAGTGGTCTAAATATCAATCACAGAAATCTACTTCTAAGCTCCTCCATGGAAACCTAAGGTCTATACTAGGAGTACTCAATACTAGATGAACCAGCCTCAGTGCTCTCTCTTAATCCTATCAATAATAAATATATAATTTATTTCTAACTAATTAAAATAAGAGCATAAATTTATCGAGGTGTTACCTTGCATTTTGGATTTTTTTATAAAGAAATTGACGATCTAGGCTGACCGAACTTGGACCGAAATCGAAAATAGAGTGGAGATCAGAGAAGGAATCCGAAATGATGCGCCCGTAAACCGAGGTCTCTGGTGCTTTTTATAGCAGTTTCCAAGCGCTTGTATAAATACAGGTGTCTAAACGCGTGGCACTATTGAGGCGCCTCAATAGTGAAAACCAAGGGCGTCAGTGGTGAAAAATTGTGGACGCCTTGACATCTATATTGAAGTAGTGCAGGATGCCTATATTATGATGAACCAGGCAGCAGACAAATTGAACCTGAGATGACCGATCCGGCCCCACGGAAGTTTCCCATCGGTCACCAAGGTAAATCGGGAAGCGCTCGCGGGGGCAGTCTAGAAGCCCAGCGTCCCAGGGTTCGCGCCCCATTTGGAGGAAAAATTCCTGCAAAATGCGCCGTAGCTGCATTAGATACAGATGCCTCGACCAATATTAATTAATTTAGTATGATTTTAAGTTTCAAGAAAAATTAATTTAGGTTTTTTTAAAATAAGTTTTTGAAAAATAATTAAGTTTTAATATTGTTGTTGATTTTATATATTTAAACTAAGTTTTAATTATTTTAGTTTTAATAAAAAATAAGAATAATTAAGTTTTAATATTTCTATTGATTTTAATTTAGCTAATTTGATTAATTATGTTTAAGTTGATTAGGTTAGTTTGATTGAGTAGTTAAGCAAAAAAAAAAAATAAACTAGATTAATCAAACTTGTTTTAGTGACCTTTGGGGATCTCATACTAGTTTGGTCTAACTTAATTAATCAAGTTTATTTTAGTGATCCATCTTGAACTTGATGTAAGATTATTTTAGTGATCCATTCTTGAACTTGATGTAAGAACTCTTAAAGGGAAGACTAACCCAAGCTCCTATAATCTCAATTCTTCCTCAGATATGAAAACCCTATATCAGGCCGAAGACAAATGGCTGCCATTAATGGGCCTCCGAGCTCTCTTAATATAGACACCCAACTTTCTACTTTGCCTGGTTAAACATATTGTAATCAAATTATGTTATTTAACAATTTGACATATGAACTCATCAGTAAGATTGGTAAAAAATCTGGAAGAAAGATGATTAAAAAAAATAAGACAAAATAGAAATTCAGGTGCACCAAACAGATAATTTTACTACAATGCAACTGAACAAAAAATGAAAAAGCTGGATTTTCAGGCCAATCGTCATACAATTAAACAAACTTAAAAAGACTTTCATGTGTGGGTGTGGGCCTAGAGATTCTCCTAAACAGCATGCACACCCAACAGATTGAAAAACTTTCAAGTAGGTGAGTGATAGATTTTCCAGTCAGATTGCAATGGAAAACAAACACTGGAATAAGTTGAAGTGTAACAAAGTCAATGGTATCTAATGCTGCAAATCTAACACAATTAAACTACAGAAGATATCGCACTTTTTTTTTCTTTAATAAAGAACCTTTATTGAGTACCAAGTACGATTTGGCAAGATACAAACTTTTTTGCTCATTGCTCATTGCTCATTGCTCATTGTGGAAGACATGGCAGCAAACCACCTAGAACATTTATTATGAGCTCAAACATAGATAAGGAGGGAGAATCATAAGAAAAGCATAAGCTACTACTGGCTGACTGCTTTACTAATAAGCCAAGAGGGAACCGAAAGGAGAAAAATGCAATACTTAACTCTGATCATTTCCTTTCTTCCCAATCATCAAAAACCTATCTTCATCCTTTTCAGCATTTTCCTGATCTTCTCTTTCCCAGTGATGCAGGATGGACCTCGGCGAGGCAGCAGTGATGGGGGAAGTAGAGAAGGTCTGGTAGATCAGAAATCCCCCGCCTGGCAGCTCCTGTTCCAGGATTTCACTGGATGTGTAGCCATGAATATCATCGACTTGCTTTCCCCAGAAGGCAGCATGCCCGCGTTCTCCGAATACAATGACAGCCACAGAGAACTCAGAAGGGCCAAAACAGGTAAGGACTCTCTCGATCAGGTCATGGTAGGTCAGGGACAGAGGGTCAAACCCCATGGCCTCGTAGCTCGCATAGCTGAAGCCTTCCTCTGGTGTTACATGAATTGTAGAGGCCGCCGGACCACATATCCCGTTCATGGAGTAACCGCATGGCTAAAAATCGAAGTCGCAAATCTCCATTTTGGGGATGATCTCGGAGATCCCAGAGAGCTTGGTCATCTCATGGGCAGATGCAGCAGCAGAATTCTTGTAGACAATTGATGCGCGTTGAGTGTCCAATCCAGTCATGCACATCTCCAAGGTAACCCTAGGAGGCGACTTGTTGATAGAGGCGGAGGAGGAGGATCGAACCGCCGCGTGTCGCGTGAACCGTCCGCGTTATTCTCCCTTAACGCACTCGCGTTGGATACCCGCGTCGCCACCGCTTAATGTGATTGGAACCCATCTGCGTCCCGCCTGTGGGAGCCACCAACTTGAGGTCGTTAACAAGTCCGCGGTCTATTCCGCATCAGTGTCGATTGCGAATACATTATACAAGCTCCTTTGTATTAAAGTCTTGCTACACTTTGATGCTACATGATCCAATTTTCATATTGGTTGTTGAAATATGGTACTTGGATTTTTCATTTACCCCTTCACCCATGTCAAACATTGATACGATGACACCTCCATTCTAAGTAAACAATTAGCGCCTCTATTGATCACAAGTAAAAAATTTAGAAAAATCCTTGTAGGCACATAGATTAATACAATTGTAACAGACTCATATCCAAGTTCAAGTAACATAATCATTGAAGGCACCCAACCATTAGAAAAAGCATTTTACACTACTTTTTCCATATATGATCTAGTCATATTAGAGGGAGTGGCAATTGACAATATAATTAAAATAATAAAAGACAAATTGATAGCAATGTCATTTATATATTTTGGCACCATAGTTATTGAGACAATAATTACTACATGATTAATCAAAATGTCCTTTAATATCACCATGCATTTCGTTCTTGTATAACTTTTTTCTTTTATGGTATATAATTTCGCCCACTTGAAATAAATGTTCGCTCCACCACTATGACAAATTCACACAGACCAAAGAATTATAAATTGGTAATACGATGACAATCTTTGAAAATAATCCATAATGCTATATCAAGGTGATGTGAGGCGTTAAGTAAACTAAATGTATGCTCAATAGCCAAAAATATTACAGTATTGTAATTTTGATTGATTAAGCAAAGAAGCATAATTTTGATATTGAATGTTTTGAGTATTTAGGGGTCTTATGCGCAATTTTTAACCTAAAGGGTGCGTATGTGTAATTAGGCTCTAGGATGAGGTGCTCCATGTAATCTATCAAACATAATGAACAATAAAAGATAGAGAAGAATTCGTTGTACTTTGTTGAATCAAAATTTCAATTAGCAGATATGAATTTAAGCTACTTGGTATAAGAACTAGTAGACGATTGATACGCCCCCACGGGCTGGGTGAGTGGGTAAGGCGTCTGCTGCTTGAAACGGAGGTCATGGGGTCGAGAGTCGTCAGTTGCGCACGGGGTTAAAATCCTGGTCTGCAGTGCTTGTTCCATTTTTGAGGTCACAACATAACTGCAGTTCCTATCTATTCATTATGTGAACAGATGTTAATTTTGATCGATTGATCAACAACCATTACTACAGTGCTTGTTAATTCGTTCTTAAGGTATAACTTTTTACTAATTTTGTTTATTTCTGCATTTGACAGGTAACTTTTATTAACGCAATATTTTGTGAAAGTGAACCTTGTGATATTTATTTTTATGTTTACTTGTTATTCGTTAGGAGCTATATGGTTGTATAAATTGTGGGATGTGGTTTTGGTGCAGTTAATAGTTTGATCATCTCGTGACTTTCATATCGAGTTCATTTATTTTACTAGTTCTTATTGAGAGATGGTTGAAGATTTGCTTTCAATTGTCACCAAATTATAATATAGTAGAAAAAATGGAGTTTGCGACAATAGATCTAGGTTGGTTTTACTGATGGACTTGTCAGGGTTAATGTCTGGATTGACATGCAGTTTGACCTGTCGACCCACCGATCTGACCACCAAACTGAGTAGCTGGGAACTGATGTGATTCGATTTCTGGTTCAGTTTTTATAACTACTTACTATCCCCATTTCTAACTGTCAAATGTAGGAGACTCTAAGTTACTAGGAAGAAGAGGCTACGTCAGAAACAGCCAAGATGAGGATTATGATAAAGGGTGGTGTGTGGAAGAACACTGAGGATGAGTTTCTGAAAGCTGCGGTTATGAAGTATGGGAAGAATCAGTGGGCTAGGAATAGGATATCTTCCCTCCTTGTTCGTAAGTCTGCCAAGCAATGCAAGGCGAGATGGTATGAGTGGCTTGATCCATCTATCAAGAAGGTAATTTTCAAGTTCTATGTTATTTTTTTCCTTACTCTGTTGCTTGTGTTGGAAACCTAGGCAAAACATGACAACCTATTGTTGTTGGAATGAATAATGTTCATGCTTTCAATGGTTAACGGTTAGAAAAGAATCTCCTAACCAATAAACCCTTCTTTTGTATAGACATGAATCCTCTTTGATTGCTGGCTTTATAAGCCTTATATATTATACTAGTGGGATTGTGGGTATGCACATTTTCACCGTTGTGTGACTTCTTATTGTATTATGGTAGCATTCTAGCAATTGTCTACTAGTTCTTATACCAAGTAGCTTAAATTCATGTCTGCTAATTGAAATTTTGATTCAACAAATTACAACGAATTCTTCTCTACCTTTTATTGTTCATTATGTTTGATTTACATGGAGCACCTCATCCTAGAGCCTAATTACACATACACACCCTCTAGGTTAAAAATTGCACATAAAACCCCTAAATACTCAAAGCATTCAATATCAAAATTATGCTTCTTTGCTTAATCAATCAAAAGTACAATACTGTAATATTTTTGCCTATTGAGCATACATTTAGTTTACTTAACGCCTCACATCACCTTGATATAGCATTGTGGATTATTTTCAAAAATTGTCATCGTATTACCAATTTATAATTCTTTGGTCTGTGTGAATTTGTCATAGTGGTGGAGCCAACATTTATTTCAAGTGGGTGAAATTATATACCATAAAAGAAAAAAGTTATACAATAACGAAATGCATGGTGATATTAAAGGACATTTTGATGACTAATCATGTAGTAATTTTTGTCTCAATAACTATGGTGCCAAAATATATAAATGACATTGCTATCAATTTATCTTTTATTATTTTAATTATATTGTCAATTGCCACTCCCTCTAATATGACTAGATCATACATGGAAAAAGTAGTGTAAAATGCTTTTTCTAATGGTTGGGTGTCTTCAATAATTATGTTACTTGAACTTGGATATGGGTCTGTTACAATTGTATTAATCTAAGTGCCTACAAGGATTTTTCTAAATTTTTTTACTTGTGATCAATAGAGGCGCTAATTGTTTACTTAGAATGGAGGTGTCATCGTATCAATGTTTGACATGGGTGAAGGGGTAAATGAAAAATCCAAGTTTCAACAACCAATATGAAAATTGGATCTTGTAGCATCAAAGTGTAGTAAGGCTTTAATACAAAGGAGCTTGTATAATGTATTCGCAATCGACACTGACGCGGAATAGACCGCGGACTTGTTAACGGCCTCAAGTTGGTGGCTCCCACAGGCGGGACCCAGATGGGTTCCAATCACATTAAGCGGTGGCGACGCGGGTATCCAACGCGAGTGCGTTAAGGGAGAATAACGCGGACGGTTCACGCGACACGCGGCGGTTCAATCCTCCTCCTCCGCCTCTATCAACAAGTCACCTCCTAGGGTTTCCAGCCTCCTAGGGTTTCCAGCTTTTCGAGTTCCTCGTTCAATACGTGTTTTTTCTACGTTGTATCAAATTCACCTAGCCTTTAGATCGTACTTTTTCTCATGTTAAAATTTAGAATAGCAACGCGCTTTTGTTCTTCTTGGGATTTTCTCCTGTTGCTTTCTTTCTTCGTATTATGTTTCCTCAATTGACTTGTATTTGTTTCCCTGGATCTACGGGAATCTTTAGCTGTTCATTTTTGGTTCCTTGTAGCAAGTACTAATTGATTAGGGATTTCTGTCTTTGCGATTCATTGTTTCCTTCTTTTTTTCTTGTTATTGGTTAATCTGATAGTTTGCTTCCTTTGTAATGATTAGCGTGGCTAATTTTTCTGAGATGCGGTGACTGATTCCAAGTTTTATTTGGTGCTAACGGTTGGGCAAATCAACAAATCGATTTTCTTGTTGGATCAAAATTTAGGACTTATAAAAATTAAATCTAACATAAAAAGGTTACATTTTAATTTTTTTAGTTGGATTTTAAATTTAAAAACTCACCGACATTTTATTTTCCAAGTTTTTAATTGGACTTTATATTTTATTTTTTTTAATTGGACTTAAATCTAACATAAAAAGGTTGCATTTTCTTGTTGGACCAAGTTTTATTTTTTTAATCGATCTAAAGGCCCGGTGAATTTGATATTACGACGTTTATACGCTTCCGATTCTCTCGTCTGGACGGCAAGAAACAGTCTTTCTCAGAGAAGAGTTTTGTAAAAAAAAACACGTATTGAACAAGAAACTCGAACAGCTGGAAAACTTAATAGGCGACTTGTTGAAAGAGGCGGAGGAGGAGGATCGAACTGCCGCGTGTCGCAGTGAACCGTCCGCGTTATTCTCCATTAACGCTCGCGTTGGATACCTGCGTCACCACGGCTTAATGTGATTGGAACCCATCTGGGTCCCGCCTGTGGGAGCCACCAACTTGAGGCCGTTAACAAGTCCGCGGTCTATTCCGCGACTTTGTCGATTGAGGCCGCTACCTGACAAACTGTTGGATACACGTTATTTCATACCCAGAAAAATACTCCCATGAGGCTGGAAACCATAGGAGGAACTCGAAAAGCTGGAAACCCTAGGAGGCGACTTGTTGATAGAGGCGGAGGAGGAGGATCGAACCACCACGTGTCGCCGCCGGTGGTCGCCGACGGTGGTCGCCGGCGATCGTTGCCGGCGGTGATCGCCGGCGATTGTCGACGGCTGTGGTCGCCGACGATCGTCGCCGGCGGTGGTCGCCGGCGATCGTCGCCAGCGGTGGTCGCTGGCGGTGGTCGCCGGCGATCGTCACCGACGGTGGTCGCCGGCGGTGGTCGCCGGCGATCGTCACCGACGGTGGTCGCCGACGGTGGTCGCCGGCAATCGTCGCCGGCGGTGGTCGCCGGCGGTGGTCGCCGGCGATCGTCGCCGGCGGTGGTCGCCGGCGATTGTCGCCGGCGGTGGTCGCCGGCGGTGGTCGCCGACGATCGTCGCCGGTGGTGGTCGCCGGTCGTCGATCGCGAATAATGTTTTCGGAAGTTAATAAATTGTAATGGTTATTTTCGTCTTAAATGTAAATATTGGAGGATAATTTTGGAAAGATAAGTTCCATAACCTGGGAATCAAGAAAAACCTTATTTCCCTAAGGTTTTCCGATTCCTAGTTGCATGCCCCTTTTGCTGACGTGTCGGACATCGATCATTACTTGGGGATCGCTGATTATCTAAACCAAACAAGATTTTTATTGATAACCTTGGATGGATAACCAAGGTTATCAAGGATAACCCTCAACCAAACGCACCCTTACAGTAATTTGGTGACACTAGAGAATTGAAAATTATTGATCAAATCACAGAATACCACCATATTGAACAATATAAACTCTTGTTGATCATAGCCCTTCTACTATGTCAATCACGGTCGAAGCATAGCCAGTGTCTAGGGAAAAAAAAGCTGGTTTCCATAACTATGCTTTTAATCCAGAGATTATCCAAGTACAATGTAACAGCATAACCTGGTTATACTTTCGGAAATAAAGGGGAAAACAACATAGAGGAGCATCAAATTTGTCAATTATATATTTCTTAACCTGCCTCTAGTTCAGAAATAAAGAGAATAACAAGAGAGATCAATCTTACGCTTGTAGCTGTCTCTCATACTCTGATCTTACTCCATGCACTTGTAGCATGAACTCAAGTTCATCCTCTATAGTTTTCGTTAAAGCCTTTAAGACAGAATCATAAATCAGAAGGTGGATATAACAACAAATAAGAATGATTAAGAGAGTGCGTACTAAAATGACAGATCAATGAAAACATGTTTGTTGTTATGTGTGTGAATTATGGCATTGTGTGCGCGCATCTGCGCATGAAAAAGAGAGATTTTATTTACATTTTAGTACCTGTATTCCAGGGCCGTTTGCATTTCCCATAGCTGAATACAATAACAGCATATCTAAGTAACAGAGTGAGAATAATACAATCAGCTCTGAAAGCTTGAACTTACTAGACACATCGCGAGAGGACTTTTTTGCTTCTAGCAGTTCCTTCAATCTTTTGGTAGCCAAAGCAACTTCTTCAGTTTTCCTTCGAAAGACCTTCAAGCAGCCCAGATAAAATTGTACATTTGAATTACAATAAAAATTTGAATTTTCATAAAATAAAGCCTTAATATAAGTATATTTACCATTTTTTGTCGTTGATTCAAAGCCAATAGCTTGTGCATTTCTTATTCATTCCTTCGACCTTCCTTCTTAAGCTAATGAAAGTAGATATTGGATTTCATTAGAAGGCGCAGTATTGTACTAATCATGACATCAGAAAGCTAAGAGTACTTTAATATTTACAATACAACAGAACATTACTGCATAAAAAATACGTACAAAGTGTGACAAGTGACCACTTCCAGCAGTTAAGTGGAGCAAAATAAAACAAATAGTAAGTACAAATGAACATAACCACACAGTACCTGCAGGACCTCCTTTTCACGTGAAACCTTCCAGGACCTAAATTGCTCAGATTCTTGCTTCATTTTATGATGCAATTGGGCCTACTTAGCCATATCTAATTAGACATGCAATCAACAGATCCTAAACATCTTTAAACAGCTTATGGTTATCAAATATAAACCTTCTGAGATTTTACCCTTTGAATTTCTTCTTGTAATTTTTTAGCTGATTCTTCACTCTTCTGCTTCTGTCGTAATAATTGAGTTTGTGCCTCTTGCTTCTTCTTCAATTCAGATACCTTCAAAATACAAATATATTATGTACAAATTACTTAACCATAAGTGCTAACTGGAGTACCCATTTTATTCTTGATAAACCTGAGTTTCCAGCATAGTCAGCTTCTGAAGATAATCTGCCTTAAGCTTTTGAGCACCATCATCAGAAATGGACGAGATACTTGAAAGGTTGAAGCCAAGTTCCTCAATCTCTTTCTGCAATGATAAAAGAAAGCAGAATGACAAGACGAAATGAATCCTACAGGTGTTAAACATAGATTTTACCGTAAGTGTTTTCTTCTCCTGCTCCAGCTCCAAAAGTTTCTTTTCATAATGTTGCTTGAGAAACACTGTATCAGACCTTGTGTATTGTTTCATTTCAGCCTTTAGCAACAAAAGAAACATGCTATTGGTAAAGATTTCAATTATCAACAGGCTTGCAAATCAAAAGAACAATTTTTGGTTAGTGAATGGATGCACATTACAAGTTGCTAATATATTTACATGCTCGGTAAACTACATTTAGAATTTGGATTTAAGATGGCAACCCAGTTTATAAAAGGTGCAATTTTAGGTATAAATAAAATTTTCACTTGTAAAGAAATCCAAGAAAGGCAAAGATTGTAATTCCAATATTGTCATTCAAAAACGCCAATAATGATCTGAATTTTATATTACTGCAATTGTTGTTCCTCTATCCTCTTTTCTTTTCTTCCTTTTTCAAGAAATTTTATATTACTTATGGTGTCCAAGCTTATCATGAAAACTTAAACAAGTGCTAGAATCAACAACATATTAATTACCTCCTTTTGCTCGAGTCGTTTGTCCAACTCCTGAAGCTCCATATCAAGTTGAAGTTGGAGCATGGTGTGGTCCCTCTCCTGTTCTTCTTCTTCCGCTTCATCTGTAACATTTTGTGATAAATTTTAATGGAGATTTTAGATATGGCAGACACATACGAGAAAAATAGATAAGGTATGAACACTATCATTGGCCTAGTAGTAAAAAATAGAAAGTTCAAGTGGGAAAGCTTCGTACCTGCAAAAGACGAGTTAATTTGCTATCACGATAAGGGACATGTCCACCTTCTTTTCTCTTTTTTTCATCCCCAAGTGCACTGATCACGTTGCCAAGAGCCAGCAAACCCCTATTTATATGTATGCCTATACATTATATGATCCATTAGCCACTGAACATTGTGTTTTTAAATTAGATAGCATACTTCACCTTCTTTAAGTCTAAGTACATCAGCCCCAATTCGTTTGGCACGTTCAGATCCAGCAAGATCCACTAAGTGAAACTTTCCAAGTAATATGTCATCACCAGCTACTTCATTGTGAGCCATTCCATTACATTCATTACTAACTTTCTTTTGTTCCATGTATATTGTGAAAATGGCATGTGAACGACTACATGAGAAAATAGATAACAAAAATCCAATTAGCACTCATAAGATTAATGTGTGACTAATATAAGTAGAAGACATCAATTCATCCATGAGCCATGAATCATGTTCATTAATTGCCTAGAGAAACCAATAATTAAGATACAATATGCCAATCAACTTTAAAAGGTCAAATAAAGAACCTACTAGCTAACTATGCAACTATGCATTAGTATAATGGAGACATGAGGAGGAATATTGACTGACATTGTTGTCATACCTAGACCGAGAGATGAAGCGAAAGCTGGCCTTACAGGAAGTTGTGTGTACACGAAATACAGTAGCAAAGCCGATATCCCTCCTGCAGCTAACGACTTCTGGCTGCCACTTTTAACATATCGCATGATTCCACCAACTGAGAGGGTGTTGTTAAAAACAAAAAGAAACATCATCTATGCATGTTACTGATGTTATACAATTCAGTAAGATGAGAATATAATGAAACCCAAGCAATTGTATGAGAGCTCGTATAGTATCTTTTGTAAAAATAAACAAATTATTAGTTCCAAACATTGCAAGGATCTGAGACATAATTAATACACTGTCAATTATTAGTTTCTAGGACTATTATGTCCAGTTATTGGATGATTGAATAGTTATCAATCTCATCTTCTGCAGGAAAATATCAACCTATCAAATCTAATTAGCCATAATAGCCAAACAAAGATTGCCTTTGTCTGCCATGAAATCTCAGGATCTGGAAAAAATAACTCTCATGCTAAACAAGTTCATAATTATTTTAATGCTTCCATCAAAGGATCTCCATAACTACATATCTAATCACATCCAAGATAGAATGTCGAATCATATACCATTAAGAATGATTAGCCACAATGGTGGACAAAATAATTACCAAGCTCGGTGACCTAGGTTCTAGCATTATTAAAAATAATAGCTTAATGCATAAAGTATCAAATACATAGGGATGGACAATTGGAAGTAGAGTGTCCAGCAGGCCCACTTCATTAGAAGTTAAGAGAGGATCTAAGTGTGTGCTAAAATTTAGGAAGCTCCAATGGCCATACACTATTTTGAATAGTATGAACAATTATAACTTGTAAGTTACTTGGATAATATCACCCACACCACAATTATAAACAGTCAGCAGGATCCATCAATTACAAGAACTATCTCCAGACTATGTTGGTAATATAATGATAGAAATGGAGGACATCTAGAGCAATTTGCAACTGCAAGATTACCCTCAGTTTTGCATTGAAGATATTTCCAAGGCTTGGGACTGTGCCCTTTGGAAAATATACATAGGTGATATAAGTGGTTGCATTTACAAGAACAATCAACATTTTTGTAAGAGCCTAAGTAATCTAAAAAAAAAAAAGTAGGGCCAGCTAGATACAAGATTGCTGAGATCCAAGTCTGATAAAAATCCCCACCAGATTAGATCTATCAGGAGAGCATCCATACTAGAGTGGAGATTAGCAGCCATATATTGCACGAATGATGTAGCTTTTCCATGGTTCCCCTAATGAGTATTTTCCTTTATGTTATTTTTACCCCGTCGATTTGAAAAGAGAAGAACAGAAAGCATAGACTATGAAGTGCTTTTCTCTGTTTAGCTTATCAAAATTTCTAAACAAAGAAATTGTCACGAATCCCATAGAAGCAATTTGGCTCCAAATCGCATCCATCCAAAACTGGGCGGACAGAACCAATTCCACAGAAGCATGGCAAGGAGCTTGTGCAGTCACGCGAAGATGTTCCACTGGTAGTGTGGGAGCTCAATGCAGCTGTGGGGTTTCCACATCTGGATGGTGGACCAATTTTGAGGGCAAGGCAAGCAAACCAGGAAGATGACAATGAGAGCAATTTCCCCTCTCCTTTTATCTCCTTCAACGAAGGCGAGGTAAATGAGGGATCAAGGATTTTTCTTTCCTTTCTCTCTTCTCCTTTCATTCCCTTCCATTCAACGAGTGTCAACAAAGTCGTAAGAAAGAACAGTTGAACACAAAATAGAGATGGTCTCTTCAACAATTATTCCTAGTTTTATGACCACCATTCATCACTTGAATAATATCTGGAAAGTTTAAAAAAAAAAATAGCCCCAAGGTTTCAAAAAGCATATGCATAGGGGATGCAATCGGTCTTTTAATAACGTATGTAGTAAATACAAGCATATGCAGCTCCAAAAGAAAATTTTATATGTTGACCTTGGCAATCCAGAGAATAAGTTTCCTGGTGAAAAAGCAAAGAAATAAATTATTCAATCCATAACAATATGTTCAAGAAAGAGAAAATAAAATATGTTTATATGGTTCAAACTAGATCGGTTAAATCACTATTGATTTAAACTTTAACAAGCTATGCATTGATCAGACAGCATAAGACTTATGCAACATTAGGCTAATGTAATGTGGTCTACAGTCTACACTGGATAAATGCCTAGAGCGTTAATATGAGAAGGTAATTTATTGGAAAAGAATCCATAGACATGCCAGAAGGTTCCTTTCCCCTTCTCTTTGTCCCCATTCTTTTCTCTAGTTTTCACAGAAATTGAGCATAAATCTAGCTTAGAAAAAGCTCACAATTTCTTTTTAGTGACTATAGTTTCAGTAAAATTCATCTTGACTGACTAACTAAACTAAGTAGGACATACATGATCAAGTATATTAGTCCTAACTTAGAGGAGGTTAAGAACATTTATTTCATTCTCACCATTTAATGACCTTCATCATCAAATATTTGGGGTCAGATATAGATTTAGACAATAGAACACTGATTGTCCATGCCTAACACAACCCTCAATCTTTTTCACGGCATCGACAGTTTTATTCACCCATTTGATGTCCTAGGAATATTGTAAGTGCAACTACCCTCCAAAGTGACAAATATACTATGTAGCAAAACCCAAGTAACAATTTTTCGATTTATGTAGCGACTCTATGCGCCATATATATATATATATATAGTTAGTCAAGGTGTTGCATTTTCACCTGAATTAACTTTTGAGCTATATATGCAATATGTCTTAAAGGTTGCACTGTTACATTTCTCTAAAACCGGTGGCCAACCTGCCTAATAGGAACAAAACTCCTTATCAGTCTCATACAATTCACAGGACAAATTGCAAAACAGGAGAAAAAACAAAGAACACACACGCACACAAACTCAAATAAACAACTGATTTTATAACATATCCGTTTGGAATAGTTGCATATTGAAAGACATAGTGACCTAGGACGCAGACCAAATCATTAACTAATCCAAATCTCATGACTATACTGCTAGGGTAAATCTGACTTAACTATAACATTTGTTTTGGTAAATCTCAAGACACCAAGCTCCTTTGCTTCCAAATCTCTCACCTAGCTTAGGGTCCAACAGATCAAAACCTTCTTAACAGTTTGGCCTCGACAATGGCTTTCTTCTCTTCCACTTATTAGTGAATAAAGGTTATTTCCTCTTCCCATTTAGATCACAGTTCTCAGATAAGATCTGAGAGATCCAAGAGATCCCGCCACTCCTTGTGTCCCTGTTCTTCTTCCTCCAACAAGCAGAAAGCTTCCTCACTGGTCTTCATTCCATCCTTCCTTTAAGCACATTAACGTTGTCATTTTAGACCAGCAGAACTTGTCTTCCCAGTCCATTTCACTTCTCCCTCTAATTTATTCTCCGTGCAGGTCGTCCAATGCCTCCTCCATGTCCCTTTTTTTATGGTTCTCTATCTAGCTTGGCTTTTAATTTCTTCTCTACTTTCTATGTCTACTGTCCAAAGTGAGAGCAGATCTACTTGTGTTTGTGTTAGTTTCTTATTTTCCTCCTCTCCTTTATTTTTCAAAGATCAACTATGTTCTATTTGCGTGTTGCATGTGCACCGCTTAAGCATGAAGAGTATATTATCTTCCTCGACTCTTAAGAAAAAGTATTGTTTTCAAAATTTGCTATTTTCAGCAAATGATCAAGCTGTAAATTCATCTTTGATCCAAGGCCCTCGAGCGCCTTCCTATTCATTTTCTTCAATTTATTGCATACTATGCATTTCTTAGGAAGAAACCACTTGAGAGATTTATTCTTTCAATCTCATTTAATCATCCCTTCCTCATCTTCTCTCTTTGTTTTCCTTCTTTGCCAATGTACAGATCTGAGATCGAAGGAATTGATGCTGAGTGTCCTCTGTCCAAAGCTTTTATCGTATCTAGTTTAAATATTTTTTATAAGATCTTCTCTACATTAAATAACAGACTGGGGATAACATAGATAGTATTGATGCCCATGCTAAAAGGGAGGGTTAGAGGCAAGGTTTAAAATCTCGACCCGTGCCGAGGTTTCGGTCTTAGACCGGAACGATACGGTTTCGGTATCGTATCATGCCGTGCCGATACAGTTTCGGTATTTTTTTATATATAGTAATTATTAGATAAATATATTTATTGTGTATAATTTAAAAATAAGTTGTATATTGATTTTATATAAGTTTTCAATTATTGAACAATTTAATATTATTAGAAAAAATAATTAAATATAGTTTTTTTTAAAGAAATTAATGTATCAATAATTCGAATTAAAATTGATACATCATGATTATATAAATTAATTGGTTATTCATTTAATTATTATTAATTTAATTAACATATATTTAAAATAGTAAAAAATTCACCATATCAATTGTAAAAAATCAGAATATAAATCTGATATATAAATTTTTAAAAAAATTTAAAAAATTTTTAAAGAATTTTTAAATAAAATTTACAATAATTAATTTTTTTATAATATCAATTAATAAAATTTATTGATTTTTTAATTTTAAATATATTATTAATAATTTTAGTGGGAATTGTATGAAATAATTAATTATTTTCAACAAAAAAAAATTGGTGCGCGCGAGGCTTCCAGCGCCGGCCGAGGCCTCGCGCAAGGCTTCCGGCGCCGGCGGATGCCTCGCGCGAGGCTTCCTGCGCTGGCGGAGGCCTCGCACGAGGCTTCCTGCGCCGGCGGACGCACGCCGGGACGCCACTCGCCGCTGACGCTCGCGTCGAAACGCTTGGCCTCCTCGAGCCAGTTTCGGCGCACCAGCAGAATGAAACCGTTTCGCCAGTTTCGCACGAAACCAATTGGCACCCAAAACCTTGGTTAGAGGTAATACAGTTATTAGGTATTGGGTGTTGTAGGTTTAGTTCCACAAATATTTCCTACCAAAATCACACTAAGATTAATTAGAAGAAAGTTTTTGATATTCTAGATAGCATAGTAGTATGGATGACTGCCTATCAAACTAGGCATCAAAGTAAAGATGCACAGACAATTTACACATGACAAACCTAGGATCAAACCTCAATATGTCCAAAAAAGAAAAACAGAAGTTAGGACTATTAGTGCCAACATCAATAAGAAAGTTAACTTGCTATGACAAATTATGAAAGGTAAACAGGAAAAGCAAGAATCTAAGATTTTATAGCCCGGAAAAAAGGAACCATATCAACACTGAAAAAAAAAAAATATTAGTGCCAACATCAATAAGAAAGTTAACTTGCTATAACAAATTATGAAAGGTACACAGGAAAAGCAAGAATCTAAGATTTTATAGCCCGGAAAAAAGGAACCATATCAACACTGAAAAAAAAATATGAAGTATAACATATTATGGCAAGGTTAGCAAACCATATTATTAAGTTCCATTGCTTGTAATATGTCATTACTGTAATCACCTTCTCTCTTGTGTCTTTTTTTGTTCCATACACTCGTATTTTAGTTCCCGTCTCCTATGGTGCACAAAAGAAAAGGAAATATGATAGAAAGATAGCAAGTATTATATCAATGATTAGAACACTTCTCACAAGAATCACCAAAACGCAAGTCATACTTCTTCTAGTCGCTTCTGGGTATTGCTTTCAGGCCCCAGTAGTAGCTGAATGACATTATATCCTGGATGGGCACTGATCTTCAATCGCCATAAGAACATGCAAAAGCACAAAAGATAACAAGTAATCGAGACAGATCACTGAATTGCTAGTGTCTAACAAACGAAAACCCAATTATCCATTACATCTTAAAATAGTAATAACAGCTGGTGGCAAACAGGTCGGTAGCCCACAACAAGGCATAGAATGACAAGGGTTGTGCCTGCCATGACCTACCAAAGACCAGGTAGTGCTGGGACAGGCCAGACCTAGACCATGAGTCAAACTGGACAGTTGCTGCTCAGCCTGCACGTCGTGTGGGCCACGCCGAACACAGCATGAAGTTGTGCTGAGTTTTACACAGTAAAAAAAATGATTTGACTAAAACACTCCCAAAATTTCAAAATAACGGTTAGTTAGTTTGTTGGGTATTTGGGTTAAATTAAGATTAAAATACCATTTGACCTCAAAAATATTTGTAAAATTTCCCTATAGATAATCTCAATCACAATTATTTTCATTCTCAATTCACAATTCTCATTGTCAATCTTTCAACTCACAGCTTGCATTCTTTTCATTCTCAATCTCATTCTTTAAATCCCTAATCTTTACCAATCTCTTTATTTTTTTATTATTATATTATCTATTTTACAATAATCTCCCTAATTCTTCACAAGGTCGCCATCAACGTTGTAAGCATACCACTACGTAACTCTTTGCGTCGAGGTAGGATGTTCATTTTAAATGTTTATTAATGCATTTATTTAGAAGAGTATTTATTATCATATAGACAATTAATAATTTTTAAAATTTATATTAAGACATAATGGAAGGCCATGGTTTTGGTGTTGGATAGCCTCGACTCTCTAGCTCTGAGGCTGAAAATGTTAGATGCTCTAGGGTTTGCAAGTACGGATCACAACCTATTCTGTATCTGTGTCCGTGGAAGACCCAACAAACTCCACCCATTCAATGGGTTGGGATCCCTGGAAAGGAGTTGATGTTCAAGTTGGCCTAAGGTCCGAGGATAAGGCACAATGGCACAACACAAAAAGCAAATGAGCCTAACGGGCTTGTGTCATGCCCAACACAGGCAAAACCCATTGACAACACCACTAATAATAGGCACTTTTGGAACCATGCAAAATTTTATGTTTGAGTTTAAAGATTGCCCGCAACAAGGCTAACCCAATATTATTTTGTCCATCAAAATTTGCCATATTAAAAGTCTTCCTCTAGTTCACCATAACTTTTACCAACTAAAATCCAAAAGTGATACTACAAAGGATTTATAGAATATTTAAACGAGATGCAAATCAAAACATTAAAATTTAAGAATCTAACCCCATAAAACAAATTTTTGAAAAAAGGTGCAAGTTGATAAAAGTATTGTTGGTCATATAAAACACAGAAGCTATCCACACAAATGCCTATAACTGTGAATATGCAGCATCGTAAACAAAGAAAGCAGATGACAGAACCATATAATAATCTTACAGGAATGGGAATATCAGTCTCTTTCAACAATGGTTTGTAATCAGAGGGAGGTTTGTAGGAAGGATTCAACCGAAGAATTTCACCTACAAATTGAGCATTTCAAATTTATAGAGGCCACTTATAATGAAAATGCAATTCCTCAGACACAAGAGCATATGGGAAAGAAATAAACTGAGAAACAGAAGATAATTACCAATAACTTCTCGCCTTTCCAACTTCAAACGTTGTATCATGGAAGACTGCATATTCATGTTGAAGGTTAAACTAATTAGTAATGAATGTATTTATCACTTCTCGGGAGAGGCAACTAGAAAGGTACGGGGACACAATAATCAATTTACATGTAAAATAGTGAGAGATTTTTAATAGCATAGCCTGAACATGTCTATTAATAGTAAGTAAAATATGCTTACAAGTAATCAAAATTATTTTCCTTAAAACAATATCATGTATTCTACCTCCTTGCCATTGGTGTGGCTGCCAGAATCATCATCCCAATCTTGCTTTGTTGAGGAAGGACTTTGATCATCAGTGGTTTCCAGAACTCCAGATTTCAGTTGCTCGGAAATTTGCTTCAAACGAATCTGCTCAGGAAGTAATATCACATAATGTAACCTGGAATTTGAAGCTTCTTATGAGAAACTTCCATCTAGTAGCTAGAGGGAAAATGAAAGTTTCCTGCTGAAATAGTTGAGAATTTTTCTGACAAGTGGAATAATTATGTTTGCATGTATTTACATTGTGGTATCACTTTAAACCAAATAGAGATATATAATAGCAAAACTTCTAATATTTTCACAAAAAGTATGATAAAACAATAATCAAGATGTTAAAAATAAAACAACCAAGGGTTAAAAACAATTATCTCTGTCACACCATACCTGATATGCTAGCGCCCTTCCTTTTCTGACAGCAGCATCCAGTGTGGGATCAGGACCCCATTGGGTTTTTCTTTGAACTGATTTGGTTGTTTCTTCTTTAGCAGAACTACCATCCGATTTTCCCCCAGCTCGAAAGATGGGAACCAATGAACCAGAATGTTTATTTTTGGGTATCACAAATCCAGATTTTGCACCAAAAATGGAGACCTTAGGACTGCTTGCCGAAACAGTAGATGAAGTGGGCATAGTTCCACTAGTTTGTGCTCGGCGTGGTTCGGTATTTGTCGGATCAACTTTTGCAGCCATCGCAGATACTAATATCTGTCTTCTCAATGTGGTTATTTACTCTGCAGGTATCACACGTCTACGAGAACCACAACAAGCTCTTCATCAAAATTGGAAATTGGGTCACTATCAAACCTTTTTCTCAGAATTGTAAAGAGATTGTCAAGCTATGCACGGCAAAATTAACAATAGAGACGTCAAGCAAAAGGACATCATAATACAAAACAAAAAAAAAATGTAAAACACTCCGAAATGAGATCATTCCTCTTCTAACAATCAACGAATTACAAAGTAACAGGAAGGAAAAAAAACTCAAGGAAAAAAAAAATGATGAACCAGGCAGCAGACAAATGAACCAGGCAGCAGACAAAAAAAACTCAAGGAGCTGCGAAATGACAACCTGAAATTGGCTATACTTGTTTCTGTGAAAACCTCCAGTAACCGATCGTCGAAGATTTGTGGTCCAAAGTCGACCGATCTGCTGTTTCTTTAACTGAGACCAAAGAGATCGAAGAGGGAGAGGAGAAGTTTAGGGGGAAAGGTGCGGAGTGAGGTAGGGGATGGAGAAACAGCGACGCGTCGATAAAGGGGCTTAGGGCGAACTCAATAAGCTTTGGTGATAAATTTCATTAATCCCCTCACATTTTGTTTAATCTAAAGTGTCAGGAGCCGAAAATGTATAATGCGTATATATTCTTTTCTTTCCATTTATAAATTTTAATTTATATAAAAATAATTAAATTATGAAATTAGAAAATGTTCATGAGTTAAATAAAGGGAACGAAAAAAAGGAGTGTTGCTAATTATCAGAATTGTGTATTTTTTATAAAAAATAAAAAAAATAAAAAATAAAACAGCGCTCATATATTTCTCATCTGTGTTGTACATATTAATAATTATAGTTTAATTTAATTAAAATATCCTTTATTAAGTACTTTTAATATTAAAAAATAATTTTTATTGATTTTATCAAAATTCCCTAAATTTAAGTAAAATGATTTTACCTGATCAAATTAATTTAAGATTATTCCGGTAGATATATAATACAGTTAGATACGAAATTGTCACTTAACAATTCATTCATAATAGTCTCGTACATAACAAAATCAGTATACCCATTCTCTTCATATTTTAATCATAATATTCGAGTTAGTAGACTTTATGATTTATCTTCTCCGTGTTAATCCTGAAACGAGTTGACGGAGACGTTGAAGGTGAGCAAATCACCTTTTGCCACCATAATAGTCTCATACGTTCGAAAATAGAATTAATTATGAGAAATTTTATCTTGGTAGAGTAACTTGGACATATTTAGAATAATCTCGTATATTCTGAAATAGATAAATTAAGAGATATTTTATGGGAAAATTTGAAAAAACTCCCCAACATCAAATTGGGTTTTGCATGCACTCCCCAACTAAAAATTTCTTTGCATGCACTCCCTGATGGGATTGACAAGATAGTTTTGTGTATTATTTTTTTATCAGTATAAAAGAGTAAAAATTCAGTATAAATTGTAAAGATTTGAGTATAAATTATTTGAAATTGAGTACTAATTTAAGAAATTTGAGTATTATTTGAAAAAATTTGAGTTGCATTGTTCAGTATATAGTAAAAATTTCAGTATACATTATCAAAATTTAAGTACGAATTGATTTAGATTGAATATTATTTGAAAAATTTTGAGTATAAAATTTAGAAATTTGAGTATGTGAGGTTGCATCCACCACATCAAGATTTTTACATGGGAGGTCACCGAAATTTTATACTCAAATTTCTTAAATTAGTACACAATCTCAAAGAATTTATACTCAAATCTTTATAATGTATACTGAGTTTTCACTCTTTTATACTCACCACATCAAGATTTTCATATAAGGGGTCACCGAAACTTTGTACTCAAATTTCTGAAATTAGTACTCAATCTCAAATAATTTATACTCAAATCTTAACAATGTATACTGAGTTTTCACTCTTTTATACTCATTCCATTAGGGAGTGAATATAAAGAATTTATCAAGTGGGGAGTGCATGCAAAGGTCAGTTTGGGATTGGGGAGTTTTCTCCAATTAACACATATTTTATTTTAACATAATTTAACATAATGATCGTTTATATAAGATAGGCAAGACATCTAATAAGAAACTTTTACATCTAACGAAAATTAACTATAAATTCTATTGGATAAATATTGGTATTAGATTAACTCTAAATTCTATTGGATAAATATTGATACCAACTGCATTAATCCATCAAGATAACTATGGAGCTATTACAACATTACAGTTCCAAATGGGTTACGAATCTTGGGACGCTAAGCTTCTGGACCATCCATCGCGAATACTTCTCAATTTACTATAAGTACTCCAGGTTAGTTTTGATGTGGTCAACTGAGTCAAGTTAAGTCTTGTTGATTTTTAATCCCTGTGTCTAAGTGTGCAGGAGCATAGGAGCGCAGGAAGTTGAGCGGAAGACGCAACGGTCGAGAATGATAACATGGAAAGAGAGTTGATGGGCTCGGTGCATCCGAGGGACGCGGAGGTCTGCGGAAGAGTACGCCAGTGGAGCGAGAAGGATGCGCGCGATGTCCGAGAGACGAGAAGCCAGGAGGAAGCTCGCTCGAGGAGAAGGTCGAAGGAGGGTTCGGGTGAGCTCAACTCTATAAGGCCCAAAAATCACCCAAGAAGGCCCGGAATTTACCTAAGAAGACCCGTTGTAAAATTGGTCTGTAAGGTGCTGACTAATTGTACTCGAGCACCCCTATGTAGGGGCGCTCGGGCTCTCATGCGCATATATGCATAGGGTCGCCCGAGCCCTGACACCCCCGTGCATACAACCGCCCGAGAGCCAATATTTATCTGTCGAATAACCGTTTGTGAACGTTGTGCTTCGGATAACTCTCAAACCACGTGTCAGGCCCCCTCAAGCACTCAGGCGCCCTTATAGTGCCACGTCAGTGTTCGGATAGAATTGCCCGAGGCTATAAATAAGCTCCCAGAGCTCAGCTCCAAATTACTGATTCAATTCACTCACATCAAACAAAGTCTTTCTAGTTTTCTTTCTTTTTCTGAGCTTTTATTGTGTAAGAAGCTTCTCTGCCCGAAGGAGTTTATTCAGGAGAATCGAACGACATTTTACCTTGGATTAGCAACCTCTCCGGTTGCAAACCAAGTAAAATTTTGATTGCCTCTTTCTTTTCAGTATTGCTTTATTTTTGTTATAGTTTTTATATGTTACATTGAGTTTCTTTTTAAACTAACTAACATCTTTGTTTAAGAAAAAAACAAAAGATAAAATTTTATTTTCAGTCGCAATTCACCCCCCTCTTGCCGACCAACGATCTCCTTCAATTGGTATCAGAGTTAGGACGCTCCAGAAGGACTAACTGCCGTCTGAAACAACTACAAAAATGGTTGGATCAGTCATCTATCTGTCAAAGTTCGAGGGGGAGTTTGCGAGTTGGAACCGCAAGATGCAGGTATTTTTTAAAAATGATTTTGATTTACTTTTGATTATGAAAAATGATTTTGTAGCTCCTAAGAACGTCGACGACAAACCCAAAGATGAAACCTGTGGACAAAGAAGGAACAGGTTGGTTTTATGGCGAACAAGAAAATAGAATAACATTTGATAACCGTACTACCTGCATAAGAAGTCAACCAAATCGGGAACTACCAATCTATAAACGAACTTTGGGAAAAGTCCCTTAAACTTCACGAAGGTACCTCCAAATCCAAACTAGCAAAAAGAGATCTTCTTCGGAATCAACTCAACAACCTTCGACTGGAAGAAGGAGAGTCAGTAGCTCAACTGCACGCTAAACTTAAAGAGCTAATGATGGAACTCAATAACCTCGGAGAGTCTGTAAACAATCAAGACACTCAAAGGTACGCATTAAACGCCTTCCTAATGACCTCGAGCTGGACTTCAATAATAGACACCTATTACATCTCTAAGGATCTTGAAGTAAATATCTTAGAGCAACTTTTTTCGACCTTAGAACTTCACGAGTCTAGATGTGCAGAAAAAAGTAAAGTGGACAACATCGCCTTAAGGTCGAGGAATATTATCGAACATGAAGACGAATCTTCTAAAGATAAAGAAAACACAATGTATATGATAAAGAAATTATCCAAATATTTTAAAGCTAAGAAATTTAATAAAGTACAGGATAAGAAGCAAAGGAAGATCCGCTGCTACAACTACAATGAAGAGGGACATGTGAAGGAAAATTGTCCCAAAGTGAAGAACAAAGGAAAAGGAGCAACAAAGACAAAAGTCCACAACCTAAAGGTAATATGGGATGAGTCCTCATCGGAAGATTCAAATCTCGAGAAACATGTCGGACTTGCACTGATGACTTCACACCAAGAAGATGAGAGCATTGATGAAAGGGGAGCCACGTCAGAAAACAGCAACGACGAAAGGGGAGCTTCGAACTTCAAAAAAGATATGGTAAATGAGGTATGTCTTTTACCTCTTGATCAATTATATTTTAGTATTAAGCAAATGACTAAATATATGTGTAAATTGAAAAATAAAAATGTATAATTAAAAATAAAATTATCTTTTTCATGCCTATTAAAAATGTATGATAAGTTAAAATTTGAAAATGAAAATTTGAAAGTCCAAATTGAAAATTTTCAAAATAACTATGCATGTTAAAATTGTTCTTGAAATTCAAAAATTAGATATTATAGTAAACTTAATTGGTATTTTAAATTTTATAAAAGTCAAATTATAAAAATTCTTAGGACTTATGCTCCATCTAAATTTTTGGTTAATCCAGTAGAAAAAAACTTATATTGTGTCCCTAAATATGTCTTAAACTATTAAAGTTTTTTTTAAGTAGAGATTTTTTTTGTAATTAATGCTTGATCCGATTAATATATATTTTTCTTATATATTATTTGTAGAAAAATTAGTTTACGATTTTTTAATGGTAGAAATTGCTTTGTTCTATATATAAAAATTTCACTCAATATGTATCATATAATTATTTGTCATATCATCTCCCAACCAATTACGAAGTGAGATTTTGATTATTTCATTCTTGAAAACACACTCTCTCTTTATAGGCATAGCTGCAACAAGTTATTAATAATAATGCTAATTTCAAAAGTAAATATACCCAATGATACAATCGATGTTTCTTGAATTAAACCATCCTTTTAGTAGGGGACTTGGATTTTTAAAAATATGCAATGAGATGGAGGAGGTGAGTGTATAGAAGAGATATGTTGAGAAATCTTGGTCCTGAGTCTCCTACACGAAGTTATAGTCTTGTGCCAATTTGCACAAAGTCTAAAATTTGTAGAATCGTAGAGAGCGATAGAGAGGTGGGGGGTGCGGGGTGTGTGTGTGGGGGGGGGGGGGGGGGGGGGGGGGGGGGGGGGGAGGAGGGGACGAGGGTGAATATTGCTTTCAATAAATATTCAATTTTGGAATAAACTAAGGCTACGTTTGGTAACGAATAATCAACCTTATAATATAATCAGTATTACCTTACAAAATTGATTACTTTATTTGATACAGTTTTAAAACTGTAATGTAATATAATCTGCATTACAAAAGCTAGTTAAAGTATTGTAATCTGGATTATAAGACCAATAACATGTAATCTAGATTACATTACAGACTCAATTATATTACAAATTGGATTACATTACCCGTAATCAAATGCAGCCTGCGCAGTAGAATAAAAACACGAACATAAGAGAGCAAATGCTAACACGGTTTATTTTTATTTGGTTCAGAGTCTATGACAACTCCTGTACACGATTTTTGATCGATTACAAATTGGAGTACAATAGTATGAAAGTGCAACAAAAAAAAATATCGACAACTTTAAGAAGAAATCAAGAACAAGTATAATGTTGTCAGAGCAGCATTTCGGCATCGTTGAGAGCTCTTTTGCGCAGTACACAGGAGATGAAAATGTAGTAGAGTGATAGCAAAGTTGAGTAGAGCCTTCGGTTGAACAACCCTTTTATAGGGTGTCTCGGGTGCCCGTATAACCATCTCGGGTGCTTGTATCCCTGCGCCTTAACCACTGATTAATCCGTGCTGGGCCTAAACTCTATTCGAACTCGGGCGCCTAATTACACTCGGGCACCTGTGTTGCTGACATGGATCCTCCACTCAACGTTGGTCAACTCAGCCAAGCCTTGGTTGAGACGAATCCTCCCAGGCGCTTGAGCCAATCTTGGTCGCCTGGAGTTTCGGGCGCCTAACTTCCATACGGGCGCCTAAACTCCGGTAGTCAATCTTTTTGCTAGCTACAAAACAATGTTAGTCCCACAGATAATAATACAATCAATGCGTGCATTTGACAGCCCATACTATTCAATCCTGACTTTCAAGTTTCAACAGAAACCCTAGGTCAGACCGACACCTACTTTCTCTCTTTGGGGGAACACGTCATCACCTACTCCTCTAAGGAGAAGTTACTTGTTGTCAACCTCCAGTTGGACTTTTTCTCGACCTTTGAAGACTTCGAAACTCGCGACGTCTGATTCTCGACCCATCCCGACTCTTGTCTGTCATCCTTGCTCGGCTAAGTCTTCTGCTCGATCCTCTGGATCAGGACTTCAGTGCCCAACCCCTGATTAGGTCTTCGTGCCTAGTTTCACTCACCAGGTCTTTGTGTCCAACCCTCGGTTAGGTCTTCGTTGCCCAACCCTCAGCCAAACTTACTGCCCAATCCTGCAGATCAGAATTTATTGCCTAGGTACACTAGGCAATAAATAATGTTCACAAAACATATTTAACTTTGAACTCTTTCCCAATATCAAAATAATGTTCAATCAGGTGCTTCCCGCACGAACAAAACTTTCTAAACCTTCTATGAAATGGTGGGAATCTTTTACGATGATAACGGAGGGCACTCTTAGACTCTAGGGCACTACAGAAATCTACATGAGTTATAATGAGTCTGATTAGAACTTTCTAGATCTATCAATGAGTTTTGACCAAAACACCATTAATCGACCTAACCGACTTGGATTCCTGAATTTTTGTAATGAGATGGACGTGTGGAGTATGTAGAAGATAGATATGGTGAGAAATCGTATTTTTGAGTCTCCTACATGATGTTATAGGACCATGTCAATTGTCATAAAGTCTAAAACTTTCTAAACCTTCTGAGCAATGCTAAGAATCATTTATGATGACAATGGAGGGTACCCTTGGACTCCAGAGAATTGTATAAACCTACATGAGTTAAAATGAGGCCGATCAGAGCTCTTTAAATCTATTAATGAGTTTTGACCAAAACCAATTGATGAACCTAAACGACTTGTATTTCTGAAATTTTACAATGAGACAGAAGTGTGGAGTGCATAAAAAGTATATATAGTGTCCAATCTTAATCTTAATATACATAGACGAAGTTATAATCACATGCCAACGAGCATAGATTGTGGTGCTACTTTTCGAAGACTAGCACTACCACCACAGTGATGCTAGTTTTCAAAGACCAACACTAACCAACACCACAATGTTGATTAGAACCAAACTAACACTAAGGTGTTGGTTTCTAAAGACCACTTCAAAAACTAGTAGTACAATATTGATTATGGGTGAAACATGCGAGAAGAATAAAAAAATGATTACTTGTCTCTCTAAATGGAGCCACTATAAATTAGGCAGGAATAGGAGCACCACACAATAATTTTATGCTTAAAACCAAAGCAATTGAAAAAGGAAAGAGTGACACCATCGTCGAATAGCAATTTCTCTTGATCATCTAATTAAACTGGTAACTTATTTAGTGAAAACATTGGTCTCGAGGTTTCCCTCCACATACAAGACTGATCTGCGTTAAAAGAGAGCAACCAACAAACACCGTTGAAAATAATCATGTGTAATTTATAAGGGTTTCATTCCCATTTTGGCGAACTCAAGCAATTCCCTTTTTCTATCATTCTCACATGATTCACCCACAATCAACACCGTGGTGTTGGTTTCCGAAGACCAAGATCACTATGATGTTGGTCTTCGAAAGCCAACATTGTAGTGATGGTCTTTAGATAGTGGCGCTTGTCTTTAGAAACATGGTATGTGCTAGTTGTCACGCGATCATAACTTCATTGTTGGTGCAATTGACCCAAATTTAATTGGTACGATTATGGATTTTGATGTGTGAGCCAATATGATTAAATTATGTTTTCATATTAGTTTGATGTGTGTTTGAGTCATGCAGGACTTGTTAAACCATACATAAAGAACAACAAAGTGGAGTCATCCGAGGGACGAAAGTCAAAGGAAGAGGACTTCAAAGAGCAAGTCAAGGAAGTAGACTTCAAAGGCATACACGAAGGATGATATAAAGACAAGTCGCGAGCTTGTGTGTATTCGAGAGACGAGAGCCAAAGGAAGAGAACTTCAAGGGCAAGTCGGGGAAGTGGATGTCAAGGTATACGTGAAGGAGGGACTCCAGAGAGGTTGAGAGTGAGTTTGTAAGCCCTCGTTTATTGTTTCAAGGCCTTCCCAACCATGTTCAAAAAGATTTAAAATTTTCATGATACTGTGGTGCTCGTTTTAAAAACCAATACCAAAGCAATATTGATATTTAAACTGTGGTGTTAGTTTCTAAAGACCCACACCAAGTAATTTTTATTTTATTTTATTATTAATAAAGTTTATTTTATTTTATTATTCTTTTATAATTAGATATTAAAAAAATAAGAAGAGGTTAAAAATATAGAAAAAAACTTTGAAGTTTTGTTAATTATTTTTATTTTTTATTAAAGTTTTAAAAATAAAAATAAATAAACATAACGTGCTGTTTAAATTAATTTTAGAGGAAGATGATGAATTAGATAGTAGACAAATTGAATCTGGGATAATCGGTTCGGCTCTACGAAAGTTTTCCACCGATCACTAGGGTAAATCGGGAAGTACTCACGGTGGGCAGTCTAGAAGCCCAGCGTCCCAGGGTTCGCGTCCCATTTGGAGGAAAAATTTCTATAAAATGCGTCATAGTTGGGGATCGAATCGTGAATGCCTGGATTAACTACTAGTGATCTTATCGTCGCATCATAGCCTCGGGAGTTAATTTTAGAGAAAGAGAAGAGAGGAAAATAGAAGAGATAAAAGAGAACATTAGAGATGAAAGAGAAGAAGAAAAAGTTATTAGTTAATTATCAGAGGGACAAAATAAGAATCAAGTTTGGTTTTTTTGAGAATTCGGCAATTTTTGGGTAAAATTAGATTTGAAGTGCCTCCTTTGGTAATTTATCGTATTATATTAATTATGCTCATAATTATTATAATAATTTTAGAATAAATATATTTGTGAAATAAAAAATATTTTTTATAATATAGTTTTTATTTTTCTTCTTTACTTTGTTAATTTAGGCAAGTTATTATGTTTATTTTTAATTATGTTTTACAGAAAACTACAATGTAATTGTCTTTCTTCTGCCCGGTAATGGCCATTAATAATAATAATATGTTAAAAGGATTTTAAATATCTAAAATATTTAATATCTCTAATTTTATTTTTAATTTATTTAGAAATATCTCAGAAAAAGCAGTCACATTAATTATTACAAATGAAGCAAACTATCAGATTAACCAATAACCAAAAAAAAAAAAAAAGGAAACAATGGATCGCAAAGGACAGAAATCCCTAATCAATTAGTACTTGCTACAAGGAACCAAAAATGAAAAATTGAAGGGTGTTTGGTTTGTATTTTTCAGTTTATTTTTTATTTTCATTTTATGTAGAAAATACGGTTTTTTGAAAAACATGTTTAGTTTGCATTTTCCAACTTTATTTTCCAGAAAATAACATAGCGTTTTTTTGGAAAATTAAAGAATGAAAAAAAATTATTTTTCAGAAAATTAGAAAATGCGATTTTTTGAAAAATGAAAATAGAAAACGAAATAAACCAAACGCCCCCTAAAAATTCTCATAGATCCAGGGAAATAAATACAAGTCAATTGAGGAAACATAACCACGAAGAAAGAACATGAGCAACATCAATTGTGTTTTCGACACCAACATCGTTAGTCATTTTCTCTTCAATTACGACTTGAGATATTTCTTCAGTGATCTCCAAAAGGTTGTTGGCAGGTGCCTGCTCATTATCACGCATACTATATGTCTCTGCTATCGTTTTCCCGGTCGATTGGCTTGTTTCGGTTGGAGGAGCAGGCTCCTCAATGGAAGTGCCGTCTTTAGTAAAATCAACATTGAGCTGATCTTTCTTGTCTGGCAGTTCATCCATAGCATCGATACCTTTTGCCTTTTCATCAAGAACACGGATCCTAGCAGCTCCTTCCTCAAGGGCTCGAGCCGTAGCTGCATTTTCTCCTTCAATCTGCAGTTGCATTTTGTGTTCCTCCAACAACCTTTTTAGTCGATCATGCTCGGCAAATAGATCAGCATATCTATTTTGCAAACTTTCTTCGAGTGTTTTTTGCCTGTTGACTTTTTTGACAAAACCGTTAACTCTTAGGGTGCGTTTGGTTAAGGGTTATCCATGATAACCTTGGTTATCCATCCAAGATTATCAACAAAAACCTTATTTGGTTTAGGTAATCAGCGATTCCCAAGTAATGATCGATGCCCGACACGTCAGCAAAATGGGCATGCAACCAGGAATCGGAAAACCTCAGGGAAGTAAGGTTTTTCTTGATTCCTTGATTATGAAACTTATTTTTCCAAAATTATCCTCTAATATTTATACTTAAGACGAAAATAACCATTACAATTTATTAACTTCCGAAATCATTATTCTTGATCGACGACCGACAACGGTGGCCGGCGACCATCGCCGGCGACGATCGCCGACGACCACCGCCGGCGACGATCGCCGGCGACCACCGCCGGCGACGATCGCCGGCGACCACCGCCGGCGACGATCGCCGGCGACCACCGCCGGCGACGATCGCCGGCGACCACCGCCGGCGACGATCGCCGGCGACCACCGCCGGCGACGATCGCCGGCGACCACCGCCGGCGATCGACCACCGCCGACGATCGACCACAGCCGACGACGATCGTCGGCGACCACCACCGGCGACAATAGTCGGCGACCACCGCCGGCCACGATCGCCGGCGACCACGGTCGGCGACGAACACCGGCGACCACCGCCAGCGACGATCGCCGGCGACCACCACCGACGAGGATGGCCGGTCGGCGACGATCATCGACGGCCGACGACCATCGCCGGCGGCCGGCGACCACCGCGGACGGCCGACGACGACCACCGCCGGCGGCCGGCAGTAGTTGCTGGCCACCGGCGACCACCGCCGGCGGCCGACGGTAGTCGCCGGCCGCCGGCGACCACCGCCGGCCACGATCGTCGCCGGCCGCCGACGGCGACGATCACCAACGGTGGTCGCCGGCGATCGTCGCCACCGCCTGCAATCGTCGCTGACGATCGTCGCCACCGCCGGTGATCGTCGCCGGAGGCCGGCGACCACCGCCGCTCGCCGACGACGTCGGCTGCGGGCGACCACCGCCGGTCGCCGACGATCGTGACCGGTCGACCATCGATGTTGGACACCGATTGTCTACGTGGACACCGACGATCGACGTCGACGCCCTTAAATCTAAACAAATAAAATTATCTAAACATATTTTAAAGGGTAATATGGTAAAATATTATATTAAATTATAGACTATTACCTCTAAACAAATAAAATTTTAATTGATTACCTAAATGTAACCAAACAACTTCAGGTTATATTTCATTTCCTATAACTTTGGTTATGTAATTACTTAGTAATGATATAATCGAGGTTATATATGATAATTTGAACTAAACGAATTTTTAAGGTGGACGCCAATAGCTCCTGCTTTTGCAAGACTTTAAAGCACTCCAGTTCTGTTGCAGCAGTGTCCATTTGCTTGAATGTAGCTTCGGTCTGCGACCACAACTTTTCGCCCCTTGTCTGCTCAATTCATGAACAAATTAAATTATTATTTTAACTTGGAAAATAAAACGAAACAAATAAATGATAACAAGTGTTCGGGAAAAAAACACTACATCTCCGTAAATAGTTCTTAACATTAACAAATTCTTCTCTTTCCACCTAGATATTTGACCACAAATTACTGCTGAAATATTAATTGCCAGCAGGATCTTGGCATAATTCGAAAAAACAAGAATAGAAAGGCACAAAAAAAGTATCCAAGTAGACGTGACAAACTAATGGAAACAAGCATTGTCAAGAAAGCCAAATTGAAGATTTTGGCATACCTGGTATCCATGTGTGAGAATTTTAATTTTCTGTTCGAGTCATATAGCTCACTTCGCTTCTTCATCGACACTTTTCTTCACCATGTCAAATTCATTTTGTAAGGAAGCAAGTTTATTACTATTCCCGACAACACTTGCCAGACCAAAGGTGCCACGAGCAGGAAAGAACATAAGATCTTCTCGGCATGCATCTCGGGCTTTGACGAAATCATCAAAAGATTCACTCTCATGACCCATTGCCACACGGAGGAACTGAATTTCTTCCTTTATCAAAGAATCGGCCTCAAAAATGTCAATTTTTTCTTCTAAAAATTGAAGCAAAAAAGAAAACATACAACAATAACTAAGTAAACCCTTAGGGGGTCTTTTTGCAAAAAAGTCCCTCATTCTTTTTCATTTCACACTAAACCCTTAGGGTAAAGGTTTTAACCATTTAACCCTCTCATTTATTATAATCCACCTCAAATAATTTTTCTAGGGTTAAATTATTTACACTCTCGATAACCCTAAATCTTCCAATATATTTTGTGAAAATTTATTTTACTGGTTTTTTAATTGGCCGTATTTAACACTCATTGTGCCCAAGCAGGTGTCTGCCGGGGTATAAGAGAGGAAAATGGCAGATGTTAGCCTCCACTTCCAGTTCAGTGACCGGGCATACTTCATCTTCCTCCCTTGTAAAGCTTCTGCTGCGTGTGAGTAGTTTGTCTCCTTCTTGTCTTTTTTCTTGTCTTCTTCCTTAAGGATTATGGAAGGATACGGCTCGGAGTGGTATGAGTCTCTTTCCTCTAGAGTGAGGCCTGAAACCTTACAGGCGCCCGCCGAGGCCTATGGCATCCCGGCCGTGATGACGATGGTCATGCCAACTGTAGGTCAGACGCCCGTGGAACCCCCTGCGGGCATGTTGACCTTTTTCTTAGGGTAAATGGAGTTAGGGCTATGCTTCCCTATTCCTCATTTTTTTCACGAACATAACTTCCTATTTTGATATTCCCCTTCACCAGATGACTCTCAATGCCTTTGCTCAGATGGGAGGAGCGTATATCATCTTCAAACTTTTCAATCTTCCTCTGACCCCGCATCTTTTTCATTCTTTCTTTGTCCCGCTAGGGTCGAGAGGGGCCTTTAGTTTCGCAGCCCGTCTGGGACCCAGATGGGTTCCAACCTCATTAAGCTGTGGCGACGCGGGTATCCAACGCGAGTGCGTTAAGGGAGAATAACGCAGACGATTCACGCGACACGCGACGGTTCAATCCTCCTCCTCCGCCTCTATCAACAAGTTGCCTCCTAGGGTTTCCAGCCTCCTAGGGTTTCCAGCTTTTCGAGTTCCTCATAGGGTTTCCAGACTCATGGGAGTATTTTTCTGGGTAAGATGCCAATGCCTTTGCTCAGATGGGAGGATTTCCAGCTCTTCGAGTTTCTCGTTCAATACGTATTTTTTTACAAAAATCTTCTCCGAGAAAGACTATTTCTTGCCGTCTAGACGAGAGAATCGAAAGCGTATAAACGCCGTAGTATCAAATTCACCAGGCCTTTAGATCGATTAAAAAAAATAAAACTTGGTCCAACAAAAAAAAAATGTAACCTTTTTATGTTAGATTTAAGTCCAATTAAAAAAAATAAAATGTAAAGTCCAATTAAAAACTTGGAAAATAAAATGTTGGGGAGCTTTTAAATTTAAAATCCAATTAAAAAAATTAAAATGTAAACATTTTATGTTAGATTTAAGTTTTATAAGTCCTAAATTTTGGTCCAACAAGAAAATTGATTTATTGATTTGCCCAACGGTTAGCACCAAATAAAACTTGGAATCAGTCACAGCATCTCAGAAAAAACAGTCACGCTAATCATTACAAATGAAGCAAACTATCAGATTAACCAATAACAAGGAAAAAGGAATGAAACAATGAATCGCAAAGGATAGAAATCCCTAATTAATTAGTATTTGCTACAAGGAACCAAAAATGAACAATTAAAGATTCTTGCAGATCTAGGGAAACAAATACAAGTCAATTGAGGAAACATAACCACGAAGAAAGAAAGCAACAGGAGAAAATCCCAAGAAGAACAAAAACGCGTTGCTATTCTAAATTTTAACATGAGAAAACGTACAATCTAAAGGCCTAGTGAATTTGATACTACGTAGAAAAAACACATATTGAACGAGGAACTCGAAAAGCTGGAAACCCTAGGAGGCTGGAAACCCTAGGAGGAACTCGAAAAGCTGGAAACCCTAGAAGGCTGGAAACCCTAGGAGGCGACTTATTGATAGAGGCGGAGGAGGAGGATCGAACCGCCGCATGTCGCGTGAATCGTCCACGTTATTCTCCCTTAACGCACTCGCGTTGGATACCCGCGTCGCCACCGCTTAATGTGATAGGAACCCATCTAGGTCCCGCCTGTGGGAGCCACCAACTTGAGGCCGTTAACAAGTTCGCAGTCTATTCCGCGTCAGTGTCGATTGCGGCCGCTATCAGACAAACTGTTGGATACACGTTATTTCTTACCCAGAAAAATACTCACATGAGTGACGATTAATACTCATGGACCCACCATTGCGCTTTACCACTGAACAGTGTAACTATGGGTGTAAATCTGGATAGAAGAAGAATTTTTAACGAAAGCAACGACAGTCGGACTGGTCTACGGTTCACGTGATCTACAGATGCAAGCCAAAAATAAACCTTTTTTTTTATTAAAGTATAATATTTATTTATTTATTTTGTTAGGCAACATTTTTTTTAAGAAATAAATATAATAGGAGACACTTTATTTTAGGAAAAAAAAATTAGCTTATTTTTTATATGATAATCCGATCTTTCTATTTCCTCCTTCCACCTCCCTACCTATTAATTTGATTTTTAAAATAGCCCCTTATTTTATTTTAGAGCTATTTTATACAAAATAATATCATTTTATTATTTTTTTAATATAATTTCATATTTAAAAATAGCATATTCATAATAAAATAATAACTTAGAGGAATAATTTGAGGCGTCATTAATTTAATTTTATCCATCTGATTCTTATCGTCTCTGTTCATTCATAATTTTCCAATTTTTACGACGGATCTTTTTAAAAATCCGTCACAACTAGCGACGGATTATTGACTATTCCGTCGATATAATGATCGATTAGCAACGGAGTTTGACTGAATCCGTCACTATTACGATATATTAGCGACGAAGTTTGACAATATCCGTCGCTATCACGAATGATTTGCGACGGATATTTGACCATCCGTCGCTACTAAATCCCCCGATCACGTCACCCCATTTTCTCGGTGGTTGCGACGGGTTTATCTATCCGTCGCTAATATAGCGACGGAGTTTTTTCTCTCCATCGCTACCTTAGCTTGCGACGGGTTTTCGGCCGACGGTGCCAACGCCGTCACTAATCCGTCGCTAGTAATGTTTTGTGACGGAATAGCGACTGATTACGTCCGTCGCAATTCCCTATTATTTTTGTAGTGCGTTCGTTCCTACTCCCGATCGCAATCTCTCCTCCTCCCACGCCGCACGGTTTTTGGTTCCTCCAGTCCTCGCATTCGCTGGCCGGTCGCCGGATTCGAGATGCCGACCTTGAGCCTCTCCACCAACGTGCCCGTCGACGCCGTGGTCGCCTCCGATATCCTCTAGGACTGTACCAGAACCGTCGCCAAGATCCTCGGCAAGCCTGAGTCCGTGAGAACCTTCATCTCACTCTTTTTTGTTTTTGTTTTCCCGCTGCCGACAGTTCTATGAGATTCTCCCGCTCTATCAGTTTGGTTTAGAATACCTTCGAAGCGTACTGCTTGTTTTGTTTTGTTGGGGAAGCTTGAGACGGTCAGAAGTCCATGCCACTCTCGGTGCTACCAAGTGTTCGGAGAAATTTCCCAGTGCCGAGCTTTTTAGAGAACTTCGTTGTAGACTCCCAGGATTCTCGTATTGTTTTCCGCCTTTTGGAGGGCGTTTGGGCTCCAAAGTTTCCTTTGCGATTGATGTGTACATTTTTCATGGCAATTCAACGTCTCTCTAACATGACAAGTGAGCAATTCTATTGCGTACTGTTAAAGTTCATAACTTGTTTTGTAGCATGGGTTATTGGCTGGTCCAATTGTAAGGCATAAGATCTTAGCAAGAAATGCTTGAATGGTGATGTGGTCAAAGTTTGGTCTTCTTTGAGCTTATGTAATTGGAGAGACTTTGGCTCTACATCAGAATGAAGAGAGGTTGACCATGAACTGCAGATAAACTGGTTGATTTTCACAAATAACGTTCCACAAAGCTCATCCAAACTATGTTCAATATGAATGACCTTGCTCACTTGCTCGAGTCAAATTGAACCACCCTCCGATGAATACATCACTACTTGTTCTTTTATTTAGTATTTTGCCCCACTGAGATATTTGAAGTTAAAAGGTTCCTCTTCGTTCCATTTGTTCATTTCTTATGGTAATGTGGTTTCTTTGAAACATAGTCATTATCAGTTCAAATATGTGTTGATAAATTTACTATTGTGGCTATTTCAATGAACTTTTGGCTTGCATTTCAGTATTGTGTTAGTTTTGGAATGATATACTTGTAAATGATGATATGGGCCAAATTTTGATCTGTCTTAAATGAAGTCCCTATAGTTGTGGAATTTGAAGTTTGAGTTTCTTCTCAGCCAAACCGCCCCACTTACCAGTGTTGCACAACAAAGCTAGTCCATACCCTGAGAAATAGACCCAAACCCTGAGTCAAAACCTGCACGACCTGATCCTGTGGATATGGATGTGTATAATGAATTCACGTAGAAAAAAATTAAGGAACCACCTGCAACATTTGTAACTTCGACTACTACTATAGTTTTTTTTGTTTTTTTGCTTTCCATGGGAAAAAAATCATGCATTTCCGATAATCAATATTGTTCTTTGTTTGTCATTTTGTAAATTTTAATTTTGATTTAATGATTTTGCTCTATTGAAAAAGCTGTCAATTGAAGTTCCTTTTGATTTTTCAGACAGAGTGGACAAGGGAAGAGGATGAGAAATTGTTTCATCTTGCCAAGCTCATGCCTACCCAATGGAGAACAATTGCTCCAATTGTAGGTCGAACACCATCCCAGTGTCTCGAACGCTATGAAAAGCTACTTGATTCAGCTTGTGCAAAAGACGAGAACTACGAACCAGGTGATGACCCACGAAAATTGCGCCCAGGAGAAATAGACCCAAACCCTGAGTCAAAACCTGCACGACCTGATCCTGTGGATATGGATGAGGATGAAAAGGAAATGCTTTCAGAAGCACGTGCTCGGTTAGCCAATACTAGAGGCAAGAAGGCCAAAAGAAAGACAAGGGAGAAACAGCTTGAGGAGGCAAAGAGGCTTGCATCTTTGCAGAAAAGAAGAGAACTGATGGCAGCTGGAATTTATAACAGCCATAGGGATGATTTGTTGCATTAGCTACTGGCCTTATACCCTTAATTATAAAATTTTTTCACCCCAGGTTCAATTTGTCTGCTGCCTGATTCATCATTTTTTTTTTTTAATTATAAAATTTTTGACCAGTCATGTTAACATCTTTTTCCATAAATAAACATCTATTATTCTCAGGTTGGGTTCCAAATAAGAAAGCTGAACGACGCAATGGTCGATTTACTTACGCATTTTGATTTTCTTGTCTGGAATTGGACCCTCCCTATTATGTGTAACTGATGATGATAATATAATGCATGCTCGACATTCTTTTTTTTAGTTATGCCTTTTGTTCATCAATTTGTGTAGCAGTTTACTTAGTCATTGTCGTATGTTTTTTTTTGCTTCAATTTTTAGAAGATGCATATCATTGTTTTCAAAATTGACATTTTTGCAGGCCGATTCTTTGATAAAGGAAGAAATTCAGTACCTCCGTGTGGCAATGGGTCCTAAGAGTGAATCTTTTGATGATTTCGTCAAAGCCCGAGATGCATGCCGAGAAGATCTTATGTTCTTTCCTGCTCGTGGCACCTTTGGTCTGGCAAGTCTTGCTGGAACAGTGAGAAACTTGCTTCCTTACCAAATGAATTTGACATGGTGAAGAAAAGAGTGAATGAAGAAGCGAAGCAAGCTACACGACTTGAACAGAAAATTAAAGTTCTCACACATAGATACCAGGTATGTCAAAATCTTCAATTTGGCTTTCTTGACAATGCTTGTTTCCATTAGTTTGCCGCGTCTACTTGGATACTTTTTTTTTCCAAGTAGAGTGAATGTTAAGAACTATTTATGGAGATCTAGTGTTTTTTTCCCGAACACTTGTTATCATTTATTTGTTTCGTTTTATTTTCCAAGTTAAAATAATAATCTCATTTGTTCCTGAATTCAGCAGACAAGGGGCGAAAAGTTGTGGTCTACATTCAAGCAAATGGACACTCCTGCAACAGAACTGGAGTGCATTAAAGTCTTGCAAAAGCAGGAGCTACTGACATCCACCTTAAGAGTTAACGGTTTAGTCGAAGAAGTCAACAAGCAAAAAACACTAGAAGAAAGTTTTCAAAATAGATATGCTGATCTATTTGCCGAGCATGATCGACTAAAAAGGTTGTTGGAGGAACACAAAATGCAGCTGCAGATTGAAGAATATAATGCAGCTAGGGCTCGAGCTCTTCAGGAAGAAGCTGCTAGGAACCGTGCTCTTGAAGAAAAGGCAGCAGGTATAGATGCTATGGATGAACTGCAGACCAGAAAGATCAGCCCAATGTTGATTTTACTGAAGACGGCACTTCCATTGGGGAGCCCGCTCCTCCAACCGAAACAAACCAATCGACCGGGGAAACGATAGCAGAAACAGATACTATGCGTGATAATGAGCAGGCACCTGCCAACAACTATTTGGAGGTCACTGAAGAAACATCTCAAGTCGTAATTGAAGAGAAAATGATAGCAGAAACAGATACTATGCGTGATAATGAGCAGGCACCTGCCAACAACTATTTGGAGGTCACTGAAGAAATATCTCAAGTCGTAATTGAAGAGAAAATGACTGACGATGTTGGTGTCGAAAACACAATTGATGTTGGTCATGTTCTTTCTAATTCCATGGGTGCTGAAGTTGTAACAAATTCAGATGAAAATGATCAGATCATGCAAGTTGTCAATGATCAGCAAGTTGTTTCAGTTCCGGTTGTTATGGATGGCGGCGGCAAAGGGGATTCTGCCGTCTCCGAGTGAAGTTATGGAGGATGCAAAAGTCAATCTGTGTGGCCGTGTAAAGCATGATGCATTTGAAATAGCTGCTTCTATATGATTGCCTGCACCTAATTTCATGATTATATTGCACAGGACTGTACTACGTAGTCGGGTTTTCTGCGACCAGCATATTACAACTGATAAAATTTGGATGATACTAAGATGCTAGGTACTATATCTACTTGCAATCATTCAATGAATGATCTTTGTATTGCTAAACTACCAATTTACATTATCTTTAGTTCGCCACTTTTGTATGCATGGAGGGGTTATGCGCAGGAAAACATGCCCTCGAACATTTTTGATTCTACTTGAGAAAATAAGAAAATGGTTGTCGTCGGCGAGCAACTAAATTGACAATTAGTTTTAATGTCGATTTTAATTGCAAACGCCACCCAAAAGGAAGAACTAAATAAATGATAACAAGTGTTGGGGAAAAAAACATTAGGTCTCCATAAATAGTTCTTAACATTCACTCTATTTGGAACAAAAAAAGTATCCAAGTAGACGCGGCAAACTAATGAAACAAGCATTGTCAAGAAAGCCAAATTGAAGATTTTGGCATACCTGGTATCTATGTGTGAGAACTTTAATTTTCTGTTCGAGTCGTGTAGCTCGCTTCGCTTCTTCATCCACTCTTTTCTTCACCATGTCAAATTCATTTTATAAGGAAGCAAGTTTCTCACTGTTCCTAGCAACACTTTCCAGAGCAAAGGTGCTCCGAGCAGGAAAGAACATAAGATCTTCTCGGCATGCATCTCAGGCTTTGACGAAATCATCAAAAGATTCACTCTCATGGCCCATTGCCACACGGAGGAACTGAATTTCGTCCTTTATCAAAGAATCGACCTGCAAAAATGTCAATTTTGAAAACAATGATATGCATCTTCTAAAAATTGAAGCAAAAAAGAAAACATACGACAATGACTAAGTAAACTGCTACACAAATTGGTCTGGAACAAAAAACATAACTAAAAAAAGGAATGTCGAGCATGCATTATATTATCATCATCAGTTCCACATAATAGGGAGGGTCCAATTCCAAACAAGAAAATCAAAATGCGTAAGTAAATCGACCATTGCGTCGTTCAGCTTTCTTATTTGGAACCCAACCTGAGAATAATAGATGTAAACAGTTATGAAAAAAGATGTTAACATGACTGGTCAAAAATTTTATAATTAAGGGTATAAGGCTAGTAGCTAAAGCAACAAATCATCCCTATGCCTGTTATAAATTCCAACTGCCATCAGTTCTCTTCTTTTCTGCAAAGATGCAAGCCTCCTTGCCTTCTCAAGCTGTTTCTCCCTTGTCTTTCTTTTGGCCTTCTTGCCTCTAGTATTGGCTAACCGAGCACGTGCTTCTAAAAGCATTTCCTTTTCATCCTCATCCATATCCACAGGATCAGGTCGTGCAGGTTTTGACTCAGGGTTTGGGTCTATTTCTCCTGGGCGCAATTTTCGTGGGGCATCACCTGGTTCGTAGTTCTCGTCTTTTGCACAAGCTGCATCAAGTAGCTTTTCATAGCGTTCGAGACACTGGGATGGTGTTCGACCTACAATTGGAGCAATTGTTCTCCATTGGGTAGGCATGAGCTTAGCAAGATGAAGCAGTTTCTCATCCTCTTCCCTTGTCCACTCTGTCTGAAAACCAAAAGGAACTTCAATTGACAGCTTTTTCAATAGAGCAAAATCATTAAATCAAAATTAAAATTTACAAAATGACAAACAAAGAACAATATTGATTATCGGAAATGCATGATTTTTTCCCCATGGAAAGCAAAAAAACAAAAAAAACTATAGTAGTAGTCGAAGTTACAAATGCTGGAGGTGGTTCCTTAATATTTTTCTACGTGAATTCATTATACAAGCTCCTTTGTATTAAAGCCTTGCTACACTTTAATGCTACAATATCCAATTTTCATATCGGTTGTTGAAATATGGTACTTGGATTTTTCATTTACCCCTTCACCCATGTCAAACATTGATACGATGACACCTCCATTCTAAGTAAACAATTAGCGTCTCTATTGATCACAAATAAAAAAATTTAGAAAAATCCTTGTAGGCACTTAGATTAATACAATTGTAACAGACCCATATCCAAGTTCAAGTAACATAATCATTGAGGGCACCCAACCATTAGAAAAAGCATTTTACACTACTTTTTTCATGTATGATCTAGTCTTATTAGAGGGAGTGACAATTGACAATATAATTAAAATAATAAAAGATAAATTGATAGCAATGGCATTTATATATTTTGGCACCATAGTTATTGAGACAAAAATTACTGCATGATTAGTCATCAAAATGTCCTTTAATATCACCATGCATTTCGTTCTTGTATATCTTTTTTCTTTTATGGTATATAATTTCACCCGCTTGAAATAAATGTTGGCTCCACCACTATGACAAATTCACACCGACCAAAGAATTATAAATTGGTAATACGATGACAATCTTTGAAAATAATCCACAATGCTATATCAAGGTGATGTGAGGCGTTAAGTAAACCAAATGTATGCTCAATAGGCAAAAATATTACAGTATTGTACTTTTGATTGATTAAGCAAAGAAGCATAATTTTGATATTGAATGTTTTGAGTATTCAGGGGTCTTATGTGCAATTTTTAACCTAAAGGGTGCGTATGTGTAATTAGGCTCTAGGATGAGGTGCTCCATGTAATCTATAAACATAATGAACAATAAAAGGTAGAGAAGAATTCGTTGTACTTTGTTGAATCAAAATTTCAATTAGCAGACATGAATTTAAGCTACTTGGTCTAAGAACTAGTAGACAATTGGTAGAATGCTACCATAATACAATAAGTCACACAACCGTGAAAATGTGCATACCCACAATCCCACTAGTATAATATATAAGACTTATAAAGCCAGCAATCAAGAGGATTCAGGTCTAAACAAAAGAAGGGTTTATTGGTTAGGAGATTCTTTTCTAACCGTTAACCATTGAAAGACATGAACATTATTCGTTCCAACAACAATAGGTTGTCATGTTTTGCCTAGGTTTCCAACACAAGGAACAGAGTAAGGAAAAAAATAACATAGAACTTGAAAATTACCTTCTTGATAGATGGATCAAGCCACTCATACCATCTCGCCTTGCATTGCTTGGCAGACTTATGAACAAGGAGGGAAGATATCCTAGCCCACTGATTCTTCCCATACTTCATAACCGCAGCTTTCAGAATCTCATCCTCAGTGTTCTTCCACACACCACCCTTTATCATAATCCTCATCTTGGCTGGTTTCTGATCTAGCCTCTTCTTCCTAGTAACTTAAAGTCTCCTACATTTGACAGTTAGAAATGGGGATAGTAAGTAGTTATAAAAACTGAACCAGAAACAAATACACGTCAATTGAGGAAACATAACCACGAAGAAAGAAAGCAACAGGAGAAAATCCCAAGAAGAACAAAAGCGTTAACATGAGAAAACGTACGATCTAAAGGCTCGGCGCTTATACGTTCCCGATTCGCCTTTCCAGCGTTAACATAATTAGCTATCTACACAAAAGTAATTAGCTAATCTAACGTATTAGAGTTTTTTTCTCAACTACCCTGAGTTATGGATCTTAGGCTTAACTTAAGTTCAGCCTAAACCAAGCAAAACTCTAATCCAATCTAGCTGACCATCAAGGTGAAGCCACTCAGCATAGCAACACCCATCCCACGGTAGGTTTACCAACACAGAAACCCTAATCCCTCGAACAAGCTTCCAACAAAACAAGAATACATCCACCCAACCATTCTGAACACAGATCTGACCAGAACCATCCCCAAACTAATCCATCTAAGAACAAAATGCGAAAGAACACAGAAAAACAAGAATTGCTACAGATCATTTCAAATTCATGGCATCCACAAACCCTTCCAGAAATCTGATCAAAAACCCAGCACATTATCTCCTAGCATGGATAGGATAAACACAACACCAATAATAGAAAGCTACAATGCACCTCACGGTGAGGAGAAGACAATAACAAGACCTCAAGATCAATCCCCAAATCCAACTTCCCAACTCAAACAATGGGATCGATCTCCAAACCGAACACTGGAAAAAACTAAGAAAAACATCAGAATGGCACAACACCAAGCCACAATGGAGAATAGTAAGGACTCCTATCAGATCAGATCGAAACGACTCATCCACAAATCTAAATCCACGATCAGATATCCAATCCATATACAAAACCAAGTCACAAATATGAAATCCACGGCAGAAGGAAAGAAAGAGCAAAACAAAGACATAACTCAGAACTGATCAAATAAGGCATCCACAGATCTGATACAATAAGAACAGAACCTACACCTTCTCTAATCTCTCGACCAGAGCAAGGATGGTACAGATCAAAACAAGCATACCAATTCCAATTCATTCGGAGAACAGTAAGGGCAACCGGAAAATCAGAACATCACAGATCATAGCAATGGAAAGGAAGCAAGAGAGTAAAACAAGGTCAAATTAGACCTGAATAATCCTAATCTCAGATCAGAAGACAATAAGAACCTAACGCAACCCTAACTCAAACAACCAACACTTTGCTCCTTACCTCAGATGTCACCGACGTCCCCTGTTCTAATTCGGCGATCCCAGTAGCCGAGCAAAAGAGATCAAGACCCAGCCACCACCAGTAGCCGCGAGAGGAAAAGAAGTTAGGCAAAGTCTCGCTCCGGCGAGGTCAGGGAAGGAGCAGAACCTGTTGCTCCGTGATCGCGATCAATCGCACACCGTAGGGCTCGGCGAAGAACAGAAGCCGGAGGAAGAAGAAGAAAGAGAGGAAGGAGAAGCGAACCTCGATCTGCCCCGATCTCGGGATCCACGGAGAAGAATCGGCGATTCAGAAGAAAGGAATCGGCTGGGTTTTGGCTTGGGCTGCGACGATGATCTGAGTTCATGCTTTAGTGGAGGGGTTTTTTTACAGAAAAGCCCTAAATTTTCGAGAAATCCAAACCGTGCCCTTAGTGATAGAGTTTTAGCAATTAAGCCCTCTAAATTTCTATATTTTAACAAATCCAGAGAAACAAATACACGTCAATTGAGGAAACATAACCACGAAGAAAGAAAGCAACTGGAGAAAATCCCAAGAAGAACAAAAGCGTTAACATGAGAAAACGTACGATCTAAAGGCTCGGCGCTTATGATTCGCCTTTCTCGGAGAAGATTTTTTCGAGGAACTCGAAGAGCTAGAAACCCTAGGAGGCGACTTCTTGAGGAGGAAGACGAAGCAACGAGGGCTATAAATAGAGGCGGAGGAGGAGGATTGAACCACTGAATCGTGTAACTATGGGTGCAGATCTGGATAGAAGAATAATTTTTAGCAATAGCAAGTTGCTATTGCTAAAATTAGCAACGGCGGCAGCCGGACCAATCTACGGTTCACGTGATCTACATATCTATCTATCTATCTATTAATATCTATAAAACACAGTTTTATATGTAGACGTGACATTCACAGGAAGCTTAGCTTCCCGCTTAAACCGAATATAAATTTTCTAAATAAAAAATTTATAATTAAAAATATAAATTCAAAAGAAAATATATAATTATAAATCCTAAAAAGAAAAATTCCGATCTTAATCCAAAATTAAATTTTTAAAAAATAATTTATCAAATTCAAAAAAGATAAATTCAAATTTTAATTTGAAATTGTATTTTAAAATTTCCAAAATTAAAATTTTAAATAAGTTATAATGATTACAGTAAAGTACATAAACAATTAATTTAATTTAATTTTAATGAAATATATATCTTTAGCTTCCCTTAGGTTGATGTAAGAAAAATGATAATTCCACGTCTGAAGTTACTAAGGCAAATTACACACAGAGCAATTATAAAAATGAACAAAGAACGATAAAGCAACTCATACATTTCTCAACCTTTTGCCTAAGATTAAGTGTAGTATCTGTTGTTATCAGTTTAATATCTGATATGTGGGTCATTGTTCTATTTTGATATTAAAATAATTTTTATATGGGGGATGACCCATCACAATAGCTTGGTACTAGGGTTTTCATGTGTCGTGTTGCCTGTGTGTTGCACTATAGCACAGGTCTGACACACCCCTATCAAAGCAAAGTAAATTTTAGATCGCATCCACATCCACCACCTTTATAAAACTTATAATCGTCATTAATATCTTATATTATAAAAAATAATACTATATCTTATATTACCATTGAATCCATTATGAAATAAAATTAATTTTTATTTAATAATAAAAATTGATATATATATATTATTACTAAACATGTTATTTGAATTGTATAAGATTCTCGTGCATCACGGGTATTACACTAGTTGCAAGCCAAAAATAAACCTTTTTTTTATTAAAGTATAATATTTATTTATTTATTTTGTTAGGCAGAATTTGTTTAAGAAATAAATATAATAGGAGACACTTTATTTTAGGAAAAATTAAAAAAATTGCTTATTTTTTATATGATAATCCAATCTTTCTATTTCCTCCTTCCATCTCCCTACCTATTAATTTGATTTTTAAAATAGCCCCTTATTTTATTTTAGAGCTATTTTATACAAAATAATATCATTTTATTATTTTTTTAATATAATTTCATATTTAAAAATAGCATATTCGTAATAAAATAATAAACTTAGAGGAATAATTTGAGGCGTAATTAATTTAATTTTATCCATCCGATTCTTATCGTCTCCGTTCGTTCCTACTCCCGATCGCAATCTCTCCTCCTCCCACGCCGCACGGTTTTTGCTTCCTCCGGTCCTCGCGATCGCTGGCCGGCCGCCGGATTCGAGATGCCGACCTTGAACCTCTCCACCAACGTGCCCGTCGACGCCGTTGTCGCCTCCGACATCCTCAAGGACTGTACCAGAACCGTCGCCAAGATCCTCGGCAAGCCTGAGTCCGTGAGAACCTTCAACTCACTCTTTTTTGTTTTTGTTTTCCTGCTGCCGACTGTTCTATGAGATTCTCCCGCTCTGTCAGTTTGATTTTGAATACCTTCGAAGCGTACTGCTTGTTTTGTTTTGTTGGGGAAGCTTGAGACGGTCAGAAGTCCATGCCACTCTCGGTGCTACCAAGTGTTCGGAGAAATTTCCCAGTGCCGAGCTTTTTAGAGAACTTCGTCGTAGACTCCCAGGGTTCTCGTATTGTTTTCCGCCTTTTGGGGGCGTTTGGGCTCCAAAGTTTCCTTTGCGATTGATGTGTACATTTTTCATGGCAATTCAACGTCTCTCTAACATGACAAGTGAGCAATTCTATTGCGTACTGTTAAAGTTCATAACTTGTTCTGTAGCATGGGTTATTGGCTGGTCCAATTGTAAGGCATAAGATCTTAGCAAGAAATGCTTGAATGGTGATGTGGTCAAAGTTTGGTCTTCTTTGAGCTTATGTAATTGGAGAGACTTTGGCTCTACATCAGAATGAAGAGAGGTTGACCATGAACTGCAGATAAACTGGTTGATTTTCACAAATAACGTTCCACAAAGCTCATCCAAACTATGTTCAATATGAATGGCCTTGCTCACTTGCTCAAGTCCAATTGAACCACCCTCAGATGAATACATCACTACTTGTTCTTTTATTTAGTATTTTGCCCCACTGAGATATTTGAAGTTAAAAGGTTCCTCTTCGTTCCATTTGTTCATTTCTTATGGTAATGTGGTTTCTTTGAAACATAGTCATTATCAGTTCAAATATGTATTGATAAATTTACTATTGTGGCCATTTGAATGAACCTTTGGCTTGCATTTCAGTATTGTGTTAGCTTTGGAAAGATATACTTGTAAATGATGATATGGGCCAAATTTTGATCTGTCTTAAATGAAGTCCCTATAGTTGTGGAATTTGAAGTTTGAGTTTCTTCTCAGCCAAACCACCCCGCTTACCAGTGATGCACAACAAAGCTGGTCCAAACTATATCTGCGCTGATTTCCTTGATTTTAGGCTCTTGTTCAATCAAACTACAACTCTACATACTGCTTCACTTCTGAGTTGCTTTGCTTCGTATGCCCAATTAGGATCTATAAAAGCTTAGCTGAATCAGTTCTTTGTCAAACCTCCTTCAATGCCCAAGTAAGATGAGTAGGGGGAGTGGGGAACAATTATTAAAGGCCAAAAGTTTTGTCTTGTTGATATTGCATTTCACTATCTACAACTTTGAGATAGGTATTGTTTAATGGATAAGGCATGTTCATGACGGGATAATTAGAACAACTTGCTATCGATGGCTGATAGTAAAGGGACTATCTCATTTGCTGATACATGTGTCGCTCTTAAGGCTTGTTGATGCATTGATGGACACCAATATCAGTTGTCACTGAGGTTTATAGCAGTGGGTACCCATAACAAGGTTCAAATCCATTGCTCAAACATCTTTTAGATGAAACAAATCTTTGTACTTCTTCCAACATAACCTGGTGTAAATGGTGTACTTCTTCCAGCTGTGTTCATCCAAAATAATTAAAGGAGCATTTTGGTAGCCCAACAGATTGGTCGTTCCACTCAGTTCATTCAATGTAGTTCTAGGTCTTGCTGACTTGTGGATTTCATTCCCTACATATGCAAAGTTAGTCACATCTTATATTAGAGCCGTGATTTTGCTTTTTAGTGCCAATTTTTAGTTCATTCATCAACATGAATAACACATAGTTTGATATAATTCACAAAGTTATTTAGTACTCGTTGTTTCCTTTATTTGTCGGTTTTCTGAAGCTCAGTACGTGATGATTTTGATTAATGGTGGAGTGCCTATTGCATTCGGTGGAAGTGAAGAACCAGCTGCCTATGGCGAAGTTATATCAATTGGAGCTCTAGGGCCCAGCGTGAATGCGAAGCTAAGTTCTGCACTTGCTGAAATTCTTGAAGCAAAACTCTCTGTGGAAAGTTCCAGATTCTACATCAAGTTCTATGATGTGCAGGTACGCTGGTGGCATTTGCATCTTCTAGCGTTGCATCGTTGCCTACTTCAAAAATTGAACTTATCATCATGAAAGTGCTAGTAGACTGGATAAATCTTATTTTGGTTCATACCCGTAATTTCAACTGATACATTCTTGTCTCTTTGCAGGGTTCTTTTTTTGGCTTCAATGGTTCCACTTTTTGAACTTCGAATTATTTTGGTTGTTATTATCTATGCTCAGAGATGGCGAACGAAGCCCTGATCTTTGTTTATGATGTATAAGTCATAACCGGATAAAGTGATGGTTTTGTTATTTTAGCTAATTGCATTGTATATCAATATCTATATGTATCAGTGACCACTTTGCTACTACTTTCTATTATGCTAATGCTACTGCATTCTGTTATGCTAATCAGAATTTGTCTCAGAATATATGAGTCTCTCATCGGCTGGCTGTTTCAATCGATGATTACGAATTTTCATTAAACTCATTAATATATTCATTAATTTGAGTAATATATGTCGGTCATATTCATAGATGAGTCAATTTAATTCAGTACAAACTAATATTTTAAAGGCATCGTCTAACACCGCTTAGGCGGTGGGTGGGGCTACCCGCCGTTGGGGTGTTTAAGTTTGATTTGATTTATTTTTTAATGTGTCTGAGCTTGATTCTCTGATCAGCGGTGATCTTTAATAAATCTTCAACCATCTCTATTATGAATGCAATCTTCAACCATCTCTAATATGAATGCCACAAGATGATTAAACTATTAACTGCAATTTGTTTGTTGCTTAAGTTATTGGTAAATGATGTAGAAGGGTTTATTCCTATTAAGGGTGACAATTTAAGTTGGTCGAGTCAGAAATTTTTTTAAACTTTCAATCTGAACTCGATTTGAATCAGAATTCAACCCGAAACACCAAAACTTGACCAACTCAATCCCGACCCGAATAATTCGAAAAAATTGATTCAAAATAATTTTGTTTGTTATTTTTCTTATAATTCTTTATTTTTATCTTAATACTCCATATGATCATACTAATATTGATGTTAATATACATAAAAGCAACTTAATTTTCAAAATAAAATTTAATTTAATCTCAAAAACTCCATTAAAAATTAAATTCGGGTCAATCTGAACCCGACCCGAATTCGAAAATTTCATCCCGAACTCGATTCTTTTTCAAATTGATTCGGATCATCGGGTCGGATTTATTTTTGACTCCCTTGATCCTTATCGTCTTGTTCTAATTTTAGTGAAATAAACATTTAAGAAATAAACAAAAATTTATTTGATTTGAATTGGTGTTCACTAACGCAGTCGGCAGTCTTGTCACTCTCACCTTTTGAAGTCAAAGTTCCGACTCTCCATTCCTACAACTAGGAGTTGATGGTGTTTCCACCCTCTCGCACCAGCAATTCTCCCGATAGGGTTCGGGCGGCTTAGTGAGACTCACCTCTTTTCCTTCCATCACTCTAAACTCAAATCTCATCCTCTTCTTCCTCACGTTATTTGGTTGAAAGAGATCATGATAATTTTACTAATTGAATTGATAAAATATTGATTAATTTAATTTTCATCTAACCAACTTTCGAATATTGAGCGCTTAAATCTGAATTAGGGTTTGTGATTATTGAAAGATCAAATTTCACAAATAAAATCTAAGTTAACAAGAGGCGTGCTTCATGATGGAACTTTTTTTCTCTAGGAAAATATTGAATCGAAATAAAGACCATAATAGACTGATGACATCACCTCTCACGTCAGTGCCTCCGCCAATCTATTCTAGATCAAAACTGTTAAGGCACGTGTGTGTCTACCCCCACGGGCTGGATCAGTTGGTTAAGGCACTCGCACTTGAAATGGAGGGCGTGGGTTCGAGGGTCGACAGTATGAACGAGGGGTGAAACCTCGGCTGCTGTTTAAAAATCCCTCGCGCCTGGGTGTCTTAACTTGCCCAGCATTCACCGTGATTTACCCCCTCTGGACACTTGTGGGGCAGAGACCAGGGGACCGCTAGGTTGGCGGTTCCAACCTTTTGAAATAGATCAAAACTGTTAAGATGCTGAAAATTTAAGGGCTAAAAGGCAAGATGACCTGGACTTAGGGGTTAGTGTGGGGTTTGCGAAATTTGGCGGGCCTAGTTGCAAAAGAGCCATTCTTATAAATGTTTCTGTGGTCGGGCTCAATTGAGAACCCTAAACCCTAGCCTAGAACCTACCTTTTCAGATCTCGCGATTGTTTCCTCTTCCCTCTTCTGTTCTTCTTCTCGCCTCCGTTCTTCGCCACAGCGAGCCCACGGCGCTGTCACCGGCTTGCTTGACGAGTCTCACCTGGCTAGGTCGAGCTTCTTTTCGGGAAGGAGATCGCAGATCCGAAGTCCGTTTGCCTTCGTCTTCTTCCTCTCGGGCGAGCGACGATCACGCCACCGCCGGATACACGAGGAGGTGAGTAGGTTGTTTTTTTAACCTAGATTTCAATCTCGGAGTTCCAATCGTTCGGTGGATCGCGATTTGAGCGGGTCTGAGGTTGATTCTTGGAATCTAGGGCACGGGCGATTTCTTCTCCTTAGCGATCTGAGCAGAGGCACACAAGGGGGGCTGGGGGTATTGGATCTCGCAGATCACAGATTCAAATCGTTTCCCTTAGGTAAGGTTTCAGTATGGTGTGGTTGTTGGATGATTCCGGATGCTTGTTTCTGTTTAGCTTTCAGTTGGGATTTGGATTCCGATCTCTAATCTTCCATTGATCTTGATGTTGGTCTCTTGATATCACTGTACTGATCAGTCATGATTTTGATTGCGGTCATGATCTTAGATTGTATCCTGCTGTGTATTAGTTTTTGTAGTTACTGGCTCTGTTTTGAACCCTGCCGTATTCTCTGATTGATGAATTTAGATTGTATCCTGCGGTCATGATCTTAGGAAAATATTGAATCGAAATAAAGACCATAATAGATTGATGACATCACCTCTCACGTCAGTGCTCCCGCCAAGCTATTCTAGGATCAGTACGAATGAGGTAAATCACATGGATTAATAGCCGGGATGCAAGGAGAATGTGATTAGGGTTTGGAAAGATAGAAGGAAGAGGTGAATATGATGAAACCATTGAATTCGATGTTGGTCTACCGGGAGGATTATTAGAGCAAGGGGGAGACATCGGTGTTAGTCGATGCCTAAGACAATTGCTACCTTGAGCTCAGCCACGAAAACCTATAAGCATTAGCAGAAGGTCGTTGAAATTGTCTGACTCCTAGCTGTAGGAAAATAGGGGAGGACGACAAAAGCAATAGAAAGGAGAGGAATCGGGAGAGGAGATTGGGAGTCGCGAATCACAGGTTAACAGAAAATTAGAAATGTTAAAGGGGACATCAATAATAATGTGTTTATATAATTATTATTATATTTTAAATATTGTATCAAAATTAATTTTTTTATAACATTAATATTTGAAAAATATATAAAATTATTAAAAATATAAATATAAAAATGATAAAATTTATATAAATATATAACAATTTGTATAAAATTTTTTAAAAATATAAATTATATAAATTATAGAATATTATATTAAAAATAAATACTTATAATAAAATATGATTAAAAAAGTCATAAACTTTAAAAGTATGGTGACCATTATTAAGAACATAAATGTCAATTTTTAATTTTAAAATATAAATAAAAAAGTGGAAGAAAAAAATATCAGATTTTTACTTCTAACTTTTGAGCAAAAGTTATAGAAACTGAAATAGAATTTGAAATTCACAAACAATAAAAACACTTTTATACAATTAAAATATAAGAAACACTTAATAAAAACTTTACTAGATACTTCCTAAATCAGATTTATGAGAACATAATAAAAACTCTGTTAGATACTTCCTAAATCAGATTTATGAGAACATAATAAAAACTCTACTAGATACTTTCATGACATTTCTTTAAATTAGACTCCACTCTGTTTATACCAGTTAGATACTTCCATGACATTTCTTTGAATTAGACTTCACTCTGTTTATACCAGTTATATGCAAACATAATAAATCATAAGAAAATTTTTCCTTTTATCTTTCCACTTGAGAACAAATTGATAGTTCTTGGATTGTTAAATAAATAGTCCTCACGTGATAGATTGATGGTTAATACATGAGTATTACCACCTTAAGGTTTGGGGATTAAAATCTGATAAAGCCAGTATACCTGCCTTTCCCATGCACTAGTCACAGCATCCGCCCTAGTAATCTTCGTAATTTATTTCCTCCGTATTAGTCCTAGAACGGATTGACGGAATGTCAAAGATGAGTAAATCACCTTTTTATCATCTTGAATTATTAAATAAATACCAGACAAGAATAACTTAAATAAATATTTTGAATTCAATTAACAAATTTCTCAACCAAATCAAATAAATATTTGTTTATTTCATTAAATTTAGGATAAGATGATAAGGCTAAACCCTTGTACATCATTGTTTAATTCAATAACTTGCCTCGTTGTCACTTCAACTCATGACAGTCCACTTATTTACAATTTCAATGATGATTAATATGTGCATCATTGTTTTTATAACTACTTACTATCCCCATTTCTAACTGTCAAATGTAGGAGACTCTAGGCTACATCAGAAACAGCCAAGATGAGGATTATGATAAAGGGTGGTGTGTGGAAGAACACTGAGGATGAGATTCTGAAAGCTGCGGTTATGAAGTATGGGAAGAATCAGTGGGCTAGGATATCTTCCCTCCTTGTTCGTAAGTCTGCCAAGCAATGCAAGGCGAGATGGTATGAGTGGCTTGATCCATCTATCAAGAAGGTAATTTTCAAGTTCTATGCTATTTTTTTCCTTACTCTGTTGCTTGTGTTGGAAACCCAGGCAAAACATGACAACCTATTGTTGTTGGAATGAATAATGTTCATGTCTTTCAATGGTTAACGGTTAGAAAAGAATCTCCTAACCAATAAACCCTTCTTTTGTATAGACCTGAATCCTCTTGATTGCTGGCTTTATAAGCCTTATATATTATACTAGTGGGATTGTGGGTATGCACATTTTCACGGTTGTGTGACTTCTTATTGTATTATGGTAGCATTCTAGCAATTGTCTACTAGTTCTTATACCAAGTAGCTTAAATTCATGTCTGCTAATTGAAATTTTGATTCAACAAAGTACAACGAATTCTTCTCTACCTTTTATTGTTCATTATGTTTGATAGATTACATGGAGCACCTCATCCTAGAGCCTAATTACACATACGCACCCTTTAGGTTAAAAATTGCACATAAGACCCCTGAATACTCAAAACATTCAATATCAAAATTATGCTTCTTTGCTTAATCAATCAAAAGTACAATACTGTAATATTTTTGCCTATTGAGCATACATTTGGTTTACTTAACGCCGCACATCACCTTGATATAACATTGTGGATTATTTTCAAAGATTGTCATCGTATTACCAATTTATAATTCTTTGGTCTGTGTGAATTTGTCATAGTGGTGGAGCCAACATTTATTTCAAGTGGGTGAAATTATATACCATAAAAGAAAAAAGTTATACAAGAACGAAATGCATGGTGATATTAAAGGACATTTTGATGACTAATCATGCAGTAATTTTTGTCTCAATAACTATGGTGCCAAAATATATAAATGCCATTGCTATCAATTTATCTTTTATTATTTTAATTATATATATTGTCAATTGCCACTCCCTCTAATATGACTAGATCATACATGGAAAAAGTAGTGTAAAATGCTTTTTCTAATGGTTGGGTGTCTTCAATGATTATGTTACTTGAACTTGGATATGGGTCTGTTACAATTGTATCAATCTAAGTGCCTACAAGGATTTTTCTAAATTTTTTTACTTGTGATCAATAGAGGCTCTAATTGTTTACTTAGAATGGAGGTGTCATCGTATCAATGTTTGGCATGGGTGAAGGGGTAAATGAAAAATCCAAGTACCATATTTCAACAACCGATATGAGAATTGGATATTGTAGCATCAAAGTGTAGCAAGGCTTTAATACAAAGGAGTTTGTATAATGTCTTCGCGTAGAAAAAAATTAATGAACCACCTTCAGCATTTGTAACTTCGACTACTACTATAGATTTTTTTTTTGCTTTCCATGGGGAAATAATCATGCATTTCCGATAATCAATATTGTTCTTTGTTTGTCATTTTGTAATTTTAATTTTGATTTAATGATTTTGCTCTATTGAAAAAGCTGACAATTGAAGTTTCTTTTGATTTTTCAGACAGAGTGGACAAGGGAAGAGGATGAGAAACTGCTTCATCTTGCCAAGCTCATGCCTACTCAATGGAGAACAATTGCTCCAATTGTAGGTCGAACACCATCCCAGTGTCTCGAACGCTATGAAAAGCTACTTGATGCAGCTTGTGCAAAAGACGAGAACTATGAACCAGGTGACGACCCACGAAAATTGCGCCCGGGAGAAATAGACCCAAACCCTGAGTCAAAACCGGCACGACCTGATCCTGTGGATATGGATGAGGATGAAAAGGAAATGCTTTCAGAAGCTCGTGCTCGGTTAGCCAATACTAGAGGCAAGAAGGCCAAAAGAAAGGCAAGGGAGAAACAGCTTGAGGAGGCAAGGAGGCTTGCATCTTTGCAGAAAAGAAGAGAACTGAAGGCAGCTGGAATTTATAACAGGCATAGGAAGAGAAAAAGGAAAGGAATTGACTATAATTTAGAAATACCCTTTGAGAAGAGACCTCCCCCAGGATTCTTTGATGTTTCAGGTGAAGATAGGCCAGCAGAGCAACCCAAATATCCAACCACCATCGAGGAGCTTGAAGGAAGAAGGAGAGCTGACGTTGAAGCACAGTTAAGGAAACAAGATATTGCTAAAAACAAGATAGCACAAAGACAGGATATCCCTGCTGCAATTTTGCAAGCCAACAAACTTAATGATCCAGAAGCAGTCAGGAAAAGGTCTAAACTGATGCTTCCAGCTCCACAAATTTTAGATCAGGAGTTGGAGGAAATTGCAAAAATGGGTTATGCAAGTGATCTTTTGTTAGCCAATGAGGAACTTGCTGAAGGTAGTAGTGCTACACGAGCACTTCTTGCAAATTATTCTCAGACTCCAAGACTAGGAATTACTCCCTTGCGCACCCCACAGAGAACTCCTGGTGGAAAAGGTGATGCAGTTATGATGGAAGCTGAAAATCTTGCAAGATTGAGAGAGTCTCAGACACCACTTTTGGGCGGGGAGAATCCTGTGTTGCACCCGTCCGATTTCTCTGGTGTCACACCAAGGAAGAGGGAAATTCAGACTCCAAATCCAATGGCTACTCCATCAGCTACTCCTGGGCCTGGTGTTACCCCCAGATTTGGCATGACTCCTAGAGATGGATATTCTTTTAGTATGACACCGAAGGGGACACCATTCAGGGATGAACTTCACATAAATGAAGACCTTGATGTGCGAGATACTTCTAAACTCGAGCTTCATCAGCAGGCTGAATTGAAAAGAAACTTGCGTTATGGGCTAACCAACCTGCCACAAGCTAAGGACGAGTATCAGATAGGTATTCAACCCATTCCTGAGGAGACTGAAGAGGCTGAGGAGAAAATTGAAGAGGACATGTCTGACAGAATAGCCAGGGAAAGGGCACAGGAACTGGCAAGGCTAGAGGCCTTACTCAGGAAGAGATCTAAAGTACTTCAGAGAGAACTCCCTAGACCTCCTCCTGCTTCTCTAGAGATTATTAAGAAGTCGCTTATGAGGGGGGATGAGGACAGGAGCTCCTTTGTCCCTCCTACTCCATTTGAGCAGGCTGATGAAATGATAAATAGAGAACTTCTTGCTTTATTAGAACATGACAATGCTAAGTATCCAATCTCTGAGAAATCAGATGAGAAGAAAAAGAAAGGGACCAAACGAATGTCAAATGGGAAATTATCTGCAGTTCCTGAACTTGAAGATTTCGAGGAAGATCAGCTGAAGGAGGTGCGCTAATGCTTTTATTCTTTTTATTTCTTTTTTCCCCTGGTAACCTGATATAAAATTTCTAAACTTGATTTAGCTAGGGATGTTAAATTTGGGAAATGTTTTCTTCAATTAACAAATAGTTCAAGATAACTATTTTGCTTCCATGTTAATGTCGCCATCAATCTGAACTTTTTTATAGTTTTTGATACAATAGTCTGTTTAGACGTTTTTCTATGGTAAGTTGGTACAAAATCAAAACGATAATGAATATGCATTCTAAATATTCAAACAAAATGTAGAACAAGAAATCACTTGGAATGACTGGTGTACCTCTGAATTTAACAGGTGACCACCCAGCCCTTATTCTCATCAGGGGATTTCCTTGCAGTATTTTGTCGATCCTGAAAGAATTGATTTTTGCGCATGCAAGGTCTAGCAATTGGGATGATTTGTTGCATTAGCTACTGGCCTTATACCCTTAATTATAAAATTTTTGACCAGTCATGTTAACATCTTTTTCCATAAATAAACATCTATTATTCTCAGGTTGGGTTCCAAATAAGAAAGTTGAAGGTCGATTTGCTTACACATTTTGATTTTCTTGCCTGGAATTGGACCCTCATTCTGTGGAACTGATGATAACAATATAATGCATGCTCGACATTCCTTTTTTTAGTTATGCTTTTTGTTCCTGACCAATTTGTGTAGCAGTTTACTTATTCATTGTCGTATGTTTTCTTTTTTGCTTCAATTTTTAGAAGATGCATATCATTGTTTTCAAAATTGACATTTTTGCAGGCCGATTCTTTGATAAAGGAAGAAATTCAGTTCCTCCGTGTGGCAATGGGTCATGAAAGTGAATCTTTTGATGATTTCGTCAAAGCCCGAGATGCATGCCGAGAAGATCTTATGTTCTTTCCTGCTCGTGGCACCTTTGGTCTGGCCAGTGTTGCTGGGAACAGTGAGAAACTTGCTTCCTTACAAAATGAATTTGACATGGTGAAGAAAAGAGTGGATGAAGAAGCGAAGCGAGCTACACGACTTGAACAGAAAATTAAAGTTCTCACACATGGATACCAGGTATGCCAAAATCTTCAATTTGGCTTTCTTGACAATGCTTGCTTCCATTAGTTTGCCGTGTTTGCTTTCATTTATTTGTTTCGTTTTATTTTCCAAGTTAAAATAATAATTTCATTTGTTCCTGAATTGAGCAGACAAGGGGCGAAAAGTTATGGTCGCAGACCGAAGCTACATACAAGCAAATGGACACTGCTGCAACAGAACTGGAGTGCTTTAATGTCTTGCAAAAGCAGGAGCTACTGGCATCCACCTTAAGAGTTAACGGTTTAGTCGAAGAAGTCAACAAGCAAAAAAGACTCGAAGAAAGTTTGCAAAATAGATATGCTGATCTATTTGCCGAGCATGATCGACTAAAAAGGTTGTTGGAGGAACACAAAATGCAGCTGCAGATTGAAGAAGAAAATGCAGCTAGGGCTCGAGCCCTTGAGGAAGAAGCTGCTAGGATCCCTGCTCTTGAAGAAAAGGCAGCAGGTATCGATGCTATGGATGAACTGCCAGACAAGAAAGATCAGCTCAATGGTGATTTTACTGAAGACAACACTTCAATTGAGGAGCCCGCCACAGGGGATTCTGCCGTCTCAGAGTGAAGTTATGGAGGATGCAAAAGTCTAGTAAGATGCTAGCTACTATATCTACTTGCAAACATTCAATGAATGATCGTTGTGTTGCTAATCTAGCAATTTACAATATCTTTAGTTCGCCTCTTTTGTATGCATGTAGGGTTTGAGCACAGGAAAACATGCCCTCGAACATTTTTGATTCTACTCTAGCAAATAAGAAAATAGTTGTCGTCGGCGAGCAACTAAATTGAGAATTAGTTTTATTGTCGATTGTAATTGCAAAGGCCACCCAAAAGGTAGGAGCCCTGGCTGTTTCTTCCAGTGCGATAATGAATTAGTATGCCGGCGGGGGAGGAGAGACGAGAAGCGCAAAGATGTCAGGTATCTTTGGCAAAGGCTTTAAAAACAAGAGTTATGATATTTACGGTAAAAAAAAAATAGATGTCTCAGTGAAAATTTTGATCGTTAATCGATAATATGTTCGACGTTTAATCGTCAATCAGACATTATTGATGATTTTTTGTCACTGTCCCGAATTAAATTATACTTTATGGGTATGATGAATCCATCGAGGATCGCCATAATTATGATTTCGTATCGTTCACCATTGATTTCGATTGGTTTATCGTTGCCGACGATCCTGACGGGTTCACCATCCCCAATGTATAATTTAATTTGGGGTGGCGATCAAAAATCGCCGATGCTATCCGATCGACGATCGAATATCCAATTAAATTTTTTATTAAAATATTTATTTTTAGTGTGTAAATTATTTTTCTTAAAAAATCCAAGAAGAACCAGGCTTTTCGCTAATTCAACTAGTACTCAGAAAGAGGGTTACGTTCTTGCTAATTCCGTACTCAGTGGTGGATTAGTCATTTGATGAATTCCTTAGTTTTTCTAAAATTTTTATTATTTTTTAATCTTTAACAATTATTTTAAATATTTGTTAATTAACAAAAATAAATAAATTGAGCTTAATCTGACTCAAATTAGGCCATGCCTGACTAGTCTGGGACTGAACTATCCTTCAAGTAAATTCAAAAGGCGAAATGGCTATCCTAGGCATTTTTTCCTGAGCTTCCGGGACTATGGTACAACGATAAAATGACTAGTCGCTATCTCAGTTATCCATAGTTTAATCTCCAATTACGACGTATTTGTAAAAAAATTTCTTCCAAATGGGACGCGAATCCTAGGATGCTAAGCTTCTAGACCGTCCACCGCGAGCACTTTCTGATTTATCCTAGCAGTATGTGAAAAACTTCTATGAGGTCGAATCGATCGCCCAATATTAAAATAAAAAAAAAAGCCAAATAGCTCTTGACATGGTTCAATCGTAGTAAATGCACTCAGTGTAAAAATTGAACTCTCGTTTGAAAAAATAAATAAATAAATCCTACATTTCACCACCACACATGCCCTGGATGTGGCCTAATTTTAGCACAATTCTAGCCTCAATTAAAATTAATTTATTAAATTTAAAATTGATTAACTTGTCTCTCTCGATACTATTAGAGCAAAATGCTCATATAATTACCAACTTTATCAATCCGTGAAGACCATTGCTCTACATACTAATCCTCAATATTTAACCATATTGATAACTTTTAGAGATATTTCAGACGCATTATTTGTATATCATTGAAATTCAACATCTGTATTTTCACATCCGGAACAATACTCTGTATATCAGCGAAGCTCGATATAGCACAGGAATAATATAGTTAAGTATTTTTTATTAATCAGAAAATCTATAATAAATATGTTGAAAACCTCTCCTATACTTTGAGAATTTCGGTACTGCTTTATGTAAAAATGAGAAAATAAATTTCTGAATAATAAAAAAAAAAAGAGTTGGAGCTATGGAGGAGTCGCGAGGAGATGGTCATCCCCAAAGAAGTAGAGCAGGCGCTCGACGGCCCAGCTGGGCTCCGCTGGAGGCGGGGGTGGCGGCTGCTGGACGGGGAGAAGGGGAGCGCGGCAGAGAGGGCAGCTGAGGTGCTCGTCGTGATCGAACCACCGGTCCAAGCAGCCCTTGTGGAACACATGCCGGCAGTTGGTCAGCTCCCACACAGCAGCCCTGGCCGCCACCTCACTCAGGCACACGGCGCAGGTGACTCCGACCCCAGTGGGCCTTACCTCCTCCGCCGCCTCCAAGAGGTCCTCATAGGTCGTGACACGGAGGGTGGCCCTCACCACCACAGTGCGGCAGCGGGCTCTGGCCTTGGCCGCGACTATGTCCTCCAAGTAGGGGGAGGGAGACGGCCACCACCAGGCGTGGCTGGGGAGGAGCAGCCACCTGAGGAGGAGAGCAATGAAGAGAGCGGCCTCCTTAAGACACCGGACCAGCTCAAGCTTGGAGTAGCAGTATTCTATAGAGATGCTCATAGAACTGTGTTCTTGAGAGAGGAAGACAGAGAAGAGAGCAAAGGCAAGAAGGGGACTTTATAGTGGGAACTGGATGATCTCAGCAAAGATGCTTCCTTTTTCCAAGGAGGGGAAGAATAGAAAGAGCAAGTCTACAGCCAAATGGTGGAATGGATGCACAAGGAAGAATTTCAGAGGCACAAGAGTGTACCTTGACTAAATCAACTACTTAATAATAGCTGAACAAGCAGTAAGAGCTGAATTAGAGTCAGACTCACTGCACCAACACAATATATATATATATATATAGAGAGAGAGAGAGATGTGACATTTTAAGTTCTCCACAAGACTCTCCTTCTGTGACCACTTTCAATAAAGTAGGATGGAAAGTGGAGTCCTAAATGGATTCCCTCAGCAAGATAAGATGGTCCTGATTCTTGGCATCTTATCATTGCCAATTGCCACCATTTCATGAAGGCAAAACGTGAAAGCAAATGCAGTGATCAAGAAAATCATTAGAAAAAAAAAGGAAGTGCAGTGTTCACTTACTCGAATAAGAGAAACAGAAAAGGACAAAAAATAAAAAAAAATTATAAATGACACAACTATCCTTAAATACATGTTCGATATTATTATCTCCAAAACCGATCGGGCGCATTATTGCAATTACGAAATCATAATTGCTATAAATATTGTAACAATTACAGTTACGTATCTACTACAACTTGAATGTTGTGGAATAGAACAAGTTTAAGTTGTAGCATCTACAATTTCATAACTGTTACAATATAAATATTAAACGAACAAGTTAAATCTGTATTGTAACAATTACGAAACTTTAACTGTTAAAATGCCAATGTTTTTGAACAAATTAAGTATGCGTTGTAACATCTATGAACGCATTCGACTTCAGAATTTATTACGAGTGATAGGAGATAATAATACAAAACAGTATAAGACATGGTGTCATTTTCTAAGGGAAGATGATGGGGTGGTGATGATTCCAATAGGACGCACTTTTGATTATTGCCCAAAACAAAACACTTGTTTATTGAAAAGGAAAAGAGTTGGTGTAGTTACTGACCTTAACGCTGAAGTATGAAGAGGTTTGACATCAATGTGAATCAACTGCAAATGGGGACAAAAGAAGCAGCCAAAGGAAGAAAGAAGAATGCGACGTATGTAATTGCAACAAAAAAGACGAGAGAAAAAGAAGGAAGCTATGGCATCATCCTCAGGATTGCTAACCTAGCAGTGATGGTATCAAAGGAAAAGCATAAAGGAACGGTGATATCAGGAGATAGGAAGGCATAAAAGCGATACACGGAAAGGTGATATTTCTCTTCAGAGGACCTTATAATTTCACGGAAACATTATCATAAACAAGCTGGTCTATTATTCTACCCTATCTCTTATCCTATGGAAATCAATTATTCCATGAGATGGAAGGTGGAAAAGGTACAATTTACAGAAGAAAATATCTGTCAGGCATCAAAGTTAGAGGTCCACAAGACATGCTCAGTAGAGTCTACAGGAACCAGAAAAGAAGAGTTTCTACAATTCAAACTCTCTCAACGACAGGCAATTCTGATACCGAGACATTAAACATGTGAGCTACGGAGAATTCCATGACCATAGCCAGCAACCATGACCAATGAGACAAGAGATACAACACCTGCTGGAAAAATCTTCCCGGACCTCCTGAACCGAGGGCCCATGACTACGAGGAGAGCTGCAGATAGACCTAGATGTAGAGGAGGCATCAGTAGAGGTAAGAAAGCATTAGTATAATGGAGACATGAGGAGGAATATTGACTGATATTGTTGTCATACCTAGACCGAGAGATGAAGCGAAAGCTGGCCTTACAGGAAGTTGTGTGTACACGAAATACAGTAGCAAAGCCGATATCCCTCCTGCAGCTAACGACTTCTGGCTGCCACTTTTAACATATCCCATGATTCCACCAACTGAGAGGGTGTTGTTAAAAACCAAAAGAAACATCATCTATGCATGTTACTGATGTTATACAATTCAGTAAGATGAGAATATAATGAAACCCAAGCAATTGTATGAGAGCTCGTATAGTATATTTTGTAAAAATAAACAAATTATTAGTTCCAAACATTGCAAGGATCTGAGACATAATTAATACACTGTCAATTATTAGTTTGTCCAGTTATTGGATGATTGAATAGTTATCAATCTCATCTTCTGCAGGAAAATATCAACCTATCAAATCTAATTAGCCATAATAGCCAAACAAAGATTGCCTTTGTCTGCCATGAAATCTCAGGATCTGGAAAAAATAACTCTCATGCTAAACAAGTCCATAATTATTTTAATGCTTCCATCAAAGGATCTCCATAACAACATATCTAATCACATCCAAGATAGAATGTCGAATCATATACCATTAAGAATGATTAGCCACAATGGTGGACAAAATAATTACCAAGCTCGGTGACCTAGGTTCTAGTATTATTAAAAATAATAGCTTAATGCATAAAGTATCAAATACATAGGGATGGACAATTGGAAGTAGAATGTCCAGCAGACCCAGTTCATTAGAAGTTAAGAGAGGATCTAAGTGTGTGCTAAAATTTAGGAAGCTCCAATGGCCATACACTATTTTGAATAGTATGAACAATTATAACTTGTAAGTTACTTGGATAATATCACCCACACCACAATTATAAACAGTCAGCAGGATCCATCAATTACAAGAACTATCTCCAGACTATGTTGGGAATATACTGATAGAAATGGAGGACATCTAGAGCAATTTGCAACAGCAAGATTACCCTCAGTTTTGCATTGAAGATATTTCCAAGGCTTGGGACTGTGCCCTTTGGAAAATATACATAGGTGATATAAGTGGTGGCATTTACAAGAACAAACAACATTTTTGTAAGAACCTAAGTAATCTAAAAAAAAAAAGTAGGGCCAGCTAGAAACAAGATTGCTGAGATCCAAGTCTGATAAAAATCCCCAATAGATTAGATCTATCAGGAGAGCATCCATACTAGAGTGGAGATTAGCAGCCATATATTGCACGAATGATGTAGCTTTTCCATGGTTCCCCTAATGAGTATTTTCCTTATGTTGTTTTTACCCCGTCGATTTGAAAAGAGAAGATCAGAAAGCATAGATTATGAAGTGCTTTCCTCTGTTTAGCTTATCAAAATTTCTAAACAAAGAAATTGTCACGAATCCCATAGAAGCAATTTGGCTCCAAATCGCATCCATCCAAAACTGGGCGGACAGAACCAATTCCACAGAAGCATGGCAAGGAGCTTGTGCAGTCACGCGAAGAGGTTCCACTGGCAGTGTGGGAGCTCAATGCAGCTGTGGGGTTTCCACATCTGGATGGTGGACCAATTTTGAGGGCAAGGCAAGCAAACCAGGAAGATGACAATGAGAGCAATTTCCCCTCTCCTTTTATCTCCTTCAACGAAGGCGAGGTAAATGAGGGATCAAGGATTTTTCTTTCCTTTCTTCTCCTTTCATTCCCTTCCATTCAACGAGTGTCAACAAAGTCGTAAGAAAGAAGAGTTGAACACAAAATAGAGATGGTCTCTTCAACAATTATTCCTAGTTTTATGACCACCATTCATCACTTGAATAATATCTGGATAGTTAAAAAAAAAAATAGCCCCAAGGTTTCAAAAAGCATATGCATAGGGGATGCAATCGGTCTTTTAATAACGTATGTAGTAAATACAAGCATATGCAGCTCCAAAAGAAAATTTTACATGTTGACCTTGGCAATCCAGAGAATAAGTTTCCTGGTGAAAAAGCAAAGAAATAAATTCTTCAATCCATAACAATATGTTGAAGAAAGAGAAAATAAAATATGTTTATATGGTTCAAACTAGATCAGTTAAATCACTATTGATTTAAACTTTAACAAGCTAAGCATTGATCAGACAGCATAAGACTTATGCAACATTAGGCTAATGTAATGTGGTCTACAGTCTACACTGGATAAATGCCTAGAGCGTTAATATGAGAAGGTAATTTATTGGAAAAGAATCCATAGACATGCCAGAAGGTTCCTTTCCCCTTCTCTTTGTCCCCATTCTTTTCTCTAGTTTTCACAGAAATTGAGCATAAATCTAGCTTAGACAAAGCTCACAATTTCTTTTTAGTGACTATAGTTTCAGTAAAATTCATCTTGACTGACTAACTAAACTAAGTAGGACATACATGATCAAGTATATTAGTCCTAACTTAGAGGAGGTTAAGCACATTTATTTCATTCTCACCATTTAATGACCTTCATCATCAAATATTTGGGGTCAGATATAGATTTAGACAATAGAACACTGATTGTCCATGCCTAACACAACCCTCAATCTTTTTCACGGCATCGACAGTTTTATTCACCCATTTGATGTCCTAGGAATATTGTAAGTGCAACTACCCTCCAAAGTGACAAATATACTATGTAGCAAAACCAAGTAACAATTTTTCGATTTATGTAGGACTCTATGCGCCATATATATATATAAAAAATAATTTATTTTCACCTGAATTAACTTTTGAGCTATATGCAATATGTCTTAAAGGTTGCACTGTTACATTTCTCTAAAACCGGTGACCAACCTGCCTAATAGGAACAAAACTCCTTATCAGTCTCATACAATTCACAGACAAATTGCAAAACAGAAGAGAAAAAACAAAGAACACACACGCACACAAACTCAAATAACCAACTGATTTTATAACATATCCGTTTGGAATAGTTGCATATTGAAAGACATAGTGACCTAGGACGCAGACCAAATCATTAACTGATCCAAATCTCATGACTATACTTTACTGCTAGGGTAAATCTGACTTAACTATAACATTTGTTTTGGTAAATGGATGGGTACCTTCAAGAAAAACTGAAAGAGAATGATGACAAAATGCAGCAAAAAGAAGACATAAGAGGTTCCAATACTAAGCTGAGCCTATTATAGAACAAACCAAAAAGAAAATCTGGTTGCAACATGCTAGATTTTAGGATATGTAGCTCGTGCATACAATTATTCACTTTCGCAGCTTGATTACACTTTCTTAGACAAAAACGATCAGATGAAATTACCTCCAACGAGGGCGGCATATGCCAGTGTGATCTTCTGCGACATTGACATCCCACTCGGTTTCTCCCCCTTCTCCTTATCAGTTCCCTCCTCTTCGCTCTCCTCGGAATCCCCACCTCCGCTATTACCGTTCCCCCCACCTGCGCCACCATCCGAGCCGCGATCGGACCCATCGGCGCCTCCTCCTCCATCAATTTCCACCTCCACCTCGATTTTCGCTTCGTCAGGCTCGGCCGCGGAGACACGCGTCCAGGGTCGGGGAAGCGACGAGCGCGGAACGGGGGAGAAGATGGCGGCGGATCGGGAGGCGGAGGAAGCCCGAGGCGAGAGGATGAAGGAGGCCTTAGCGGAGAGAGCGAAGGGGAGGCGCCGGAGGAAGAGAGAGGACTGGGAAGAAGGCGGCAGAACGGCGAGGGCGGTGATCGCTGCCATCTCCGATCGGATGCGGAAAGACGGCGAACTGATCGAGCGCGGGTTTAAAGTAATCCGGTCAAAGTTCTTTAGCAGTTCAGATCCGCTGTTTGACTCGGATCATGTTTTAGTATTCACCGAGGTTCTATTAATGGACAAGGTTTATCATCATGGTCCCTACGACCACTGAAGCAAGAAAAAAGATGTACGCTGTTTGGACATAGATGTCAATCCTAAATCTACGGACACAAAATAATAGTTTGAGGCAAGTAATCGGTAGAATGGGATTATCATCCGTCCATAAAATAACTAACGGTCAAGATTTAATCCAACGAATCGGGCCCGTTGATAAGCGGGCTTAAATAAAGCGGCCCATCGAGGCCTTTCGCCTTGGACCACTGAACGGAATGCAGCTGCGATCTGAAACCCTAATCGCACCGTCGATTCCTGGTCGCCGCCCTCCACCACCAATCGCACCGCCTTCAGATGGCCCGGCGCTCCTTCAAACCTCAATCGCGGTGGATCCTCTGATTCCAGACGCTGGGTTCTTCGCCGGGTCTCGCGGAGATGGCGGAGAAATCGCCTAGCGGTTGCTGGATTCGAGCGTCTTCGAACACTTCCTGCTCCTTGATCCTATTGCTCTTCCTGTTCGACAGGGCTTGGATTAGTTTTCCTCTCCGTCGAGTCGCGGTACCGGTATGCATCCTCGTCGCGCCGGTTGCCTGAAAATGTTTCGTCTGTCAACTTTTCGATTTCAGAGATTGAGAAAGTTGGGCCGGCGTTGTGGCGACGGGTTCTTCGATTGCCTTGCGATTTTTTCTACTCCACCTGCCAAAAGTTTCCGGCTTTGGAATCTGTCGTGCTTGGTCTGTAGACGGTGGCGTTGTACTGCCGCGGATCGCTTCATTTCTCGTCCGGCAAACATTTCGAGTCTGTGGAGGCTTTCTCCAACAGTTTGTGGCGTCGGTCGGCAATGGTGCGCCGGATGTCTTTGGTACCACTGCAGCGTTTATGGCCTCCACAGTGTCGATAGGGGAGCTACTTTCGGCACCGCACTCGCAGGGGACGATATTCCGGCGATCTCGGTGGAGTTAAGCTGAATTATTATCGTTCCAACACGATACACATGCAGTTTAACTCGATTGTGAATTGAAACACAGTTACTTGAGCACCCATGTACCAGCATTTTAGAAACGATATGCAAAACTGAAAAAATGGCCTGCAAACAACACTAGTGCTCATTCTAGACTTGACATCTGCCTCTCCAAATGCACTTGATTCCAAAGGTCATCCAGTGATGTCGATTTTGGTTAACAAATTTCGCTCCTCTTCCTCCCGGTCGGCTTTTGCTCGGCAGCGGTTGGGATGCAGGTGGAATCACTTCACACCAACTGATGCCATTAGGTCCTCGTACTCCGAGTCTGCCTCAGGTTGCCTTGCGCCTCCGGCATTGTCCTCTGCTTTTCTGGGTGCGGTTGAGATCGCCGTCGGTGAGAAAGGATCGTAAATTTGACTCCCTCCGGCATGTGATGGCATGACATAACCAGGCGGTTTGCCCCCCAACTGCTGAACTGGAGTCATAGGATGAGGTCTGTTTGTTGGCTGCAACTGGTTCGGAGATGTCTGCACGAAAGGAACGGATTGGCCTGGAAGATTAGGTGGTTGGGGTGGTCCTGAAGGAAAACTGGGAGCCATTGGATTTAGTCGGACCGGCAGGCTTGGAGGTGGCCTTGCTATAGTCCGATCAACTGGGGAAGGTGGTGGGTGCATTGGAATTTGAGTTGGGTTCGCTTGGTTAGGGAAGGGTTGAAGGTTGATGGAGTTGTGTAAAGTTGGCCTGAAAGATGGAGGTTGAGGCAAAGCACCGACCGGAAGAGTCATCTGTTGGGCATGCTGATTATTGGGCCTGGGAGATGCCAAAGTAGCAAGATTTTGCACAACGGGAGGTTGATATGTAAAATCACCAGAGATTGGGCGCGGAGGTCTCGGCGCTGCAACTGGTAGTTGAGTCTCCGGTGTTGCAGATGAGCCAAGCAGCTGAGCCGGTCTCGATGATTGGGCAGGAGGAATTTGAGGCCTTCCAACAGGCAGATGTGGCATTGGAGCTGGTGGTCCTGGTAGCATAGACACTGGTCGAGGTAACATGGGAGGCACAAATGATGGTGCCGCACTTGGTGTAGTTGGCAATGGTGCACCCGAAGAGAATGGAACCGGTGAAGGTGTTGAAACCGGTCCAGTCTGCGTGATTGAGGTAAAAGAGGCAGCCGGTTGAGAAGGAAATGGAACAGGAGGAAACTGAGTTGCCAAATGCCTAACTGGTGAAGGCAAAGTGATAGGTCCACTGGCAATGCTGGCAGGAGCATTTGGAACTGGAGCAACAGCTGGTGAAGAAACAACCGCTACAGGTCTCATGGGTAGGGCTTGGGGTTGCAACAATGGCCTCTGAACCAATGGAACAACCTGAGACCATCCGGAGTTGCCCGCAGGAGGTAACGTAGACAAAGGCCTACCAGGAAATGCTGCGCTAGGAACTGCAGGCACTGGTTGTGGCGATAACAGTTGAGTCGGAGCAGTAGGTTGAGTAGCAAATGGAGGCGGCATGCGGGTAAGCATAGGAGGATACGGCGGAGGCTGCTGGCCTGAATGTAGGGGTGGAGGTTGATTCAGATTCTGCTGCATGACTCGAGGTAATTGAGGGGTAGAAGGTACAGCCATGGATGGTGTGCCGAAAGGACCGATTGGAAGAGCAGAAAAAAGAGCAGTAGTGTTGGGCAAAGAAGGCATAAAGCCGGAAATTGGTTGTTGCTGGGCATTAGGTGCGCCAACAAGAGGCCAAGGAGCAGCAAAACGTTGATATTGCAGTGCATTCGGTTGTGTAGGCAACAACATAGGGCGTCCGATACCTTGATTAACATCAACTGTCCCCAAAACCATTGAGCTCGAAGCTGTTTCTTTCAAGTTTGTTTTTGTACTGTCTCCATTAATGGGTGAAGTCAAACTTGAGGAACTCATTGCAGTAATACCCTAGAAAAAAATAATAATAAGCACTTATGTATCATACGAAGAATTCAGAAAAAGAAATACAAGAGTTCAAAACAAAATTAAGGCAGTAAACTCACAGTTACAGGAGTGAGTAGCAATTCAAGTAGGGCAACTGCTGTATCGATTTTCTCGTATGTATCTGCAGAAATTTTAACGTGCAGCTCCTCATATGCATCCAGAGCTTCAGTTTTGACAGAATAAGTGACTTCAAGCTGAAATCATATAGACGGAATCTATCAACTAAAAAAAAAATGAAACAAATACAGCCCTAGAAAAATGGTACACTTGAACCTGTAAATTCGCGAAGATTTTCAAGGAATGTATAGTTGGAACTTTGTGGTAGACTAGATCAACTGTTATATACTTGAATATAAACAAAGAACACCGCTTAGAAGAGAATTGAAGTTGTTCTAAAGGTATTGCTAAAGGTATTAGAGTTCTTAGGTGTTAGATGTTCTGGGTTTAGTCCAATATGGCTACATTGACATTTTATGTTTTGGAGTTTTATCATTTATATATACGAGTATGAGGTATTGGCTATATTAATGTACAAGATCAAATTAATTTTCCCTTCCTTTCATGTCAGATATGGGTCGGGCATTAACACTCACAGTTTAATATTCAATATTTCTATCGATCACATGTAAAAGAAAAATAGAAATAGTTGTGTTAACTACTTAGATCTGCACCTGAGTCCAAATAACGTAGAATTTCCTTATCTTCTGTGTGGTATCAGTGCCTTGTCTCTTCACCATTAGGTTGCACCAATCCATTAAGCCAGCTTCTAAGCAGGCTTCTACAGTTCGTCCTGAAGATCAGTGTCATCTCTCGACCAAAGCTGCATCCCAAAACTAGAGAGATAAAACCTTCTTATTCCGACCAGTCACATATGCTCTTCATCCGTTGCTACCTACTTCCAGAAACAGCCTCCTTTTCTGCTGTAACTTCCCAAGACACCAAGCTCCTTTGCTTCCAAATCTCTCACCTATCTGAGGGTCCAACAGATCAGAACCTTCTTAACAGTTTGGCCTCGACAATGGCTTTCTTCTCTTCCACTTATTAGTGAATAAAGGTTATTTCCTCTTCCCATTTAGATCACAGTTCTCAGATAAGATCTGAGAGATCCAAGAGATCCCGCCACTCCTTGTGTCCCTGTTCTTCTTCCTCCAACAAGCAGAAAGCTTCCTCACTGGTCTTCATTCCATCCTTCCTTTAAGCACATTAATGTTGTCATTTAAAACCAGCAGAACTAGTCTTCCCAGTCCATTTCACTTCTCCCTCTAATTTATTCTCCGTGCAGATCATCCAATGCCTCCTCCATGTCCCTTTTTTTATGGTTCTCTATCTAGCTTGGCTTTTAATTTCTTCTCTACTTTCTATGTCTACTGTCCAAAGTGAGAGCAGATCTACTTGTGTTTGTGTTAGTTTCTTATTTTCCTCCTCTCCTTTATTTTTCAAAGATCAACTATGTTCTATTTGCGTGTTGCATGTGCACCGCTTAAGCATGAAGAGTATATTATCTTCCTCGTCTCTTAGGAAAAAGTATTGTTTTCAAAATTTGCTATTTTCAGCAAATGGTCAAGCTGTAAATTCATCTTTGATCCAAGGCCTCGAGCGCCTTCCTTTTCATTTTCTTCAATTTATTGCATACTATGCACTTCTTAGGAAGAAACCACTTGAGAGATTTATTCTTTCAATCTCACATAATCATCCCTTCCTCATCTTCTCTCTTTGTTTTCCTTCTTTGCCAATGTACAGATCTGAGATCGAAGGAATTGATGCTGAGTGTACTCTGTCCAAAGCTTTGTTTTACTTTTATCGTATCTAGTTTATATATTTTTATAAGATCTTCTCTACCTTAAATAACAAACTGGGCATAACATAGATAGTATTGATGCCCATGCTAAAAGGGAGGGTTAGAGGTAATACAGTTATTAGGTATTCGGTGTTGTAGGTTTAGTTCCACAAATATTTCCTACCAAAATCACACTAAGATTAATTAGAAGAAAGTTTTTAATATTCTAGATAGCATAGTAGTATGGATGACTGCCTATCAACCTACGAATCAAGTAAAGATGCACTGACAATTTACACATGACAAACCTATGATCAAACCTCAATATGTCCAAAAAGAAAAACAGAAGTTAGGACTATAAGTGCCAACATCAAATAAGAAAGTTAACTTGCTATGACAAATTATGAAAGGCACACAGGAAAAGCAAGAATCTAAGATTTTATAGCCCAGAAAAAAGGAACATATCAAAAAAAAAAAAAAAAAAAAAAAAAAAAAAAAAAAAAAAAAAAAAAAAAAAAAAAAAAAAAAAAAAAAGGAACCATATAAACACTGAAAAAAAAATGAAGTATAACATATTATGGCAAGGTTAGCAAACCATATTATTAAGTTCCATTGCTTGTAATATGTCATTAATGTAATCACCTTCTCTCTTGTGTCTTTTTTTGTTCCATAAACTCGTATTTTAGTTCCCGTCTCCTATGGTGCACAAAAGAAAAGGAAATATGATAGAAAGATAGCAAGTATTATATCAATGTTTAGAACACTTCTCACAAGAATCACCATAACGCAAGTCATACTTCTTCTAGTCGCTTCTGGGTATTGCTTTCAGGCCCCAGTAGTAGCTGAATGACATTATATCCTGGATGGGCACTGATCTTCAATCGCCATAAGAACATGCAAAAGCACAAAAGATAACAAGTAATAGAGACAGATCACTGAATTGCTAGTGTCTAACAAACGAAAACTCAATTATCCATTACATCTTAAAATAGTAATAACAGCTGGTGGCAAACAGGTCGGGTAGCCCACAACAAGGCATAGAATGACAAGGGTTGTGCCTGCCATGACCTACCAAAGACCAGGTAGTGCTGGGACAGGCCAGGCCTAGACCATGAGTCAAACTGGACAGTTGCTGCTCAGCCTGCATGTCGTGTGGGCCACGCCGAACACAGCATGAAGTTGTGCTGAGTTTTACACAGTAAAAAAAATGATTTGACTAAAACACTCCCAAAATTTCAAAATAACGGTTAGTTAGTTTGTTGGGTATTTGGGTCAAATTAAGATTAAAATACCATTTGACCTCAAAAAAATTTGTAAAATTTCCCTATAGATAATCTCAATCACAATTATTTTCATTCTCAATTCTCATTGTCAATCTTTCAACTCACAGCTTGCATTCTTTTCATTCTCAATCTCATTCTTTAAATCCCTAATCTTTACCAATCTCTTTATTTTTTTATTATTATATTATCTATTTTACAATAATCTCCCTAATTCCTCACAAGGTCGCCATCAACGTTGTAAGCATACCACTACGTAACTCTTTGGCCTTTGCGTCGAGGTAGGATGTTCATTTTAAATTTTTACTAATGCATTTATTTAGAAGAGTATTTATTATCATATAGACAATTAATAATTTTTAAAATTTATATTAAGACATAATGGAAGGCCATGGTTTTGGTGTTGGATAGCCTCGACTCTCTAGCTCTGAGGCTGAAAATGTTAGATGCTCTAGGGTTTGTTCTGTATCTGTGTCCATGGAAGACCCAACAAACTCCACCCATTCAATGGGTTGGGATCGCTGGAAAGGAGTTGATGCTCAAGTTGGCCTAAGGTCCAAGGATAAGGCACAATGGCACAACACAAAAAGCAAATGAGCCTAACGGGCTTGTGTCATGCCCAACACAGGCACAACCCATTGACACCACCACTAATAATAGGCACTTTTGGAACCATGCAAAATTTTATGTTTGAGTTTAAAGATTGTCCGCAACAAGGCTAACCCAATATTATTTTGTCCATCAAAATCTGCCATATTAAAAGTCTTCCTCTAGTTCACCATAACTTTTACCAACTAAAATCCAAAAGTGATACTACAAAGGATTTATAGAATATTTAAACACGATGCAAATCAAAACATTAAAATTTAAGAATCTAACCCCATAAAACAACTTTTTGAAAAAGGTGCAAGTTGATAAAAGTATTGTTGGTCATATAAAACACAGAAGCTATCCGCACAAATGCCTATAACAGTGAATATGCAGCATCGTAAACAAAGAAAGCAGATGACAGAACCATATAATAATCTTACAGGAATGGGAATATCAGTCTCTTTCAACAATGGTTTGTAATCAGAGGGAGGTTTGTAGGAAGGATTCAACCGAAGAATTTCACCTACAAATTGAGTATTTCAAATTTATAGAGGCCACTTATAATGAAAATGCAATTCCTCAGAGACAAGAGCATATGGGAAAGAAATAAACTGAGAAACAGAAGATAATTACCAATAACTTCTCGCCTTTCCAACTTCAAACGTTGTATCTTGGAAGACTGCATATTCATGTTGAAGGTTAAACTAATTAGTAATGAATGTATTTATCACTTCTCAGGAGAGGCAACTAGAAAGGTACGGGGACACAATAATCAATTTACATGTAAAATAGTGAGAGATTTTTAATAGCATAGCCTGAACATGTCTATTAAGAGTAAGTAAAATATGCTTACAAGTAATCAAAATTATTTTCCTTAAAACAATATCATGTATTCTACCTCCTTGCCATTGGTGTGGCTGCCAGAATCATCATCCAAATCTTGCTTTGTTGAGGAAGGACTTTGATCATCAGTGGTTTCCAGAACTCCAGATTTCAGTTGCTCGGAAATTTGCTCCAAACGAATCTGCTCAGGAAGTAATATCACATAATGTAACCTGGAATTTGAAGCTTCTTATGAGAAACTTCCATCTAGTAGCTAGAGGGAAAATGAAAGTTTCCTGCTGAAATAGTTGAGAATTTTTCTGACAAGTGGAATAATTATGTTTGCATGTATTTACATTGTGGTATCACTTTAAACCAAATAGAGATATATAATAGCAAAACTTCTAATATTTTCACAAAAAGTATGATAAAACAATAATCAAGATGTTAAAAATAAAACAACCAAGGGTTAAAAACAATTATCTCTGTCACACCATACCTGATATGCTAGCGCCCTTCCTTTTCTGACAGCAGCATCCAGTGTGGGATCAGGACCCCATTGGGTTTTTCTTTGAACTGATTTGGTTGTTTCTTCTTTAGCAGAACTACCATCCGATTTTCCCCCAGCTCGAAAGATGGGAACCAATGAACCAGAATGTTTATTTTTGGGTATCACAAATCCAGATTTTGCACCAAAAATGGAGACCTTAGGACTGCTTGCCGAAACAGTAGATGAAGTGGGCATAGTTCCACTAGTTTGTGCTCGGCGTGGTTCGGTATTTGTCGGATCAACTTTTGCAGCCATCGCAGATACTAATATCTGTCTTCTCAATGTAGTTATTTACTCTGCAGGTATCACACGTCTACAAGAACCACAACAAGCTCTTCATCAAAATTGGAAATTGGGTCACTATCAAACCTTTTTCTCGGAATTGTAAAGAGATTGTCAAGCTATGCACGGCAAAATTAACAATAGAGACGTCAAGCAAAAGGACATCATAATACAAAACAAAAAAAAATGTAAAACACTCCGAAATGAGATCATTCCTCTTCTAACAATCAACGAATTACAAAGTAACAGGAAGAAAAAAAAAACTCAAGGAGCTGCGAAATGACAACCTGAAATTGGCTATACTTGTTTCTGTGAAAACCTCCAGTAACCGATCGTCGAAGATTTGTGGTCCAAAGTCGACCGATCTGCTCTTTCTTTACCTGAGACCAAAGAGATCGAAGAGGGAGAGGAGAAGTTTAGGGGGAAAGGAGCAGAGTGAGGTAGGGGACGGAGAAACAGCGACGCGTCGATAAGGGGGTTAGGGCGAACTCAATAAGCTTTGGCGATAAATTTCATTAATCCCCTCGCATTTTGTTTAATCTAAAGTGGCTGGAGCCGAAAATGTGTAATGCGTATATATTCTTTTCTTTCCATTTATAAATTTTAATTTATTAAAAATAATTAAATTAAGAAATTAGAAAATGTTCATGAGTTAAATAAAGGGAACGAAAAAAAGGAGTGTTGCTAATTATCAGAATTGTGTATTTTAAAAAATAAAACAGCGCTCATATATTTCTCATCTGTGTTGTACATATTAATAATTATAGTTTAATTTAATTAAAATATTATTTATTAAGTACTTTTAATATTAAAAAAATATTTTTTATTGATTTTATCTAAATTCCTCAATTTAATTAAAATAATTTTACTTGATCAAATTAATTTAAAATTATTCCAGTAGTTATATAATACAGTTAAATACGAAATTGTCACTTAACCATTCTTTCATAATAATCTCATACATGACAAAATCAGTATACCTATTCTTTTCATATATTAGTCACAATATTCAGACTAGTAGTTTATGTGATTTATCTCCTTCATGTTAATCCTAAGACTAATTGATGGAGACACTGAAGACGAACGAATCATCTTTTACCACCATAATTATCTCATATATTCGGAAATAAAACTAATTACGAGGCATTTTGTCTTGGTACAGTAACTTGGACATCTTTTAGAATAATCTAGTATATTATAAACTAGGATAAATTACAAGATATCTTAATTTAACATAATGATCATTTATATAAAATAGGCTAGACACCTAATAATAAATTTTTACATCTAACAAGAATTAACTCTAAATTCTATTGGGATAAATATTGATACGAACTGCATTAATCCATCAAGACAACTATGGAGCTATTACAATATTACAATTCTAAATGGGACACGAACCTTGGGACGCTAAACTTTTGGACCATTCACCACGAGTACTTACCGATTTACTATAAGTATCCCAGGTTAGTTTTGATATGGTCAACCGAGTCAAATTAGGTCCTATTGATTTTTAATCTATGTGTCTAAGTGTGCAGGAGCTTAGAAGCGTAGGAAGTTGAGCGGAAGACGTAACGGTCGAGAAAGATAGCACAGAGAGGGAGTCGATGGGCTCGGTGCATCAGAGGGACGCGAAGGTCTGCGGAAGAGTATGCCAGTGGAGCGAGAAGGACGCGCGCAACGTTCGAGAGACGAGAAACCGAGAGGAAACTCGCTCGAGGAGAGGGCCGGAGGAGGGTTCGAGTCGGCCCAACTCTAGAAGACCCAGAAATCTGTTGGGACCGGGTGCATGTTGACATGGATACGGGTTCGTAATTTTTAAAAATAATTACGTGCAGCGGAAGAATTAGCATAAATAATTTCTCAAATTATTTTTAACCACGTATCTAGCATGCAACCTTATGGTGTGTGGACATGATCATAAATTAAAATTTTGCGAATAGTAAACTAATTTACTTTGTACCTCACGTAACTCGAAGAAAGGGACGAGATCCAACCGTAGCGTCCCTTGGAAGCTTCGCCTCTATTCGCGTCCACGTCAAGTTCTCTTCGGGATGACTTCACAAAGCCACGAGTTTTGTGTCGTCGAGAACTACTAGATTCTCCAAAGGCACAACTAGAATATCAAGAGAGAGAGATGGAAGACTAACCACCAAGTGACGAATCAAGATCTGGGAGAGGAAGGAGTTGTGATCCGCTTCTTCTTCTTCTTTGTCACCTTCTTGGTGGAGGAGGCTCACGGTAGCCCTAGGTGGTGCGCCGGCCCTAGGGGAGGAGAGAAGGCGCCGGCCCTAGAGAGAGAAAGGGAGAGAATAAGGGAGAGAGAGAGAACTTCTTAATCTCTTGATTAAAATTGGAATTCAAGGCTTGCCTTGGTTCCTTTATATAGTAGTCTCTCCATTGCCAAGTCTCCCTTTTAACGGAATAAATTTACATAAGAAATTTATCTTATAAATTTTCTTATGAATTATTACGTTATGTCAAGTTTTATTATAACTAAATTTATAATAAAACAAACACATCTCCCAATTTATTATGGAATAAATTTTATAAGAAATTTACTATATAAATTTTTCTTATCATGGAAAAATCAATTCTCAATTGATTTTATAAAATAAAATAAACCATTTAAAGTTTATTTTAATCTCCATGAAAATAAATTTATTTACATAAATTTCTTTATATAAATTTCTTTATATAAATTTCTTTATCCATAATTTTATAAAACAAATCGCGCTTGATTTATTTTATAATTTAAACCAAATAAATTGGTTTCTCTCCTTTGTTGTGGCCGGCCAAACCAAAGAGGGTGGGGACCCTCTTTGGCCGGCCGAACCGAGCCGCCTCCTCGCGAATTAAACTCATTTAATTCGCCCAATAAGCCTTCAAAAGACTTAGCCGTTTTAAGCTTCCGATGCGCCTCTGATAAATTCAGATTCGACTTATTTCTCTTGATCGGAAAATCTAATTTTTAACTCGTTTTAAATCCCTCGGATTACTCGTAGTGCGTGTGACTAAATAGGCTTTCGATTTATGTTGGCCATCTATAATCAACCAATTATAGAACGATCATGAGTGGCACCTAGTAGTACATCATGACCCCCAATTAATCGAAAGATCAACGGTTGACCTCAGAAATGATTCTGAAACCCTTCAGCAGCTCTAATGAATCGTGCCTCATTCCCTTCACCATCTTATACCCACTTGGTTCAGGACATGGTCAGTGTGTGTCAGTCCCCACTAGGCTGACTATGTCACACCTAGCCCAAGTAATGTTCTCTCGTCCTTTGGATTTCTAATTACTCTCATGTATTTAAGAGACTCATACTCTAAACATGATATGCTCTGGCCAGAGGCTTTGAGTAACAATCCGACGATAGGCCTTGGGTATACATCTCCTCGCAAGGAGTGGTGAATCCTTTGTAGGCTGTTCAAACATCTTCGGGCACTTCGGCTTATACCCAACCATCCTGGGTCCACACCTCCTTGGAGATGCTTGCTTAAGATGTTAAAGTATAAGTCTCCATGACCAAGATGACTTGAACACCGCAAGTTAAAGGAACATCGCACTTAAGCTGCAGTAAGAACTTCATTAACATATCTATATGTAGATTACCATATGAAGTTTTACAGCTAGTCACTCCAATGAACTAGTTCCCTTAACTAGCATCCATGTTTATCTCCGGACATCCCAATGTCACCAGCCAGTGAGAATCAGCTGATTAGAGAATAACCCATGCTAGTCTCAACAGAATTGATAGTGTCCGTATTTATCAATTCATCGACTAGGGATATTTTCAATATTTCACAATTGCGCATATAGAGATAATCACTAGTTGTGATCCCATCACAAATTCTCTTATGCTGTGAATTGTATTACGGACATTCAGTAGATGAGTTTAAGATCCCAATCAAATACACAAATATGCATACTCAAATAGTAAATTTTCATTTATTAAAATAAATGTTTACAATCATAAGGCGATTGCCTTAGGACACTTCTCTCATAATACTAACAAAATCACCTAAGAAGACCCGCCATAAAATTGGTCAGTAAGGTGCTGACTAATTATACTTGGGCACTCCTATATATAGAGGCGTCTAGGCTCTCAGGCGCACGTATGCATAGGGGTGCCCGTGCTTGGGCGCCTCTATGCATACAAGCGCTCGAGAGCCAATATTTATTTGTCAGCTAACTATTTGCGAATGTTGTACTTCGGATAACTCTCAAGTCATGTGTCAGGCGCCCTCAAGCACTCGGGCCCCCTATAGAGCCACGTCAGCATTTGGATAGAATTGACAGGAGCTATAAATAGGCCCCAGAGCTCAGTTCTAAATCACTCATTATATTCATTCACAGCAAACAAAGTCTTTTTAGTTTTCTTTCTTTTTCTGAGCTTTTATTGTGTAAGAGGTTTTTCCGTCCGAAGGAGTTTATTCAGGAGAATCGAGTTATATTCTGCCTTGGATTTGCAACCTCCTCGGTCGCAAACCAAGTAAAATTCTAATTGCCTCTTTCTTTTCAGTATTGCTTTATTTCTGTTATAGTTTTTATATGTTATGTTGTGTTTCTTTTTGAACTAATTAACATCTTTGTTTAAGAAAAAAATAAAAGATAGAATTTTTATTTTCAGAGGTAATTTACCCCCCCTCTTGCCGACCAACGATCTCTCCTTCAATTGGTATCAGAGTCAGGACACTCCAGAAGGACTAACTGCCATCTGAAGCAACTACAAAAATGGTTGGATCGGTCATCTATCTGCCAAAGTTCGAGGGGGAGTTTGCGAGTTGGAAGCGCAAGATGTAGATATTTTTTAAAATTGATTTTGATTTACTTTTGATTATGAAAAATGATTTTGTAGCTCCCAAGGACATCAACGATAAACCCAAAAACGAAAGCCTGTGAACAAAGAAGGAACAGGCTGATTTTACGGCGAATGAGAAAACAAAATACTATCTGCTGACCATACTATCTGCACAAGAAGTCAACCGAATTGGAAACTACCGATCTGCAAAGGAACTTTGGGAAAAGTTCCTTGAACTTTACGAAGGTACCTCCGAATCCAAACTAGCAAAAAGAGATCTGCTTCGGAATCAACTCAGCAACCTCCGACTAGAAGAAGGAGAGTCAGTAGCTCAACTACACGCTAAACTTAAGGAGCTAATGACGGAACTCAACAACCTCAGACAGTCGGTAAGCAATCGAGACACTCAAAGGTACACATTAAATGCCTTCCCGATGACTCCAAACTGGACTTCAATAATAGAAGTCTATTATATCTCTAAGGATCTTGAGGTAAGTACCTTAGAGCAACTTTTTTCGACCTTAGAACTTCATGAGTCTAGATGTGCAGGAAAAAGCAAAGTAGACAACATCGCCTTAAGCTCAAGGAAGATCCAACATGAAGACAAATCTTCTGAAGATGAAGAAAACACGACATATGTGTATGGAAATTATCCAAATATTTTAAAGCTTAGAAATTTAATAAAGTGCAGGGTAAGAAGCAAGGAAGATCCGCTACTACAACTGCAATGAAGAAGGACATGTGAAGGAAAACTGCCCCAATGTGAAAAACAAATGAAAAGGAGGAACAAAGGCAAAAATCCACAACCTAAAGGTAACATGGGATGAGTTCTCATCGGAATATTCAGATATCGAGAAACACGCCGAATTTATACTAATGGCTTCACACTAGGAAGATGAGAGTATTGATGAAGGGGGAGCCACATCAGAAGAGAGCAGCGACAAAGGGAGAGCTACGAACTTCAGAAAAGATATGGTAAGTGACGTATGTCTTTTATCTCTTGATCAATTATATTCTGGTATTAAGCAAATGCTAAATATATTTGTAAATTGAAAAATAAAAATATATAATTAAAAAGAAAAAATATATTCTTCATGCCCATTAGAAATGTATGATAAGTTAAAATTTGAAAATGAAAATTTGAAAGTCCAAATTGAAAATTTTCAAAATAACTATGTATGTTAAAATTATTCTCAAAATTCAAAAATTAGATATTATGATAAACTTAATTGGTATTTTAAATTTCATAAAGGTTAAATTATAAAAATTCTTAGGACTTATGTTCTATCTAAATTTTTGGTTAATCCAGTAGGAAAAAACTTATATTGGGTTCCTAAATCTGTCTTAAACTGTTAAAGTTTTTTTTTAAGTAAAGATTTTTTGATAATTAATGCTTGATCTGGTTAATATATACTTTTTTATATATTATTTGTAGAAAAATTAATTTAAGATTTTTTAATGGTAGAAATTGTTTTGTTCTATCTATAGAAATTTCACTCAATATATGGTATTATATAATTATTCGTCATATCATCTCCCAACCAATTACGAACTGAGATTTTGATTATTTCATTCTTGAAAACACACTCTCTCTTTATAGTCATAGTTGCAACAAGTTATAAATAACAATGTTAATTTCAAAAGTAAATATACCAAAGGATATAATCGATGTTTCTTGAATTGAACCATCCTTTTAAAAGGGGACTTGAATTTTTAAAAACTTGAAATGAGATGGAGGAGGTAAGTGTATAAAAGAGAGATATGTTAAGAAATATTGGTCCTAAGTCTCATACACAAAGTTATAGTTTTGTGCCAATTTGCACAAAGTCTAAAACTTGTAGGATCGTAGAAAGCAATAGAGAGGTGGGGGGTGAATATCGCTTTCAATAAATATTCAATTTTGGAAAAAACTAAGGCTACGTTTGGTAAGGAGTAATCAGCCTTGTATGTAATCAGTATTACCTTACAAGATTGATTACTTTGTTTGGTACAATTTTAAAATTGTAATATTATGTAATCTGCATTACAAAAGCTAGTTAAAGTATTGTAATTTGGATTACAAGACCAACAACATATAATTTAGATTATAATACAGACTCAATTACATTACAAATTGGATTATATTACCCCTAACCAAACGCAGCCTAAGTTACGCAGCGGAATAAAAATACGAACATAAGAGAATAAATGCTAACACGGGTTGTTTTTATTTGGTTCAAAGTCTATGATAGCTCCTACTCTAAGATCCAAGGTCTTTGATCGTTTACTTTAGGCAATCAATAATAGTCCGGAATGAGTATTATAGTATGAAAGTGCAACAAAAAAATATCGACAACTTTGAGAAGAAATGAAGAACAAGTATAATGTTGTTAGAGCAGCGTTTCGGCGTCGTTGAGAGCTCTTTTGCGCAATACACAGGAGATGAAAACGTAGTAGAGTGATAGCAAAGTTGAGTTGAGCCTTCGGTTGAACAACCCTTTTATAGGGCCTCTTGGGTGCCCGTATAACCATCTCGGGTGCTTGTATCCCTGCGCCTTAGCCGCTGATTGATCCGTTCTGGGTCTAAACTCTATCCGAACTCGGGCGCCTGATTACACTCGGGCACCTATGTTGCTAACGTGGATCCTCCACTCAACATGGGCCAACTCAGCCAAGCCTTGGTTGAGACGAATCATCCCAAGCGCTTGAGTCAATCTTGGGCGCTTGGAGTTTCGGGCACCTAACTTCCATACGGGCGCCTAAACTCTGATAGTCAGTCTTTTTGCTAGCTACAAAACAAGGTTAGTCCCACAGATAATAATACAATCAATGCATGTATTTGACAATCCATGCTATTCAGTCCTAACTTTCAGGTTTTAACAGAAACCCTATGTCAGACCGACACCTACTATTCTCTCTTCGGGGGAACGTATCCTCACCTACTCCTCTAAGGAGAAGTTACTTGTTGTCAACCTCCGGTTGGACTTTTTCTCGACCTTTGAAGACTTCGAAGCGCGCAACGTCTGATTCTCGACCCATCCCGACTCCTATCCATCATCCTTGCTCGTCTAAGTCTTATGCTCGATCATCCGGATCAAGACGTCGATGCCCAACCCCCGATTAGGTCTTTGTGCCTAGTTTCACTCACCAGGTCTTCATGCCCAACCCTCGGTTAAGTCTTCATTGCCCAGCCTTCAGCCAGGACTTAGTGCCAAATCCTGCATATCAAGATTTAGTGCCAAGGTACACTAGGACTTTCCTGCACACTCAAGGTAACACGTTAAATCACAAAACATATTTAACTTTGAGCCATTTTCCAATATCAAAATAATGTTCGATCATGTGCTTCCAGCACCAACAAAACTTTCTAAACCTTTTAAGAAATGCTAGGAATCTTTTACGATAATAATGGGGACACTCATAGATTCTAGGGCACTACAGAAATCTACATGAGTTAGAATGAGTCCAATTAGAACTTTCTAGATCTATCAATGAGTTTTGACCAAAACACTATTAATCGACCTAACCGACTTGGATTCTTGAATTTTTGTAATGAGATGGACGTGTGAAGTATGTAGAAGATAGATATGGTGAGAAATCTTATTTTTGAGTCTCCTACATGATGTTATAGGCCCATGTCAATTGCTATAAAGTCTAAAACTTTCTAAACCATCTAAGCAATGCTAAGAATCTTTTATGATGACAATGGAGGGTACCCTTGGACTCCAGAGAATTGTAGAAACCTACATGAGTTGAAATGAGTCCGATCAGACTATCAATGAGTTTTGACCAAAACCAATTGATGGACCTAAACGACTTGTATTTATGAAATTTTACAATGAGATAGAAGTGTGGAGTGCGTAAAAGGTATATATAGTGTCCAATCCTAATCTTAATATACATAGACGAAGTTATGATCACATGCCAACTAGCATAGAAGTGTGGTGCTACTTTTCGAAGACTAGCACTGCCACCATAGTGGTGCTAGTTTTCGAAGACCAACACTAGAAACGACACCACAATGTTGATTAGAACCAAACTAACACTAAGGTGCTGGTTTCTGAAGACCACTTCAAAAACAAACAGTACAATATTGATTGTGGGTGAAACATGCAAGAAGAATAGAAAAAGGATTGCTTGTCTCTCTAAATAGAGCCACTGTAAATTGGGCAGGAATAGGACCACCACACAATAAGTTTATGTTTGAAATCAAAGCAACTGAAAAAGGAAAGAGTGACGTCGTCGTCAAATAGAAATTTCTCTTAATCATCTAATTAAACCGATAACTTATTTAGTGAAAACATTAGTCTCGAGGTTTCCCTCCACATACAAGATTGATTGCATTAAAAAAGAGCAACCAATAAACACCATTGAGAATAGTTGTGTGTAATTTACAAGGGCTTCATTCCCATTTTGGCGAACTCAAGCAATTCCTTTTTCTATCATTCTCACATGATTCACCCACAATCAACACCGTGGTGTTGGTTTCCGAAGACCAACACCACTATGATGTTGGTCTTTGAAAACCAACATTGTGGTGCTGGTCTTTAAATAGTGGTGCTAGTCTTTAGAAATCAATACCATGGTATATGCTTGTTGCCACGCGATCATAACTTCATTGTTGGTGCAATTGACCCAAGTTTAATTGGTACGATCATGAGTTTTGATGTGTGAGCCAATATGATTAAATTATGTTTTCATATTAGTTTGATGTGTGTTTGAGTCATGCAAGACTTGGTAAACCATACATAAAGAACAACAGAGTGAAGCCATCCGAGGGATGAGAGCCAAAGAAAGTGGACTTCAAAGGGCAAGCCAAGGAAGTAGACTTCAAGGGCATACGCGAAGGATGACATAGAGACAAGTTGCGAGCTTGTGTGCATCCGAGAGACGAGAGCCAAAGGAAAAGAACTTCAAGGGCAAATCGGGAAAGCGGACTTCAAGGTATATGCGAAGGAGGGACTCCGGAGAGATTGAGAGTGAGTTTATAAGCTGAGCAATCGACTGGTGGAGGAATCAGTCGACTGGCAACGTTAGGTGAAACTCATAGAAAGATCAGTCAACTGAGGTTGAAACCAGTCAACTGATGCTTTGAAAAATTAATCGTGGCTGAGCATCAGTCGATTGGTCTTGGTAGCAATCAACTGGTGTCGCAACTGAGCTATTTTGTTAACAGCTCTCTCCTCTATTTGAAGAGAGACTTTGAGACTTGGGAATACTTAACTCTTGAGTGACAAATCTTATTGATCAAGTGCTCAAAGTTCTCAAAGCTCATCTCTTCCTCCTAACCCTAATTCTCAATCTTGTAAAGGGGGAAGAGTGTTTTGTGAGAGGTTGTTCTCCACCGAGAAGGAGAAAGCTCTAGCCAAACATTGTCGGGGACTAATCCATCGAAGGATTGAGGGATCGTCCACCTCAAGGACAAGTAGTGGAGTAAGTGTTGGGACCGGGTGCATGTTGACAAGGATACGGGTTCGTAAAATTTTAAATTTTTACGTGCAGCGGAAGAATTAGCATAAAATAATTTCTTAAATTATTTTAACCTCGTATCTAGCATGCATCCTTATGATGTGTGGACATGATCATAAATTAAAACTTTGCGGAAAAGTAAACTAATTTACTTTGTACCTCGCGTAACTCGAAGAAAGGGACGAGATCCAACCGTAGCGTCCCTTGGAAGCTCCGCCTCTATTCGCGTCTACGCCGAGTTCTCTTCGGGATGACTTCGCAAAGTCACGAGTTTTGTGCCGACGAGAACTACTAGATTCTCTAAAGGCACAACTAGAAGAATAAGAGAAAAGATAGGAAACTAACCACCAAAGTAACGGAATCAAAATTCCGAGAAAAGAAGGAAGGAATCGCGATCCGCTTCTTCTTCTTCTTCGACTCTTCCTTGGTTGTTGTTGCTCACGCCAACCCTAGATGGGTGGATGGTGCGCCGGCCCTAATGGGAGCTTGGGGCGCCGGCCCTAAGAGGAACAAGGGGCGCCGGCCCTAAGGGGAAGAGAAGGGGAGGAAGAGAATAAGAGAGAGAGAGGGAGAGAATTAATCTCTTGATTACTCTATTGATTGGAATTCAAGGCTTGCCTTTGGTTCCTTTATATAGTAACCTCTCCCTTGCCAAGTCTCCCTCTTAACAGAATTTTCATAACAAATTTATCCTATAAATTCTCTTATGAATTATTCTGTTTAAGCCAAGTTTTATTATAACTAACTTTATAATAAAACAAACACTTCTCTCTTTTAATTATGGAATAAAATTTGTATAAAATTTTCTTATCATGGATAAATCAATTCATAATTGATTTTATAAATTAAAATTAAACCAATTCATGGTTCATTTTAATTTCCATAAAAAGAATAAATTTACTACAAATTTCTTTATAAATCTCTTTATATAAATTTCTTTATATATCAATTTATTTATCCATAATTTATAAAACAAATCGCGCTAGATTTATTTTATTAATTAAACCAATTAAATTGATTTATCCCCTTTTTAATGGCCGGCCAAACCAAGAGGGTGGACACCCTCTTTGGCCGGCCAAACCAAGCCGATCCCATCGCGAATTAAACTCATTTAATTCGCCCAATAAGCCTTCAAAAGACTTAGCCATTTTTAGTTTCCATTGCGCCTCTGATTAACTCAGATTCGACTTATTTCTCTTGATTGAAAAATCTAATTTTCAACTCGTTTTAAATCCCTCGGATTACTCGTAGTGCGTGTGACTAAATAGGCTTTCGATTTATGTTGGCCGTCTATAATTAACCAATTATAGAACGGTCATGAGTGGCACCTAGTAGTACATCATGACCCCCAATTAATCGAAAGATCAACGGTTTGACCTCAGAAGTAATTCTGAAACCCTTCAGCAGCTCTAATGAATCGTGCCTCATTCCCTTCACCATCTTATACCCACTTGGTTCAGGACACGGTCTATATGTGTCAGTCCCCACTAGGCTGACTACGTCACACCTAGCCCAAGTAATGTCTTTCTCGTCTTTGGATTTCTAATTACTCCCATGTATTTAAGAGACTCATACTCTAAACATGATATGCTCTGGCCAGAGGCTTTGAGTAACAATCCGACGATAGGCCTGGGTATACATCTCCTCGCAAGGAGTGGTGAATCCTTTGTAGGCTGTTCAAACATCTTCGGGCACTTCGGCTTAACCCAATCATCCTGGGTCCACACCTCCTTGGAGATGCTTGCTTAAGATGTTAAAGTATAAGTCTCCAAGACCAAGATGACTTGAACACCGCAAGTCAAAGGAATATCACACTTAAGCTGCAGTAAGAACTTCATTGACATATCTATATAGATTACCATATGAAGTTTTACAGCTAGTCACTCCAATGAACTAGTTCCCTTAACTAGCATCCATGTTTATCTCCGGACATCCCAATGTCACCAGCCAGTGAGAATCAGCTGATTAGAGAATAACCCATGCTAGTCTCAACAGAATTGATAGTGTCCCTATTTATCAATTCATTGACTAAGGATATTTTCAATACTTCACAATTGCACATTTAGAGATAATCACTAGTTGTGATCCCATCACAAATTCTCTTATGCTGTGAATTGTATTACGGACATTCAGTAGATGAGTTTAAGATCCCAATCAAATACACAAACATGTATACTCAAATAGTGAATTATCATTTATTAAAATGAATGTTTACAATCATAAGGCGATTGCCTTAGGACACTTCTCTCATATCACTAACAGTAAGAGCAAGCAATCTCCGAACCATGTAAACGATAAGTGTTAGCATTTGTATTCTTAATTTCATTATTTTGTTTTGTTTCCACTTGTGTGAAACTAACACTTGTAGAAAGAACCGACGAAAGTTCGACCATTGGCTATTCACTCTCCTCTAGCCATACGATCAAGCTCCAACATTCATCTATATGTATTAGGATCAGGATTGGATACCATATATACCTTCTACATACTCCACACTTCTATCTCACTGTAAAATTTAAAAAATTTATATCGTCTAGTTATTCCAATGTGTTTAGGTCAAAACTCATGCATTGATGGACTTAAAGAACTCCGATCGAACTTATTCCAACTTTTGTAGGTTTCTATAGTTCTCTGGAACCCAAGGGTGTCATTCGTTATTATCATAAAAAAATCTCAGCATTGCTAAGAAGGTTTAGAAAGGTTCACACTTTATATCAATTGACACTAGCCTATAACTTCATGTAAGAGATTTAAACCCAAGAAATCTCATCATATGTACCTTCTACACACTGCACACTTCCATTTCATTACAAAATTTAGAAATCCAAGTCATCTAGGTTTGTCAATATGTTTTGGTCAAAACTCATTAATGGATCTAGAGAGCTCTGATTCAACTTATACCAACTCCGGTAGGTTTTTACAGTGACCTAGAGTCCAAGGGTGCCCTCCGTTATTGATCCCGGCCCAGCTTGCGTGTAGCTTGGCCGGCCATCCTGGCGCCCCATCAGAGGGGATCAGGATCGAAGGTCCCATGGGCCTGGCAAACTGAGTGCTCAGATGGTCGGATCGGCCCATTTCCTCCGAGGTCCGAGTCACTGGAGGGCGAAACCCTGGAGTTCCCAAGTGGTGAGTGCTCGAGTCAAGGGAGCCCCGAGCCAGATAGGTATATAGTCTTCGACCACCTCACTTCCGACTCATTCGGGGTATTCCAGTTCGAGCATACCCTGACTCAGAGAGCACGCCTATCCTATGTGATAGTGACCATAGGGCCCGAGTTCACTCCAAGCTGTCGGTTGGCACTTCCGTTCGAGGTTTTATTGCGATCCACCAGAACACCCACTCCCTGACACAACACTAGTAGAAGAGGTACAGGGTCGGCGCAGACCTGATATCATTCGGGCTCGAATCGCAAGTATCCCGTTGATCACGATCCTCTTGTCATACCCTGGCACCCCGTACCACGACACTTAACTTGTGTCAGGCCGAGTGGCGCCTGGCGACGCTCGCCCATAAGTTGACAACGCCCCTTGCCTTATTCCGGTATGCGACACCTTACCCTGCCACCATTGGCTATGCCTTGCCCTGTTCTCGCATACGATAAAAGGTGGCAGGCCGGGCAGAAGCTATCGGCTCACTCGGCAATATAAGCCCGTACGCTCCCCTTCACACAGGTACGTGCAGTAGTGTGTTTACTGTTCCATTGCTTTCTCATTCTTCTACTACCGGGGACTGACTTAACTGTCAGAGATCTTCGAGACTTTTCTCGGCGGTTACTAACGGTCATTTTCTTGTAGAACGGAGCCAGCATCAGCAGCTCGCGACCTTCGGGAGACCACGTTGCTCTTGGGAGTCCATCTCACTTCGCGACAGGATCATTATCATTATAACAGATTTCCAATATTGCTCAGAAAGTTTCATACTTGATGTCAATTGACACAGGTCTATAACTTCGTTTAGGAGACTCAAGACTAGGATTTTTTCACCATATCTCCCTTCTACATACTCACCTCTTCGGTTAATTTCAAATTTTTAGAAATCTGAGTCTCCTAGGTCTATCAATGAGTTTATTAGATGAACTTTAGTCCAAATAAGCCCTCGTTTATTGTTTTAAAGCCCTCCCAACCCTGTTAAAAAGATTTAAAATTTTCATGACACTGTTGGTGTTGTTTTAAAAACCAACACCAAAGCGATATTGTTATTTAAACTGTGGTGCTAGTTTCTAATGACCCACGCCAAAGTAATTTTTATTTTATTTTTTTATTAATAAGGTTTGTTTTATTTATTTTATTTTATTATTATTTTATAATTAGATATTAAAAAATAAGAAGAGGTTAAAAATAAAAAAATATTTTGAAGTTTTATTAATATTTTTATTTTTTTATTAAAGTTTTAAAAATAAAAAAATAAATATAAAGTGCTATTTAAATTAATTTTAGAGGAAAGAGAAGAGAAGAAAATTAGGAGAGATAAAAGAGAAGAGATTAAATGTTATATGTAAATAAGAGATGTAAGAGCTAGAAGAAGAAAAAGTTATGCTCAAGAGAAGAAGAAAAAGTTATTTATGGGGGCTGGGGAATAAGAGTAAGTAATCTCCGAACCATGTAAACGATAAGTGTTAACATTTGTATTCTTAATTTCATTATTTCGTTTTGTTTCCACTTGTGTGAAGCTCCAACATTCATCTATATGTATTAGGATCAGGATTGGATACCATATATATTTTTTATATACTCCACGGCCCACGCTTCTATCTCAATGTAAAATTTATATCGTCTAGGTCTTCCAATGGTTTAGGTCAAAACTCATGCATTGATGGACTTAGAAAACTTTGATCAAACTTATTCCAACTCTTGAAGGTTTCTACAGTTCTGTGGAATCCAAGGATGTCATTCGTTATTATCATAAAAAATTCTCAGCATTGCTAAGACGGTTTAGAAAGGTTCAAACTTTATGTCAACTGACACTAGCCTATAACTTCATGTAAAAGATTTAAAACCAAGAATTCTCATCATATCTACCTTCTACACACTCCACACTTCCATCTCATTACAAAAATTCAGAAATCCAAGTCGTCTAGGTCTATTAATATGTTTTGGTCAAAACTCATTAATGAATCTAGAGATCTCTGATTTAACTTATACAACTCTGGTAGGTTTTTGCAGTGCCCTAGAGTCCAAGGGTGCCCTCCGTTATCATTAGAGATGGAAATAGGCCAGGCGCCCTATTAGGCCGGGCCTGTGTTTAGCCTGGCTTGGCCTGGCCTGTTTAGAAATAGATAATATTCAGGTCTGTTTCAAAGCCTATTTTTCTTATCAGGCAACTCAGACTCAATATAAAGACTACCAAACCCGACAGACTGGCATGAGGCTGTTAAGATTATATATATATATATATATATATATATATATATATATATATGTCTGACTTGTTTTGAGACCTGTATGATGCAAGACCTGTTTAGAGGTATGTATGATGCAAGATCTGTTAAGGTTGATTTTCGGCCTGCTTAATGCTTTGGTATGTTAGCCTGCATAAAGTGTTCTAACTTACAGACTTTGTAAACAGATCAAAGGCCAGGCTATTGAACATGCTAGACTTAGGCCAAGAACAAAGCCTATAACATGTCACAGGCTATTTTATTACTATATAGGTCTAGCCTGTTAAGGTAAAAGTCTGGCCTAACTTGGCTTGGCCTGTTTCCATCCCTAGTTATCATTATAAAAGATTCCCAATATTGCTCAGAAAGTTTAGAAAGTTTCAGACTTGCATGTCAATTGGCACAGATCTATAACTTTGTTTGGGAGACTCAAGATTAGGATTTTCACCATGTCTCCCTTCTACATGCTTACCTTTTCCGTTAATTTCAAGTTTTTAGAAATCCGAGTCTCCTAAGTCTATCAATGAGTTTATTAGACGAACTTTAGTCCAAACAAACTCTCATTTATTGTTTTAAGGCCCTCCCAACCTGTTCAAAAAGATTTAAATTTTCATGACACTGTGGTGCTCATTTTAAAAACTAACACCAAAGCGATATTGATATTTAAACTGTGGTGCTAATTTTTATTTTATTTTTTTATTAATAAAGTTTGTTTTATTTATTTTATCTTATTATTCTTTTATAATTAGATATTAAAAAAATAAGAAGAGGTTAAAAAATAGAAAAAATATTTTGAAGTTTTATTAATTATTTTTATTTTTTATTAAATTTTTAAAAATAAATATAAAATACATATAAACTACCGTTTAAATTAATTTTAAGGAAAGAGAAGAGTGGAAAATTAGGAGAGATAAAAGAGAAGAGATTAAATGTTATATGTAAATGAGAGATGAAAGAGAAGAAAAAAAAGTTGGGGTGCTTGATATGTATTCGACAATGGAAATGATAATGAGTTTTGATTGAGGGGTTTATGAGTTTATAACTTAGTGGGGGTTAAGTATAAAATAATGGGTATCATATTCATATTTTGATTCTGATTCCCGTATACCAAACATAATGAATGGGAATAAAATCTCATTCCCGCCTTCTAAACTCACTTACCAAGCGCCCCTTATTAGTTAGTTATCATAGGGACAAAACAAAAATCAAGTGTTTTTTTTTAGAATTCCGAAATTTTTGGATAAAATCAAATTTGAAGGGCGTCCTTTGATAATTTCTTGTATTATATTAATTATGCTCATAATTATTATAGTAATTTTAAAATAAATATATTTGTGAAATAAAAAATATTTTTTATAATATAGTTTTTATTTTTCTTCTTTAAATTGTTAATTTAGGCAAGTTATTATATTTATTTTTAATTATGTTTTCCAGAAAACTACAATGTAATTGTCTTTCTTCTGCCCGATAATGGCCATTAATAATAATAATATATTAAAAGGATTTCCAATATCTAAAATATTTAATATCTCTATTTATTCGAAAATGATCTATATATATATATATATATTTAAATAATACGATTAAGTTAATATTTTGTAATTTATAATAAAAAATATATTATAAACTAATTTTATTTAGAATTTTTTTTGAGAGTTTTAATTTATTTAGTCTTAAAATAGACATAAAGGGTTTTATAGCCATTTCATTACATTTGAATTTGAATTCCGTGGTCAAAGCAGAAAACTTAACATTAATAGGGGTAGTCTCGTCATTTCATCTCGTTCCAACCCGGCGGAAAAATAGATCCCCGACCCGACCTGTCACGTGCCAACGGTCCTGATCTCGGTCTGGGCTCACGTGACGCCCTATTTTCGAATTCGTCGAGCGGGCGCCCTTCCATTTCCACGGTCGTCCGTCGGCCCTCAAAACCTGACGCCGAGAAGAAGACTCGAGTCCGAATCGCCGAAGCCCTAGCCCTAGCCCTCCTCATCCTCTTCGTTCGTTCGTTCTCGGTGGCGATCTCATCGCCGGACCTTCCCATCCGATCCCTAGTGCCTCGTCTTCGGAAGTCGTATCTCTCTATGATGGAGTGCCAGGAGGAGGCCAAGGCGTCGCAGAAAGAGTGCGTGAAGGTGGCCGTCAATGTCCGGCCTCTCATCACCACAGAGCTCCTCGTGGGCTGCACCGACTGCGTCACTGTTGTTCCCGGGGAGCCACAGGTCGGTATCTTCTGATTCGGGCGAAAAGAAAATTACTGTTTTGATGCTTTGTTGTCCGATCTCATTAGCCGTTTAGGGGATTCATTATGGAAGCTGTTGCTTTTGTTGTTTTACCTTCTAGTCCTATAAGAAGTCGTTCTAGCTTATACCTTTGTGAATTTCTATTTCAACATCCGGGCAGGGCCTGATCTCTTTCAGATGCAACTTAAATGCTTATGTTTATGACAGCTTCACTAATTGTGAATTTCAAATTTGCAGGTTCAAATTGGTTCTCATGGATTTACCTTTGATCATGTTTATGGGAGTTCTGGATCTCCATATTCCTGCATTTTCGAAGAATGTGTTCTTCCATTAATAGAAGGACTCTTCCACGGATACAATGCCACCGTTCTTGCATATGGGCAGGTACTTCATCCTTTTATTATTGTAATAATTTTAATTTACTTTGTTTTCCTTTTTGATATATCTGTTTATCTCATTTATAGACTGGCTCTGGTAAGACTTACACAATGGGGACAAATTACACTGGTGAAGGTAATTGTAGCGGAATTATACCAGAAGTAATGGAGACAATTTTCAGGAAAGTTGATGCTATGAAAGCCACAACTGAATTTTTAATTCGAGTCTCCTTTATTGAGGTGCGCAGGTGTTATGTAGAATTCTCTCTTTAACTTATTCATTGTGGATTTGTGATATTATGTTCTCTTTCACATTTGAATCTCTCACTCGAAACTATTTTCTTATTTAAGCTTTCTTTCTTTCTTTTATTTATTTGATAGGACTTACTTAAAATTGTATCTTGGCAGATTTTTAAGGAGGAAGTTTTTGACTTGTTAGATCCTCAATCTCATGCTACTACAAAAAATGAGAGCGCCAAGCCAACATCTAGAGCTCCCATCCAAATCAGAGAGACCGCTAGTGGTGGGATTGCCCTTGCAGGTGTTACTGAAGCAGAAGTGAGATCAAAGGAAGAAATGGCATCATATCTGACCCGTGGATCAATTGCTCGTGCAACTGCAAGTACAAACATGAATAGTCAGTCAAGGTTAGAATTCATCATATAACTAATTTCCAAGTATAGCCAATGTAATGTCATGTATGGTCCTTTAATATTTTACTGATGATTTGTGATAAGAAATCCTCTGTGCTGATGTGTAGATAGGAAGTTTAGCATAGTTTCATGTAGTCAGTATATCTATTTAGGTATACTAGTTAGCTCGTAACACTATTTATATTTCTGTTTGCTATCTATTCATAACTTGGTCAAAATGACTTTTTTTTTTAAATTTATTTTTGAAGCCATACAGTGTAGTCCATAGTGAAAGATGATGAATCTACATGCTGTCAAGCAACAAGTAATTGGTGTTACTTGATAAATCCAGTCAACTACATCTTCAAAGATTTGTATAATAATCCTTTAGAACTCAACAAATGTGTAATAAGGCCGATAAATGTTGATTATGCATTAAAATTATCTTGGTATTTTATCCTGGGAAGTAATGTTACTTGGTGCAAGAAAAAAAAACACAACAGCATTATATTAGCTTATGCATAGTTAGCTAGTAGGTTCTTTATTTGACCTTTTAAAGTTGATTGGCATATTGTATCTTAATTATTGGTTTCTCTAGGCAATTAATGAACATGATTCATGGCTCATGGATGAATTGATGTCTTCTACTTATATTAGTCACACATTAATCTTATGAGTGCTAATTGGATTTTTGTTATCTATTTTCTCATGTAGTCGTTCACATGCCATTTTCACAATATACATGGAACAAAAGAAAGTTAGTAATGAATGCAATGGAATGGCTCACAATGAAGTAGCTGGTGATGACATATTACTTGGAAAGTTTCACTTAGTGGATCTTGCTGGATCTGAACGTGCCAAACGAACTGGGGCTGATGGACTTAGACTTAAAGAAGGTGAAGTATGCTATCTAATTTAAAAACACAATGTTCAGTGACTAATGGATCATATAATGTATAGGCATACATATAAATAGGGGTTTGCTGGCTCTTGGCAACGTGATCAGTGCACTTGGGGATGAAAAAAAGAGAAAAGAAGGTGGGCATGTCCCTTATCGTGATAGCAAATTAACTCGTCTTTTGCAGGTACGACGCTTTCCCACTTGAACTTTCTATTTTTTACTACTAGGCCAATGATATCAGTGTTCATGCCTTAGCCTTGAGTATATCACCACTAGCATGTTTAGACAAATCCCAATATGCTGATGAGTCTATTTCACTTTGCCTAGAAATCATGGGCATTCCATCTTTCAAGTTGACATTGGATATCTAATCCTCACATACACAAAATACATGCATCCTAACATGATGTAACTCTTTTCCAGGACTCTCTTGGCGGCAATAGCAAAACAGTGATGATAGGTATTAATTACAATTAGGTCGTCATTTTTGATACTGCATTTTCCTATCTTCTTTGTTTGACTAATTGATGTATGTTTGATTGAGGCTAGCTTGTATTAGCCCTGCCGACTCCAATGCAGAAGAGACTATTAATACTCTTAAATATGCCAATCGTGCAAGGAATATCCAGAACAAAGCAATGGTACTTTACTTCTGAAGGATACTGGATTTAACAAATTAGAACACCACATGAATGGATCTTACTAGATCTTTTAATTGCAGATAAACCGTGATCCAGTTGCTGCTGAAATGCAAAGAATGCGTAGCCAATTGGAACAATTACAAGCTGAATTGGTTTTTGGTCGCGGTGGAGGTGCATCTTTGGAGGAACTTCAGGTATAAAATGTCTTGCATGCTTCACAGAAATTATATCTGTGCTGATGATTGTGCCTTCAGGTTCTTCGTCACAAAATATCATTGCTTGAGGCAAGCAATGCAGAACTCCGCCAGGAGCTGAAGGATCGACAAGTTTCCTGTGACCACTTAAAACAATGTGCCTTTGATGCTCAGGTAAGTGTATGTTTAATCTAGCTTATTACGTTAATTGTACCCTCTTTGGAAAATCCTGAGAAACTATGATGATATGATTGCAAATGCTCCACATTATATCTTATGTACTATAGATAGTGTGTTAAAGTTCTGAACATCTAATCACTGCTTTAGGATATCACCAATGTTAAGGTGTTTGTTGACTCCTTATGGAATGTGTATTTTCCCCTCTTTTTTTTTCTGAAGAGAACTTTGTTATTTGGTCAGCTAGAAAAGGATAAACTAATTTTGAAGATCGAATCAGCTCGCAATGGAAAATCTTGGGATGAAATTGATGATACCGAAATGGATAAGGTTGGAGCAAGTTCAACTTTGTGATTATATTTTAAGACATTTGTTAATGTGCTTCTATTTGATATTTGTTAAATATTGAGCAGGAAATAGATCTTCTCAAAGGTTATGCTTCCAAAATTCAAGAGTTGGAAGCAGATTTGATACGGGCTCAAAGCTTTTCTCGTCCTTGCAAAAATCTTATGATGGAATTTCCCGCTTTGGATGAGGCGGGCCCAAGCTGCGATGCAAGAATTTTTGATAATTCCAGTAAGTATATGAATGCTCTCGTCTAAGTCTTAGGCTCTTAATAACATATATACTATGGGATCCAACAATTTTACTTCGTCCATGTTCATGTGCTGCATGGAAAATAACTAACATGATGATGTAGTGAAGGACATAGTAGTGAAGAATGTTTTGTTTTGTATCAAAATTTGTTTTTTCTCGTATGTGTCTGCCATATCTAAAATCTCCATTTAAAATTTACCACAAAATGTTACAGATGAAGCGGAAGAAGAAGAACAGGAGAGGGACCACACCATGCTCCAACTTCAGCTTGATATGGAGCTTCAGGAGTTGGACAAACGACTCGAGCAAAAGGAGGTAATTAATATGTTGTTGATTCTAGCACTTGTTTAAGTTTTCATGATAAGCTTGGACACCATAAGTAATATAAAATTTCTTGAAAAAGGAAGAAAAGAAAAGAGGATAGAGGAACAGCAATTGCAGTAATATAAAATTCAGATTATTATTGGCGTTTTTGAATGACAATATTAGAATTACAATCTTTGTCTTTCTTGGATTTCTTTACAAGTGAAAATTTTATTTATACCTAAAATTGCACCTTTTATAAACTGGGTTGTCATCTTAAATTCAAATTCTAAATGTAGTTTACCGAGCATGTAAATATATTAGCAACTTGTAATGTGCCTCCATTCACTAACCAAAAATTGTTCTTTTGATTTGCAAGTCTGTTGATAATTGAAATCTTTACCAATAGCATTTTTCTTTTGTTGCTAAAGGCGGAAATGAAGCAATACACAAGGTCTGATACAGTGTTTCTCAAGCAACATTATGAAAAGAAACTTTTGGAGCTGGAGCAGGAGAAGAAAACACTTACGGTAAAATTTATGTTTAACACCTGTAGGATTCATTTCGTCTGGTCATTCTGCTTTCTTTTGTCATTGCAGAAAGAGATTGAGGAACTTCGCCTCAACCTTTCAAGTATCTCGTCCATTCCTGATGATGGTGCTCAAAAGCTTAAGGCAGATTATCTTCAGAAGCTGACTATGCTGGAAACTCAGGTTTATCAAGAATAAAATGGGTACTCCAGTTAGCACTTATGGTTAAGTAATTTGTACATAATTTATTTGTATTTTGAAGGTATCTGAATTGAAGAAGAAGCAAGAGGCACAAACTCAATTATTACGACAGAAGCAGAAGAGTGAAGAAGCAGCTAAAAAACTACAAGAAGAAATTCAAAGGATAAAATCTCAGAAGGTTTATATTTGATAACCATAAGCTGTTTAAAGATGTTTAGGATCTGTTGATTGCATGTCTAATTAGATATGGCTAAGTAGGTCCAATTGCATCATAAAATGAAGCAAGAATCTGAGCAATTTAGGTCCTGGAAGGTTTCACGTGAAAAGGAGGTCCTGCAGGTACTGTGTGGTTATGTTCATGTGTACTTACTATTTGTTTTATTTTGCTCCACTTAATTGCTGGAAGTGGTCACTTGCCACACTTTGTACGTATTTTTTATGCAGTAATGTTCTGTTGTATTGTAAATATTAAAGTACTCATAGCTTTCTGATGCCATGATTAGTACAATACTGCGCCTTCTAATGAAATCCAATATCTACTTTCATTAGCTTAAGAAGGAAGGTCGAAGGAATGAATATGAAATGCACAAGCTATTGGCTTTGAATCAGCGACAAAAAATGGTAAATATACACTTATATTAAGGCTTTATTTTATGAAAATTCAAATTTTTATTGTAATTCAAATGTACAATTTTATCTGGGCCGCTTGAAGGTCTTGCAAAGGAAGACTGAAGAAGCTGCTTTGGCTACCAAAAGATTGAAGGAACTGCTAGAAGCAAAAAAGTCCTCTCGCGACGTGTCTTGTAAGTTCAAGCTTTCAGAGCTGATTGTATTATTCTCACTCTGTTACTTAGATATGCTAGTTATTGTATTCAGCTATGGGAAATGCAAACGGCCCTGGAATACAGGTACTAAAATGTAAATAAAATCTCTCTTTTTCATGCGCACATGCGCGCACACAATCCCATAATTCACACACGTAAGTAACAACAAACATGTTTTCATTGATCTATGTCATTTTAGTACGCACTCTCTTAATCATTCTTATTTGTTGTTATATCCACCTTCTGATTCATGATTCTGTCTTAAAGGCTTTAACGAAAACTATAGAGGATGAACTTGAGTTCATGCTACAAGTGCATGAAGTAAGATCAGAGTATGAGAGACAGCTACAAGCGTAAGATTGATCTCTCTTGTTATTCTCTTTATTTCTGAACTAGAGGCAGGTTAAGAAATATATAATTGACAAATTTGATGCTCCTCTATGTTGTTTTCCCCTTTATTTCCGAAAGTATAACCAGGTTATGCTGTTACATTGTACTTGGATAATCTCTGGATTAAAAACATAGTTATGGAAACCAGCTTTTTTTTTCTAGACACTTGCTATGCTTCGACCATGATTGACATAGTAGAAGGGCTATGATCAACAAGAGTTTATATTGTTCAATATGGTGGTATTATGTGATTTGATCAATAATTTTCAATTCTCTAGTGTCACCAAATTACTGTAAGGGTTATTATTGTTTGTAGGAACTTTCAAGTAGGAATATTGCTATACATTATTGTTGGATTTCCAGTAACATAGTATGTTTCCATTATTTTGATGAGCAATCATAAACACAGAACAGAGTAGGTTCAATGTGGAAGATACTCCTATAAATAAAATATTTTTGAATGGCATCTTTCTAAGAATTTCTTTCTATTCTTCTGTTATGTCACCAACTAAATATTTGGGAATAGTTGTTTTCTCACGAGAAATGCACATATGCACTGTATTCCTTGAATTATAAATCTCCCTCGGTATCCAAAAGAACCCTTTTGACATCGTTAAGAATATTTTTAACTATATGGTATTTTTAAACTCCCTCAGTAGCTAATTAAAATTTCTTCCTGTATCAAATACTATTGTCCTAAATAAGCATATTGGTTCCATTAACATGTAATCCTTGCCTCTCAATGAAACATTTGTTGTTTAAATAAGAAACATGATGACATTGTCAAAACTAGGGATTATATGGTTGTCTAAGTATATTAACTATGAGAAACAAACATCCACATAGCGTATAGAGCATTTAGTCAAGATAATAATACATTACTTTTTCATTTGAACATTTGGAAAATTTAGATGAAGCAGGTGTGAGTAAACCATGAGGTAACATGCTTCCCAAAACTTATATAATTTGGCTTGCCTGCAGTGCTGGGGACCTTTTAGCTTGGCTTCTAATCTATTTATTTATTTTCCAACAAATCATTTTTCGTTGTTATGTAGCTCATGCAAGTTCGTGTCAGTGATCCTATCCGTCATCATTTTGATTTGAATGATGTTTGTGTTGTTTGTTAAAGTTTTATGATCCACTGTATTTGGAAAACTAAAAGATGACACACGTCTCCCATGAATTTGTTGTAAGATGGGAACCATTACATTTATATGCAAGGTTGTAAAAATCGCTAGGCGGTAGTCGGGCGGAGGACTATCGCCTAGCTCCTAGGCGGTAATCGGGCATTAGGCGGCACAACGGTGGGGTGCCGCCTAGCACCTAGGCGGCCGCCTAGGCCGACTTTTACAACAATGTTTATATGTTTGAGCTCTGTGCGTTACGAATATGCTTGGTTGGCTAGCTATCGAGATCCAAGTTTCTGTTTAAAGTTTACACAGAGGCAAATGTTTTTGTCTTGTGAGTACCTATTTAAGTTCTTCTTTCATTGCTATGCCATCAACTCTGAGAACATTTTTTTTCCAGTCACATCATTCTCCTAGAGTTCCTTTGTTGCAGAAGTGGGCGTCTGATTTGGATATTGTTTTGGGAGTTGCTCGGTTAAATTTGATCTTAATCGTTGTAGTTCCTTAATATAAATGTGTTTTGGCTTTTCTTGATTAACTCAGTGGCTACAGTTAGTTAACTATCCTTTCCTTTAATAGCACAGTAGAGACCCAACAGGATACCAGGAGGGCCAAGAGGGGAGAAGAGGCACTGAGATCGTGCAGCAGTTTGAAATAAAAGAAATAAGTGAACTAATTCACAGATTCTTATTACCTCAAACTCTTTACAACTTCTCTTCCCAAGTAAAGCTCAAGGTTGCGCTTGAATGCTTTGCAAGGGCTGAGGATGCCTTCTGATATAGGCGAGAAGGCAGAGATGCTGGGTGCTCATTGGGCCCCATCATCACATGCTCTGGGTCCTTCCGATAAGAGGGAATCCTTTTTACAACTCATTGTGATCTCCTTTATCAGCGAGAATCACGGGATAAAATTTACTTTACATAAAGGAGTATTATTGCTCTGTCTTTATTCCAACACACTTCAATTATTTTGGGTAGGTGGTGGATTAGTCATGTTCTCATGGGCCCACCACTTCTGCACGAGATTCCTTCACAGCTGGAAGGAGTCCATCCGCCGAAAAGCATCGTGCAAGAGGTTGGCAGCTATCTCTAGCTGTTCATTGATTTGTTTGGTTGCGGGATACCAGTCTGCCCACCAATTATCGGATGTGCTCCTTCGCCGACACTCCGGTTCCTTCTACGAGTGTAGCACTCGAAGTTGTTGGAGGGCATTGGCTGCCTGTACTGCAACTTCTGTATTCGATGGAGTTGTCGTTTCTCCTCGAAATCTCGAGGGAGATGGGATACTACTGGTGGAGCTCCTGGAGCAGTTGTTGGTACTGCCAAGCGAGCTGGAGAGGGTCAGGAGAACTTGGGACATCTGGTCCTGGGCTTCCTTGTTGGGTTTCCACTCTAGTTCTTGAAGCGCTAGAGCCACCAGTTCTAGTTGGGCTAGAACTTTATCCGACCATTTTGAAAAGATAAGATAAGAGATTAGCCTTGATAGTGCGTCAGCCAGTTGGTCGTCCTTCCCATTGATATGTTCAAATTGAATATGAACTCCAATGTCGGTAAGTCGATAAATGCCAACCATCTGACTCGTGAGGGCTTGTCGGTGGATGATTTGCCAAAGAAGCTTATTATTGCTTGGCAATCTGTTCTGATAACCAACTCTCTCTTGTCCAGATAATAAATCTTCAAGGCCTCAAGAGAATTCATAACTGCATGTATTTCTACGTCTATAGTGGATTTTATTGGAGAAAATTTACCACTACCGTAGGCACAGACCTTCTCCGTGGATTTGGGATCAAATTTATTTTTCTTCAATTTCAGATCCCTCCCCATCCTTCTATGCAACCATCAACTTCAAGAATTACAAAGCAGTCTTCAGGGGGAATTTCTAGGTTTGGCAGGCTTTGTATTGTCTCTTTGATGGTCTTTACCAGAGTCCAGTCTTGAGTATTCATGCGCTTATCCCCTGTTGGGCTTGTCATGGCATATAATGGGCTAAGTAACTCGCCAATATTCGGGATATAATTCCTGGCGTAATTGAGAAGTCCGAGTCAGGAGCGCATGCCATGCTTTGTTGTTAATTCCTTGTTGCAGAAGTCTGCTATCCTTTTGATGATATGCGGTTGGAGTTTAATCCTTCTATTACCGATGACAAGTCCAAGGAATTCAATTTCCTGGACCGCAATCTTCACTTTTGTAGGGCTCAGGATTAACCCATTCCTTTTAACTATGTCGAGAAGAACCTTTAGGTGCTTTGCGTGTTCTTCCTCGTTCTGAGAGAAAATCAGAATATTGTCAATATACACGGCTATAAAATTTTTTGTACCTTTAAAGCATGTGTCCATCTTTCGTTGGAATATAGCCGGGGCGTTCTTTAGGCCGAAGGGCATAACCAACCATTCAAAGAGGCCATCAGGGACCCAAAAGGCGGTCCATTCAATTGAATCCGGGTGCATTGCCACCTCATGAAAGCCACTCTTTAGATCAAATTTGGAATATATCTGGTTGTTGCTAACCTTCCTTAAGATTGTGTTAATTCCCGACAGACTGTATTGATCTTTGTTTATGAGGTCATTAAGGCGCTTGTAGTTGAACTCCATTCTTTCTTTGCCTTTGATTTCTTTGCCGGAAACGGGATCAAGGTGGTGCCTGAATTGACGATGACAGCTGTGGTTCTATGCCTGCTTGTAGTTGAACTCCATTCTTTCTTTGCCTTTGATTTCTTTGCCGGAAACGGGATCAAGGTGGTGCCTGAATTGACGATGACAACTGTGGTTCTGTGCCTGCTCTTACTGGGCCTAATAACTCCGAGGTCGAGTAGGGCCTTTATATGGTTTGAGAAGGCCTCCTGTTGTTGCGGGGTTAGGTGTTTCAGGGGCCCATCTTCGATAATGAAATCTTGATTCTTGATATCCAGATGACACAAAACCTGATTCTTTGACCAATGTTGAAGAGGATTTTCTCCAATGTAGCCTTGGTCCTTTAACTCTGCCAACAAGGGTCTGAATAATTCTTTGAATTTTTGAGATGTTTTCTCCGCAGAATAGTTGACCATCTCTTTTTTCTGAATATATTCCTCTTCTTCTAGATCAAGTTCCGAAATTGCTGCAGCTGTGGGAACAGTTGGTAAGGTATTGATAACTGTAACATTTTTGTAAAAGGTTACCACATTCCCTTCGATGTGGACTCCGTCGTGCATAGCTCTGATAAAATTGCAGCCAAGGATCATCTGGATATTATCCCCAAGGATCATAGGAAAACTGTAGGTGAAGGGGTTTCAAAATATATTTTCGCCGATGATCATCCTTCCTTGCTTTAATTTCATGTCAGCGGTTTGCTTTGAGTTAATCCCTCTGAAATGTACTACGAAGGTGTTCATCTCCAAGGCTTCTTTAGGAATAGATTTTTGGTCAATGCAGCACGTCGTTGCACCGGTATCCAGAATTGCCTTTAAGGAGAACTTTGGAATGCCGGGGAATTCCATCATCACCTCGAGGTTGTATAACATGTTTTTAACCAACCTCGGGCCTTGAATTTCCTGAGTTGCGGTGATTCTACTGGTTGTTTCTTCATATAGTACACTAGTAGCTTCTCCTTCATCTTCTTCAGTAGGGCTCTTTCCTTTCTCTAGGGCACTGAAATCCTCTATCAAGTTCCTTTCCAGGAGTTCTTCGTTCTTTGCTTTGTAATAAGCTACCTCCTTTTGAAGTCTTTCCATTTTTCCCTGGCACCATGAAATATAATATTGTTGCTCTTGGAGTAGTTGTTGAGAAGAACTCCTCAGAGTCAGAATCATCCATTGTAGGCTCCATGGACCGGAGTACTGAGGCCCCTAACATTGTTTGATGCCTACCACCCACGTCAATAGCTTTAGAAGCAAGTGATCATATTGCTTTAGCACTGGTTTCTACATTTAATTTGGACCGATTTAATTGCTTTGCTTCATCTGTGGTGTCATCAATGATACTAAACAAATTTCATGCTAAAATACAATAAGGGGTGCGTTTGGTTAGGGGTTATCCTAGATAACCTTGGTTATTCATCCAAGGTTATCAACGAAAATCTTGTTTGGTTTACATAATCAGCGATTCCCAAGTAATGATCGATGCTTGACATGTCAGCAAAAGGTGCATGCAACTTGAAATCGGAAAACCTTAGGAAAGTAAGGTTTTTCTTGATTCCGGGGTTATGAAACTTATCATTCCAAAATTATCCTCCAATATTTACATTTAAGACGAAAATAACCATTACAATTTATTAAATTCCGGAAGTATTATTTGCGGCCGACGATCGACGACCGCAGTCGGTGGCTGACGACCGACGATCGGCGACCGCCGGCGGTGGCCTGCGACCGACGATCGCCGACGGTCGGCGGTCGGCGATTGTCAACCGCCGACAGCGGCCGATGGTCGTCGCCGATCGCCGCCAGTTGGCCGTCGATGTTGGACACCGACTGCCTATACGGACACCGACGGTCGATGTCGATGCCGACGCTGACGTCGGTGTCGCCGACGAATATTTTTTTAATTTAATATTTTAATAAATTAAATAAATAAATAAAATAAATTTAATGTAAAATTTAATAAAATTATCTAAACAAATTTTAAAGGGTAATACGGTAAAATATTATATTATGTTATAGGCTATTACCTCCAAACAAATAAGATTTTATTTGATTATCTAAATTGAACCAAATAACTACAGGTTACTTCAGGTTATATATAATAACTTGAACCAAACGCACTTTAAAGGACTTATGTTAGAAAAAAATTGTCTATTCTTGTCATGTTGATTTTGAAACTTCTAACTTTGACCAAAGAATTGTCTTTGGTTCACTTTAGTAGATTGGTTGTTCATACTTATAAAAGCTTTGGTGAAAAATACTACCATTGTTTCTTTCCATGCTACAATTATAAAAAAATCAAAGGGCCAGATTGAATCAACATAAGAAGCATTTCTGACTTCTGAGTTGTGGTACTAATTCAACATATCCTCCTCAACATTTGCCTGACATCACAATTTCCAGAAGATGTACAGCTCTAGAGTATATTTTATACTTGTTAATATTTGAAAACGCTCACTTGCACAAGCTTGGAAGATGATACTTGGGAAATGTTGTTAAACTCTTGTATTTTTGCTATTTTCAGAAGGGCAGCAATGGCTAGCGAGAGAGCAAAGCTTAAGGAAGAAACTAGTGACACTCCACAAACAATGTCACCAAGCGCCAGAAATTCAAGGATTTTGGCTCTTGATAATATGTTGAAAACTTCATCCACTACTTTGGTTGCCATGGCCTCACAATTATCAGAAGCCGAGGAACGTGAACGGGCTTTTAGTGGTAGAGGACGATGGAATAATGTCAGATCCCTTGCCGATGCTAAATATATGATGAACTATTTGTTTAATTTGGCATCAACATCAAGGTATGCAGATACATAATCCATAATAATTGAAGTTCGACTATACCAATCTGTTAAGAGAAACATTCAGTGACAGAAATGTTAAGACGAGCCTTTTAGAATTTATGTTGGAGCTATTTGTAAATGCATTTCCTATTCTCCAACCGTTTCCTACTATTTTGTAGATGCCAGTTGTATGATAAGGAGGTGAGTTGCAGAGAGAAGGATTCTGAAGTAGCTGAACTCAAGGACAAGGTAGTCAAACTCAATATATCGAAGAGACAGCTAGAGGAACAATTGATGGTGACCAAGAACCACATGCAGGTTAATCAATTCTTCAAGTGCTTTTCCTATTTGATTTTTGTTTGCTTGTTCATATATACTGCCTGTGAGTTAGTTGCTTTGCCACTGCTCAATAATATAGAACTATTATTAGATGATGCCGATTTAGTTCAGAATAACCTCAATTTAGTGTTTTTGAACTAGTTGCATAAAATATTGCAAGTGATATTTATTGCCTTGTTTTTTGTTGCTTCTGCAAAATTTCATGAAATAACATGTTTTGAATATTTTATTGAGAAAAAATTTCGAGAGATATGATTTAAGATGATACAGATATATATTTAGATGACTAATAAATATTTAATTAATAGATGTGAAATTATGACTAATATGTACATTAAATGAGGAAGAGAATGTTCAAAAAAGACAATTTATTTAAGTATGGATGTGATATAAGTAGGGGATAGAGTTTCTAGCATAGAAGAATTCATATAGTCGACTCTATTTAATGAGATAAAACTTAATTATTATTGTTGTAACTTGTCTTGAATATTATGAGTGAGTTTTCATAACACTAGTTTTTTTCATCAATAAGTTCATAATTATGTACCCTCAATTAGCTCAATCGCTTTACACGTTCTTTATTTTCTAAATCAATTTTTTTTTGTTATGTTCCTTATTCTCTTCTTGATGCTAACGGTGCTTAGAATCTGATCTCTATTGTTGTTAACATTTTAAACAGAAATTATCTGTACAGAAAAATAACAAGAAATCTGATGAAAACTCTGGACCCGTTGCCCGCGTCTCTGAGGATGGAGATTCTTTGCCTACCAAGCACAAGGTAATATTACAATCCATTGCTTGGTACTTTGCTTTGTTTGCAATTTGCAATAGCTTAAAATTCCATTCGCTGGATTTAGTATTTATGCAGCACTGCTTTTCTACTCTATAATCATTTGAAATCTACTCGTGCATACTAAATTTGATGTTCTTCCCTATTTGTTTCACCAATATTATAGAAAGAGGTCTAGTTTCCATCCAGTATTTCCCGTCGACAATTGTGAATTCTGACTTACTATCTTCGCTTTCTTTTGGTATTTAGATCATTTAATTGTCTGAAAAATCTATTATTCTGTTCAGAACTCACGTAAAAATCAGCCTTTCAATCAAAATGTCAACAACCTGGATGACATGGATATTTCAGACTTTGAATCTGAAGCCGAGGCATCAGATGATGATGCCTACGAATCTGACTTAGATTGGGTAGAATCGGGAAAGAAAAACAGGATGAAGCAATCACCAATCCATCAAACCAGAAAATCTAGATGGGATGAAAGCGTTCCTATTGCCAAATCTTCAGAGGCTTCAAATGAAGAGGCTCATCCATGCTGTTCTTGCACAAGAGTCTCATTTTGTAAAACAAAGAGATGCGAGTGCCAAGCTCTAGGAAATCTTTGCAGCAGCTACTGCGGATGCATTCCCTTGAAATGCACTAACAGAGAAGGTGCGGAAATGATGGTCGATATGGATGAAATGTCAGTGGAAATCGGCAGAGTTCACGGCCATTTAGATGATGAGAACAGAAAATTGGTGTCAGAAGGAACAAGGCTGCTGCAGAGTGCACTGAGCCAGAAACCAGATGACAATGAAGTCAAGCCGAGAATGCCATTATCTGATATAAAAAACGTGGTAAACGCCTTCATTTCCTCGATCCTTCTGCACTTATTTTTTCACTAGATTTTACTGTTCAGAATTTCAAATCTTGTTCGATCAGGCCAATCAGAACACGACCACGCAAGCCCGTCGCAAGAAATGGCGCAAGTCGACCATTCAGCTAGTTCCCACTCAGCCTCTCCCATCTTCCCTGCCACAAAACAGTGAAAGCCAAAGGCAAAGGGAAGGTGATCCTCCTCTAAGACTCCCTCGAGCAATGGAGTCGTTTCCAGTCGACAATAACCCTCCGTTCGGCGATAAGAACGCGTCCCGAGCTAGTGAATCAGCCACCGCAAGTAATAAAGAAACAACAAGAAGCACGATTCCTCGACGAAAAGCATCCGACGAGAAAGAGAACCACATGCAGTAGCCATTGCCGATCCAACTTCTGATGCCTTTCTTCATCCACCCACTCGATGGATCTTGCTGCATGCTGCCTGAGATACACCACGGCCCGGCCATACTAGTCGTAACGATTATTTTGGATCTTGCAACACTAGTTCATGTTTGATTCGAGCTTCGCAAGAATCAAAACCCATTGAAAGGTAGAAATCAAATGCATTCAACCTTCTCAAAATCTGATGGGAGAATATTTTCTAGATGTGTTTTCTGTTTTGGATAATTACATTGATATGCTATTTGTTGTCGTATGGAATTGTCTATGATTACGTCGGCTGGGATAGGAATGTTTCACCCATGTTGTGGCTTCAGCGTGGATTTCTTCACATAACAACCCCTGGGTCCCAGGACTCCGACTGGGAGATCGGGTTGGGATCTCGACTCAAACTTTTAATCTGAGCTTAAGGGTCAAACTTCCAAGTGATGCAAAGTCAAATCATAGTACAACTCTTCAGGATAACCCCCGGATCTCTCTTGCCAGTGAAAACATTCATATTTGCATTTGACAATAAGCCCAAGTAATATCATGTACCAAAGAATTGAACGGCTCGGAAGAATATAGATGAAACAATTTTGGAAAATGTGCACATGGATAAATGCCCTCTGAAAACTAATCTAAATGCGCCATAAAATTCATCCCTTACAAAGTAATGTGCGCGAAATTTACGGGATTGTGGGATAGGTGTGTTTCACGATCCCCTATAAAAAGGTATTCACCCCAAAAGCAAGAGGTATGTGCGGAAAATCTTAGGGGGCGTTTGGTTTGCTCCATTTTTTATTTTCATTTTTCAGAAAACTGTATTTTCTTTTTCTGGAAAATTAATTTATTTCATTCTCTAGTTTCCAAGAAAACGCTATATCTTTTTCTGGAAAATAAAATTAAAAAATACAAATCAAATATATTTTCCAAAAAATCATATTTTCTATAAAAATAAAATGAAAACAAACGTACTAAACACAGTCTTAATCTTTTCTATTACATTTTCTATTGATCTCCACCTCTAACTTGAGCGTTAGAGTGACTACATCAGAACCTTTTAGTCATCCTCCTAACTTGTGCTCATATCCTCAGAAATTCTATGAAAGAATTAGGCCAGAGCATAGTTCTCTTTTTCTTCGCTGCATCATCAATGAGTTATCCGTTGGAAACTCAGACAGCATCAGTCTATTTAGAGAATGCCAAGATCTTTGGCTTACTACGTGTTCAATATTTTCAAATTTCAATAACTTTTAATTATCTACGTAGATATAGCAAGCAAAGAGTGGTGAGTTTTCGCAAAACGATAAAACTCATTCTTTAATATTTTTTAAAATACCATTTTAAGTCATCATCTAAATTATTTTATTTTCAATAAAGTTAAATATTTTAATAAGTAAATGTTAAAAGAATTAAGTTAACATTTTAATAAGTAAATGTAACATTAACTAAATTAATATTTTAAAAATAGTCAGTGCTATTAAAATTAATCTCAAAATTAAATTATATTAATATTTTTTTCACGTCGAATTTTTTTTCAAAATTTATTAAAAATTTTAAATTCTTATTTATCATATTCTAAAAATTTTGAAATAAAATCATAACTCTTAAAAACACAAATTCAAAAGTTAATCTATAATTATAAATCTTAAAAAGAAAAATTTAAATCTTAAACAAAATTAAAATATTAGAAAATAATTTATCAAATTAAAAAAAATAATTTAAAATTATATTTTAAAATTTTAAATTTTAACTAAATAAATTGTTATAAATAAAATTTATATATATTTAGATATTATATTACACATTCTTATAAATGATTATTACTATGAGTGTACTCTCTCTTATCTTAATGTAAAATAAAATTTATATATATTTATGTATTATATTATACATCATCATATATTATAATTATGATGCGTATGAAATCAATTACATTTTCTAAAATATTCAATTTTATCAATTTTTTAAATTGAAAATATTTTTATCAACCAACGAATTCATATTCATCTATTTATATAAAATTTAAGTTAATGTTATATGATCCTGACCTTACTTATAGATAGCTCAACCAGTCAGCCAGCCTAACGTCACGAAGATCCAGCAAAAGAGCCGACGAAAGTCTCACTCAAGGAGTTCCTGAACCAGGAACCCTCCCGAAATACTAACCGACAGACCCTGGACAGGATCGGGTGGGTCGAGCCCGAGCACCCCTAACTCGGTCTCCCAAGTCCTTTTTCCCCACCAATAAATTATTCTAAATGAAAGAGTAATTTTTTTTTCAAATATTATTTAAACAGGGGCCAAATGAAACCTTAATGAGAGAAAACCTAATTAAAAGGGTTGATTTGTTGAGTAAAAATAGGAAGAAAAAAAACATCTTGGCTCAGGAGCACTTTTAGTCATCCAGCTATGAGACCTACGCGCTAGCCAACTGCGCCACCACCCCTTAGTGGTGACTTGAAATTTATAAAATATTTAAATATATACATGTTAAAATAAAAAATATACATAAAATAAAGGACCTCCTTTTTATATAATTTTAGATTTAACTAACTTAAATGTTTCATGAGTTAATAGTTACGATTTAAACTTTTATTTTATCTGCCTTTAGTTTTATGATAAATTTAGTCCTCAGCACTCCAGCGATCGGATAACTAATAGATTCGAAGCATGACAATATAGACATAGCTCAACAAATCCTCGACTCAGAGCGTACCTCATGTCTCTCAGCTCCCAGTTGGACGTGTGACGACCCACGCTCCCTGGGCATGACTCGACCCGATCCATAACACTCGGACCCGTCGATCGGTACTCGGTCTCCGGACCAGCTCTCCCTTACGCCGCCTTACATCAGTGCATTCGGGTACGACCATGACGTCAGGATAACAAATGCCTTACCCATTTATGACACACCTCGCGGTTATCCAGCTAACTCGGTACGGTTGTACCATCTGAGCACCCTGCGCCACGCCGCAGTACTTCTAGGTGCTCTTTTACGAGCTGACAGGCACCACACCCCTGTTTTGTCGACACAAACAGGAGTGGTCAGCTCCCCCGACTATATAAGTCCCTCCCCTTCTCATTCCACAGGTACGTACAATTGCACTCTCCTCTACTGCATTTCCTTCAGCTTCCATATATTTCCTGCGGATACTGACTTGATCGTCGGATGATCTGACCAAGAAAATTCCCCGATGGGTTGGCTAACGGTCGCTGTCTTATAGGTCGGAGCCAGATCGGCGCCAAGTCAACAGCAGCTCATGGTACTCAAGCAACCATCTAACTCTTAGAACTTCCATTTCTTCGTGCTTTCCACTAGAAAAATAACCACGGGCGACCAACCCGGCCACACGAAAATTTTCCACTTACCGTCAAAATAAATCGAGAAGCGCTCGTAATGAGCGATCTAGATGATTTTCACTGGAGCCATTCCTCTGTTAAGGTGTAAATTTCTTAGGCTGAAATTTAATTAAGAAACCTTAATTCCAATACAGGACGAAAAAAACTATAAAACTATGAAATATTTTCGTTTTATTTCTTCTAATCTGTTTTGTAAATTTATTTTTATTAATCCAGATATCCACTTTCATCAAATAAAACGACTCCTGCAGTCCAACTGTCCTCGGATTCTTCCATCAAATAATTCCGAAAATATAAACGGCTCCTGCAGTCCAACTGCCCCAGTAATTAGGGTTGATAGAAGGTGATTTGTTCATCTTAACGCTCCATTAATTTTTTTCAGAATTAATATAGAAGAGATAAATCATGAAGATTATTAATCTAAATACTATGATTAATATAGGAAGAGAACGAACATATTAACTTTGCCAACTATCCCAATTATTCAAACACTGTGACTGTAAGGTGCCTCACATGGCAATCAAATCCTGGTACATATGTAATACCTCTTTTAGCTGCGCTGCCCCGGAACACTCCAGTCGATGATGAATCAAGAAATAGATGAATCTGATATGATTAATTCGATCCTATAAAAATTCACGATAGATGATTTAGAAATGTTCGTGACAGACGATTTAGAAATTTAATATCTCATTTGAAAAAAAAATTCTTATAAAATATGTCATAAATAGGGATCGAACCACGAATATTTAAGATGATAACTAATCATCTACTAGTGCACCATAGCTTCGGGAGCATCGGGAACACTTTAGTAAAAAAAAAAAATGTTAGACCAGATAGTAGACGAATCTGAGATGATCGGTCCGATCCTACGAAAATTTCCCACCAGTCACCAGGATAAATCGGGAAGCGCTCGCAGTGGGCGGTCTAGAAACCCAGCGTCCCAGGATTCACGTCCCATTTGGAGAAAAAATTCCTGCAAAATATACCTTAGCTAGGATCGAACCACGGATGTTGAATAGCGATTAGTCGTCCTACCGCTACACCATAACCCCGGGAGCTCCGGGAACACTTTAGTGGACTTGCTAAAGGGAGTGATCGATATGCACAATTATTATTTTTATATATAAAAAATTGATTAACACACAGGTTCCTGTAACAGGAAACATACTAAAAAAATAATCAAAAATGAATTTTATTTGACAATTTGACAAATATATATTTCAACTAGAAAAAAGAGAAAAAATCATCACACACTTGGAACACATGACTTCCAAGAAAAGGAGTTCATTTGAAACTATCATTGCATGAATTGCATCATTAACAAAAGCATAACATAATAAGGAATTCGAACATGATAACATTATGATTCATATAAACCCATACATTCAAACCCAGGCAAGGAATTGCATTAGGTTGGAAGAGAAACATGCGATCGATTTGCAACATTTGTCGATGAAGCTGTTGCAAACTCATATGACAAAACTCGGTAACGGAATGTATGATAAAAAAAAAGAGAGCGCGGAGTAGATACAAGCAATTTATGTGGCATGCTGGGAATTCACAAACAGATTATGTGTAGCAGGAAGCATCGAGCACAGGCGCGTCCCGTACTAAGAACACTGAAGAAAGTAAAAGCACCTGGCGCAGCAGCTCCGGTGGATCGGTTGGCAAAGAAGAAACATCAGTCAAAATTTGTTCTGTCAAGAAGTCCACTTCACTCTGAGAAAATGGTGGGATTGGGCTTGTGTATAACAGAGTGAAAGCCGATCCAAAAAGCTTTTGGATCTGAATTAACCAGGAACATGGAGCTAAATCAGAGACAGGGTCTTGAGCATTGCAAACATAGCATATAATAAAACAACTAACAATAACTCACGCTTTCAGCTGCTACGTATAACTTGCTCGTTCAATTTCTAATTACCGCCAGGAGAGTTGCTTGTGGGCAGATCTGTCGGCTTCCCGTCCTCCTTCAGGTTCTTTCCGCTTCAACCCCCAAGCAGGACAGTATGCATTCTTAACTGTTCGTCTGAGAAACCCTGGGATGTTGCAGCTAAAAGATGTCTTGAGGCTAAGGTCAACCTCTCATCTTTGCCTTCCACATCTATATTTCCTGCACCTGCATTTAAATCAAGGTTTGGTGTGATCCATCTTGGAGGATTGAAAGATCCACCGCTGTTACTACCCTCGGCAAGTACTGCTACATTAGGCCTTTGGTAATTGGATAAAGCAATACCAGCAGATCCAAGTGGTAAAGGCATAGCTGGTAAACCTGAACCGGCACTGGATGAATAATCAGCAAAGGTTGCTGAACCACTCGAAAAGGAAGCAGCTGGAATTGGAAAATTAGGTCCAATAGTGAAGTCAGCATAAGGAAATGCTGGGGGAGAAAATCCCATTGGAAGAGCTGACGAAATCACCGAACCCCTGTAAAGGTCCCCCCCAAACAGGCCGCTAGGAATATTTGGCTCAAAGGTTCTCTGGGATCCTGAAGCTGCGACAAGTGGGTATGGCTGCTCTTTGTTGGACAGGAAAGACGGTATGGCGACAGCCGGATAAGGACTACCAGCGGGGAACCATGATGATGCACTTAATTCATTCGTGTTCATTCTGATGTTACTAACGGGAAAAAGAAAAGGCAAACCACTTGCACTTTTCAAGTTCTGGCTCCTGGTTAGAGATTCAGCAGTAACTTCATCAACTCCTGGTCCATTGTTCAAATCAAAGTTCCTTAACATATTAGCTTTTGTGTGCTGCAATTCTGCCCATGCAGGTCCATTAGCAAAAAGTGGAACTGGAACATCCTGAATACTAGAGGTGCTTGCTAAAGCGTGGCTATTTTCTGTATCCTCGTCGACTCTATTTAAATCAAACTCAAGTCTTTCAAAATTATGTGGAGTTGCATCAAGATTGCTCGCTGTCCCCAGTTGACTGCCTCTAGACTCGAAAGAGTTGCAGTCTTCAAGAATTCTCTCATCAGGTTCATTCAGATCAATATCAAGTAGTGTATGGCTCAGCTTCTCAGCAGACTGAGATGGTGATGACTCTGAACTATTGAGTGTCATCTCCACACCTTTTCGCGATTCTGCTCTCCGGAAAGCACTAGTAGTAGCTGAGCCTTTCCATCCAGTTTCACCCTTGTTCTTGAGCAAGTTTTCAGGTGGTATAAATGGTCCTTTTGCAGGTGCAGCAACTGTTATTTGAGCAGGTGAGCAATTTGACAAGGGATTTGTAAAAGGAGACAGTATGGGCAAATGAATTGTAGAGGAAGTAACTGTTGCAACTGAAATAGCAGTCTCACCTTGGTATCCATCATCAGCAATTATGCCTTCATTCAGATCAAAGTCAAGTTTACTAGCAGAGTTTGACACAGACATAACAACACATGAGGTTTTTGTAGGTGATGAGACATAATCTTTAGCACCTTCTATAGCCTCAGATAACAGAGAATCTGCAGATTTTAATAGATGCTCAGTTTCTTGGGACATACAACTCGATGGCTCTACCTGTTTGGCTAATCCCATCGAATTCTCATGAGATTCTCCCGTCTTATTATCAATGATGGCTCCAACAGTGCAGTTGGAGATGGTTGGTTCTCTTATTGATTCATCAATGTTAGACAGAATGGGTTTGTTATTCTCATCGTTACCATGCAACTCCATGTCACTGTATTCCATGTTATCAGCCATACAAGTTCTGAACTTATCGTGATTTTCCGGATACAAAACATCAGTAGTGTCAGATGAAATAACTAATTTACTCCCTTGCAAAGGTTGTTTCAGGTCATATGAAGTACCAATCTCAACCATCTCTTTAGCTGGAGTATGTGATTGACATTCACCGGCAACTAGCTTTTCTGATTCTTCACAACCTGAAGCAGCATTCTCAAGTTGACATCCATCTTTGAGAGGAACTTCAGAGGAACATGTATTGTTATTAATGATTTGACGAGTGTAATCATCAGGCTTGCTTTTGTCTGCTGATAAGCTTCTTTCTGTAAGCTTGAAATCTGTGCAATGCTCTAGCACTTCTCTATCTTCTATCAGTTTTTCCTCAAGCTGAGAGGTTTCACTAATATCCTGTTTCAACACATCAGATGACATGTACTCAAAGAAAGTTCCATCTTTTTCACCCTCCAGTTTCTTCTCCGAATTACTGCACAAGTCTTCAGATTTATGAGACCGTATGGACGCATAAAATTGTTCATCCTGCCTGTTTGTCAATTTACTATCTTGTGCGGAAACAGTAGTTTCATTATTTCCAGGAAGAACAGTCTCATTGTTACATGAAACATCTTTATTTAAGATGATATTAACACAGTTATCTTGCTTATTGTAGCTCATGCCAACAGCTTCATCAGAGTGAACATGCCTCGGCATTGCATCACTATCACCTAACCTTGACTTGGGACCATGAGCAATGTCTTCATCACTTGATAATCTCAACTTGTCCTCTATTGATATGTCCCCCAAAGCTGATGAGGCTTCAGGTGCGACAACATTATGATGATTTAAGTTAGACTTGGAGGTTTCTCCAGCCGCTACACTGGCAAGTAAATTCATTCCAATATCATCTTCGGTGACCTTAGGTGTACTTGCTTCAGAACATTTGATGCAACTTTCAACCAAGGCATTCATAGAACTAAAAGAACTTTTTGTCCTGGGTTCAGATGAGGAAATCATCTTCTCATTACCAGATGGCAAACTTGTAGCTCTTGCGGACTCTATATCTTTCTCCTTGGCACCTCTGATTTGTTCATCACTGCCAGGTAATCTAAGACATCCAGCTTCAAATGGAAGTTCATTGACATCATTGTTATTCTGCAACTCTTTATTGCTATCTGTGGAGATATTAGACTGATGAGGATCGCTCCATAGTTTCACTTTACGATGACTGTGCTCATATTTGTCAGATAAGCTGGGAGATGACGCTCTGCCGCTTGTACATGTGGGATCCTCAGTTGAACCTCCATCTGTACTTCTTGCAGGGCTTTGAACAGAGTTAGAAAGCTTGACATTGAGCCTGTGGTTATTATTCCCATGATCTGGAATGAGCATATCAATTGACCTTTCACATCTAACACTTGATTGTGATGATTTTTCCAGTGTTTTAGCCCCGTTGAGACAGCCAGCCTTTACTAGATGAGTTTCCTTCTGCAACCCAGGAATGGGTGTTCCAGCAACCACATTGCCAGATCTTAGATGATGTGTTGAACTACCAGCAGCCTTAGCAGCATTTAATGACCCAACATTTGAACTCCTTGAATCTTCCATCTGTGAACTCCCTACTGTATTTCTGTGATCAATAGGACAAGTCTGGCTATTGTTATGAAATTGAATAGAACTACTACTCTTCTCGTTTACAGCTATTGGCGGCATGTCTGTACTCCCAGAGTTAGTGTTAGTAGCTACTTTGCAAGATGGGTCCTTCAGACCAACTGCAGAAGATATTACTGATGTTGATCCATCTTGCAAGGATCCTTTTGAGACTGAAGATGACTCGACAGTAGCATCCAAATGTCCAGGCTTATCAGACCAAGTTTTACATGAGGAAGACTGACTGTCAGAATTTTTCATAGCCACTTCTGGTGCTACAGTGCGTTTATTTCCTGCATGAGAAACCTCAGAAGAACCTGGTTTAACTTGCCAAACAGTTTGGCTTGATGCGGCAAATTTTGCATCATTGATCTTGGTCATTTCTGCATCAACCCGTTTCTTCCAGGTGTCAATAAGACCCCTTGCTCTTTTCTGTATCTCAAGGTTTTTATGGCTTCGCAAATTATTCACTGATTTACCAATATTACAAATCTGAAGAGCACTAAGGTTCACTGGCAATTTCGCAAGCGCACGAAGAAGAGCCAAGAGCAGTTCCTCAACAGTTTTATCACTTCCCTTGGGACTATAACCATCATTAGTCTTAGATTTGTGAACTTCCTGAAGCCATTCATCCAAGATCAGTAGACCCCTAAGTTGAACAAACTTAATAAGACAATCATGTCGCTGAGTAGCTGTAATGACATCAGCAACTAGTGCACGGACAGTGACATCCATTGTCTTCTCTGTTTTATCAAGATGCATGAGATTCACCAATTTCTCAACCCCCTCAGTGCTTCCAAGTCCGCCTTTATCTGTAATTTTTGCTATTTCCATCTTTACCATATTCCCAGCTTTAAAGTTAGAAGAATTGCCATCTTGCTTACACTCTCTCTTGATGATGTATGTACCCTGATCAATCTTGTCCCTCCTCTTCACCTTAGACTGAGATTGCAGAGATGATCCAGCATTATTTACACTGTCAGAAACAGATTTTAGATGTTGACTGTTTGTTGGACCATCAATTGGCTTGGGTGAAACACCACCTGACTGTATAACTGCATGCATTTCCGAATGAGTTTTGTCCAAAAGCTGATCTACTTCCTCTGTTATGTTCCTAAGAGGAGGCAATAATTACCAGTTAATCTAGTTAAAATGTCAAAAGAGAAAAGCAATTATTGCCAAATAGAACAGAAACAACAGAGATCGTGCAAGCTCACATTGATATTTTCTTGATAAATTAACCACCACAAACGCATGTTAGTAATGTCATAAATCCGTCTGCAGACAAATGAAGATAAACCTCTGGCAATTCGACACCCACCGTGAAAATGTAACCCAAAATGTATGAATCAGTGAAGTCCACAGGACTCAAGTCCTTGATGAATGAGACAAAAATTGCTCACTTGGGGCAGCCATGAGCAAATTAACATATAACTTAATTGAAGGGAGTATCCCAATAAATGTTTGTCAATGGCCATCTTGGAGAAGGCCACACCTATTTGAATTTTTCATCTATCCTGCACAGAAAGGATTTATTAAAATTATGATGAAACATAAGAATAAACAAAAAGAACTGAAAGATGAGACAGGTGATGGAAGATGACTATATATTAAAGAATCACCATCGCCATTCAAATATAGTGGTGAACCTACCAACCATTTCCACAATTCAAGTTCTAGTTAAAGAGCAGTAGAGCACAAGTAATAATGTCTAGAATAAGAAACCAAAGTAATAAACCAATAATTACCAAATACAGTTCCATCCTAAAACTGGTAAAAAAAATTAAATAACGAGGTCAATCTTCATTTTTAGTCGATATGGATAATTTGAATAACAAAGACAAGCTCTAAGATGATCACACAAAAAATAACATTACTTTTGCACCACGAATTTGTATAAAATCATATTGGTCAAACAAAGTCAAAAATTGCATACCCATACTGCAACATTTTTCTGAGTGACAAAGGTTTTCATTACTTTTGTTCGGTGAAGTTTGTATAAAATCATAGGTCAAACAAAGTAAAAAATATTCATCCATGATGCAATATTTTTTTTTAGTGACATACCAACTCATGTAACATTTAAACAGTGAGAAATTCTTGTAGATATACCAAAAACATCATTACTGTTTCCTCAAAAATTAATTAATAACTACATAAAAAATCTGAAACAAATTATCTTGGATATATGATATCTGTCTAGTACAAAGATTAGCAACCAACTTTAACATGATACAAAACTCTCAGAATATTTCAATAACCTAAGCCTGGTAGACCTATAGATGACAAAAACTTTTCAAAAATTGTAACTGTTGGATCTGAAGAAGTGTATGAAAATTTTAAATTAGTAGCTACTAAGTCGAATCCGAACCCTCAGTGAATAACTAGAGACTTAAGATGTAGAAACTAGCAAAGCAACTATGATAATAAAAGTAACGCCTAATCTCCAAAGACAAATTAAGTTATATCCTAAGTTCATCTCCGACATTAGAAAAAGGGAACAAAAATCCATTTATTTGGATAAAAATCTCAATATATTTTGGAGGAGAAAAAACTCGATACTTTGAGCCAAAAAAATACTCTCCTGCCTCAACGTTAAAGTTCCATATGATCGTTTAAGCACCAACATAAACTCAGATGAGGTAGAATACCCAAATAGCTATGCCTGAATGTCTATACCGTACCAAAAAGGGCATCAATAGGGCGCTGGCGCATTTCAGGTTCAAAAAACACCAGCTGGATCGATGGTTGTATTGGCAACACATGCCAATCTCTCAAAAGCCCCAACATTAAAAAAAAGAAGCAATGACACTTATATTCCGAGAATCAATGCAAAAGGATGTAAATTTCGTAAAGAGCAGCACGGATTGAGCAAAAACGAAGTAAGAAGACATGCCGTCAAGTATACGTCTGTACCCGCTACCACCAAGGAGATGCGCACCGAATCAAAGGCTACAACGAACCCCCTGCACACCAGGCTGCCGTCCGGATCCGGCCTATGCGCTTCCCTACGCCGACGAGGGGCCTCTCGAAGGATCACCCGGAGAAACTCCGATTCAGCTCGATGGCAATCCGAAATCAGCGCCGAAGGGGAGATCAAGAACAGCGATCCGCAAAGAGGCAAAGTATGGAATTCTAGGGATTGCGAGACCGAGGCGATGGGCGAACTATTTGGGTCGAGGGTTCCGCGATCAGACGAAAAAGTGACGAAATTGGTGATTTGGGTAAGTGGGAGGATCGGGGAGAAAGGAAACGAAGAAATATCATTTTGCCCCCTCAAAGTTTCTGAAAATTTTTCTCTCGACTTTAATAATTATAAAAAGGGTTATTTTCAAATTCAATAGTGTCCAAATATTTTATTTTAAATTACATTTAGCCACTAAAATATTATATTTTTATTATGTTTTTAACTCAATTTTTCGGTCCAACATCTCATTTAAAAAATTATATCTTATAATATACCATCATTAAAAATAAAATCTCAGATATTTGAGATATTTAATTTTTCGAATAAGTTAATTTTAAAAATTATCATTATTTATATTCCAATTTACATCTCCGTCAATCAATTTAAGCGGTTGGTTAGATTTAAGCAACCCAAGCCCGCCGCGGCCAACCCCTAGGCCCGCACCCGCACGGGTCAGCCCGCGACGGCTTGGGTCGTCCGGGTTGAGAATTATTTGTTAGTTAAGCTTTATGACAATTATTATCTTCTTGTTATTATTTTGAAATAAAAATAATATTTTTCATCACATGATTACTCGTTTGTATTCATTTATATTTAAAAATATATTTCTTAATATATTTGATTGATGAATCTAATATATGAATTTTTAATTTTTTTAATTTTTTAAAATACTTTGATGGTCCGGGTTGGTTCGCCTAACCATGCCGCTTGGATTGGTTTGGTTGGGATTTTCTAACCCGCCTAGATGACAGTCGACCCGCCTCGCCGGCAAATGGCTGGCCGCATGGGCGACCGCCCTCTATGGCCGACTCGTCCCCACGGTTGGCCTTACGCTTAACTACCATCCATTTCAAGCTATCATCCAAATAATTTAGATAAATTATTGCAAAAATAAAAAGACTATTTTACCCCCATCAAATCACTCAAAGACTCTCTGTCTCTCTATATATAGATGATAAACCCACTGAATCCTGCGACGGAAAAACCCTAGGCGAAGCAGCAGCTATGGCGTCTTCCATTTTCGCTTCGCTCCTCCGCCGATCCCTCCGCCGCTACCTTCCCTCTGCCCCGTCCATCCCCCGCCGTCGTTTCCTATTCACCTCCTCGTTCTCTGTTGTCTCTTCCCGCGGGGCAATGCTGCAGGATCCTAAACCGCACTCCTCTCTTCTCTGCTATCGATTCGCTTCCTCCAAGGTATCGGGAGATGATAGTCTGAAGCGAGTTATTGATTCCGAGATTCAGTGTGCGCAGGAGGCACATATAAGTGGCCAGGTCGATCTCCCTGTCTCTGATGTTGTTTATTATGTTGGTTTTCACTTTTTTTTGGTAGCACTAGGACAATTCGTGGTGATGCAAAATACGTTTTTCTTTTTCTAAATTTTTAGATGCTCCATTGCATAGGGTGTTTGTTTGGAAAAGATATAGTTCAGACTAATTAATCCATGGATTTATGTATTTATTTTTTCTGACCAAGAAGAATCGTTTCATAGTTCCTGAGACGAGGAAAATTGAAATTCTCGTTTTGATTTCTTAATTGTTTTGTATGTGTGTTTAATCCAAACTTTTGCAAATCTGCCGCATGTGAACTCTTGATTTCATTTGCTTCAATTGTGTTTGTGAATTGATGCTGCCCTGATTAGCATATGAAAAACAGTGGGGATTGAAAGAACAAATTTGGAATAATCACTTGTTGGGTTATCTTTTTTAGTACTTAATTGATATGTTTTGTTCTGTGTATTCCCAGGATATTGACATGCCCAAAGACTTCCCTTTTGAGATTGTTGATAATCCTGGTGATCAAGCAATTTTTCTTAAACGGGATTTTGCTGGAGAGAACATCCAGGTTGTTGTGCTGATGAACCTTGATGAACAAAATGATGTGGAGGAGAATGACGAAGATGATAAGGACGAAGATGGCAATGAGAATTCTATGGAGCCTTCATTATCTTTGGTCGTGACAATCGATAAAGGAGAAGACCATTTACTGGAGTTCTGTTGCAGCCTCAACTTGGACAAAGTTGGAATTGAGACCATGGTCCTCAAGAAACGCGATGATCCTGATGATCAAAGTGCATACCAAGGCCCTGAATTTTCGTAAGTTCTGTTTCTTGTATTTATACTTGATGTCCACGCATTCCTTGATAACCTTGACATTAACTAAAATCTTGCATTTTAACCAAGGGAAAGAGTATTGCTTTTGAGATGTTAGTTTTACAAATATTGAACTATAGTGATTTAACCTTGTATGTGACTGTAATATACATACCGAAGCCACTGGATAACAATATATTCTACTACTGCAGGACATGCCAAACTCAAGTGTTTGTTTTCCAAACTTGAGCTGTTAAATGTAGCTTCAGTAGATTTAACCGCAAGTGCAGTATAGTTGTCCTTTTGTTAAACTTAAGCTATTAATTTGGTTCCGTTCATGGTTCTTCCAACTGATGTTTAAGCTGGGTAAATATGATGATTGATGAATGTTTAGATTTTCTAAGACAAAAAAAGTGAACTGGTTCGATTTCTTGCAGGGACTTGGATGAGAATTTGCAGAAGGCGATGCACAAATACCTCGAGGAGAGAGGCATAAACTGCTCCCTCTTCGACTTCTTGCACGAATACATGTTGAACAAAGATGAGAGGGAGTATTTGGTGTGGCTAAAGAGCATGAAAGAATTCATAGCTTAGAGCATTCATCTACTTCGAGTTATCCATAAGGCCACAGTTTGTCTACTTGCGAGAATTAAAATAGTGTTTGGAGGTATTAAATCTCTTCCAATTCTGATTTTCTAGGTCAGATTTCTTGTGCTATCCATGATTATGTGATGGCTCAACTATGTATTTGATCTTGAGAAAAACCTGTGTTCTTGGATCTTCTCTCTTTCAAGTGAACCTCTATAATTCCCCCATAGTTCTTGTTTGTACTATCCGTGATTATGTTTTCCTAACAATTATTTCTCTTACTTTTGGCCTCTTTCTTCCTGTTCTTTTCGTCCATTTGGAGATGGATCATACAAATCCATGAAACGATAATATTCATAAGTTAAATCATCATTTACGTGATGGAATAAAAGTGCTATCTTTTTCAACTCTTGTTTTTATCTTCACAATACAAGTAATCTACTCTAACATCAACAAGAAGTTTAAAAAAAATATTTTTTTTTCAAAAAAAATTATTTCCTTGAATAGTAATTGTTTCTTTCATATTCCACCTCACTTGTTTCTTAATTCACTGCATCATATAATATCTTTTATATTATCATTCTTATTTACGAGAAACAAGTGTCAAATAATGAAAATATAAAAAGTTATAAGGGGCGAAATGAAGTATTTCTCCTTTGAAAATAGATGAGAATTAAGGGGTTGAAATGAAATTTGAAAAAATAATAATCTAAAATGAGATTTAGTTCTCTGAAGCGCCACGTGGACGTCGGTCGAGGCTTTATTATGCGGACCAACTACCTCGTGCTCAATCGCCAACAGCACGCACCCGCATACTCGCCCAAGGCCGCCATTTCCTCCTCGAAGTTCCAAGAAGAGAACTCTGACTCGTCGATGGGCGCTGAATCGAGCGACGGCGATGACGGAGTCGTCACTGGCGAAGGCACCACGGTGTTCCGAGGCACCGCCTACTCCTTCATCCGCACCAACCTCGCCCTTGCCCTCTGGCTCGGCGCCATCCACTTCGACGCCGCCCTCGTCCTCGTCTCCATCCTTTTCTTCCCCCTCCGCCTCGCCGCCGCGTTCGCATCCCTCTCCTTCCATTCTTCTCCCTTTCGCTCCTTGTTTTCCAGCTTATGCCGGTTGCTTGATCCGATGCAGGGCCTTCGCCATTCTGCTATTCTTCATGGTGGTCCCGATCGATGAGAGGAGTAGATCTGGGCGGAGATTGTCAAGGTTCGTGCTTTTATCCACGGATAATTTAGTTTTCAGTTTCGATTGGTTTCGTCGGATGGGATTAAGTTTGTTTTCTTGTTGTTCCTCTCCCGCTAATTGGATCCCTTTTTGGCTGTAAATGTTGTCAAACTTAAAACATAGGTTTATCTGCAAGTATGCCTGTGGGTACTTTCCGATTACCCTTCATGTGGAAAACATCAAAGACTTCAGTCCAGACCAAGCTTATGGTGAGTTCTAATCCAGCTACTGTTCAGAAGATTGGCCATTGATGTGAATGAAGTGATTCTGATACTTCAGACACTATTGCAGTTTTTGGTTATGAGCCACACTCGGTGCTACCAATAGCTGTTGTTGCTCTTGCCGACCACACAGGATTCATGCCACTGCCCAAAATCAAGGCTCTCGCGAGCAGTGCTGTAAGTTTTGTTGTTTCCTGATGATTTCCTTTCTTAAATTTTGGCACAATTTCTCTTTTTTATTGACAGCATATGCTTAAGTGTTGCTTTGTGTCATGTTCACGGTCAGGTCTTTTACACTCCCTTTCTGAGGCATATTTGGACGTGGATGGGAGTTGCTCCTGCATCGAGGAAGAACTTCTATTCCTACCTTGCTTCTGGGTACAGTTCCGTCATTGTGCCTGGTGGCGTCCAAGAGATGCTTCATATGGACCGTGACTCTGAGGTCCAATTCTGTACTTTAATTTCTACACAGAAATCTAATGTTACTTATTTTCTCTCTTTCATTTCATTTGGTAGATCATTTCTCTGATCAGAATAAATTTCATGGCTTACCATATCTCTAGTAAAAAAAATATGCAATGTTTTGAGTTATACACTCTAGTTGAAAATCATAGATCACAGATTAGGGGCTTGGTCCCTTTTACAACTTAGCAATCTTCTAATTCACATATCCACAATCTAAATGGATTTGCTATGTTGAGAAATAATAGTTTTTTTACACACCTTTCGCTGGTACCACTGTTTAATTTAGTGTACTTGTAATTCATACTTAGTCCACAATTTTCCTCTCTCATTATTATGTCGCAGAGGTACAAATAGACAATTGTTTGAGTTTCACTTTCTTTAATCTTCATAAATTTGACATGATTCCTCCAATTCTAACTGCTAAATTCTAGAACAACGGATGATAATTAAAAGAATAGGATGTTTATTTTGGCTGACTGGTGAGAACGGCTACAGAGGTTGGCGAGCAACAATGATGTTGGGATGGATGTGAGCTGAGTTGCTGGTGTTGAATGCAGGGATAACCAACCAGTTGTAGACAAGCATGGAGACAGAAATGTGTTGTCTTTTAGGGAATTGAATTGGAAATTAGGATTAGATCAATTTAAATTACATATTACAAATAATAATTTATTGTTATCTTGGTAATTAGTGTTTTTTTGAACAACCGCTTGGTCCAATTTATATGCTACAAATAGTATATATATATAATTCATGGGGCCAATTGATTCCACACTGTTTATCAGGCTACATCTGTGTTGTGGTGTATGTTTAGTTGTGTTTTTCGTTTCAATAATTGATTATAATGGTTTGTGTAAATGTTGAATTCTAGTCGATGTACTTTTTGTGCCAGAGGTGATCCCAGCAAGTTCATCAGTGGTAGGATAATGGTAAAGTGATGAGGTGGTCTACACTTCAAAATATTAGAGTGTAGAGTGAGGTGGATGACAATGATAGAACCAAAATATCTCTTTCAATGAATCAAGAATGATCAATGATATGAAACTTTCTTTGCTGTATTATGTGTTCATTGTATAATTGTTGATGCTACATGTATATTTATCAATCATTTCATTGTTTTTCCTTCCTGAAACTCACATTACGTTGTTGTCCGTAAATGAACTACCAATGTTGTTTTTTTGGGGTAATTCGAGATAGCTAACTAGATCTATGCTAAAGCAACTTTTTTTTTTTGGTTCTGTACAGGTTGCCTTCCTTAAATCAAGAAGAGGATTTGTGCGAATTGCTATGGAGATGGGCCGACCTTTAGTGCCAGTTTTTGCCTTTGGCCAGGTTTCATATCAAATTTGATCACAAAATTATACTAAAATATCTACCACAATTAAATTTCGATGAGCTTGATGATACCAATATTGTTTTACAAAATGTCGATACACAAAAAGGGTGTTGTACTTGAAGAATCTATGATACATCTCCATACTTGCATATCACCATTGCAAGTAAGTCTATTTTGACTTCTGATTCTGTTGTAATTGGTGGCAGAGTCATGTCTATCGATGGTGGAAGCCCACCGGGAAATCTTTTGTGAAGATAGCTCGAGCACTCAAGTTCACACCATTAATCTATTGGGGAAGATTTGGGTAACTAACATTGCCTAGTTTTTTCCTTGTTGTTACCAGAAATTTGCAACTCCCTCTGTTAGATCCTTTTTTCTCTGTTTTTTCTCTCTGATAGTTTTCTGATAGGTCTGACTGACTATTTTCATGTAGGACACCCATACCATATCGGCACCCAATTGATGTAGTAGTGGGGAGACCAATTGAGCTGATAAAAAATCCCAACCCAACCACTGAGGAGGTAAAGTGTTTCATCGAACTTTTCTCTCTCTTAGTGGTTTATTCATGCTCTGCATCAGCCCTTCATAGTTGAAATCACATCGAGTCCCAGTTTATGGTCTGGAATCAATGTTTTTACTGAACTTAGCTCATGATTCAACCAATTGAACCAATCCCTGTTAAATTTAGTCATCACTCCAGTTGAATTAAAATTTTGGCTTAAACTGAAAAACTGTTTTGTATCATTGGGAAATCCTCAATCTGCTTAAGCTTGTTCTGTTCTTTTACCAGATCAATGAAGTTCACTCTAAATATGTTCATGCCCTGGAGGAACTCTTCGAGAAGTACAAGGGTAAAGTTGGTCACCCCGATCTTGAGCTCAGAGTCGTGTAATATGTTCATCTTCCTCGCCTCTTGTCTGAACTCAACGAATTTTAAGAACAATCCTAGTACAGGTGAAAGTGACCGGGCCTTGTTTCCATACTTCAATGCATCAGAAACATCAATTAAGAAGCTCAAAACTAGTCACCAACTGATTTCCAATTAGGGAAGAAGATAGATATGTTGCATGATTGGGATAGAAATTAGTTATATTGATTGTTCATTGTAATCAAATGGTAGATTACAATGAAGTGGAATGATGTTTTAAAGGTAATGATAATTCTGTTTGTTAGATGGTTGTAACCGAGGGATAAGATTCATGTAGTCAACCACAAATAGTCAACTCACTGAAAATACATTCATAATATATTCTGTTTTTCTCTGAATTTAGATGGGTGAATATTCATCCAACTCATTTTCTATAACATTATTGAGTGTACAAAAACAATAAATCTTTTTCAACCTATTCCATTTTTTTTTGTTTTCCAGATGGAATCAATTGAGAATAGGAAACTGCAGAGAATTAAATTCCTTCTCTTGTATTTCTTCAAAGAAGATTAATATCATCATCTTTATCTCTTGTCCTTTCTTTTCTTTCCTATTTCCATCCAAGTAAACACAAACATCAAGATACTTGTAGACTTGTAGAGGCCATTTGGTGCTCTCTTGCACTTCCAAGAGTCGAAGTTCTTTTTTTCTGTTGACCACGAGATGTACTCGTTGACGATCGAGACCTTTGTTTGACTAACTTAGGTAGGAAGAGTGCTCTTGCCCTCTTTGTCCATTGATTTCATTGTCGTGAAGAATTGACTTCTCAACTATTTTTCTCATGTGAGAAGATTATGATGGTGCTATTGGACATCGATGAATGGTGAACCTGAACCTGAACCCTAAATCGGAGGGCTCGGAATCTTCACTCTAGTCATCACAAGAAGATTTAGAACAACTTTATTCATGTTCTACTCTCCTCAACCTCTTGATGTGAGGTAAACTTTACTTTTCGCAATGAATCACTCTCTTGTTATAGCTTCTTTCATATAGTTATTATTCTTTCATGTTTACCAAAAAAACAAAACAAAAACTAGTAGTATATTAGAACCTGAATTCATCATCTACCAAAATATATAGCAACTACATAAACCATGACTCCGAAAACATGTTTACTAGCTCGGAGAGAAAAGAAAAAACAAAAAGGATAGAAAAATTGATAGAAAAACTAATTATTTCAAACACAAACAAGGTACTAAACTTTTTTTTTCTTTCCTTCCTATTTCCTCTTATTCTTGCTCACCCTTGGCTTCTTCTCTTGGTGAAGAAGGGTGGATTTTTCCTTCACTTCCCTTCTTTTCTTTGGCCTTCTGCCCTTCCTTCTTCTCCTTCGTCTTCTGCTTGCACTTCTCCTGCTGTAGATGAAGCTGTGCATAACTGGCTCCGAGGGACAACATCACTTCCTTTTTCCCCTCTGATTTCTGTATGTTTTTGCTGAAGTGAGATTGAGCCACAGGAAGTATTTATAGCCTCTTCTTTTTAGTTTTCTTCCCCTTTTTTAAATATATTTTCGGATAAAATAATTCCCTTGGGTGGATGATTGAACTGTTACACCTACAAGTGCCCTTTTGACCTTCCTCAATTATATCAGAAGAATCATGAATAAAAAACACTCTTTAAAAGCGTTTCAATACATTATCTTTTAGACTTTTGCTTTCTTTAATATGATCTCGACTCTGATATTTATATTTAAAAGGGACACTGAATTTATGGATCATTGATTTGCAATTCCCTGCAATAAAAGGCAGGCAAATCAGCAGATGATGTTTCATTTAGTGGATTTGGGTTTGTATCATTATCAGAGGTGTCTGTTCCTCTGAAATATCTTGTTTGGATAAGATCTTGTGACTTTAGCTGAAAGGGAAGGATCAACTTTAGTTTTACTTCTCTTTCGATACTGTTTTTCGAGCAACATAGTTCATGTTCAGGTAAGTAGCCGGCCATATTTTGAATTGATTCTAAGCTGAAGCTTGATCAGATCAGTGTTCGATAACAATGTTTCGGAAGTTGTTAGGTTGTTCATCACTTTGCATTTTTTGAGTTATTAGTGTAGTGGTTTGATATCTATGCTGCCTGCATAAGTTGTTATCTTTAGCAAAGGTTCTTATGATTTTTGACTCATTGAACTAGTTTTTCAGTAAAAGCTCCTTTTTATTCAGAAGACGCGGAGCCATTCAAGTCCATCAGTTTGCCTAAAAATGAAGTGAAAGCTATCCAAATCGACAACCCGATACACCAACATTCCTTCAGATTTCTTAGGCAGATCGATCTTAATATCGTCCGAGGAAGTTTTTGAGCCGGTGGCATGCTTCTCGGACACACTCCCTGCTGTTGAATGAGCTAACTCTGATAAACCCTTCGCCACCCGGGCCAAAGCCAGTCCCTGGCACAGTGATTATGTGAGTCTTCTCAAGGATTTCGGTAAACACATCCCAAGATTTCATTCCAGGGAAGTAAACCCAAACATAAGGAGAATTAGTCCCCCCATAAACCTCGAGACCCATCGAGGCAAAAGTGTCGGTTAACACCCTTGCATTCTCCTTGTAAACTTCAATCAGGTTCTTCGTAGCCTGCAGCCGCGACTTATCGTAAGAGTTAGCATCGTCTCGGTTCAAAGTTAATCCTAGTTCACTCATCTAGCTAACCTTGCGACCTTCTTTGGAGAGGCATGCTAGGCCCCCTCTTTGCGCGATGTTGGATGCGCCGTTAAAGCAGGTGCAAATGATGCGGTCGAAGTCCTTGTGCACGGGGAAGCCGTTGGAGTACTTGAGCTCGTGAGGCACCACGGTCCACCCGAGTCGGATACCAGTAAAGCCAGCTAGTTTGGAGAAGGATGAGATCTCTATGGCTACCTGAAGGAGCAAGTTAACATAGCCAATGCGAAACTACAATGAAATTGAACTACTGAAAGTAGTACCTCTTTAGCTCCCGGGATTTCATAAATAGAAGTAGGACTGTCATCCGAAATATAATCGGAATAAGCAGAGTCATACACGATGATCGAACCGTTCCTGGTCGCGACCTCCACCAGCTGCTCCAACTGCTCCCTGGACGCGGCATGGCCGGTCGGATTGTTAGGGGAGCAGAAGAAGATAATGTCAGTCCTCGAAACACCTGCGAAGTCGGGGAAGAACATGTTCTCCTTCCCACATTTCATGTACTCGATCCGTTCATACTTGCCGTTCATGTATTCACCGGTCTGCCCGATTATGATGCTCGAATCGACATAAGCCTGGTAAGAACATTTATCGGCATGATTTTTAAAAAAAATAGAAAAATTAATATATATTGGTGATTTAAATTACAGGAAAGGTTGGATCTTGCACTGCAACTGTGACATTGGATCCAAACAGTAACTGCAACAATGAGAGAATGATCAATAATAATAATAAGTTTTTTTCATTTTTGAAAATAAAGAATTTGAATGGTTGCCTCGTTCTAATGTCTCTATCAATCCTTCCAGAGTCAATACGGAAAAGATAAATCATTGATGCATTTGAATGACCTGAATACGAGAGATGTCACACTGTGCACCATCAGAGATGAAGACTTCAGTGTCTTGGATGGCCATTTCTTTGTAAATGGTTGCTGCAATTGCCTTCCTCAGTTCCTGCAATCATATTTTCATCTAAATAAATAAAAAAAATGGATTTGTTTTTTTAAAATATCCCTCTAATATATTTCTCATTCTAAAAATATTTTTTTAGTATTGTTGTAATAGTTATGTTGTAACTGTTACATGTTAAAATAGATTAATTCAATTTAATCAAAATTATTACACATGGAATACTCTTATATTATAATGTTTTTTATGGTTTATTTAAAAATATTTGAATTTAATTAAAATTACTTCGAAATTATAGTAGCATCTATTATATAACTCCTATTGTTTTATCAAATTAAAGTGATTTTGATTAATCTTGATTAAGTTGATAAAAAAGGTTTTTTTTTGATAATTTAAATATTTGGGTTTAGAGTAGATGTTTTCCCCTTGTTGTCTATTGTTAAAGCAATTTTACTTTATAATGATCATAACTGAAATAACATTATTTTTCAAAATGAAAAATTTATTAGAGCTATGTTTTAATATTTTTTAAAGAAATAGAATGCCCTTTCGGTATAAAAAAAATATGAAGCATTAACCTAATAATAAAGTTGTTGTCGTGTATCCTAAAGATTGTGAATTCGAATCGCAGAAATAATTTCTTACAAAGTTACAATAGACTCCTACCGGATCCTTACATTAAAAAATGATTAACAAGCTTTGCCTAGTTTTAATCACCTTGTTTCCTTGCTCTGCTCCGTATCCTTGATACCCTTCCTTGGTGGAGAGCTGATGAGAAAACTGAAAATTGAATACAAACTAAATTATCTAAAATATTAATCAAAAAACACTTTCACTAAATGAAGAACTGTAATTTGATCATCCAAAGAAAGTTAAGAACACAAGTAAGAATCCTTCTTCTGAACTCTGTTAAAAAAACATCATTCAAACTCACCCTCTATATTTTGTTTCCTCGATCATATGAACAACAAAAATGAGAACAAAATTATTTCATATATGAAATATATTTAAATATATATACCTCAGACATTGCTGATGCAATGAATGGAGGAAGAGGCTCAGTTGTGTCACCAATTCCTAAGCTGATGATCTTGGCATTTGGATACTTCTCCATATGCACTATTTGTCTCATTCCAATCTATTTTTTTAAAATAATAATAATAATAACAATAATTATAGATAAATTAAATTGTATTTTTGAAAATACCACCTCAGGGAACAGATATCCATTTTGAAGCTTCTCCATGTTTGCATTGCGAGACACTCGTAATTGACATACCGTATCTAAGAGATTTAGTGGTAAATGAAAATGAATTATAGAATGATCAAAACTAGTAAAAGAGACGAGAACCGTTGTTAATTTACCCATTTTGACATTTTTCTTCACGATACATGAAGGTCCGACCTTGAGATGAGTCCGACCTGAAGAAGAAGAAGAAGAAGCACATTTTATTATTGAAAGCGAATGAAGCTAGAAATGAAGAGTTTGCGTTGAGTGGTGTCACTTTGGCGCAAGCACATTGAACTCCATGGATGAAAGGGATCGCGTCGAGGTCGGTGAAGAGTTGTTAATTTGGAAGAAAGTAATGCCCGAAAGTTTGACGTTGGTTAGGGTATTTATAAGGGAAGGAGGGAAGGGAGGAGGAGGAGGAGGAAGGTGGTGAAGTGTTGGAACTGTCATTTAAGGGTTTGACCGTGGTGGTTAGGATGACTTTGATTGGGTTGTGGGGGGATTTGGTAAGAGGTTCTTTTCGTGTACTTCATGGCGGCTACTTGAATTCAAGACGGTGCATGGTCAGTCTCTTTGATGCTTGGGAACATACATACATAGTAACCGTTTTTAATTGATAGGGTTTAAGTTAGGGTTGGCCCATGTTTGATTTTGACTATTTCATGAATCGGATGAATATCTGCCCCGGTTACACGGTGCAATTATGAAATTCTTAATTGTGACGCATTGCAGATTAATTTCTTCTTGTGAGAAGACAACCGTGGGAGCGATGTCTTTTACATTTCTGGATTTATTCTGTTCGTTTTCGGGATTAATCGGTTTGAAAAATTAAATATCTAAATTAATAAAAAAAAATAATATATGGGTGAATATGTAGCGTATTCACATTTGACGTTGAGATTTAGAAGAAGTAATACCAATTCGTGTTTACTTTGTAAATTTTGTGTTTGTCTATCACAGTATGTTATAATAACAGTGAATTGTCTTAAAATCTCTATATGTCAGAAAAAGTTCATTTTCATTCTCTGCATGTAAAATTTTATTTGCTTCGGCTTTTTAATATATTGATTTACCTAATTGCCCCCATTATTTTTAGGTATAAAAAGTCTAAAATGAGATATAATTTTCTTCTGAATTCAGCATCATATAATTAAAATCTAGTATATTTTCTATCAAATTGAGTATCATCTTTTTTCGAATGCAGTAATAAGTATAGTTTTTTTTCTAAATTCAGTATATTTAAATTAGAATTTGGTATATTTTCTGTCAAATTGAGCACAATTTTTTTGTTGCATGATCAATTGATTACCTTATGATGAATTAATTATGCAGTACTCAATTTGATAGAAAATATATTAACACATAAAAGTTTGCACGTAAAAAATGAAAATTAATTTTTTTTTTATTACGACAATTTCCCCTTATAATACTGCATCCAGGCATGCACGCATGTTGAATTAACTAGTCATACGTTTGGACTTCCATCTTCTTTTTATTTTAGTTGACTTTTACTCGTCTTCTTAATTTCGTCATTCTTGTGGAATAACGTTCTGCATATGAATTTCCTATTGAACTTCAATCTTCTTCTTCATTTTAGTTGATTTCGCTTTTCTTGTGACTCGCCTTAATCTTTTTCGTTTTTCTTCCTTCAAAATTATATTTATTTTATTTTATTTTCTTTTATTATAGATTTAAAGATTTTTTTTATTTCTGATACTTAATTTTTATAATATTTAAATCACATAACCTATTTCAGAAATATTTTTTTTTTCTCTCTAGTTTCATTAGATTCTTTCGTCAAATTGACTAATAGATATAGAAAATTCCTAATTACTTTAAATCAAAAATAATTTACTCATGACAATCTCCTTAAAGATCTGAATTTGATAATGTTAAAATTAATAATAGTAAATTAAATTGAGAATGTTTCTCTAAATTTTTATTCTACTCATTTTTCAATTTATATTATCAAATTTACATGTGAAGACATAGATATATTCAGGAGGTTTTCAAAATACGTTGGTTTTGATTTGAAGTGATTCTGAATTCTTAGGTGCATCAGTCGTTTGGACAAAATTGACTAATAAACCTATATCATTCAAAAATTCAAAAATATAATATTTTTCGAATTAGGTAAGTCTTAAGAATCCATTGGTCGTGTTGGTTAGTGAGTATCATTGTGATAAATTTTATCAAACCTTACCCTTTAAAAATTCATTTTTTTCAATTTACATTTTCAAATTGAAAACATAAATACATCAAGGAGGATTTCAAAAATATATTAGTTTTAATTTAAAATGTGTCAAATTCTCTATATTCATAAATAAATTTCAGATAAATTGACTGCTAGAAGAGGAGGAGGTAATTCAGAAATGGACTATGTAATTTAAATATTATAAAAATTAACTACTGATATGAAAATTCCTGAAATCTGCCTATACAGTTAAGTAAAAGCTGTTCTATTTAGATTTCCCTTCTTTTTATTAAGTTGACTTCCCTTCTTTAGGAAAAATGTGCATCAATGATGAACGCATGCATTGTTCAAAGAACCCTAAACCGATTTTTTTAGAATTTATTTCTTAAAATATATTTTTCATCGACAATTAGTCGCTTAAAAGTCCATATGACTCACAAGAAGACTTACTTACTTTGGAGATCTTTTAATCAGGGTTCACACCTGTCCTTTCTTAAGTTTGCATTTGGATTGACTTTGTTGGCATAAAGTCAACTGTGTTTTATGGAAATTATTGATAGATTTGATTGACTTGGTCAGCAAAGTCAAACATTTGTTTACGGAGAATGTTTCTTAAATCTGTAGTCGGTAGATTTTGTGGGTTGAACTGGCTCAGAATCCAGATGAATCGAGAATTATCCAATAATTTAAATTGACTGTTTAGTGGTCACGTTAATTATTCGAATTAATGGAGGTGGTCGACCCATGCCACGAGCTAAATTCCTAATACTAATTTTAAATTAATTAATTATGTTTTATTAGGTTGACTAATATATTTTTTTCCCTATTGTATTCATAAGATCTTTTATGGGAAAAAAATGATAATCATTTTTGGTTAAAATTGTGTTTCTAACCCTAACCACCATTAAATCTTATATCCTTTATATGATCTTATATAAATTTATTTTATCGATATTTAAGAGATCTTTCCTCTATTATATCATTGATATAAATAATCTTTCATCTTAATACGTACTTATGCCCATCAAATATATTTAATGACCTTTATCTCTAATTGATTTTTATTCGTCGTCCAAATTATATATTCATACCATCTTAAATATCATCTTTAAATTTTTCATTTAATCGATTGACTCTTACAAATCTCGACTATGGCATTTCAGAATGCTTATATCTCTATATACTATATTATTCATCATATTTGACTTTTCAATATTTTATTTTTAATACGCTTCACTCCGATTCCTGATATATTCGAGTCCATGATCCCAATATTTATACCATCTAGAGTATAACTAGCATAAAAAGTTAAAATAGCTGTCAATATAATATCTTATTATAGTAAAAAAATAATAATAATAATAGTAGCGGCCAGTATAATATCTTATTATCGTAAATATGAAAGGGTATTATAATATTCTACTCTAGTAGCTATTAACTAACTGCTATATATATTAAAGTAATTATAACCGTATAAAAAATATTTTTATTTATCAAAATTATTATATCTAAAATAATATTATATTAAAATATTCTTTATTATTTATCAAAATTATATTAATATTATCATAGTGGCAAAAGACAATTCGCTTTCCAGTATCTCCGTCAATCCATTCAGAACCAACACGGAAGAGATAAATCACGGAGGCTACTAATCCGGATATTGTGTTAGTACGTGGAGAGGCAGACATCTTAGCTTTGTCAGATTTTGACTCCCAAACTTTACAATGACAACATCCACACATTAACTATCTGTCCATTCCATGAGACATATTAATTTTATTATAAAAAATATTAAACTAGATAGCAGACGAATCTGAGATGACCGGTTCAGTCTACGAAAATTTTTCACTAATTATCAGATAAATCAGGAAGCGCTCGTGATGAATATCTAAAAATTCAACATCTTATGATTTACGTCCCATTTAAAAAAAAATATTATTATAGCAACTATTGATAACTATTACAACCGTTTTGAATTGATTTTAACTAAATTAAACGATATTAATTAAATTTAAATAATTTTAATAAGTTTATAAATAATATATTGATATAATATTTATATATAATAATATTGATTAAATTGTTTTAATATGCTACAGTGGACTGTAATAACTTTAAAATGAAACAAAAAAATTTCAAATTGAGGAACATGTTAAAACACCGTTTGAAAAAACACACTCCTTTTTAAAAAATAATATTTTCCCCAATCTTTTGTTCTAAAAATTTCTACGATTTTAATGTGTATTTAACTATGAAGATTAAAATATAGGAATTTTTTTTAATAAATACCAATTTTGAAATATTTTTCCTTTTTTTATTTGTTTTGTTTTGCAATTTATGCCAATACTTAAAACCCTGGAAAATTTGATAATTAGTAAATAACCCCCTAACATTTCAAATGAGGGGTAAAATGAAAGAAATCATAGAAGTTGCTGAAATAAGTGGAGTTAACAATGAATGATGATTCCAGAATCTATCATTTAACAACAAAAAGAAACTGATAATGCATAAGAATCCTTTTAAGAATATATACATATCGAAAATTGATACCAGAAACATGTTTGCAAAAACAGACTCGAAAAGCAGATCACCAACCTGGTGATATTGAGCATTTACAACTTCTCAAGATCACAAATCTTTGGCACATCGACACCGAAAATTGTAAATGATGCTACATGCTGTATTCTGTGAAGAAAAGTGACAAGTTTGTTCAAAGAAGATAGCGAAAGGATGAGCATTTACACAAGGAAGTAGTGTTTACAGTAATAGTACAACTGCTCGAAACCGAGGATAAAGTAAGATAGCATGTAGTATCTGCAAAGTGTTTCGCCTATAGTGGATACTTGTAGTTTTTGTACCAGCCTCTTGGGTGGATTTCTAAACCACATTGGTAGATTGTCTTCAAAGGTTAGACTACAGAAGTCCAAGCGCCCTGAGCTGCTGAATATGCTCCGGCGGTAGTGGGGGCGGGCACCAATCAGTCCCCTCGCTGTCGACATCCTCCACGACGTACTCCTGTGTACATTCACACATCGTTATCAGGTTCAGTATGTTGGGAGAATTGGGAACTCCACAAAGATTAGTTGAAATGATAATTTCGGCTTAGGCCGTTTCATTGTCAAGAAATAGCTATCCAGATTCGATATTCTTTCAGAATGCAACCGAACAAGGAGATTTTTTCATTCGTAAATGAGTACAAACCAGAACTCACTTTTGTTAGCATCCGCTTAGCGAGAATGTGGTAGTGACGCTGCCAAATTCTTTGGCCAACCATTGTTGCAACAAGAACGCTATAGAATATGCCGATGACAGTGAAGAGCCCAAGAACAACTAGTGCTACGACAAAGAGCAACGGCAATCCGGCTTCACCAGCTCCTCCTAAGCATCCACATTCTCCTGCTGTACTCGCACAACTTTCGAAACAAGTCGTACAGTCAGTCCACATGCAAAGCGTACCGGGAAGATGACAGTCAGCGCACATTCTGAAAGAGGAAGAAGGTTTCTAATATGGAGAGATGCATGACAAGAAGCTTTAAAAACCAAGGAAGAGAGGTGCAAACCCTGGTTGACAGCAACAAAGACACAATTCCCGACATGGCTGAGCCAAATCATTTCGCACTCTTCGATCGTAACAGGTAATAAAGCATCCGGACAACCCAAGCAGAGCAAAAAATAATAGTGCCCCTACATTTGCAAGCAAGTACGATTAGGAAAAGCATAAACAAGAATCTGTCTCATCTAAAAGACTAAATTTGAAAAAAAAAAAAATCAAATAAAATGAAAACGCTTATGGAAGAGATGTGTTCTAACACACAAGTGAAAAGAGTTACGATCATGTGCTAAATTCAATTTTGATCATAGTGTGATGAGATTCATTAGCACCTGATATAGAGGGGGAGGAGGTCATAGAACCCTAAAATTTGATAAATAAGATGCAGTATGGTACGACCATTATCACATATATTCCTCTATTGGAATTCATAAAACTGGCTTATAAGTTGGGAAGAATTATAATCCAAAGCATATAGTTGGAATCAGAAACTCCCCTATTCAAATTTATAAAATTGACTCACTCAATATGGCGAATTATAATCAAGAGGCTATCATTGGAATCACAATTGTTTGTGGTTCTAATAGGAATATCCTATTACTTGTTTTGAACTCTTGATTTATGTTGTCAGAACATAGAGGGAAAAAAAAACAAGGGTGTAACTGTTGTGTAGCAGCAACAAATGAATCTTACTTCTTAAACCTATTGTCTAAAATGGCTATTGCACTGTAACATAATATCAATTGCTGATGCTGTTTCTCAACGCAAATAGAGACTTCGACGTCCAGACTAGCTTTGTATACTTATCAAGCATAATATTATTTAAATTCCTCCGGTATAGTTTTTTGTTTTGCTTTATTTATATAAGAAATAACTAAGTTTTTAGTTGAAACTTATGAGATATTGAAACTTCAGCTAGATTTCCTATTCAGCGCAGAGAAATTTCATTTGAAAGATGTGATACTGTTTAAGTTTGTCATGGTTTGAGTAATCCCTCTTCCATTCACAATTTTATAGTCAGGTTTCATTTGTTGACCTGACTTTCTTTCTCACAAGGTTCCAACATTTATCTACCCACCATTTCATGCTGGCCAACCACAAAATCCTAACCTATAGAAGAAAGCATGTTGTTACAAGGTAACACAAATTAACAAGAAAATTCAGATATTTTGTATGATATAGTAGTCGTTATTTATCACAAAATAAGATCCAAATGTTATATATGTTCCCAAATTTTGCCACAGATGAGATGGACTAACAATTTCATCAGATGTATTAAATCAACAATAAAAATCATAACAGTGTTCTACAACAAGGACCAAAGTGGTACAGCATCTTTATAACTCAATCAACAGATAAAATGATCATCAAGTGTTCTAACAGTTAAGAAGTTTACCACATATATAGTAGAAACTAATTTCATTGTCGAAGCCCCAAGCCAACCGCAACCAACTGTCTTGAGAGCTATCGATCAAATAGACCACGTATGCCAATGAAGAAATTATCTGCCTCAAGTTCACAGATAAAAATTTTGTGAAGAAAATTTGTTAAAATTGTCCAAATAAATCATAAATGGCATGAAGAATCAAGTTTTACAAGTTGAACAGCTGCAAATATAACTAGCATATCTCTGGTAACAAAGAATCGGAACTTCAAGACTCTCCATTTCCTGTCTGCATGAACATGAACCCTCAGATAGTAAGGAGCCTTGCAAGTTGTGCAATGAGCAAATGCAAAACCTTCCTGAGAAAATGGAAAACGACAAATGATTAGAAGCTACGTTAGAACTGCATATGTTTCACTAATTGATCTAAAGAATACAACAACAACAACCAAGGATTTGCATCTGCAGCAAAGACTTCTAAACCTCAAAGTATAATTCCAAGCTCGCAATTCACTCACCTTAACAGAACGCCAGTGGTCCAAGCATTCACGGTGGACGTATTTGGAAGTCCCCTTGCACTTGCATGGCGCTATGAAATCCCGTCCTGAAGATCCAAAATCCAATTTTTATTTTGATCGAAAAAGGAAAAAAATGTATATATATTAATCACCACAGAACCTTGGTCAACTTCGGAATTTTGTTTCAAAAACCAAGATGCAGGATCAAGACTCAGTAATTTGTCGCGAGAAATAAAAAATAAAAAAAGTAAACAAATAAAAAAGATGGCAAGCAGTGGAAGCAAGGTAGACGACCGTCAGTTTCGAGACAGATCCGGCACTGGAATTGCTCGCCGGGCCCAGCTTCTAGGTCGATCCCTTCGGGTTCGGTGACGGGGGCCGGCGCCATGAGAGCGGTAGAGCTCCCCTCCTCCTCCATGACCATTGACCCGATCCTCAGTGGATCTAACCGATAACTCTATATCTACGGATATAGATTACACAGTAACAGAGTACGCACTTCGATTCAAGCAAATCAAGAAGAAGAAGAAGAAGAAGAAGAAGAGAAAGCAAGAGACATTCCTCTTCCTCTCTTCTCCTGGTTCGCTTCCAATCGGAGAGGAGTGGGATGATAACGAATTATGTAGGATGGGCCTAATGGGCTTATACTTAATAGGCCTAATGGGTTCTATTTCGAAAGGCCCAAATTTTTATCGAATTAATTACTAAACTTAATATGATAACTTTAACACATATTCATCCCATACATTATATAATATATTTTTAAAATTTTAAATTAATTAATATGTTAGTAAATAACTTATTCCATTGTTATAGTAAAAAATAATAATATTAACTATTTCTTTGGTTTTCACAATGACTATCCTTGCCGTAGCTCGATCACTCATAATCATCATCATCATTAACCTGATGACATATATGATAATATTAGAATACATACAGAGGCGTTAGAATGAACCAATCATTTTTTATCATCAATATTATAATACATGCAAAAAGGTGGTGGGTTAAGATAAAATATTTTCAAGGTTTACTTGTCTATATCTAGTCTAAGCTGATGATATTGTGAGCGTTATCATTTTTACTCCAATCTTGCAATGACACGGTAAAAGATTCGAGTAAGATAAGGAGATCCATCTATGGTTGAGACTTTACTAAAAAAATCCAAAAAGGTGGATAGATCCATAAAAAATCTATCTAATTCGCAATAAACCGCTCATGGTAAAGACATAACCGATTACTTGATAAAAGTGAATGGGAAATAATGACCCAGGTGCAGTTTGGACACATCGCACGCAAGCATATATCCATGCATCTTTTAGCTTTCAACTTGGCCTGCATTGGATATTAGAGGAGTCGGACCCTAGAGGGATCGTGAATAGGCAGAGATGATTTTGGACTACATGCGACATAGATAAAAAGGCGAAATTGTTCGTCCCGGCGCTCCCGTCGCACTCGTCTCAAGGCCATCATGAGGGAGGTAAATCACGATCCCCGGAGTAATTAATGCACAGTTGACCCGAGAATTGATACACCAAACATCCAGAGTTTTAATCTAGTATACCTCGCGTGACTCGAATCCAAGATCTCTTAGATAATACCCCCATATATTAACCACTCCGAATCTCCGTGGAGACTACTACATGCGACATAAACGTGCCTACAAGAGGTGGGCATTAGACAGTAACGACGGAGCTTAATCGATGCCTTATCTCACGTGATTTATACAGAGGATGAATAATCAACTGTAGCACCTCTGATAGTGGAAACGTAGAGAAAGTGTAGAGAGAGTGATATTACACATGTGAACACTTGTACATCATGGATGTCTTTTTAAATCTAACACTTAGGGTGCGGTTTGATTGAGGATGTTCTTTAATAATCTTGGGCATGTGATTACCAGGTAATCACATAATCAAGATTATAGGGAATAAGATATAACCTAATGTGTTTGGTTTAATCTTTGGTAATGAGATAAAAACTTGTTTGGTTGAAGGTTTTAGTATATAACCTAATATGACAATCACTATATTACCCCTAATAAATATACCATTCCACTCATGCAAACTCTTGCATTGAATTATAATTTCGTGGGTTTAAGACAATTAAATGTCTTTGTAAAATATATTGAAGTTGAACTCTTTTAAGGCAAATTTGTCTCTTCGAGTCTTCATGTGAGTCCAGCATTGACCAATTAATTGTGACTATCGGAATCAAGAAAGAAATAGAAAAATCCAATTCGTCCATTTGTAAATTTGTCTTAAATTTCAAGCCATTGGAATTCATATCAAAATTCATACGGATTACCGGCCACTTATTTATTACACGCATATCATAAATTAATATATCATGGCAGTCAATATATATGGAATTTGAAGAGCATAACTGACTATGGTAGAGGAATGGCGAGATCGACAAGCATACCGAGAGGTGTTTTCCTGGTAGAGGAACGGCATGAACCTCCTGCAGTCTTTTTTCTTCTACCGGTAGTTGCAAAATGTCCATATGCTCACTGTACAGTTTCAAGCAACGTTCTAGAATTACCTTATTGAATGCTTCAACAATAGAACCTGTGGATGAAATTTCTCCCTTATTCAATGCTTCAAGAATTTGTCAAGAAACCAAGATATTAGCATTTTCCAAACATGACTTTGCTTGTGTTTCAAAAAGCATCACAATTTAGACAACACAAATTATCCAATCATAAAAACAGTATCATACATATAATAAGTTCCTGAAAAACCACCTGCTCCAGAAAATCTACAAAATCATTTCTATTTAGAAATTTTCCCTGGACAAGCTTTGGGCGAATGATTGATGCAACAAGTTGTTTCAACTGCTCCCTCTTTTTCACATACAATCGATCCAATTCATTGTCCTTCAAATCGCAAAGTTTAGTCATTTGGAGATGAGGCTGCCAACAATTTCATAAAATATAACATGATTTGACTTAGATGTACATAATTTTATAACTGAGCATTATTTGTTAGAAATTAGAAGTTGCAAACATAGAAATGGATATTGAAAATGAGATTGATAGCAGCAGGTATGTGAATCAGAAGACATTTATGAAAGTGACCTTAGTACAAACATGAAATTCTGACCAACAATACACTACTAAGTTAGACAACTCATCGCTTACACATCTACAAAAGGAAAATTAGAAACATATGTTATGTCAATAAATAATATTGTCAATCCTCATGTGATTGGCCCCTCTGATGAACACAGATTTAAACACATCCAAGAGAGGTTATTTTTATTGTTTAATATGTCAACAACAGCAAGATCAATAAAACTTCATATTAATCCATACCAAAACCAAGTGCAATGTACATGCTATTTCAACGTTTCATACCAAAACCAAGTGATAACAGAAAAGTCAGGAACTTTAGTTTCATTCTTTATCTTTGAGGATTTTCAACGTTTTCAGAATTGTTTCATTCAAGTTTCAGCATAAACAAGTGTTTGAAATGTACCAAACACTCAGGTACAGGTGGAGGACTCTCAGGTACTATTTCTGATGGAGGCTGTGAATGGGAACTACGAGGACCATGAGCATTATTAGAAGGCACTTCGGCTTCATGAGGTGCAGGGCTCATCCCAGGTAAAGAACCTTTCCAAAAATAATAGTTATCAGAAGACACAACAGGCCCTGCAAATTACATGTTTTAAATATGAAGAATCATTTGTGAAATTAAGAATAAGAATCATTTGTGAAATTTTATGGAGAAAATGAATGACAAACGAACATGAACTGTAATGAAAAATACAATGAGCAGTATTGTCATCATCTATTCACTGGCAATAACTGAAATTTCAATTGGTTTCTGAATTGGAAACTTAATTGCTGGTGGTGAAGCTAGAAAGATAGCATATATATGATTATACATAAATATAAACCAGCAAACTATCATTCAGTTAAATGGCTCATTACCAACCATGAGGTATAAGTGCTGCTACTAGAGGACTGTTGTCGTGTGCTTTTCCATGCCAATCAGCTTAAGGAATTCCTGTTCTAGAAGTAGCTAAAGAGATATCATACAGAATGAACACAGACCACATGCATTAATCAAGTAATTCCAATGCTTTTACATCACTGCACGGAGGAACATTCCAATGCAATGTTTGACCGCATGCATTAATCAAGAAATTCCAATCTGCTGCATACTTCAATAGATAGAAATAATTAAACCAAACAAGATAGAAACGGATCTGTTGCATTAATCAAATAGACCGCATGCCTAATTCCTAGCATAGGACATCAAATAGAAACCAAACAGAAATCAGAGGAAAGGAACCAGATAGAAATTACACCAAAAAAAAACCTGTTCTTCAATTCAACAACGACCAACAAGATAGAAACGGATTTGCCGTTTCCGTAAAGGAAAACAAGAGGCATTAGTAAAATACTTGTGCTTGTTAAATACCTGAAAGTCGAACGCTGGAAGGATGCTAGGGTTCACGATCGAGTGCTGGAAGTGCTCGAAGTCGAACCGATTTCACGATCGAGTGCTCGAAGTCGAACTGGAAGGATGCTAGGGTTCGCGATCGTGAACGCTTGTGGCAGTTCACGATCGAGTGCTTGGTGGAATGGTGGAAGGATGCTAGGGTTCACGATCGAGTGCTCGAACTGGAGTCTGGAACGCTCGAAGTCGCCGCCTAGGGTTCCCGATCGCGTGGAGTGGGATCTGGCGAGGAGTCACGCGAAGCTTATATCAAGGGCATATTTGAAATTTAATTAATAGTTAAGGATAATTTTGTCTCAAATGGTAAAAATTTAAGGATATTTTTGGCTAAAAAATTACCTTAACCCCGAAATTGAGAAAAACCAGGCTTTTCCTTGGTTTTCTGATTCCGGGTTAGATGACCTCTTTTGCCCACTTTTGCTGATGTGGCAGGTATAATTGATTACCTGGTAATTCTTCATTACCTTAACCAAACAGGGTGTTTCTTGATAACCTTGGATGAATAACCAAGGTAATCAAGAAATACCCTCAACCAAACGCACCCTTAATCTGATATGACATGAATAGGGATCTTTGGTTACTGTATGCCTCATGATATATATTTCGATTTTTTACCAAAAAAACGTATATAGGAAAATATATTTATAAAAAAGCGTCCCACAATTTATTTTTTATCAAAAGATGCACCAAAAATTATCTTATTCCTCTCACTAACAAGTCTCTTTCTTAGTTATATTTGTGAGGTATCGGATCACTTTTTCATAGTTTTGATTTTAAAATAATAGATTGTAGTTCGTATATAAGTATTCTCCTTTCTCTCTCAGTGTAGGTATCCTACTTCTCTTTGCCAAAAAGTGATAACTATGTTATAGTCGTGAGCTCATCCCCCAACCTTTGTAGATTTTTAAATTCGCAAACTTTTAGATTCGTAGTACATCTTTTAGTTATGAATTTTAAACATGAATTATAGAAAGATAAAATATGGATAAAGAGGGTATAATATTATTGTCATATCATGCTCAAAGACGGTCCGAAATTAAATTATTTTAGGCTCTCTTTGAGCCTGAAATATTTCATTTCAAGTTCTTTTTGGCAAAAAAAATGTAAAATATAGAAAAATATAAACAAAATAAAAATAAGAAAAGATATATAAAATATAAAAAAATAAAGTTTCCAAAATTGTATATAATAAAAATATATAAAATAGAAATTAAAATAAGATTTTTATGTGAAAATTAAGATAGATTAGATATCATCGATAAAATTATTAAAAGATGATTATATATTTTAAATTTTATTTAAAAAGGGATAAATATCAGACCAATATTTCATTTTAGGCTCAAAGAGGCCTGAGAATATAAAATAGAGAAAAATATAAACAAAATAAAAATAAAAAGAGATATATAAAATAATAAAAAATAGACTTCTTAGAATTGTATATATTAGAAATATATAAAATAAAATTTATATGTGGATATTAAGATATATTAGATATCATCGAAAAATTATTAAAAGATGATTATATATTTTAAAATTTATTTAAAAAGAGATAAATATCATGCTAATATTTCATTTAAGGCCCAAAGATGGCGTGAAATGAATTATTTTAGGCTCTCTTTGGGTCTGAAAATATAAAATATAGAAAAATATAAATAAAATAAAAATAAGAAAAGATATATAAAGTATAAAAAAGAAATAGAATTTCTAGAATTGTATATATTAGAAATATATAAAATAGAAATTAAAATAAAATTTATATATAGAAATTAAGATAGATTAGATATCATAAAAAAATTATTAAATAATGATTATATATTTTAAATTTTCATTTAAAACGAGATAAATATCAGGCCACGTTAGACCTAATATTCTAAGATATCAAACTCTCTGTTAGTTTTTTTAGGATCTGAAGCTAGGTTAGACACTAGCCTCAGATATAAAATTAAACAAAAAAATAAAGGTAAATAAATAAAGTAAAAAAAAAAGATATTTAAATAAAGATATAATAAGAATAAAGAATAATATAAAATAAATAATATAAGTAAACAAAAAATATATAATTCGAATAAATAATAAAGTAATAAATATAAACTAGAGATAAAGAAAAAGAAAATAACGATATAAATATAAAATATAGAAACACGAAGAATAAAAAATAAAAAAAGAAATATAAAATATAAATAAATAAATAGAATTTATAGATGAAAAATATAAGAAATAAATATAATAGAAATTAAAATAAAATATACTTGTGGAAAAAATTAAGATAGATAATAAGATATAAAAATTAAAAAAAAAAAGATAAAGATGAGAGATAAAATAAGGTAGTGTAAATGTGCTATAACTGCTACATTATGCACTGTATCGTGTCAAGTGACACGACACGAGAAGATCATTGCTAGTAGGTAGGACTAAGTTTTGATACCTTAATTATCTTCCCCTAGCTCAACCCTACTTAGTGATATTGAGTATTGAAAAATTTAAATATCCTAGGTCCATCTGTGGTTTCGACAAAAACTCACTGATGGACTAGAAAAGTTCGATTGCAATAATTTTAAATATTATATGTTTATGGTATTGCAAGGACTCGAATTGTGCTATCTATTGTGTATTTAGGAGCTTTGTAGATGTTCTTCAATAGTTCGATATGTTTAAGCTTGTTTAAAGGTAAAATGAATTGTGCTATCCACGTTGAAATTCGAAAATATCAGATCCTCTGATATCCAAGATTGATTTTTAAAAAAAAAATAATTATAAATAAATATATAAAATAGAGATAAAGATAAAATAAAATATATAAAGAGATAAATAAAATAAAGATATAAATGGATACATTATAAATGAATTGTATTATATATTACTAGGTTGGGTTAAACTAGGAGAATGTAATTAAGGTGTCAAAACTTAATCCTAGTTACTAGTAATGTTCTTCTCTTGTTGTGCAACTTGGTACGGAACAGTACATAATGTAGCGGTTATAGAACATTTAGACTGCCTTATTTTATCTCTCCTTTTTATTCCTATTTTATCATATTATAGTTCATGTTTAAAATTCATAATTAAAAGATATACTTGAGAATATAAAAGTTTGCGAATTTAAAGTCTGCAAAGGTTGGAGCTTGCGAAAATAACACAGCTATCACTTTTTGGCAATGAGAAGTAGATTACCTGTGCTTAGAAAGGAAAAAAAAAGAATACTTGTATCCGAACCATAATCTATTATTTTAAAATCAAAACTATGAAAAAAAAATAATGCAGATGTCTTGGAAATGTAACTACGAAAGGGATTTATTAACGGGAAGGATATAATAGAAGTAAGATAATTTTTGATGCGCCTTTTAATAAAAAATAAATGGTGAGAGACTTTTTGATAAATACATTTTACCTTTTGGTAAAAACGCCGTATATATTTACTCTTTTCATCAGAAAAGGAGAGGGGAGTTAATTCCACCCGATTTCGAACCGTTAACAAAATATCAAAAAACTTGCAATGCATAAATAGAGGATCTTAATTCCCACCAGATCCATTATTTCTCTCATTCGCACCTCCAAATAAACAGAGCATTAGAGAATCAAAATCGAACAAAAGATTGCAAGAGAGAGAGAGCTGAATCAATGCTTTAAGATCAACAAAGAACTACATGATGACTGAAGTTCGATCATAGATGTTTGAGGTCGGAACGGTTTTAGGCGTTCTTTGTATCAAACTTCAGCACTGAGGGCACGCTCGATCTCTTCAAGTGACCGACCTTTGGTCTCCATGACATTGCTGGCTATGTAAACAACAGCAAGAGCACATGCCGCCGCGAATCCCAAATAGACTTTGTTGATTCCAAACTTGTTCACTACACTAAGGAAGTAGAGACCGATGACGAAATTGGAGACCTACGATGAAAGGATTCGAGTTAGTACAAACAGCTTAGATCGATCGACCAAACTTGTATTTGTACAATTAAAGGCAAAGTTTGCAGCATTCTATAGACTTGGCTACATTGATCCCTTACGAATTCAGTTAGAGAGTGGTGCCTTAGGCGATGGAATTCTCTTACCCAATGCATACCGAAAGACAATGCGACTGCCTTAGCTCTGATCCTAGACGCAAATATCTCGGGGAGGAGAAGAGCCGGTACCGGGCCAGCACCCAGCGAAAAGGACAGCACATATCTGTTGCAATACAATTTAAACAAAGTTGGCACCGCGACAAAGAAGTACAATCAGAAAGGGGGAAGAGATGCGAATTCTACCGAAGTTCCATTCACTTACAAGATGGTGCCTAGGACCGCAAGGGTTCCTGAATAAGGAGCAAGTGCCTTCCATGAGAAAGACAAGGAAAGCAACGACATGGAAACAGCCTACAGAAATAGAAATTAAGAGACAAATATTAGAGTCGGGCGGGAAATCGATTTCTGAAAGGAGTCGTTTCAACAATAACAGATTAAAAGACATTTAAAGTTCCCTACAATGTTATGAATTTAGCTATTTTCATCTTGATATCCTCTATCAAGCAATCATCATGAACTTTTGAAACAAGTACTTGTACATTGAGAAGTTCGATGACAAGTAATTAGAGAAAACTAAACTTTGTTAGAGAACAAGTTACCTTTGTTGTTTGCAAATTGTAGCCATCGATTTATCTTTCTCAAAATATTTACATCCATAAAGATAAGGCAAATACAAACGGATGACTAAACTTCCTAGAGTTTAAGTAACCTTCAGCCAAAAAGCACATGATTTCTTAGATACTATAAAAGTCATTCAACGACAACAATTTGAAGCCAAGCAAAAACAGATTTTCAATATGATATCAAATGTTTACTTCAAATTGAAGAAATAAACCAAGTCGAAAAAAGAAATGTTTCTAAGCTCGTGATACTTTAATGAGATCGATAATATAGGCAAGAGAAAAAGGACTACCATTCCAGAAAAACTTGTAATTAGGAGGCTCTTCCTTCCTCGCTTGTCCATCAAAGAAGATGCAACAGCAGTCCCTGTAACAATTGGATATTAATATTGAATCATAGATTAAGCTGTGTGAATGACTTGAACTAGAAATTGCTGTGTTTACATTTAAACAGGAAGCACATACCCAAAACATTTGACGCCCCAACAAGAGCACTAGCAGCGATATCAGAAGCAATTCCCGCACTGCGGAATACAGATGTAGAATAGTACACAACAGCATTTATCCCAGACAATTGTTGAAACAAGAACAATGCAGCTCCAACGCTAACAACTGCAATTGGTAATATGAACTAGCTAGACAACTAGAAATAGAAAAGATCTAAACTTCTATAAGTATTATCGAGAGTACCTTTCCTATAGCGCTTACTGAAAAGATCGAGCCAACCAGCATCTGGTTCAGTTGAACCTTCACTGCCTGACCTTAACTCATACATAACATCAGCAACCTTTTCTTTGCCATATAGTTTCCTTATAGTTGTTTCAGCTTGAGAAAGTTTTCCTTGCTGCAGCAAACAAGATGGCAGGAACGTTGGGTGAGCGACATAGATCGATAATAACATCGCTTTTAAATAGAAATAAAAAAATGAACCTGAAACAACCACCGAGGGCTTTCTGGACAGACAGCCATCCCTACTGCCATTAACACCGAGGGAATGATTGCAATGGTAAACATTGTTCTCCACCTGATGGAAGGTCAAATTACATAAGAACACCAAAATATGGTGAATGAGAATCATAAGGAAAGATGCTTACACCAAGCGATTCTTAAAGGACAAGAATGTAAATTAGATTAAGACCATAACAACACTGAAAAAATAGACCAAATTAGACCAATCAAGACTATGATGACAATCAGTATTACCAAATTTCAGATGTATCTTGTCGCAAATAGAAGGTAAGGTGGCATCAAATAGACAATAAAAAGTAAGATGTTGAGGTATAAAGGAGTTCTAGGTTAATTCATGAGAAAACTGAACCTTTTAGCAGTTCTAATTTGCTATCCAAGAACTTGGAGTATATCCAAGATTTGCGATAATGACTACACGGATGAAATCAAGAGGGAAAAGCTACCTTTCAGCAGTTCTAATTTGCTGTCCAAGGACTTGGAATATCTCCAGGATTTGCAATTATGATCTACATGGATTACATGAATATCACCAAATATATATTTTTTTAATCAGGTACTAGACAAGAACATAAGACAACTATGCTAACCTGGATACATGACCATAACAGCACAAACTAAAAAGTCTATCCTAACAGCAATGTTATGAAATATTAATTGGCTTTCCAGTGAATCATGGTGAGGATGGAAAACTAGCAAAGAAATTATTCGACTATGCAAAATAACTAACCAGCATCTAGAGCAATATGTGTAAGCTAGTAAAAATCTAAAGATACACAAAATGTGATATCAGGTTTAATCACCCGGCTACCATTCTAAAGCATTAAAAATTGGGCAAATGAATTTTAATGAAAAAGAAGATGGTAGATACTGAAAAGCAATGTTTGATTTGGATGCAGTTTTGGAACTATAAAGAGCATCCAGTCTACCAATTATTTCTCTTCTTCAACTCAGTTACCATTCTAAAACATGAGAAGATAGGATTTGAGAATTAACACACTGATATGCTGTTTATTCCTTTATTTTCCCTTTTAATATATGCCTTCTCTATGAGGACAAGAAATTCAGTTCGTTGTCTGTGTAACAAACACTTCGCAACTAATAAATTCACCAAGTCAGTGACAGGAAACACATCCTTAACAAGATCCTAAACTTAAATAACTGAACTACAGATTTTTAGATGATATCTGCAGCAAAACAGATACGGCGATAAAAAATTACCATAAAGGGTTTCCAGATAATGGCAATCCAGCCACCAAAGCCACAAGAATTCCGATGCAGATGAAAAGCTGGTTTACTGATCCAAGTGCTCCACGGATTTCGGTTGGTGATATCTGAAAGTAGCGGGTGCAGTTATCTACATGACAGACACACCGATTTTTTGTAATATATTCTTTAGAAGAGTACAAAATCAGGAACCTCGGATATGTACAATGGCACAATAGCAGAAGATATCCCGATGCCAATTCCAGTAAGCAGTCGACCAATTATCATTGTTCGTACATCCTGGGCTATTGCACTGCAAAATATCCTTTAAATTAGAGACAAAATCAGCCAGTTAAGTTTCAGAGTTTTCAGTGTGTCATGAAACCTGATAAATGCACCAATTGCAAGGGGAATTGCATTAAGCTGAAAAGTCCGAGTCCGACCAAATTTATCAGCCAATGCACCTCCAGTGAAAGAACCTACTGTTGCACCAGCAAGGGCTGTGCTAACAACCCAACCTGCAGGTAGACAAAAATGTAAGAAAGTTGAAGCCAAGGAACTAGCAACTTAAATTAGTTGGCAAAGATCAGTTAAAGCTATCGGCAAGATTATCAAAGTCTACTAAAGCAAATTGTGTTCGAACGAAGTAAACAATGAAATCAAATAATATGACTACTAAGTAATAGAAAAATGTGAACACACCTTGTACTACAGTATTTTCAGCGATTCCCAGGTCCTTCGCAAGATACTCGAGTGCTCCATTTACCACACTGCAAAGTGAAGATGCAATATCAAATTGAAATGTAGACATAGGAAAATGGCATTTCCTATAATAAGGATTTTCATGCAAGTTCAGCTAGTTAGCATAGGATTGGTTATCAGGATATACTGGAGAAGAAAAACAAGATGAAGAATTACATAATTAGTAATTTTAGTAGCAGTCAGTAACATACGCAAGGTGGTATCCAAACAGAATGGCACCCAAGCAGGCTACACCAACATACGGAAGCACATTCACAGATGTTTTCTTCTGCAATTTATCAGAGGGTAGATCCTCAAGCTCACCTGAGAACCAGTCAAAATCATAACATTTGGCTATCCAACACAGTCCTTAGAAAACAGATTGTAATGCTAGTATGCTGAGTTTTCGATGACAAGGAATACTTGTCTACCATAAACCCTAAGTTCAACGATCCTCTGACCCCAAACAAAGGAATCTATGAAATGAAATATCAGTTCCATTATTTCCTACCGCATAAGCAACAAAAAGAAACTTTGATGTATGATTCACGATGATTTGATAAGCAAGAAAGAGAAGTAAATGAAAGAAAGTTCCATAGAACAAACCAGTAGCTTGGACTTTTGCGTATCGAGCTCTTTCTCTCGACCTAAAAATCCCTTCCACACCGCTCTTCAATCGCGCCATCTCCACTCCGAGAGTGATCGAAGATCTGAGCGGCGAGCTCCCACAGCAGAATCCAGCGTCTGTCATCGACGATCTGTTTGACCCCGGCCAGATCTTCCTGATATCCAGTTATAACCAGGCGAAACCCTACGCGGCCTTTTACAGCCGCAAACGTCGCACTCTGCCGCACGCCTCCTTGGCAATTCCTTCTTGTTGTACACGGAAGAGTTGACCTCGATTGGGACAAATTCAGCCCCAAGCCCCAAGGTATCATAAAACTACATTTAAAAAAAAATAGCAAATTATTCAAAAAGATTACTCTTTTGATCGGAGTTTGACCTCGAGAATATGGAGGCTCGATCGAAACTTTCAGAAACCAAAAACATAATCGATCTTTAAGCAGATCGATCTTCAGCGACGAGAGAGAGGGGGGAAAAATTGAAATATATCTATTAATTAATAATGATAAAAAAAACTCTTATAATTACTTTTTTATTTGAAACACTCTTTAATGAATCAATTTTTTATCAAAAAAAGCTTTTTGTTATTAAATAATTAATATTCTATTTAGTGGATTTATAAATCAATTTGTATTCATCTAAAATGAATGATTTAAAAATTAATTTACATTTTTTATCAAAATACTTTTTTAAATATATGTTTTAAAAGTTGGACAAAAGTGAAAAGACGCTACTTTCTTTTTACCGAATCGTTAATGGAACGTCGTTTATTGTTTTTTTTTTTATGAAAGAGTGTCCCACAAATGTAAAAAAACATAATTAACCATGGAGCAATGATAGAAAAAGTAAAAATGAAAAATAAAAATTATAATGAATGATGTGGCATGACGTGATATTTTACATACTGTCTGATTATCGCTTGGACATCATCGTCGGCCAACGCCCCGAATCCAACTATACTCCGGGAGGTACGATAAATCCGTCGGAGATTGTGCATGCAAGGTGTCACGTCATTCACTATGATTTTTACTCTCTCACTTTTACTCTCCCAATCATTATTCTTAACGATGAATACTATTTTCTTGTCCAAATCGATTATAATCATTACGACATACGAGACTGTAACATTATATAATTATAATAATTATGATTTTATAGCTAATATAATACACGATTACAATTTTATAATTATTACAGGAGAAAAAAATTAATATTAAAATTATTTGGAGTTTTTGATGAAATTTTAAATGATATTTTTTTATATGCAACTGGGTTGATTATGAGTTTGACCAACTGAGTTATAGATCTCTAGATGATAAATAATATATCTTGTGGTTCAATCTAAATTAAAATATAAGATTTAACGTATACGATAACCTTAATTTTAATATGTCATAAACTTTTAATTTGAATTATAATATATCAAATCAAAATTGATGAAAAGATATATAACTATTTATTGGGTGGAATCTATAACGCCCAGTTAGGTTAAAAAATATCATTTCATATATTTTTGAGAGGTTCCTAATAATTTAATTTTTAAAAAGAAAATCATATTATAGTAATTAATTTCATAACTGTTATACATCCGATATAAAAGGAAAATATAAATATAGATGGGATAATAATAAAAATAATATGCAAGGATATATCATTTTATAGAACATGGGATGCCCCTTTCATTAAAAAAAGAAAATACAGATATATATGCCTCCGATGATTCCATTAAAAAAAAAACAAAGTGTCTTTTGTCACTTTTGCCCTTAAAAGTTTGTGGATTTATTGGAAAAAATTAATCATTTAAAATTATTTATTTAATTGATGGAAGTTAAGGTACTAAATTGATTAAATCAGAATTTTATAGGAAGAACATTTAAAATAATAAATTTATTTATGATTAGATGCTTCAGATTTAGGAATAGATTCGCGTTTCCAAGTCGGCGTTCTACCCTGACGAGACACCGGCGGCGGCGCGGCGGACAGGAAGGCGACCGCCGTTCTCATCTTCGAACTCAGGTTCCCTCTCGCTCACTCTTCGCTCCCTTTACCCTCTTCTCTTCCACTCATGATTGTTGGATCCGTCAGTCGAATCCTCTGCCGCTGAGCCCTTCGGCGGAACTCAGATTTCACCTTTTTTTAGCTGGCGGCGTTCCGCCCCTTAATCACCAGCCCTTTTCCCCCGTTTTTCTGGAGGTCTCGTTTCCAGTTTACTGTGCTCTATTGACTGCTCGAAGTCTTCATCTCATGATGATTTCTGACTCGCCGCGAAACCCTAAAATTTCTATTTCTGAGCTTTTCGGTTATTAAAAATGAAATCTTTCGACTACATTCCCTTTTCGAACAATCCATCCTCTAAAAAGTATGTGTGTTCATAACGTGCAAGCCAATAAAAGTATAGAATAACTTGTTCATCTTTGAATCGTGATGCATAGTTTTTTCCCCCTTGTTGAAGTGTTCTTTGATACCCAATTATGTTTCTCATACAGGACCTCTTGTTTGGTAAAAACTTGGTGCTAGAATATGGTCCCTGATAACATCATTGGCCATGAATCATCATCTGCGAATAACAGTAATGGCGATCTCAGAGGATTAGATTCGCATTCTAGATTATCTTACATGAAGCAAGATCATTTTTATTCAGAGAATGGTGACAATTCTGTGGGAGATGACGCTCGTGTGCTGGATATGGAGCTAGAAGATGGCATAGATACACAGACCCCAGTTCTCTATGAAGAGAGCTGTGTTATTTGGTTATTCAGCATTAGAACAGTCACAGCAAGATACAGTCGCAGTCAGAGATGCTACGCTGATTAGTGGCGCTTCCAACAACCTTTTGATCGGTGAAAGTCGTATCCTTTAAGTGGTTATGCTTTGTCTTCCTCAAATACAAGTACTACATTTAACATTTTTGACATTTGTCTGAACCCTTAATTGATGAAGGGGAACCTTAGTGCAACGGTAAAGTTGCTGCTGTGTGACCTTATGGTAATAAGTTCGACTGGCTAAAACAGCTTATGCCCATTTCCATCGAAATATCCTTCTCGATGCATCAAGTTATCTCAACCAAACAACTTGGTGGACTGAAAATTTGTCAAGTTCTGTATTATATAATCATAATTTGTTATGTTTGAGTGTATTGGTATCATCTAGGTCAATTTTTACAAAAGAAAAAAGAAGTTTCTAGTAAATTTTCAGTCCTTGTTTCATCAATGGACTGAAAATTTGTCAATTTCACACCCTTGAAGCTTCTCGTATAATCATAATTTAATATGTTTACATATATTGGTATCATCTAGATCAATTTTGATACAACATATTAGTAGGGGGCTATTTTCTCAAAAAGCAATGTCGCTATCTCTAAGCTGTCTTGCTATTCTTGTTTGATGTGTTTGTCTTCCCTAATTTAGAGTGGTAGCTATAACAGGAGTAAAAAGAGCTCAACCGAGTGATGTCGAGAAACAACCATCTGTGCAAGTAGTATTCAGCTCATTAACAAGGTTGGCATAGGAAAAAAAGACAGAACACTAATGCAATTCATGACCAGACATGCTAAGGATGCTTCTGAAAAGCATAGCATTGGTTATATTTTCAATTTTTGTCGATAAATTCTTCATGCACTGTATCTTCTACTGTATTGCAGAGAGAGCAAAAGGAAGCTGGTGGAACTTATGCAGCAGTGGTCTCAATGGCAGGCACATAACCAACTTTCATCGAGTGTAAGGCTTTCTGTTTTGGTAGTTCTACACCTAGGTTGATATCCATTAGTATAAAGCATCTTTCTGGAAAGACAATCTGGATATGAACGTTGGCGACCTTGTTCGGACAATGAACTGTGAAAATCTTAAGGCTTGTTAAATTACAAAACATAGTCAACTGCCCATTTAGATTATGCAATGAACCAGATCCACAAGATAAACACCTTAGTGAATATTCTCTTCGAGCAATCTCTGTTAACATGTTTCTTTTTTTTTCCACTTCAACCTGTTTCTTGTGCATCTGTATTATTTTCTTTATTCCTAGAGAATAAAAAATATATGTTTATCGATACAGTGGTTATGCAGGAAAATAGTTTCGATTAAGCACTGAATTCGCGGTTCTTATACAATTAAAGTTTTCTTGCTCGTTTCTTAGCAGAGACCTGGAGCTGAGTCCTTGGAAGATGGCGAACAGATGTATTTTCCAGCATTAAATGTTGGCACTGAGAAGTCGAACGCAGTGGTAAGTAAGAATTAAGCTCTTCATAGTCTGTACTTATTATTAGCACAACCTAATGTGAACCATTAGTAGTTGCATTAACTTGAGACCTTGTTCTCTCTTCCTAGAGTTTGAAACTCCGAGATCAGATCTATAACCTTAAGGGATCATAGCATTCCTTTTAGTATCGAGTTTCTGTATTAAAATGATGTATCCTGCCTTATCAGTTGAATTCATTTCTTTTCCTAGAAAAAAAATATATCATATAGTACTAGGTTGATCATTTTGAATATACATTTCGATATGCAAGATTGCCTTAAATACTGTCTTTGAGCTTCTGTATATGCTCATACTCTTGATTTGCAAGTTATTAAATTTTGTTTCTTTTTTTCTTGTACAAAAGACATTTTGGATTGATAGGCAAGCAAGGCGAGAGGTTGATAAAGACAAAGCATCATTTGAAGCTGATGTTCCTTTCTATGATCGAGAGTACTCTCTAGGCTTGCATTCAGTTGATGGTTCAAGTGGCTATGAACGGTGAGCGAGCTTTCTCTTCGATATAGAATTTATTGTGAAATTGTTGAATCTGTACTATGTTTATGAAGCTTCGCAGTTGAATGTCTTATGTCTATATGCATAAAAAAGGAAAGTATGTGTGATGAGCTCCTCTTCCTTTTCCAGTTATCTCGCCTTGAACTGTAAGAAGTGTAACTTTCATGTTACTCATGCAGGATTGCGACTTTGGAAGCCTCCCGGTGTTTCAATTGTGGCTCGTACAGTCACTCCCTCAAGGAGTGCCCAAAGCCACACGACAATGATGCAATCAGCAATGCTCGCAAGATGCACAATAGCTCAAGGCGAAATTCAACTGGCCGTGCACGAGTTCGATATTATCAGAAAACTCCTGGCAAATTCGATGATTTGTGCGCAGGAGTTCTAGGGTCTGCAACGCGAAAATGCTTGGGAATTGGGGTAATAAACAATTCTACTTCAGAGCTTTAGTGATGTTCTTCCTTTAGAATGTTAAATAAAGCACAAGATATGCTTGATTTCTGTTGCTGTTTTTCATTTATCGGCGAATATTCATCGACTTTGAAACTAAGCATCTTTTAGTGCATTCAACCTTATAATATGCGGCAATTTTACACAGGAAAATGATCCGCCGCCTTGGTTACATCGGATGCGGGAAATAGGATACCCTCCTGGATATTTAGGTAACAAGTTATGCTTTGATTACAAGTAATTTACATCTAGCCAAGATAATTTTGCGGTCGATGATGTTTGACACACTGACCTGGTTTGTTATCTTATTCTAAACCAAATTTAGCTTCGAAAGAACCAATCTTTTGTTTACTAAATGCAAGCCTCCATGAACTATCGTAAACAAGCTTCATTTGCAAGTGTGTTTTTTCATTTAAGAGTTTCCTTCAACTCGGCTTATCGTGAATTTACATGTCTTGTTAGATGATGATGAAGATGACGAGCCTTCTGGAATCACCATCTTTGGCAATGAGACAACTCAGGAGTTCGAGGATGGAGAACTCCCGGAACAGAGTGACCCCGAGCCTCCACGGAAAAAGATGAGTGTGGCCTTTCCTGGAATAAATGCGCCTGTACCAGACAACGCGGATTCTAGGCGATGGGGCACTACTGTCACTGGATCGAGTTCTAACTCATCGAGAAGTCGGGTACATCAATCCAACCATTCCTCGGACCACCGCCGAGGGAATCACATACAAGACAGTGGCACGCCTGAAACAGATCGAAGACTCTCTTCCTCCTATCCAGGTTATTCGCCGCGGTACCATCCCTACAATCACAACATGAGTTCGAGGAGCCCAAACTTCGGGAGGTCAACGTTCGAGCAAGGATGGAGACATCCCTGTCCCAGCCCCCACAGTCCATACCCTTATAGCCTAGTCATGCTATCCCCTAGGGATCACTATCAGAGTTATGATCATCGGAGCAGAGAACCCGATTGTTCCTCGTTCAACAGGTATGACTATCGTTCACACGACCACCATAATTGGAAGTGAAAAACGCAGACACCATTGTTGTATCCTTATCAATTGTTTGGACAGCCGACCATAAACTAATATATTCATGTAGATTGGATAAATCATCAGACTAATGTTAACATTTATGTCCTAATGAAGAAATTTATTAGTGTTGTTAAAGTTTTAACATATTTTCTGTGATAAAGGATGTTAGAAGTTTCACCCAAAATGTTCCTAGTCAGTGAACCTTGGTGTATGCCTAATGCTTCCCTTCGCTTAGCATTTGAACATCTAAGTCGGTCGCCAATCATGTATATAACAATCGCAAGCGCAACATTTGCCCCCGAGAACAATGAAAACATGATCAAATGATCCCTGCCAAGTGATTGGAGTTAGTAAGTGCTTGGCATGAAAGACATGGAAACCATAGATCCGGTCGCACCAATCTGCCAAATTAAGTCCACAAGGAAGGTGGCGGATAGACCGACTAGTAGAATATCATTGTCATAGTCTTGGAATCAAGATTAACCTTCCTACCGCGAAAGGGTTCAGGAGGAGGAGCCTCAAGGCTTCCATATATTCTTTCTAAACCAAGATCCAATCCATACAAGAATGGGGCAGAGTGGTTATGAGGTGGACGAGTCGATCTCATAACCTGCTCCACTTCGCTTCTCACACGAGACGGAAACAAAAAGTTAAAACTCTGGCCCATGAAAGGGTTTGAGATTGAATTCAAGCCCTGAATTGTCAAAATGAGCTTGTATTTTTCATCTAGAATTATTAGCGATTTATATCTATGAGAGGCTCCTGCATGATAATTTCAATTTTATCGTTCTAGTAAATTATAAAACCAAATACTCAAGCAAAATAGTAACAAAATGATTAATGATTTTTAGTGGGGATCACAACAGGTATGTTGTTTGTGTTGTGGTAATTTATGATATGTGAGATCATATATTTTGATATTTAGACAAAGGATTTAAATTATGTTTATCATTATATTTAATATATGTATTTGAGTGGGCATGTTTACAGGACGTACATAAACTTAGTTGACGGTTTTGGATCCGATGAAGGATGGAGAGGAATCCGAGGGACCGTGGACAAGACAGTAATGATGAGCCGAAAGAAGCGCACTTCGAGGCATACGCGAAGGATGACATATGAAGACGAGCCACGAATTTGTATGCATCCGAGGGACGAGAGTCAAAGCGAAGAAGGCTTGAAGGCAAAAATTAAGACTATAAAGAAGAGTCAAGTGAGTTGTGAAAGTCCGAGTGCGAGTGAACTGTACTCAGTAAAGGAAACCCTAAGTTTAGGGTTTGGTCAGTCGACTGGTAGAGGTCACTGAAATATCAGTCGACTGATCATTTGTGTAGTTGACTGGTGTCAGCTGGGAATTCAAACGTTGAGCTGTAACGTTCGGATTCAACTGGATCAATCGACTGGTGTTGGAACCAGTCGACTGGTAACGACTATTTCAGTCATGATTTATATTTAAGGGAGCTCGGTTTGACTAGTTAAGGTTGACGAAATTGGTCTTAGTTAAAGGTCAATTAATAGTCCAAGTGCTCAGGGTTCTTGTGCGAGTTTGTGGCGAGATTTCTCCACCAACAAGGAGCTACGTGAGCATAGGCGGAGATTTTTCGAGGAGTCATCTGCCAAAGAATCGGGATCGTCAACCTTACGGACAGTCATGGAGTAGAAGCTTTATCTCCGAACCATGTTAAACAATTTGTGTTCTTCTTGTTAGTTTAAATTAATTATTATTCCGCTTACGCACTAAGATAATAGGAAGAAGAATCGAAGATTTAGGGGCAATGTCTATTCACCCCCTTCTAGCCGGGTCATCGATCCCAACAAGTGGTATCAGAGCGAAGGTCACTCTTGTTGGACTAACTACCAAAGGAGCAAAACACTAAAGGAAAATGGAACCTGAAGAAAGAATAGGGGACGACGTCACCATTCCACCTCCATACGATCGCGACAACTTCGACTATTGGAGGTTGCGAGTGAAGGCATGATTCAACATTGATTGGGAAATGATGATGATCATTAAGAAGTCCCAAGAGACAAGCATGGGAAGAAGCTCCGACCATGTTATTGGAACAAGGAGCAGCAATCACAATCAAAGGAAAATGAGAAGGTATATCAATTTTAATAAGTATTTTGTCTAATGATGTGATAAGTGGTGTATGAGAATACAAGGATGCTCGTGAGCTATGGAGTAAGGTAATAGCTCTTCATAAGAAGCCTACATAAGAAGAAGAGCCCAAAGAGATGGACTTAATGGTCCAAGAGAAGGAGAATGATCAATCGGATGAAGAGATGAACTTAACATCCGAGGAGGAGAAAGAAGAAGAAGCATCATCTACCTCCTTGAGTGAAGTGGCACAAGAAAAAGAGGATGAGCAATCCACATCTTCCATGATTGAAGAGGAAGTCAAGACAAATGAAGAAGAGGTCTTGGAAGTCAACCTTGCAAGCATTTTCACCAAAGCAAAATCAAAAGACCACATCATTTATTTTAGGTGCAATGAGAAGGGGCACTACAAGGACAAATGTCCATTAGATAATAAAAAGAAGATAACCCCTAAACTCATTTCAATTCCTTTAAAATCTAACATGGATTGTAGGAATGAGGAAGCCTAAAAGAAAAGAACAAAAATCATATGCTTCACGTGTGGAGAGAAAGAACACTACCACGCGAAGTGTCGAAGGAGTGGAGAACTTAAGAAATTGACGGACTCGAAGAAGTGGGAGAAGAATAAGAAGAAAAGCTCACATCAAAGGGGAGCTACAAGATTAAGGGAGGTATGGGAAATTCCTAATTTGAAATATAATTTAAATTTAAATTTTCCCATGCATGCTAGGAATAATGCAAATCATTTATCCATACAAAATTTTGGATTTAAATATCATAATAGAAATAGGGTCATTGTAAATCAAATTCCTAGGCAATTCATTCATGATAAACCTAGACATGATAAACCTAAAGACCATGGCATAAATTCCAAGAAAGTGAAGCGTATGCCTAGACAATTAGGTAGGTCTAGGAATATCCATGGTGGACGTGTCAATTCTAAGTTTAGAAACGTAGAAAGGAAAAAATCAAGCTTTGAGGGTAAAACTTGAGAAATTAAAGAAAATCCTAGAAAGATTCACTATTGGATCTAAGGGGTTAGGTATGGTGTTAGGAAACCTAAAATCTAATAATGATAGATCAGGTTTTGGATACCGATTTAAGTCATCCAAGGCCAATGAAAAGGTATATGCTAGGGTAGCATATAACTATGACAAGGATGAGAAGTCCAAAAATGATAAAGGAGTGTCATTTAAGGGAAAGAAGAACTTAACCAAGGACAAAATGTCCAAGGTTAAGAAAGTTAGATTTGCATACTAAGAATCACCGGAGGTACACCAATGTGGTATAGTGATTGTGGATGAGTCACTTAGGGAGATAGTTAAGGCTAAGAGCTCAAAGGGGAACTCTAAGAGCCAAGTTGGGACTCATGGTCAATGGATCTCATGAGGATATCTCTTGAAGTTATGCATTTCTGAAATTGAGTCAGAAATGTAAAAGGCTGATTTTGAGTATCAATTGACTAGTGCAAGGACAGTCGACTGATAATTCTATGAGTTGTTTTTCGATAGGATCAATCAACTGGTACTATCTCAGTCGACTGATACATACGAAACTGTTTAGCAAAATCGAAAATGCCTAATGATGTCAACATATGTATAATCTTATGAGGTTAATACAATGTCATATAAACCAATTGTATATTGGATCTTTGATGTGGGGTTGGTATGGGCAGTACTTCAAGAAAATTAAAACTAAGACTTTGTTGTTCAATTGAAACCTTTGATAGTTTTTGTTGTAGTTGTGTTCAATTTTGTGTGATCCAACATTATATTAATTTTTAAGATTATATTTTTTTCAAGTGGGACCGGTTACCACGAATCTCTCTACAAAATGAGATTTTTGGAAATTTATGAAATTAGTTATGATTTTGAAATTAAGTTAGGTTACTGATTTGATATCAATTGATGTGCAGGACAGTCACTATAATTCTATGAGTTGTCGATAGAGATCAATCAACTGGAACTATCCAGCGACTGATACATACTGAAACTGCTTTCAGCAAAATCGAAAAATGCCCTAATGATGTCAAACATATGTATAATCTTATGGGGTTAATACACAATGTTTATAGTCATTTGAGGATAAGGAATCCAATAATTGCGATATTATTGGCGTTCTTTTTAATGTATGACAAAGGGGAGAATTAAGGTTTAATTGGGAAAACCTTATGTATCTTTGCAAGAATAGCCTTTACCAGTCGACTGGTAAAGGTTAGTTCAGTCACGAGCTCTATTTAAGGGAGCTCGTTTTGGCTAGCTAGGGTTGACGAAATTGATCTTGGTGCGAGTTTGTGGCAAGGTTTCTCCACCCACAAGGAGCTACGCGAGCATAGCCGGAGGTTTTCCGGGGAGTCATCCGTCGAAGGATCGGGATCGTCCACTTATGGACAATCATGGAGTAGGAGCTTTATCTCCGAACCACATTAAATAGTTTATGTTCTTCTTGTTAGTTTAAGTTAATTGTTATTCCGCTTGAGCACTAACATAATGAAAAGAAGAACCGAAAATTTGGGAGCAACGTCTATTCATCCACCCCCTAGTTGGGCCATCGATCCCAACAGTTTGAAGGGGTTCTATATTATCTAGCATGGTTAGAAGACAACATTGTGCTAAATGGAGAAAAAAAAAGAACAGATGATGGAATGAACTCTGTAACTTCAAACAAAGAAAACAACTTTGCAGGTGTAAATATCAACTTAAAATTAACAGAGAGCAGCCAAGAATTTACCTATCTTGAAACAAAGTAGCTCTTTCCAAAAGAGAAGGTTGAATGTCATCCAATCTGCTCTTTAAATGGGTTACCAAAACTGAAGGTTCCATGGATTTTCCCAAAATCTTTTCCTGGCTTTCCAGGTACATCTCTTCGAGATACCACCACACTCTTGTTAGCAATATCACAAGGTCCAACTTCTATTCTCAATGGAACTCCCTGCAAACAATTGAAATCAAATGAGAGAAATCATACAAGTCAAACTGAAAATATGAGTAGTAAGTTCATAATTTAGTGAGAAGATCCAATTCTGCAGGCAAAGGTTTCATTAGAGATCATTAAAACAGACCATAAAACTGCAAATTAATAGCAACGTTCAGTCAGGAAAAAACCGTAGTAAAATATAACTCCCAAGCTGTTGAGAAAAAGAAAAAAGACAAACCAACTACCCAATGGGAAAGCTACCCAAATACAAGGTGATCCCTGAAGCTTAAACCATATACGCTATTGTTGATAAAAAAAACTATACTGCTTTATCGGTTACAAAAAGGCAAGATGTTATCGGTGTTTCCTGAAATGAACTAGCGAAAGCAGCTCGGGTAGATAAACACGAACCTCCATAACAGAACTGCCAGGGAAGATATGCGTCATCATTACAAAAAAAAAAGCCTTGTTATATCCTCATCATTATAATACCAATGCTATAAACATTACTGGAAACATCAAACATAGAACCAAAATATAGCCATTGAGTTATGATCATGCCTTCATCTCCCAAAAGTTGAATTTCCATCCAGGAGTATTTTGTTCTGATTCATAACTTTGACCTTGATTCCTGCTTTATGAAGTAAATCTTTGAGCAAGGACACAGCATCCATCACTCCACTTTTATCATCAGCAGTCTTCCAGATTGGTACAATTACAACCTGGTAGTTGATGACGTTAGCATCAATATAACCTCAAACTATAAACAAGAGTAAAAGATGATAAAAACAGTAGAATGAGGCTAAAGCAATATATTTAGTGGATTTAAAGCCGTCAGTATGAGTTATGGCACACTGTATCCAATAGGACCAAGAGAACATATGGGTGGGCTTCATCAATTAAACAAGATGAAGTTGAAAGCAAGGCAAAGGAGCAAGTAATTCTGGGAGGAGCATTAATCAAGAGAAGAAACAAAACTAGGAGCTTCTAATTTCAACCTGATTAAATGACAATAAGGATGCTAAGAAGAAGACCTACTTGTATTGGGGCAATCCTGGGAGGAAGCATTAGACCAGCATCATCTCCATGACTCATGATGATATATTGATACCACCAACAAGCCGGGTGCTGACAGCCCAAGAAGTCTGACAAACATGTTTTTGACCATTTTCATCAATGAACTGGAAATAAACATTTGATATTAAAATTCCAAATTATCACAACTGGCATAGCTCGTGATGTTAAAGCCACAAATATATAAATAAGGAAGAATTGAACAATAGCATCCCCAAATCATGAACTTTTATTAATGCATATTAGTCAAATACACCAAGAAAGTAATTTTCCCATTTAGGCTTCCCCTCACAGTAGTTTCAAGTAATCGCCTACAAGCCCTGCACCATCAAATATAGCTTTATGTTCATAGGAAATGGAAAAGTTATATGGCCTATATCTGCTCCCTTTATAGAAGAGAGAAACATACCATGGAACCATAAGACATAGTTAACTGCATTATTTGATGCCAATCAACTCATGAAAAAATTCAACTCAACTGTCTTTCATATCTAAAATATATCGTACAACCAATCTATTTCTAATAAAGAAGTAAAGATGCACACTTCCTTCTTCAAACAACAAAATGTATGCAAAAGAAATTTGTCAAACATATTACCTGTGTCCCAAAAGCACGAGAAATGTTCTGACCGAGGTTGTGGCTAGTTCCAGCCTGTAAAGCCTTTCTATCACCCATCACAGCTTCAATAGTATAGGTTCTTGCAGCTCTAGCAAATGTCTCAGCCCTTGATTTCCTACCTGCAATAACAGGTATTGAAGCTTGCTCATAAGCAAATTTCTTATAAACATCAATCATCTGAAATGCCTGTGGGAAAAAAATTTCAAAGAAATCAAAATATGGATAACGTTAATATGTTTATTTCAACATCTAGATACTAAATCCTACCTCCTTTTCAGGCTCTTCAGCTGTGGCATGGACTGTGTGACCCTCCTACCAGAGGAATTCAAGAGTTCTGACCAAAGGTTTAGTCCTCATCTCCCATCTTGTGACATTAGCCAACTAACAATATAGCACTCAATATCGAGATGCAAATTTACCAAAATTATCTTCAAAGAAGAGCAATAGGTAAGAATAACACCAGTAATATCCTAACCTGGTTAACCATGAGAGGAAGATTGCAGTGGCTTTGAATCCATTGAGTAACCATGTGATTTACAATGGTCTCACTTGTTGGTCTAACCTTTCAACCCTCCAAAGCATAAGTAAAGATGTTAAATATATGAACATTGAATTTTCCTGATAACATACAAAACAACTAATATAACTAAAACAAATGAAAGTTGTAAAAAATCGGAAAAGCTGAAAAGGTGCCGCTTTATGAATCAAGTGAATACCACAAGCTTTTCCTCTAGTTCCTTGCCACCTCCGATGGTGGCAAATGCAAGTTCTGGACTGAAACCCTCAACGTGACTAGCTTCCTTCTCTATAAATGAATAGGGAATGAACTGTAACGATGGATACATTAAATCAAATGGCATAAAGTATAAATACGAATATAAGGCAACAAAAGCCAGCGTTTGATGGGATTGAGACACGCAGCATCACACCTGAGGAAAGTACATATTAATATGTCCTGTTTCTTTGAACTTCACATTCAGATACTCCTGAGAAGGGGGAAAAAACAGAAGAGTAGAAAGTCGCACAATGAAAGGCAACAACTTTCTCCATTATCGAAAGTAGAAGAAGAATGAGACCTGGATGGCTTCCCATATGGCGTAGCCATTGGGTCGGATCACCCTGGCGCCACGGACGGGGCCGTAGTGGGCGAGCTCGGCGCTGGCAATGACATCGAGGTACCATGCGCTGAAGTCCACGGAACGAGGGGTGACTGAGTCCTCGTATCTCAATGAGGTAATTTGTTCGGTCGATGGCGACACGGTCGGCGACACTTCTTCTCTGGCGAGGCTACGAGCGGAGATGTCTCTGCCACTACAGCAATCGAGGTTGGGAAGGAGGCGTGGGGTGAGGGAGAGAGGCGAAGAGAGGAAGGATTGGAATGGGGAGCGGAGGAGGGGGAAGGATGGGAGGCGGAGAGCCCGCATGGACATGGGAGGTAGGGTTGTAAATAAGCCGAATTTTGGGAAGAATTGAAATATCAGAATTCATAATTATAACATATTGTTAATAATAAAAACAATTTCAAAAATTAAAATACAGAGATGAGATGCTATTTCGAGTTTTATCCGAAATTACCTTCAAAACCTATATAAAAATTATTATTATTTCGTTGTGCATCATGTGATCACTAATAATTTTTAGATATCTCGATACAAACATCGAATAGATGAAAGGAAAAGGTATTTGTTACGGAAATGAACGATGGGATGATGAATCATCAAAATATAATCCACAGCGACGATGACGAAGAGAGAATGTCCATATCTATGAGATTAACATGAGCGTAAAGGAGATACACCGGAAGAAGTTCCGACGGAGCCATCTCCGATGCTCAAATCATAACTCTTTCTCTTAAGGATAACCACGAGAAATCAGAGTACTATATTTCTAGCCAACTTACTCTCTTATACCTGGGTGTCGAGACATCTTATATATCTGATGTCTTCCTCCCACATGTCCTCGCCTCCTCCTTCATGTTCCTTAATCATCGATTACTTGATAGTTGTTCTATTCTGGTAACTACTGTGACTATTAAAATTCTAATTATCATGCGTTGTGAATAATAATTATCTAATTACTTTCCTATTCTGTAAGGAGAAGCGGATACTTGAAGTCTGACTTTCTTATCTCTACGCTGATCTTTGAGCTCCACTCTCCCGAGTTAGTCACGGAGTCTTATATTCCAAATTAACCTCGGGACCTTCTTCTATTTTCCTGAGATAGTTTGTAGAACTTGATTCTTGATCTGACCTCAGGGATTTTCTGTCGTTTCCCGATGACAATTTCGAGGGCCCGATTTCTAATTCAATAGGCTCTGCCATATAATTTTCTCATGGCACGTGTCCATTTTGGATTGTTCAGCCCTGTCAGTACTAATAATAATGTAATAGAAAGTAATGAAGTTTTTCTTCTACTTCCCACAAATCTGTTTTGCAAAAATCTAAAATCCCATTAGTTTATATTTAACTCATAAAAATAACCATTATTTTATTATCTGAAAAATTATAAAAATATTATTGTACATATAATTATTAAATAAACATTTTTATTCATTCAAGAATTCCAACCTACGATGAATAATGATAAAAAATGATTTTATTTAGCATTTTAATTTTTTTTAACTAAAATTTTCATAAAGCTAATCAATTTAGACGGTGCATATTAGCGATTACTAAAAAAAAAATGATGAATCATGCAGCAGACAAATTGAACCTGGGGTGATCGGCCCGACCCCACGGAAGTTTCCCATCGGTCATCAGGATAAATCAGGAAGCGTTCGCGGGGGCAGTCTAGACGGTGCATATTAGCGATTACTAACATGTATTATTAGTTGTATTGTATTATCTATACATTGTAAAAAGAATTTAATTTGGTTTAGTATTGGTAATTTTAATTATGAATTTATTATTTTTTCAAAAGTATTCTTGTTTAGAGAAAATTGAATTGACTTTTCATTTAAATTTTTAATAATTTTTCTTTAGTTTTGATTTTAATATTAAATTCTTTTATTTTTCTATTTTTTCATGTGTTTTTTCATATCCATAATTGAATAAAGAATATTTATTTTCTTACTATTTATTTTGAATGGGAAAGAAAAAGTGCGAAAAGGAGATGATGAATGAAAAAGAAAAACAGCATCTTTTAAGAATATCACCCGTAAAAATAAAATACACAATTAAAAAAGCAACAATAAATAAAATTGAAATAATATAAAATTAAATATTAATGTTTTTCAAATTAATCTAAAATTATGCATGGATATTTTTAAGAAATAATATAAATAATATTAAAATATAAAAAATTAGGACTCCTAATTTTATTGGGACCATAGACACAACCAATGGGTTGAGCCGTCATTCTTCAACTTTGACATTGGATTGCTTGAAATAAGTCGACTTTGTTGGATTATGTTTTTTTTTTTCAAAAAAAAAAAACATAACCATGCATTCACGGCGTTTAGGCTTCATTAATGGTAATTAATGTCGTCTAGCTTAATTGTCCATCCACTTATTCTTAAAGATGTATGCTCTGTTCCACTTCAAAGGCAAATGGTGGAGGCAAAAGAATCAGGATCGAAAAAACAAAACCATTACGAAAAAAACGAATAAGAACCATGAACACAGCTGATCCCGACCTACTTAGGTGTAGTACGATTGACCTATATAGCATTGCATGGAGATAAATCATTGTCAGGAAGATTCCGACAACCCAACACGACAAGACATGAAACGAGTGTCACTCAAGTCGGGACATTCGATCGGAAGGTTAATCAGATATAGTCTAAATTAACCCTAGCAAGAGATACCGAGTGTTTGGTTTAAGGTCGTCTGATCAACACTCGATCAGCAGCCGATTGGTCTTCTCCCTATGTTCTAATCCTATTCTCCAAGGATGAGCCGGTATGACTGAGTCAGAGTACCCCCAAGACTCGGTGTGTCTCTTGTTTTGATCTGTATAACATTTGCTACATAGTAAAATCTCACTCATGGTAGTCGATTGGCATGCCGACTCAGGAGTTATCCTTATCCGGGGCAGTTGCTATTCCCTGGCACCCTACTGATAATGGGGATACGACGGTCGGTACAGGGTGGCTCAAGGTCGACACCACTCGTGTCCGAATTGCAGATATCCCGCTGACACAGTACTTACCTGACAAACTCTGGCAACCCGTACCACGGCCCCCCTGCTCATGTCAAAATGGGCGGCGCCGGTCGGCGAGCTGACAGTAGCCCCTGATCCTGTCCCCACATGAGACAAAATGTGACAGAAGTGGACAGAGCCTGTCAACTCCCTCGGCTATATAAGACTGTCTTCACTTCATCCATAGGTACACGCGAGACCCTTTTGTTACAATTTTTCTTCAGTTTTCATTCTCTCCACCTGCACTGACTTGATTGTTAGAGAACCTTGTCGGAAAATTCTCCCGGTGAATTATTGATGGTTTTTATCCTTGCAGTTTTCGGAACCAGCAAAAATAATTCTCGGGTCACCTCGCTCTTGGAAATATATCTCACTTTTCAATAGGATCAACCCGACCGTAACTTACAGCTAAATCACGAGCTCGACGTTGCGATTCGCAACGAGGCCATGAGCTTGCGGCTCACCGTCGTGATTATGATTTCTGTGAGGGAGTCAGTCACTCACACCCTGTTTGGAAACCCTTTAAGTAAGGAATTGGAATTCAATTCCGGTCAGAATTGAATTCCGACCGGAATTGAATTTCAATTCCTATGTTTGGAATGAATTGTAAAAACATAATTCAATTGAATTCAATTATTATACTTTTACGATTTTATCCTGCGAGGATGGAGCCGGAGCAACTTTGATTTGTTTTGTGAGGGGATGATTTGGTAATTTAATTTGTTTAAGTGAAAGGAATTGAATTCCTTTCACAAATCACATGTGTTTAGGTGTGATTTAGTTTGAGGGGTTTGAAAGGAATTGGAATTCAATTCCTTAGCACTTCTTTCCTGAAAATTGCTACCAAATGATGGAATTGAATTCCAATTTCTAAAGGAATTTTAATTCCTTCCTTTCCAAATATGGTGTAAAAGTTCGAAAAGGGAGCGATGACAGTTGTAGTTTTATCATTAGTTATTTGAGTTTGTCTAGGAGTTACTTGGGCGTGAAAATTTAATTTCAAGCGAATAAAAAATTCCATTTTATGGTTTCTTCTCTTTTATGTTTCATATTTTTTTTTTCCTAAGGAACGACTTTTTATCACTTTTTGATATAAAATGTTACAAAAAATAATAACAACAACAACACTTTTTTCAAAAAACACCCTTTTAAATATAAAATCAAAAGTTTCAAAATCTTGCTGCTGAATTTGTCACATTTGGACCCCTGAACAAAATGATCAAATCAAAACCAGTCAGTTTCTGTTTCCTGATTTTTATTTTTGTTTTTTTAATTTCGGCTCATTAATCTTCTTGATTTATTTTATTTATTTAGAAAGTTCATTTCAGCCCTCAAATTTTTTTATTCCTTCAAAATGCATTCCAAAGTTTTCAATACTTGCAAAATATCTTCTCCAACCGAACCAATAAAAAATCATTTACATGCCAAGATAAAACAGATAATTTAATTTCCACACGAAATACATCATACACTTATAGTATTTAAGTCACTAGTGATGTTGAACTATCTATTGTGGCTCATCTGTACTTTCTGAATCAATTTTGATGGAAAATGAAAATTTTCACTTATAGAATTACTCCGGTCGAAAAATTAAATATCAGATTTATTAAAAAATGTCTGTCTATTATATAAAAAATTAAGAACAAAGTTTTGGAGTATTTTGGAATATAACTAAAGTATAGGGGGTGAAGTGAAATGTTCCTATAATAACTCATTTGGTTGAGCGTTAAACATTCCACCGGTTTCCTTTGAATAATCCTCTCTCTCTCTCTCTCTGTTCCTTTCCGGTCCAGTCTTCATCTTCTTCTTCCTGATTCTTTTAGACTCCGATCCTCGCAATAACAGCAACGAAGAACGCGTCACCGATCGATGCGGGATTTCTCCGTTGAATTCAACGTCAGCAGATAGTCAGATGAGGTTATGGGTCAAAATTCTACCTCCGGCGGTCGCCGCCGCGGCCGCTGTTCTTCTCTTCCTAATTTTATGCCGCCGACGACGAAACAGGAGGCGGTTGCTTTCGGCTGCGGACACCCCGCGATTGCCTCAATCGGCAAGCAAGGCCAGAAGCCAGAGCCTCCACGCCGGCATCGCCAAGCTGCAGTTTGCCTACCGCTCCAGCACCGGCCGCAAGGCCAGCTTCCGCTTCCACCACCTCCACTACGACCACGAACTCGCCGGCGAGGCGCCGAGCCGGTTCGATTGGGAGGACCACCCGCGGCTGGAGGTGGAGGCGGTGGAGCACGGGTGGTCGCGCTTCGTGTTCGCCGGCTGCCGGCCGCAGGGCAGTGTAGAGGGTAGTGGCGGCACTGTGGATGCGAACTGGGAGGTGTTGCCGGGGTCGTCGGAGTTCTCGCAGACGGTTTGTCTGCGTCCGAGAGGGAGGTGGGGCAGCCCGCTCGCTCTCCACGGCGAGAGAGCCGCTGCCACGGCGAGGATGCTCCTCCCGCTACCCGGCCCGCGGCTCGGCCTCTCCTCCTTCCCGCAAGAAGCATACTTCGAGGTCACCGTCCTGTGCCTGAAACCAACACCTCCGCCGCCGCCGCCTTTCCGAACCAGCAAGCGAACCACATCCACGGACGCCGGGAAGGAAACCGATTGCGCCAAGCTGATCGCAGAAATTTCAAATCCGCCTCCAATCCAAGAACCCAACGCAAACGCCAAAGAAGACGGGCAGAACACAACGCTCTCCTTGGGCCTCGCCCATGGCGGAGCACTTCCCAGTGGATCATTCTCCGGCACATACCCCGGCTCCATCGGCTTCCACTCCAATGGCTGTGTCTATCTCGACGGTACGCTTACGATCCCCGAATCGAAACCTTCTTCCCTCATCGCTTACCAAATCTAGGTTTCTAAAAAGGGGAAAGTTTTGCAGGAAAGAAGCTCATTTTCGAATCGGAGAAGGCGGAGTGGGCGGAAGCGAACAGGGTGATCGGCTGTGGGTTCGATCCGAGGAGGAAGAAGGTGTTCTTCACGGTGGATTCCCAGCTGACGCACGTCATCCACTGCCACTCCGACATGTACAAAGCTCCACTGTTCCCGGTCCTCGGATCGAACGCCGACGCCTTGATCCTGGTCAATTTGGGGCAGAGCAGATTCAAGTACGAGCCGGCGAACGCGCACAGGACGCCCAATCCTTGCTTCGTCCGCTCCTCCTCCGTCAACGACGCTGCCATCAGCGACGACGATAGCCGGGAGCTCTTCTCCATGGGGAGGATCGACGCGCACTGGTTCGACGCAGCTAAAAAAAACCAGAGCGCCAGCAAGAAGAGCCACACGATGGATGTGGATGCCGATTCGGATCTTTTCGAGATCTCTCTGCAAATCTAGCAAGATCATAAATCAAGAGTCCAAAGAACAGAACAAATTCATACAAAAAGTGGAAGAAGAGAACGCAACCAGAATCTCAACATCTAGCGGCAAAGATCATAAAGATAGTCGGAGAGTCGTGTTCCACAGTCTGGTAAGTTCACCAAATTTAGAAAAGTGAATTGGCACCACGACAATCATGAAAGCCCTTTTTAGAGAACCACAGGCTCATTCGCCATAATGAACAATATTGTGAACTCTGCTTTGCAAGTGCTTCCATATTCACAAATAGATGAACTAATAAACTAGAAAAGGGAAAAATTCAAGTCACTATATACAGAACTTGTTCATTTTAAACTATAATATCCGGACTAATAATTTTATGATTTATTTCTTTCATATTGATCCTGAAATAAATTGACAGAAGTGCTAGGAGTGAATCACCTTTGGCCATCATGTTCATTTCAAACACCAATTATGTGTAACTCCAAAATTTAAAAAAAAATTGCTAGCATGATAATTTTTTTAGACTATATGCTAGTATGATGTTAGTGAGGGTAACTAGTTATCTCTGGGCATCTTTTCCTCTTCATTCCTTTGTCACCTCTTATTGTTAGATCTGCCACACTTTCAATGTCTATATTTATTCAAAAATCGAATAGCATCTTCCCTGTACGATGGATAATATAAAACTCATATTACATAGCTCTCAACTACTATCCAAGCACAATCTCACACGACTGTCAATAACAGTAATAAAATAATAAAATTTACATCCACGATATCGATAAAAATAAATTCTGTAAAATAAATGGGTCAAACCGAAAGTCCACCAAAATAAATATAAGTTCATTAAAGACATATCTACAAGTCCACTGAATAAAAATACGAAACAAATCAAAAATAAACATACTCAACGCTAAGAGATGGACAGAGGATCCTCTCCTAGCGGCATAAGACGCAACTATCAACTATTTAAAATAAAAATAGAAGCAAGGGGTGGTAAGTCTAAGCTCGAACTCTGCAGGTATAGCAGATAGAGAAATGCATAGTATAAATAAGATAAATTAATGCAGATAGAAACAAGGTATACAGTCTTCAAAATGTAGAGCATAAATTAAATACGAAAATATACCTGTCGGGCATAATTAAAAACCCTCGTGATACATTAATAATCTACTCATACTATTGAGCAAATACATATCAAATAATAAATATAAATCAACAATCATATATGCATGTCAATCATATGCAACAATCATAACTCAAATAAATACAATATGCATCATATATAAATGATGCAACGACATGTGTCACCCTTACACACCAATTTATAACCATCACATATATCTGCGTGACCGATTGGGCAAGGGCTGCGACAATCGTACACACTCTCACATTCATCTCCTATGAGTGACCAAGTGGACAGGGTGCTGAGAGAACAACCTTAATCCCGAACTCCAAGAAAAGGAGGAGCACAACCACTTTATATCAAAGAACCCAAGGGGAGCACAATCGCTCTAATACCCAAGAACAAGGAGGGTACAACCTCTAACTCCAGGAACCAAGGGGGCACAACTGCTCTAGTACTTGACGGGGGAGCACAACTACTCTACCTATCCCTCATAAACAATAGAGGGGGTGTCACCGCCAACCACAACTCCAACAACTACTACTACCCATGAGTGGTTGAGTGTAGCACGACAGGATGATTGCTCACACTTTGACAACTACCACTATCCTGAGTGGTTGAGTGGGCAAACCACTGTATGACTGATGACAGACTTAACCACAAGGAAGCTGATAACCGCCAACATAGAACAAATACAATATAGTGCATGATACAAATGTACATAAACACAACTAAGTCAACCATCACGAAATCAATAAGAAATACATGCACCCAACCAAAACCATATAAATAAATACGCAACTAATTTATTAGGTATGGTATATCTAATGCCAACCAAACCCTAGATAGATTGCTAGATATTTCTAAAGTACTTGCGCACTAGTGATACTTTTTTATCAGAAAATTAGAGTTAAGACTGTATAACTGAAAATTTAAATGTTTAACTCAAAGATCAAGTAAAGAAAAGTACCCAGCAGGAAAATAAGCATAATAGAGCCAAGGTAAATAAATCTACTCAGATAACCATGACTTTAAAGATAAACAAAGCTAAAAAATCAAGCAAGAAGTGCCAGCTTCATAACGTAGATCGTTCTAACCATCTTCATATCCTATAAAAAATCGGATATGAAGCAAAAAATTAAAGATCTACACTCAATGTATTATCATGCTAATTAATTAATCAACCTATTAAATAAATAAATTAACTTCCCAATTAATCAGATTAAATGTTCCCCAATTTAATCAAACATATAATTGATTAATTCACATATTAATCAATCTCGTCTTTTAGTTTAATTGTTAATTAATCAACTAAATTTATATACATTCTAATTAACTTAGTTAAATCGTATGATAAATCCAAACCTCACATAGTTATCCAGTTAATTACATGATAATTAACCCAATCTTGCAATCTCTAATCCTAATGGTTCCTATTGATAGAAGCATAATCCAAATTTTATAATCGTTAGTGTTGGTACAATTGACCCAAGTTTGATTGGTACAATCATGAGTTTTGATGTATGTGTCAATATGATTAAGTTAGGTTTTTGATATTGGTTTGATGTGTGTGTTTAAGTCATGCAAGACTTGGTGAACCACACATGAGGAACAACAAATTGAAGACATCCGAGGGACGAGAGCCAAAGGAAAAAGACTTCAAAGGGCAAGCCAAGGAAGTAACGTTCAAAGGCATACGTGAAGGATGACATGGAGACAAGTCGCGAGTTTGTGTACATCCGAGGGACGAGAGCCAAAGGAAGAGAACTTCAAAGAGGTGAGCTGGGGAAGCGGACTTCAAGGCATATGCGAAGGATGGACTCCGAAGACGTTGAGAGTGAGCTTGTAAGCTGAGCAATCGACTAGCGAGGGAAGTAGTCAACTGATAACGTTGAGAGAAACTCACAGAATGATCAGTCGACTGGGGTTGGAATCAGTCGACTGGTCTGTTCGAAAACTAGCCATTGGCTAGGCACCAGTCGATTGATCCTAGTAAAAGTTGACTAGTGTCGTGACTGAGCTGTTTTATTAACAGCTCTCACCTCTATTTAAAAAGAAGCTTGAGACTTGAGAAGGGATAGCTGTGTTCTTTGTAAAACTTTCTTGCTCAAGTGCTTAAACTTCCAAGTCTACTCTCTTCCTCAAACCCTTGCTCCTATCTTGTAAAGGGAGAGAGACTTTGTGAGAGGTTGCACTGCACCGAGAAGGAGTGAGCTCTAGCCGGAGATTACCGGGGACTAATCCACCGAAGGATTAAGGGATCATCCACCTCAAGGACACACCGTGGAGTAAGAGCAAGCAATCTCCAAACCACGTAAGAGATTAAGTGTTAATATTGATTTAATTATAGTTTGCATTTTCGCTTGTGCACTAACATTTGTACGAAGAAACCAATGAATCGAGCGAGAAGCTATTCACCCCCCCCCCCCCCCCCCCCCCCCCAACTCCCCTCCTTCTAACCGGTCCATCGGTCCTTACAGTTAGCACATTTATTAACCCTAATCAAATCTACTCAACTGATTAATTCAGTTTTAGACATCATATTACCCCTATAATACCACATCAATTCCTATTTCATCAATTACTGGAATTAATTAGGCAATCTAATCCTTTAATCATCTTAATAAATCCCCAATTTAACAATCTAATTTATCAATTATCTCTATCAATCATTGATAACAAATTTCCAATCCCATTCAGATTTAATTATCTCCATTACTATGTGATTATTTTGACCATCTTCCTAGATGGTTTCAAGAATGGCAAGAACAGCAACACCTAGGAGCAGAACAAGCTGAGCAACATTGTAATGAAAAATAGAAAATTGCCACTCACCTCTGCTATGCAAGATCTCCTCAATCTCGGCAGTCCCGCAATACTTCGAACATTCTCAAGGACAGGGTTCAAGAAATGTACAAACAGAGTCATCACATCACTGAAACCAAATCTTCCACCATCTCCTTCCCATCCATCTCTATAGCAGTGGATCTCTTCCAAGATCCAAAATTAGGACAAATCCTAGGTTATACCAAACAACCTAATTAGACCCACAAACAACAAATCCACGGCAAAACTACAAGATCTAGAGAACTTACCTGATCGAAATCGGAGAAAGAGTGTTCAGATGCCGGCGTCGATCGCACAGAGGAGAGGTTATTGTCGGCTTTGACAGAGGGAGGAGGAGAGGAGGAGTCGGCTTGCTCACGTGAGGAGGAGGAGAAGTAGGTTGCGATGCTGGCTTGCTCGCGCAAGGAAGAAACCGCAAGGGCTACGGCGTCCGACGAAAACGAGAAGGAGAAGATGCAAAATGGGGCTTGCGGCGAAATTGTGCGATGAGGAGATTTCGACGAGGAAAGAAAGTTTAAACGGTATGTTGCAAAAAGACACTTCAAATCTGGCAAATCACAGAAAACCCCTCAACTTTAGGAAATTTTGCATTTTAAACCCTCCGAATTTACATATTTAACCAGATCTCTCTGTTAGCTCTAGTCTTGTCCATCCTCAAGTCCTCTTCTCAATTTCCTGTTGTGTCTTAATGATATGGTTTTTCACCTACCCTTTCATTAACTTTACATGGCCCTTCACTTTTTACCCTCAGTCCTTTCTTTATTGACTTTTCTCCAATAAAGTTTTCACGTACTGCTATTAGACTCCGCTTGTTCCCCTTTCTTTTGCGTCATCTGCTTTCTCCTTACTTCTTTATTACCTGTTTATAGAGTCCAGTATCCTTCATGGCTGATTTTTCTTTTGTTGCCCCTGTATGACATTCTTGTTCTCCCAGGGAGGTGACACCACTTTTCTTTCAAGGCTCCTATTTTCTATTCTCATTGGCATATCTCTCTTATTTGTTCTTTGCCGGAGATGACTATAAATGGATCATTCCCATCCCTTGCTAGAGTCATATCGTCAAATCTTTACAAATTTGAAGAGAATCAACAATGCTCTGGCTAAGTCTAGTATGACGGGCCATAGTTTGTTTATGGAGGCGACGACCAAGTATGCTCGCGCATTGGATGATCTACAAGAGTTTAGGGAGAGAGAATGCAGTTGTGCGCCGAGCACTGGCACTCCAGGAGCAAGTGTTCGATCTGAAGAGACAAATGGAGCAAGGTCGTTCTTGGAATGAGGCTACGTTTTGTTGGACCAGGGACTAGGCGTTTTGTGTGGTTGTCCTTCCCTTCCTCAATTTAATGTAATTCGCTTACTAAAAAATTTATCAAACATATTTGAAGAGTTTATAAGTTATTTTAGAATAATGATTGAGAGAGTGATAATAAAAAAGTGAAAATCATAATGAATGATGTGACATCTTGCATGCACGATTTTTGACGGATTCACCGTACCCCCCAGGGTATAGTTTGATTCGGGGCGACGGCCGAAGGCCGCCGATGATGTCCAAGCGATAATCGGACGTGTGCATGTAAAGTGACACGTTATGCCACGTCATACCATATCATTCACTATGATTTTCACTCTCCCATTTTCACTCTCTCTATCATTACTTATTATTTCATAGAGCTCATAGGGTCAACCAAACACCCTCTTAAAATCAAATCCATTGTCTTCAAGGCTTCAGTGTAGTGAAGAATGTTAAATTATCATTTGGATTCAGCTAAAATATATTTATAAAAAAAACTTTCTCTAAATAAAATACATAATTATGAGATAACTTTTAAATTGTCCACCACCACCACGGAAACTTTTCATTTAACCTAACCATTGATGAGAAAATTTAATGTTTTCATCATAGATTAATTATATCTATTTTTTTTAATTAAATGTTATCTAGTTGAAATCAAAGCCATCAAGTGATGAAATTGGTTGGCCAATTGCCCAACAAGAGTACAAGACGGCCCCGCACCCCACAAAAGCAGCCTGGGTCGCTCCAACATCGCCCCATGCTTCCTTTCCCTTTCACTCTACTTCCATCTAGGTAATTTTTGAAAAGCACCTTCAAAGTTGTAAAATATCTCCACAATAATTATGAAAAATAATTAACATTTTGATAGACTATAAATGAGTTAAAAGTTTACAAACAAACTTGACATTCTACTTAAATAGTTGTAATGGTAAAATTAAAATCTTTCAAATTTATTTGATAATCGATCTAAGTCATGTCTAGGATACGTTGGATCGAAGATTTAAATACTTGGATTATAAAAAATAAAAATAAATAAATAAATATATATATATATATATATATATATATATATATTGAATTCATTAATATTTAACAATTAAAATTATAAGTATTTATGAATCGTATTATCAGTAAAACTTTAATTCGGCTGGGCTTATATGCTTGTATTTTGTTTGCAATAAAATTTCAACGGACATTTTAAGAAAATGCTAAATCTTAAGTACATTTTTAAAAAACTACCCAGTCCGCAGCTCCGCTTATTAATACCTCTTCCCGTTCCTCGCCTTCCTCGTTCCTCTGCTTCCTCTGTTTCCTTTTTCTCATGGAGAAGTGCCGGTCGTTCCCGGAGTCCTCCTCCGCTTACTACTCCACCTCCTCGCCGGCCGACGGAGGCAGATTAGGGTACGAGAACCGTTCCAACTCCTACAGCTTCAACGGCCCGAGCGAGGCGACCGACCCGGAACAGAAGCGCAAGCGTCGGATCGCCGCCTACAACTCCTTCGCCATGGAACGCAAGCTCAAGTCTTCCCTCTCCCACAGCTTCAAATGGATCAAGAACAAGTTCTCCGACGCCCTCTACGGCCTCTAAATCGCCTTCGCCGTTCATAAATACGCGTGTGGATTGTTTTTCCCTTTTTTTTTAGGGTTTTGCGTCTTCCTGTTCCCGATGATCTGCCGTCCGATCCATCTCAAGGCAAACGACTGATCTGATGCCATTGATATTTATATTTAGGATCGGATCCATCGATGCCTTTCGATTCGTCTGAAGGCAAACAAACGATCAGGGAAGAGTTGATGCCTGTAAATTAGCATCGAGTCTGTTATTGCTTTTGGGGTTGATCTCTTTGGGATTTGTAATGCAATCTCTCTCTTCTTGTCTTCCCTCCCAAGAACTTGTTGAATTCTGGCATGGAAAACTCTTTTTTCCCCCAAAATATTCCGGCGATTGTTCTACTTTTGCGAACTCTTTAAGTTTTGAAATTATCAAACTTCTGAAATATTCACTGTCGGAGATCGTTCCGACCGCCTACGACGGTTGGTATCCGACTGGAGCACCGCCGGCGACTGACCATCGGACCACCGCCAGCGATCTGGCGGAGCACCATCGGCAGCTGGTTGTTGATGTCTAGCTGGAGTTAGACAGCCAACAGCGATGGGTACAGTAACTGCTCTGCTGGAAGGGATGAATATCGAATTAATTTTTAAAAATAAATAACATAAATTAATTCTAAAATGATTTGATATGTATCTATTATACTAATATCTTCTTTTTATTAAATCCACTCATATTTATTTTAATATTAACATTGCTTATTTTTAAATCCACTATTTATTTATTTATTTTTATATCTATTTATTTATTTTTATTTTTTTTATATACAATCTGTTCACATATTATTTTATAACACTATTTAGATGTCTCAAAACAGAATATAATGATAGGTTAAGGATTTAGAATTTAGTGTATAATCATAGAATCTGTTCACCTCAACCAGTGGATGTTTAACTCATCATTAATAATTATTCCTTTTAACTAGTAAATTAATCACTCGTATTAAAAATTTTTGCATTAATTTTTTATACTTTAAAAATATTAAATAATCTTGACAGAAATATATAATTTTGATAATTTGTAAAAGAAATATTTTGTCAAACAATATTCAATTGAAAATTTGAATTAATTAGTAATTAATTTAATCGAATGAAATTATATATTTTTTAAATTATTCTGATAAATAACTAAATGAAAATTATTCGAATCATAATTACACTAAATTTGTGTATGATTTATCTGAGAGAATATATTATTTCTATTATTTTTTTTTTAAATTGTTATAAACTACAAATATGCTAAATTCATTTTTAAATTTACAAATGTGTATATATTTAAATTTGTGTATCTTTGTCGAGAAAGTGACAATCAGGGTCAATCGGTGGATTGGTGCTTTTTCTCCCGTAGGCATCTCGCGGGAGTGCGTGGGAGTGTGTGGCTGGATGAAAAAAATTCCATACGATCTGACTTGATTTCGGCTCCTCCTCTTCCTCCTCCTTATTGGAGGAAAGTCCGACGGTCGGTAGGAAATTTTTGTGTGGCCGGGCCAATCGCCCGAGGTTGGTTGAAAAAATCTTATTAATCTTTTTTTTTCCTTGGAGGAAAGCCTTGCGAGGTACGCTACTTTGCCTAGTCGGCCGGTCGTCTCTGCTTCGATTGGCGCTATAGCGGATGCATTTGGAATGCCAACCGCGAGGCCCCCACTGAGATGTTGTTGCTGCTAGGCCAATTTCTGACCTTTCCGTCACAATCAATAGTTCCAAATCTTCCTGTGAAACGACGATGGTGGTCATCTTAGTTGGGTCTGCCATTTTCGTACCTCCAATCAGGTGAGGATTCTTATAGATGATGTCAAATTTAATCCTGTTGGAGGCGAGCGAGTTGACGCTTTGATGACAAGGCACAATCATTGACTACAAGAAGACTGGGATGTGAAGAAGAGTCGTTGGCTAGGAGTTTCGGTGTACTGCCAAGAAATAAAATAGAAAAATCGTTAGAGGTTGACTAGGGGGTCCCAGTGCAAATACTCTCACGATCAAATCAGAACAAATAATCCAATGGAGAAAAATTGTAGATGATAAGCTTGCAAGAGGGAGTCAGGAAATATTTACCTAAGTATAGAGGAGGGGGCCCTTTGAAAGACACCTCTACCAGTCTCCACTATATGACGACGTATTTTCTTATTTAAGCCCATGTCTTATCATATAATCTATGTCAGTTACAAGTCGCATCATTGATGTAATAGTAGTCATATCATTGTGATTTCATACATTACATGGATTGCATCCCAGACCCTCTAATTATTATGGGGCATTTATTGAGTATCTCTTATAAGATATTGCCATCGTGCCCCTTGACACGTGTGTAAGGAGTCCTACGGATAACGAGCTTAGGTGTTATTTTTGGATTATGGACCTGGAAGCTATATAAGACCTGAGCAGACAGAAAGACCCGTTACTCAGGTCTTAGGGTTATTGGTTGGCGCCCGACCGACTTGGTAAATCAGCTCGATCGGTTTATCGGTTATTGGTTGGTGGCCGACTTGCAAGCTCGATAGATTAGCCCGGTTGGTCTGACCTATTGTACTGATCGGCTAGACAGATCAAGTTGGTCGGAAAACCTATTTAGCTGGCCCTTTTCAACCTGACCCCCCTTAACTGTCTCGCCAAGAAACTGCCGACTATCCAAACTGACTCATTCTCTCGAGGTCCATCAGCCGATCGAGTTAGATGACTAGCTATGTCAACCGAACCCCATATGGAGCCCTTGACTTCCTCGTCAACGATCCACCTCTGAGGTTCAAATCTTTCGACCGGATCAGGCATTGTTCTGTAAACTCGATTTTCCTTATTCGTTCGTCAAATCTGGTTTGGCAATTGATATATTGTTCTGTAAACTCGATTTTCCTTATTCATTCGTCAAATCTGGTTTGGCAATTGATACTGCTTTATTTGTTACTTTTATTATGTCTGGGTTTCTAAACCGCTCACCGCGAGCACTTCTCGATTTATCCTGGTGGTCGATGGAAAACTTTCATAAAACCGGACCGGTCGTCTGAGATTAACAAAATCTCGTTAATCAATTTTGTTTTAACAAATTGCATACTACCTTGTGAATTGCAGTCACTAGCTGGTAGCAGTTCCGTTAGTTTTTTTTAATGGTTTCTTAGCTTTCAATATCCACAAAATATAAATAAATTTACATTTTCTAAGACTTTGAATATTAATTGATCAGTTTAAGTCTGCAGTTGTATGGTAGTTAGATCATTTTGCGACACAATCATGAAATGCCAATTCGATCCCGTGTGAAAGTGGCTGTATTTAAGGTTATATTTGGTAAGGTGTAATCAATCTTGTAATATAATTAAGATTGATTATTTTATTAGATACAGTTTTAAAACTGTAATAAAATATAATCTATATTATAAAAGTTAATAAAAATAATGTAATCTGAATTACAATATCAATAACATATAATTTGATTATATTACAGATTTAATTACATTATAAACTAAATTATATTATTTCTAATCAAACGCAGCCTATATTACAGATTCAATTACATTATAAACTAAATTATATTATTTCTAATCAAACGCAGCCTAAAGGATACGGTAAGAATTTCTTTGATGTGTTGCTTATTGGTATTTTTTTTTTTTTTTGCTTCTCGTAATGTTTGCACATTTTACGGGTCTATGAGCTTTTAACTAGTAAGGTTTCTTTTTGTTATTGATGCCGGTTTAAATGGTTGTCACATTTTGCTGTTATGCTTAATTTTAGCATTTTGTTCTAATTCATAGTCACGATTCTAGTTAGATTATGTTTTTAATTTGAACTAAATTGAGATTACACTTTTTCTCTGAGTTTTAGACATCATGTGCTCAACTAGTAGGTAATAGTATGAAGGACATCATTAACAGTATAAGGAATGAGTGGTTGAAATAATGAAGAGCTTTTGTAATTAATCTTATGTGAAACAAGTGTTCCCTTAGGCTAAGAGGAAAAAATTCTATGATTACATTGTGACTTGCTCTACTTGATGAATTAGAGTGTTGGATAATGAGAATGCTAAATAGATTTGTGTGTTAATTAGGTGTAAAGGTATGAATGAAAGGAAGGTCTGTAAAGAGAGATCAAAGAAAGAAGACTTTTGTTCATGCAATTAAAAGTAACTTAAGATATTTGAATGATTCCAGTGATATAACTTGCATAAATTTTAGTTTTGGGAAATGATCTGAATTTGATAAAATTAACAAAAAGTAAGTGCACTAATTTCATTTCTTGCTTATGATGCTTTTCATTATATTTTCGACAATATATTGATTTTCTGAAAATTGAATCAGACTGGGGCATTAAGAAGGAAAGGAAGACCTGCCAAAGTATGAGGAACATGTAGGACTCCGAATTGCGATAGAGGATCTGGAAGCCCGATGCAATCGAAGCTATGGAAACTCAGCTCAAAAGGTCTGGATTCTCCCTCACTGGAATATTTTTTTTATTTTTTTAGTGAACCATTAATACTTGTTTATTTTTTAATCAATGATTAGTTCCATCTGATTAGTGACGATGACAGAACACTATCACACCTTTTAAATTAGGATCGTAAATGAATCAAGCATACGTTCATTCGATACACACAATTAATTAAATGCGTAAATTTGAACAACTCGTTAAATTAAATTAACAAATTTAAATATATATGTACTCAACTTGTTAATGTTTATGGATAATTTTTATTTGTCCTCCCCATGCACATTAAATGTCATTCGTGATTTACTCTTTTTACATAATAAAAAAAAATGGATTGTGAAAGACATATGGAATGAGCGTTATCATCTTTTATCATCATAAATAATGTTTATCAATAAAATTTTTATCAACCAATTAAATAAATAAAAAAAATAAAATGAACAAATAAATTTATATTATCAAATATAATAATCAATCAAATAAATTTAAAATATAAAAAAATTAAATAAGTTTGAATTTAAAGATCAATAATATTTAAATCAACTGTAAATTACATTTAAATCCTCAACTGAATGTTAAACTTTATCCTCAGTCCCTATGTCAAAAAATATTCATTTCCACTCCTTTCATGCAAAATTTTATTTACTTCAGCTCCCTAATGAATATTAATTTACCTAATTACTCTTATTATTTGTAGGTAAAAAAGTCCAAAATAAGGTATAGTTCCTCCTAAATTCAGTATCATATAATAAAAATCTAGTATATTTTCTATCAAATTAAGTACCATAATTTTATACGTATAAAAAATCTAAGAAGAAATATAATTTTTCCTAAATTCAGTATATTTTAATTAAAATTTAGTATATGTTCTATTAAATTGAGCACAATTCTTTTATCACCGGAGCAATTGATTAGGAGTTCATATCTAATTGCCCTTATTATTTTTAGGAATAAAAAATCTAAAATTAGTTATAATTCCTCCTAAATTCAGTATCATATAATTAAAATCTAGTATATTTTCTATCAAATTCAGTACCATATTTTTTATACTTATAAAAAGTCCAAAAATAAGTATAGTTCTTCTTAAATTCAGTATATTTCGATTAGAATTTAGTATATGTTCTATCAAATTGTGCACAATACTTTTTCCACCAGATCAATTGATTAGGAGTTCATACCAATTGATTAGCTTAGGATGCATTGATTAGGTCATACTTAATTTGATATAAAATATACTAAATTTTGGTTAAATGATGCTGAATTTAGAAAAAATTATACTTGATTTCAGACTTTTGGTACCAAAAAAAATTGAGGGATAATTCGGTAAATTTATAGTTTAACATATGAAACATTGCATATAGTGAGTAAAAATAATTTTTTTCTGACACAGAGACTGAAAAAAAGTTGAGTTTGTATGTAAGAAGTTTAGGATAATTTTTTTTAAAATCAATCTCAATTAAATTTAAATCAAAGTTAAACTAAAAAAATTTAAAATTTGAATTTATAGTTTAATGTATTTGAGACTCGATTAGATTACTGTATCAAGTAATTTGGAATAATATTTCTTTTTGGCCACCGAGATTATGGTGCAGCGGTAGGATGACTAATCGGTATCCCAAATATCCATGGTTCGATCCTTAGCTACGACGCATTTGCATAAATTTTTCCTCCAAATGAGATACATTTGCAGGAATTTTTTCTCCAAATAAGACGCGAATCCTGCGACGTACATTTCTCGATTTATTTTGACGGTCGATGAAAAATTTTCATGTAGCCGATTCGATCGTCCGAGATTAATTGAAAAATCTCGTTAATCCTATCGTTTGCTTACTTTAAACCGCCGGTCCTATCGTTTGCCAATGCCGATCACGTAACGTGCCGTTGTCGCCCAACTAATCAACAACTGTCGCTGCGGCGTGTCTCCTTCTCCAACCAACTGCAATGATGGATAACCACGAGAAGAAAAAAAAAAGATATATTTTGATTTAAAAAAGTAGGAAATTAAGGCTGAGTCGTTGGAGAAATCCACACGACAATACGACAGCTTGTGCTTGGGTGTTGTGGGGCACTTAGAGCATCCATACTGGTAGGAGCTCCTTCGGAGCTCCTTCGTTGCCACATATATACCACGTCAAAAGTAATAAATTTCATATATCTCTCCACTATCAATAAACCTCTCAACAACTTCTTCATGGGTCCCACACTTTTTCACTATATATTTTTTATCTATCTTCCATATTCTACAATATAGATAATTAAAATTTTATAAAATTTAAATTCATAAATTACTATAATTGAATACATTAATAATTAAAAACATTACATAAATATTACAATGCATGAAATAAAAAATATTACGGTAAACACATCTACACTAGGCCACGTCTCTCTTTAATTTGTTCAATCATTTTCTCATGTATATAAAGTTGTCCTGGCGTCATCTCACTAGTATCGTTCATGAGAATTTCATAATCCTGATGAAAGATCTCGGCTTCTCGCATAGCCATTTTTTGCATCTGATACGCTTTAATATCTTGTCATTCTTTGTCGATATTTTGTTCCATTGTATCATTTTCTCTGATTTTGGATTTGCCCTTCCTCTTTGCTGCCTTTTGCCCCATTGGACGAATACGGACCTCAGAATCATCCACATCAATGCTTGTATCTGGATTTGATGCTGAAGTGTTCTCCCCTGAATCGGATGTTCTTGCCTTCTTGTTGGAGTAACGATTAACTGATTGTGGAGCATATTTCTCATATTCTCTGAGAACCCTCCATACATGTATATACCTGAATTCTTTATTTTTGTTGTTGGCTTTCCACATATTCAATGCATTCTCCAACACATTCTCATCACTCCAACCGCTTTGACGATGAGTATAAAAATTATTATAAATTGCAGAAAATTCATTTACCAGTGGCGCAAAATGATAGTAATGTGATTTTAGCCGCTGATGGCTTCTCGTCAGAGTTCCAGTAGGTCGATGCTTGTTATAGTAATCAGCTATACGTTTCCAAAAAGCTTGATCCTTCTGGTTATTACCAATAACTGCGTCGGTGCTGATAGTTGCCCATGACTTCGCAAGGATCACGTCTTCATCGACAGACCAAAATCTTCGTTTCGGATCATCCATCTCTTATTCAACTTCACGCTCTTCTTGTGATGGGTGCAGGGGCAACTAAGTTGCTGGAACGGATGATGGCGTCAGAGATTCTTTGTCGCTGCTAGATAGGTCGATAGTAGCTCTTTTTGATTCATTCGAAAGCATGAATGATGGTTGAGAAGAAGAAAATGCATAAGGCAGAGAAGGTATCCCAAATTGATTGCCCATGGCTGACCAATCTTGGGGTGGATACATACCAAATGGAGTTGGGGCGACATTACATGGATTCATCGAAAAATTTTGATAACTTTGGGAATTTGAGAAATGAGAAGGATATTGTGGAGCATGTGAAATGTTTTGAAAATTTGGAGTATATTGGGTGTGAGAGAAAAAATGAGGATACTGGACATTAGGAGGAATGCGAGTATTTTGAGAAGATTGATTTTCTTCCGTATTCGAAGAATCCAAAAGATTTGTAAACGACGTATTGAAATTTTCATCCATCTCGAATACAAACATAGAATGAAAGATAACAAGAAGAAATTGAGATGAAGGGGAATGAGAAATTGAATGAAAGAATGGAAGAGTGAAATGTATATATAGAATTTTTAATAATTAAAAATTAAAGATTAACCATTGGACAACGGTCAAATTAACCGTTGATACACAACGGCTAAATAAACATGATATATATTTTTTTATTAAATATATAATAAAATTAATTCATTTTATTTAATTAAAAAATTAAAAAAAATAAAAAAAATGACAAAGGAGCAGCTCCGTTGTCAGGGATCAAGGAGCCCCCTCCCACTATGGGAGGGGGCTCCTTGACCATTACCACCTGGCTGCTCCCACTGTGGGTGCTCTTAGTTGGGATAGCGCCGCCGGCTTCTCCGCTTACCAAGAGACGGATTTTCGGTGGCATGATCGTAATAAGATACAAGTTCAAGAGCCTTTTCTATCGCAGCAAGCACGCTTTCGCTTCCCGCCCAAACTTCCACTTTATTACATTCGTACCCCTCGCTCGTTTACTATAAATACCACGCCGGAGTTGTTCTATGTTTGCCAAAATAGATAGCTAGCTTAGCTACCTTCCTAAGAAGGTATTAGGAAATGGCGTCGTCTTCTAGAAGGTCCGCTGGATCAGTTCTTCCTTTCCAGCGATCGGTGTCGCCGGTGGGAGCCCGCGCGAGATTCGCGTCGTCGTCGACGAGCCTCTCTGCTCGTTCCCCTGCTGCCTTTTTCCAGCACCACCAGTGCGTCCGCGTGGCCGGTGCTGTGCTCTCTGCTCCCTCCGTCCGCTTGTCCTCCCTCGACCGATCTGCATCTCCCGCCCGCTCCCTGGCTCCTGCGGCCGGCGAACGATCTGCGCCTGCTCGACGTACCTGCCTCTGCTCCCCCTCCACCCACCCCGGATCCTTCCGCTGCCACCTCCACAAGGGGCTCGCCTCCTCCGCCGCCGCCGCTTCGCCGTCGAATCGGCTCAACGCGAGGCGGTCGGCGATGGCGAACTCGTTGGTCCGGATCGGGGCGGTGGAGGGCTGTTACTCCAAAGGAGGAGAAGAACGAAGAAACAGAATGGAAAAACCACACTCTTGATATCAAAAAACCAAACCTATATATAGGCTTTTACAATGAACCTATTCAACTCCACGTTCAACCACGCAGCAAACGATTAAATCAAAAAACTCGGACAACACTAAAAACTCGGACAAACTTTTATCTACAGAAGACTCGGACAAAAAACTTATCAACTCTTAGCACCCTCCCTTAAACTGAAGTCGGTAGAAAACAGTTTAAGAAAAAATAATAGCAGCACGCGAACAAACTCCAAGTAGACCACGTAACCTCACAAATGTAGCTAATTTGAGAGGCTTGGTCTGTATATCTGCAACTTGATCTTCACTGCGACAATAAATCAGTTTGATTGTTCCATCATTGCTGAGATCTCTTAAAAAATAATACTTCACATCGATATGTTTGCTTCTGCCATGTAGCACAGGATTCTTAGAGAGTTTGATTGCTGAATTATTATCACAAAAAACTGTAGTAGCTTCATCTTGTTTGAACTAAAGCTCTTCAAGAATTTTTCTCAACCAGATAGCTTGACAAGCACAAGCTGTTGCAGCAATAAATTCAGCTTCTGTAGTTGACAAGGAAACAATTGGTTGCTTCTTAGAAGACCATGATACGGCTCCTGTGCCCAGCATAAATACATAGCCTGAAGTACTTTTTCTATCATCTTGATCTCCTGCATAATCGCTGTCAGTAAATCCGAACAACTCCAATTTTTCAACCTTCTTGTAGAATAGTCCAAAATCTTTAGTTCCTTGTAGGTAACGAAGAATTCTCTTGGCAGCTAACAGATGTATTTCTGTTGGATTCTCCATGTATCTACTTATTAAACTCACAGAATACATTATGTCTGGCCTTGTCGTAGTTAAATACATCAAACTGCCAACAATTTGCTTATAAATTGTACTGTCCACCTTCTTCCCTTCATGATCCTTGTTTAGCTTCAAGCCAAACTCAGTTGGAGTGCTTACAGGATTGCAATCTTTCATTTGAAACCTGTCCAAAATTTCTTGCACATACTTCTTTTGAGAAATAAAGATTCCTTTAGTTGATTGCACTACTTCCATGCCAAGGAAGTAATGCATCATTCCAAGATCAGACATTTCAAATTCAACCATCATGGATTTCTTAAATTCCTGAAACAAGAAATCATCAGTTCCAGTAAATATGAGATCGTCTACATATAGGCAGACAATGAGCAATTTCCCTTTATCTCCAATTTTAATAAAGAGTGTGTGCTCATATGGACATTTGTGAAAGCCTTCTTTGAAGAAATAAGACTCAATGCGACTATACCAAGCTCGTGGAGCTTGTTTTAATCCATAGAGAGCTTTCTTTAATCTATATACTTTATGCTCATTTCCGATCTTAATATAACCAAGGGGTTGTTCTACAAATACCTGTTCCTCCAAGTTTCCATGCAAGAATGCTGATTTGACATCTAACTGGCAAATAGACCACGAGTTTTGTGCCGCTAATGCAATCACCAATCTGATTGTGTCATGTCTTGCAACGGGAGCAAAAACTTATGTATAATCAATCCCATACTCTTGCTTATATCCCTTAGCTACCAGACGCGCCTTATACTTATCAACTTCACCATTTTCTTTTATCTTTGTTTTGAAGACCCACTTCACACCAATGGTTTTGTGCCCTTTCGGAAGATCAGTCAACTCCCAAGTATCGTTTCTTTCAATGGCTTCAATTTCATCATCCATCGCCTTACGCCATTTTGCATCTTTGACAGCACTTTCAAAGGTTGTCGGATCACAATCTGAAAATAAAGCAAAATGTGTAAGAGGATCATCACCTTGATCAATTCCAGTCACCTCGTAATTAGACATCCATGCTGGTCTTCTTCGAACACGTTGTGGCCTTTGCGATTTTGCTTCCATTGGACTTTGATCTGTTATAGGAATATTTTGAGAGACTTCCTCATGGTGCTCATCCTCCATAGGTTGTTGTACTTTCTCATTATCATCAAGATCTGCTGGGATAATTTTTTTAACGCCATTTTGATTCCATGGCCAAGTGTCTTTTTCATCAAAAACAACATCACGGCTTATAATGATTTTCTTAGTGCAAGGATTATATAATCTATAAGCTTTCGATGTATTACTTATACCAAGAAAAATGCATTTTTCACCTTTGCTGTCTAGCTTCTTTCTCCTTTCATCTGGAATATGGGCATAAGCGATACATCCAAAAACCCGAAAATGATCAACCGTTGGTTTTCTTCCACTCCAAGCTTCCTCTGGTGTCATATTTTGAACAGATAATGTGGGACTTCTATTCAATATATGGATGCTCCAATTAACTGCTTCTGGCCAAAAAATTTTAGGAACACCACTTGTCGTCAGAAGGCTTCGCACCATATTCATAATAGTGCGATTCTTCCTCTCGCATATACCATTCTGTTGGGGTGTGTAAGCAGCTGTAAGTTGCCTTCTGATTCCGTGATTCTCACAGAAATTTGCAAATTCATGTGAGTTATATTCTCCACCACGATCTGTACGCAAAACTTTAATCGAGTTCCCAATTTCTTTCTCGACAAGTACTTTATAATTTTTGAAAGCAGTAAAAGCTTCAGATTTTTCTTGCAAAAAGTAAATCCATATTTTGCGACTGTAATCATCAATAAAGGTAATTATGTATCTTTTACGTCCATTAGAAAGTGGTGTTATTGGCCCGCAAATATCTGAATGCACAAGCTCCAATGCCGCCTTTGCTCTCCAAGATTTTCCTTGTGGGAATTGATTACGGTGTTGTTTGCTAACAACACATTCTTCACAAACTTGAGAAGGAGTTGAAATTTGAGGGAGACCGACTACCATATTCTTCTGTTTTAGTGTTTTTAACCCACTAAAATTTAAATGTCCATAGCGAAAGTGTCATAACCATGCTTCATCATCAAATTTTGCTGAAAAACATGAATGAGATGTAGTATGAAGATAAAGCGGAAACATACGATTAGCTGTCATGTTAACTTGCGCAATTAAGCCCAACTTTGCATCTTGAATGCGACAAACTCCTTCTTTAATAGCAATTTCATATCCTTTTTCTTGTAGCTGGCCCACACTAAGCAAATTAGTCTTTAAATCTGGCACAAAAAAAACATTAGAGATAGTATGGGTAGTATCTCCTTTTGCTTGTATGGTTACCTTTCCCTTTCCCATAACAGAAATTGTAGAGTTATCGCCAAATTTGACAGAACTGCGAAAGGTTTCATCCAAGTCAGAAAATGTATCTTTTTCTCCAGACATGTGGTTGCTGCAGCCTGTATCCAAATACCATACATGTCGTTGTGTTTTTTCTTTCTCATGACACACCATCAAAAGAGACACTTCTTCTTCTTCTGCAAAGTTAGTCTGATCTCCATTTTGCCTTTTCAAATTAGTATAACATTCTGATCTATAATGGCCATACCTATGACATCGGTAACATTCAACATTGGACTTGTCTGTTGACTTTGTTCTATTCGTCATTTAATAATGACCTCCACCCCCTCCTTTTTGAAAATTCTCTTGATGTTGATTGTGTTGTTGGTTTCCACGATCGTTGTTATTTCTACCTCCTCTTCCTCGATCTCTGCCTCTTCCTCATCCTCTATCACTTCTATCATTTGTAGAGTGATTTTCTGATAAAGCCTTCAATGCTTGCTCCTCTTTTTCATATTGATTGATTTTCTGCTCATGAACCAATAATGAACTTTGTAATTCATCAATTGAAAGTAGACTTACATCGTTTGCTTCTTCAATGGCGCAGACAACAAAATTAAATTTTGGTGTCATAGATCGAAGAATTTTTTCAATGATGAGAACATCCTCTGTCTTGTCGCCAAGAATTCACATTTTGTTGACGATTGCCATCGTTCTTGAAAAATATTCTGCAACTGATTCTCCTGATTTCATTCGGAGCATTTCAAACTCTGAACGAAGTGCTTGAAGCTGCTGCCTCTTAGCTCTTGTTGTACCTTGGTACTTCTTTTTCATAAAATCCCAGATATCTTTTGCGGTATCCTTGCAGAGAATGGTTTCCAAGATTGAGCGATCAATAGCTTGGAAAAGATAATTCTTTGCTTTAAGATCTTTAAATTTCGCATCTGTTAGTGCAACACCTTCTATCGATTCTGCTACTCCAGAAATCACAACCGTCCAATATTCTTTGGACCTTAAAAAATTTTCCATGAGCATGCTCCAATGGTCACAGTGACCATCAAAGCGTGGAATCGCAGGTTGCACAAAATTATTTTCAAATGTCATTGAAGAAGATAATTTATCACACAAAATAGGAGCAATTTAATAAATCACCACCGTCGAAGTGCAAAAACTATTTAAAAGTTTTGATACCCAGTGCCGGTGTTATGATTCCTCGTGTCTGCTCGTTGACGATCGCCTCTGGTCTCCAATTTGTGACGCCGGTGCCGATGTTATGATTCCTCGTGCAAAGCTCTGATACCACTGTTACTCCAGAGGAGGAGAAGAACGAAGAAACAGAATGGAAAAACCACACTCTTGATATCAAAAAACCAAACCTATATATAGGCTTTTACAATGAACCTATTCAACTCCACGTTCAACCACGCAGCAAACGATTAAATCAAAAAACTCGGACAACACTAAAAACTCGGATAAACTTTTATCTACAGAAGACTCGGACAAAAAACTTATCAACTCTTAACAAGGGCGAGTGGGTGAAGCGCGCTCTCTCCGCTCTCATCCGCCCCTCCTCCCACCAGCAGCGGCGGCGAACCGCCTTCCAATCCCGCCCCAGCCGCCTCTCTCGAATGTCCCATGCACGAGATGCCTAAATCTCCGCCGTCCGATCTGCCGATCGAGAATCAGGTTCGTCGAGAAACTTCGAGAAACACTCTTCCTCTCTTCTCCCCGCCACCATCGCCAGATCCGACGGCGACCATCGGAGGCCAATTCGGAGCATTTTTTATCCCTTTTTTGGTCTTTTTTTTTGTACCAACAAAGGCAGGGGAAACAGATCTGGCATTGAGGCGGCGAAGTGATCTGAGCCGTCGGTTATGTACATAATCTCATATGACCGGCGTCGATGCTACGCCGATAGAAGATACACCGGAATCTGAACTGACACAAACGCTTACGATAAAAGAAATCAGACTCATTAAAATTCATTGAAAATCAATAGGAGGGAAACGCCGTCAACTCCGTTATATTCCCGTTATGTTTCCTATTCGAAATCCGTCGCCGTTGCACCATCTGTTTACTTTTCCGTCGCGCGTTTCTCGGGATGTCATTTTTCAGGTAAAATTATATGTTCCTTTCCCCTTACCCTTTATTTTTCTGTTCCATTTTTTTAAAAAATATTATTTCATGCAGGACATGAACATCGCATTCGGAATCTTTTCCAAATGATTTCTGATTACCAAAAATCTTAATTAAAATCCCTAATATTTCAATTAAATCATTTGACTCGAAAGAACTTGATAATGCTAGAATAAATTGGGTCATAAATATGAAAAAAAAAACAAATATTAAGATGACTATTATTTACCTTTCAATTACTAATTACATTGATCGGGAGATGTGGTCGAGTCAATTTGCAAGTTTAGCTAGGTTAAAGTCAAAAGGAGTCGACATGACCTTGTCTCCCTAGCAGATAGTCGAGCTGTCAACTCACACGGTAGATAGCTAAGCTGTCAACACACACGGCAGATAGCTGAGCCACCAATTTGCTTCGTAGACGGCCGATCCGCCAACTTACTCAGTAGACGATCGATCTCCATTACATGTTCGATCAGCCTATTTGATCAGACATTCTAGTTCATCTCCACTCTGATTCGAAATCTCTTTCAGATCTGAATATCGAGATAATCATGCACATACGTTGATATGACACAAAATATAATATGACATAAAAAAATGATAGAATATGTGTGAAAGTATTAGATGACAACATAATCTTTGACATTTAGGCATGATATAAGATATGGGCATTATGCACTTCTAACATTTAGGCATGATATATTTTTTTATTATAAATGACACATTTTGTTAGGAATTTTTCATATAAAAATCAGCTCCGGTAGGCTGAAAGGAAAATTTTTTTCTTTAATTACATCATAGATATATTTTTTATTATAAATGAGACATTTTGTCACGAATTTTTCATATGAAAACCAGCTCCCGTAGGCTGAAAGGAAGATATTTTTCTTTAATTATATCATCCTACTCAAAGATAGGGCAAATATATTCACATGGGCTGAGGGGAAACATACTCATTATTACATGAATCTTTATGTATACAAATTTCATTTCATTGATCTTCTTGTTTTTCTACTGTGAAAGATTTAACCTGAGTATCAGAATACAAGATTGGGGCGCTCTCGATCTCTTTAGAGTTTTGGCGACAGGGACAGTTCATCGACAACTACAGTGACTCACTTCCTCCATGTCACGGCGATTTGATTAATATTCCAACCACATCATCGACATATTATAGACGATTCATCTTCATCATTTCCAAATACACATTATGAGTTAGGGAAAATGGTAGAATCAATGTACTTGATAGAAATTGATTGCATAAATCAGCTAATTTTGATGCAATAATCCGCTTTTCTAATGATGATTATGATGCATTGATAATGCACTCTTGCTGATGGCCATCAGAATAACCTAAACCTTTTAATTTTTAATTAAAAAAACATTTCAATTTTATCTAATTTAAACAAGACATTAGTTTCAATTAAAAAAACATTCTGATAGTTTTGTATTTCTTTAGAAAAAATATAGAAATTTAGAGAGTTCAATTAATAAAATAATGATATAACTATTCTTCCTTAAGACAGTAAAATATTTGTATAAAATTGAAAAAAATATTATTTATAGAAAAAGTTAATATACAATGTAATGCGACTTTTATAATTTCAAACTGATAAAATATTTTTTAGGCTGACAATATCTACCTGAATAAAAAAAAGATTAAAGTTATTTAGAGAAAATTGAAAAACTTAACATCAAACTGGTGTAGCACTAACTAATTTTTTTTATATGCAATCCCTGATGGGATTGATAAGACAGATTTGTATGATATTTTTTTTATCAATATAAAAAAATTAAAATTCAGTTTAAATCGTAAAGATTTGAGTATAAATTGCTTGAAATTGAGTACTAATTTAAGAAATTTGAGTATTATTTGAAAAAATTTGAGTATATATTGTTTCAGTATATAGTAAAATATGAATTGATTTATATTGAATATTATTTGAAAAAAATTTGATTATAAAATTTAGAAATTTGAGTATATGAGGTTGCATCCACCACATCAAAATTTTCACATGAGAGGTTATCGAAATTTTATACTCAAATTGCTTAAATTAGTACTCAATCTCAAACAATTTATACTCAAATCTTTATAATGTATACTGAGTTTTCACTCTTTTATACTCACCACATCAAAATTTTCACATGAGGGGCCACCGAAACTTTGTACTCAAATTTCTTGAATTAGTACTCAATCTTAAACAATTTATACTCAAATCTTTACAATGCATACTGAATTTTCACTCTTTTATACTCAATCCATCAGGAAGTGAATGCAAAAAATTTATCAAGTGGGGAGTGCATGCAAAAGCCAATTTGGGATTGGAGAGTTTTCTCCAATTAAGCGTTATTTTAACTAAAAATATTCAAAAATTATACTAAATTAAAATATTATTATTATTATTTAAAAAAAAACAAATAGCGATAGACTTCCAGTTGCTCGGATCCAATGCTTTAGAATCTCAATAATTGAAGGTGGATTCGGAATACTTAAAAAGGCAAAAGCTGAAGGAACCTTGTACGGCCATCAACAATCCACCAATAAAGTAAATTCGATAATTTATTTTATTTTATTATTATTATTATTATTATTATTATTTCTGCTGCTAAATTGAGACGATTTTAATTTTTCGCAGAATTCTTCAAATTTAAACTATAAATAGTATTTGGAGAGCATCAGCTTGGATCAGTGTCACGGATCTCAAAGCGGAATCAAATCCGAGAGGAAAGTCAGGAAACACAAGAATTGGGGGAAAAGGCCTGCCTTTCAATTTCTCCGACGATCCCATCCGCCGTCCATCGCCGCCGACGGGTAAGATTCCCCGGTAAGCCCTAGCCCAGCGGCGTTGTTTTTGTTGTTGTTGCTGTTGTTGTTGTTGTTAGTACTATCGGTGGCCTCCTGGTCCATCGATTGGTCGGCGGAAGGGCGGTGGTGGGCGGGGAGAGATAGGGTGCGGTCGCCCTCGGCCTCGCGGTAGCGGTTGAGGTAGGCCTTGAGGGGGACGACGTAGTTGTCGAAGCCGAGGGTGGTCATGGCCCAGAGGAGATCGTCGCCGTTGATGGTCTTGCGCTTCTCGCGCTGGCACTTGTCGGAGGCCTCGCCGGTGACGAAGCTGATGAACTCCGAAACGCACTCCTGCACCGTCTCCTTCGCCTCCTTCGAGATCTTCGCGTTCGCCGGCAGCGACCGCTTCATGATCCGGCTCACGTTGGCGATCGGCAGGAACCGGTCCTGCTCCTTCGGAGAGCTCGATCCCCCGCCGAGCACGGCGTCCGACTCCGTCTCCGACAGGGCTTCGCCGCCTCCGCCCCCGCCCCGGTGGGCGTTGCGTTTGCCCTTCATCGGCCAATTTTAGGGATTCGACGGAGGAATTTGGGGGCGAGGGTTTGGGTTTTTAAAAGAAACGAGAGGGAACGTGGAACACCCTTTAAGGCTTTAACCCCCAAAATTTTATTTATTTATTTATTCTTACAAATAATTATTAAAAAATATTAATCCAGCTCTACTAATTATTAAATCTCTCAAGGCTCATGACAATTGTCACCTTTTAACCTAATTCCAAGAGTCTCTATGATTTGTATAATGATAATTTGTACGCGGCCGTCTAGAATTCGAGATCGTGACGTCGAACATAAACATTAATAAGTCGAAAATTTGACCTTAAGAAAGAAGTTTATGATGTTCGATAGAGGAAAGGAAAGGAAAGGCGAGAGCACATATGACAAGGACACTCAACCAAATTGAAAGGATCAAATGGCAAAGGACAAAAGTTAGATTCCAAACGGGACAACACTTTATTCCTTTCTCCACAATGCCTTTCATTGAGTCTGATCATGGAGCTTGCATTCCTGAAAAGAGGGAGGTTTATTAGGCAAAAGCATTTTAACTAGATTTGATGAGTATCGATAGGCCAAGGAATAAATGATTATCAATTTATACTTTGAATAGAACAAACGGCGAGAGGTATTCTTCACGCGCACTCCTTTGTACTTGGGCATATTTGAGTGTCCGTGTATCAATAACTATTACAACGTGTATAGAATTTATCGAGTAGTTTTTATAACTTGAAGTTGTTATAATGTAGATATAGATTTTTTTTACTGTTACAATATCTAATACTATACTATTGCATTATTGTAGAGGCTACTTAAATTTTTTAACTATTTTAAAATGGTTTTGATTAAATGTAAATAATTTATATTAAGTTGTTTTTTATGATTTTTTTAAATATATAATTTTTGATGATTTATATAAGTTAGATAGCAATTTTAATTTTTATCCAAATTAATTTAGGATTTAAATATCTAATTTGACATTGACTACCATGGAAATTAATCAGTGACTATGGTGGTGATGAAGATCTTGTTGATGTATTTATTTAGACAGCGTTGACTTTCATAGTCTTTGTTGGAGCGAATCCAACCAAAAGATCCTGTTAGATGATGTCGGAATGCCTCTTTGACCATCTTTTAAGGTGCATTAAAGTAAAAGACGGCCATTTGTGATTTAAAAAAAGGGAAAAAAAAGAAATATCATTTTGACAACAGAAACAATTCTGAAATCAGCTGATTAATATAAAAATTAAAGAATAAAAAAAATCAGCAAGTGCAAAGGAAGGGATAAAGCAATTAATCGATAATAATATAAATCTTGTCTAATAAATTAAAATCCAAATTACAATTTGTTTGAACTGGAATAAAACCAGGAAATGAAGACTAATATTAACTTCCTATTTCTACTGGAATTATTAATTCCTTATTTTCCTTCTTCAAATTAATTAATTAATCGATCTTTAAATCGTCAGGCTGACGGAGTGCTTTAGGCTCCCCACGTGCAGCACGTGCGCCCCCAGCGCCACCTTCCTCTCGCCGGTCTCGTCCACCAAGCTCATGTCCCGGCAGACCTCCACATTGAACGCCACCTCCGCTGCGCCGCTCGGCTCGACGAACACCTTCTCGAACCCCAGCAGGTGCTTCTTCGGCGCCCCGTGTACAGGCGGCGGCGTCACGAAGAGGAAGACAGTGTGGGAGCCGCGCGCCGCGCCGGCGTTGAGCACCTCGAGGCGCAGGTCGAACTTGAGTGCGCCGGCGCCGCATCCGGAGTCGGCCAGCGGGACGGAGAGGCAGCGCTGAGAGCGGCAGGCGTGGGAGGCGTCGAGGGGAACGGTGACCAGCTTGGGGGCGGAGATGAGGTGGTGGGTGAAGTTGCTGTAGCTGAGGCCGTCGCCGAAGTTGTACACGGTGTCGCCGGTGTAGAACCGGTAGGTCCGTCCGGGGTAGCCGGTGCTGGGGTCCGGCCGCATGCGCATGTCGGTCATGTTGACGGAGTCTGCGAAGGATTCCGGGTACCACGTCACCGGGAGGCGCCCACTGGGATTGAAGAATCCAAATATGACGTCGGCGATGGCGGCGCCGCCGGCCTCGCCGGGGTACCCCACCCAGAGAATGGCGGAGATGTTGTCGTTGTTCTTGGCGAAGGTGATGTCGAAGGGGCCGCCGGACATGATCACGAGGACCACCGGGCCCTTGGCCACTTTGGCCACCACGGTGATGAGCTCTGTTTGAAGCCCGGGGAGGAGGAGGCTCACCCGGTCGAAGCTCTCCCTCTCTATGGACTGGTCGGCGCCCACGACCAGGACGGTGGCGTCGGCCTTGGAGGCGGCGTCCGTGGCCGCCGCCAACTGGAGGCTGTTGCTGTTGCAACCCACGTCGGCGCAACCCGGCGCGTACAGGGTGTTCTCGACGTTGGCCGACAGACCTTGGAGCGGAGTCGTGTATTTGCACGGCGGCCCTGAAACAATCGATCAAAAATCAAATTTTTAATCTTTCGCCAGGAAAAAAAATCGAATTTTTAGCAGAGAAAACGATTCCGTCGATGAAATCGCCGGAGAAAACATAGCGCGCACCTGCATAGTTGCCGATCATGGTGACGGTGACGTTGGCGTTGGGGCCGATCACCGCCAGCGACGCGACGGCGGCGGCGTCGAGCGGCAGCCGCCCGAGGTCGTTCTTGAGGAGCACGATGCCCTGGCGCGCGGCCTCGCGGGCGAGCTCCTGGTTGGCGGCGGTGCACACGTCGTGAGGCCCTAGGCCGCCGTAGGGGAGATTCCGGGGATTGCCGTCGAAGAATCCGAGGCGCATCAGGACGGCGAGGTTGTTCAGGATCGCCTTGTCGACGTCCTCCTCCTCCAGGTATCCGCCCTGGATCGCCGCCAACGTGTGCTGCTTCAAGAATTCTCCGCAGTTGAGATCGAGCCCTGAATAAACTCCACTTTAATGGCGAAACACTGAAATCTTCGTCTTAAAATCACTCAAACTCCATTTAAATCTTTAAAATTAACCTGCTTTGATCGCGATGGCTGCAGCTTCCTCAGGAGTCTTAGTGTAATGCTGATCATTGTAGAGAACACTCACCGAATCGCAATCCGAAACAATGTATCTGCAAGCATGAGTTCAATATCAGATTCATGAACTTGAAGAACATGGTGATACTTCATCAATTCTATTTCGATCAGTTTTTGTCTGTTCTCGACTGATGTTTTCAGAAATCTGCAGCAATGTTGTTCCATAGTCATAACAGGGTTTCTGGTTTTGCACCACTACCAAACAACACAATTATTAGGGTTATATGATGATGAAAAAAAATATAAAATGGGATATTAACTAATGTTGATCGGTATTAACTTAAATTGAATACAATCTAAAGTACACGAGGACTAAGTACACAAGGACGGATCGAGAAATTAAAGATGGATTGGAGTGTGAATGGGATGGACTTTAGTGGGTTAATAAAAAATTTACATAGATGATTGTACTTCTTTAATTGTATATTAAAGAAATACAATTGAGTATCTTAAGCAGGACTATCTATCTTGGACTCTAGATCAGCCCTGCTTAAGATCCATACCTATATGTACATATTGTAGCAGGTATGAATCGTAATTGTTACAATGTTGTAGCAGTTACAATTATAGTTGATACAACATATGCATAGATAGTCAATACTAAATTGTAGCAGCTATGAACTATAGCCGCTACAAGGAGAGCTAATACGAGAAACAAAAACTGAAGTGGTAATTTGGGTCACAAAAAAAGGAAGGGAAACGCTATTTTGATGATTAATGGAAAGGGTGAATTGAATTTTATCCAAGGAAAATTGTTGAAGGGAAGAAGAAGAAGAGAGAGACCCATTGAGTTTCCAGTCTCCTCTGATGGTGCCGGCAAGGAGGTCAGGGTCGGCACAAGTAGGTTTGCCATTGACTTTGTTGTAGGAACACATCACACTCGCCACATTGCCGTCAATCACACAGCTCTTGAAGGGGGGCTGGAAGGTGTCATCCATGTCCTGCTTCGTCACCTACAAAAACAACCCGAAAGAAGTTTCAGTCACAACCCAATCGATCAGATCACAAGTATCAAGTTGTATCGATTTGCAGAAGAGAGGAAATTTACACAATCTTGATACAACTTTAGGAAAGATAGAATCTTTTCCTAACACTACGAGCTTTTGGGCTACCGCAATTAACATTGCGATACAATAACAAATAGCAAACCTACAAGGCTAAGCTTGTTGTGAAAAGTCATAACCTTTGAGAAGGTGTATCTTTCGTTGCCTTTCCGGTTATCAACACCATAGTAAATTTGATAGCAATGGATTCTACCCTAATTTCTTAGTTTTGATACATTCTACTTTAGGAAAGATAGAATCTTTTCTAACCGTAAGTGACACAACAACAAAAAGCAAACCTACAGGGCTAAACTTGTTGCAAAATCTTATAACCTTAGCGTTGAAGGTGTATCGTTGGATGCCTTGCCTTTCCGGTTATCGACGCCATAGTAAATGTGATGGCAATAGATTCTACCCTAATTTCTTAGTTTTGATACATTCTACTTTAGGAAAGATAGAATCTTTTTCTAACACTACAAGTTTTTGGGCTGCTGGAATTACTTGTGATACAAGAACAAATAGCAAACCTACAGGGCTAAACTTGTTGCAAAAACTTAGTACCTTAGCGTTGAAGGTGTATCGTTTGATGCCTTGCCTATCCGGTTATTGACACCATACTAAATGTGAGGGCAATAGATTCTACCCTAATTTCTTAGTTTTGATACATTCTACTTTAGGCAAGATAGAATCTTTTTATAACACTACAAGCTTTTGGGCTATTACAATTACTATGATACACCAACAAAAAGCAAACCTACAAGGCTAAACTTGTTGCAAAATTGTTTACCTTAGCATCGAAGGTGTATCGTTGGATGCCTTTCCAGTTATCGACATCGTAGGCAGTGTAGTGCTTGCAGCAAGCAGCGACCTTGAGCTTTTCGGGGTCATCGGTATCCTGCAAGCCCTTCACATAGCCAGTGGCATACTTACTAGTCAGCAAAGGGTCCTCCCCGGGGGTCTCCTGCCCTCTTCCCCACCGAGGGTCTCTGAAAATGTTGATGTTCGGGCTCCAAAATGTCAGCCCTGCATGACCTACATTGTACATTGCCCTTGCCTCGGTCGACACCACCTGCAAGATGCTTGGAGTGAAGATCATTCGTGAAAAACAAACAAATTGTTTGCAAGACACAATCTTGCAGATGTTTAACATAGATGTTATAGATGAATCAACAAAAAAGGCATGGCGTTTGTAGAGCTTGAGATTTAGCGGCATTGAGTAAAAATGTCACCTTTCCGATGGCTTCGAAGAGGGAGGTGTTGAAGGAGGCGGCGGTGAGGATGACTTGGGGGAAGCTGGTGGCGCCGGGCAAGTCGTGGGAGAAATACGTGCCCGGACCGACGTCGGAGATGCCGTGGAGGGCCTCCGACCACCAATGGTATTCCGGGATCCCAAGCCGCGGCACCGCCGTCGCATTGTTCACCAGGCTCCCGATCTTCTCCATCAGCGTGAGGCGGGACAGCAGATCCTCCGCCCGCACGCGCGCCGCGAGCGACGCGTTGCAGAAGGGGAAGCCCGCGAGGGTGGCGTTCGCCGCCACGTCGCAGGCGAAGCTCGGAGTGGCGGTCGCGGCCGCGGCCGCGCCGACATTGTGCGGCAGGGCGCCCAGCAAGCACAGCGCTGCCAGGAGCAGATCCAAAAGGTGCGATTTTGACCGCTCCCCCATCCTTTCTCCCTCCTCCTCTATCTCCTCCTCCCACAAGCGGCGGCGGCGGAGAGTGTTTAGGTCACGAGCTCACTCTCCCCCACTGACTGAGCGCGTGAACGCCTTGGACTGCGAAACGGGGCTTCGTTACACAGTGGTTACGCCGCACTAACCTTCGCTGTAATAATCCAACCAAAATCTCGCCCTTTTAAGAAGGGGCGCAGATCGGACGCAGCGAGGATTCCGGTGTCATGGATGGCGACGCGGATGATTTGATTGAATTAACAGGGAGTAATAAAGCTTCAACTTTGTCTCTTTCTTGTTCATGGTCAGTCAAATCATGGATCCCTCCACCGTGCTGCCATTGCTAATTGGATGATTGGCTCGGTAAAACAAAAAACGAAGATCAAATCGGCCATAGACGAAATGGCAAGGCAAGGCAAAGCGCGAGAATGGAGAAAGATGATCCAGAGTGGAGTAGCCGTCATGGAAGTTGGGAGAAAGAGACTGAAGATTTGGCTGGATGTCATTTTAATTTAGGGTTTAGTGAATTATTAGCCAAAATTGTCGTTTTAAACTAAATTTTAAGAATGAGAGTGGAGTGGAAGGAACTTGTGATTACTAAGTAATTAATTGAATAAAGATGATTAAAAGTTAATTAAATAATGTATGGGCATTTAGATATAAAGATGATTGAGAGTAAATATTTTAATATAATAATATTTCATATGTAATAATTTTATTGAAGTTAATAAAAAGTATTTTTATACAATACAAAATTATATGAAAGGTGTAATGTAACTATCCATCAACTTTGAAATGAAAATATTTTTCAAAATGAAAAAAAAGAATTTTAGGTTGTGTGGATGTGTCAAGCAGTTATCAATAATGAATCAAATATTTTTGAATAATTTTAATGTTCAATTTGATAAAAAAATTTATATTCCTTCAATATACATAGAAAAATTAAATAAAATAGTTTGAATGTCTTATTAAATTAAACAAATAAATTTGATTACATATGTTCAGTTTGTTAATATTTCGCGAATAATATTCATCAATTAAATTCTTATCAACATATTAAATAAATAAAAAAATTAAAATAAATAAATAAATTTGTATTATAAATACTTAATAACCAAACAAATAATTTTGAAATGTAAAAGTCGAATGGACAGTTGACTTAAATAAATTTGTATTATCAAACTTATTCCAGTTTAATCTCGACTTGATGTAGTTATATTATCTTATCAAACGGGTCCGATCATCATAAAATTTAGCTCTACTACTCATTTACCACCCTAAGCGACCAGCCTACATGAAGATTTTGAATTGGGAATTAATATGATACTATTGGCACATTGAGGTTTAATTGTGTCCTATCTTACTTACCTTTGGACCACAACAACTATTTATTTGACCCAACTAAATTTATTGTTTAATAATTTTGTATTTAGTAGCCTTTGTAAAAAGGGAAATTGGTTGGAAGAGATAAAGATAGAATATTTAAAAAAAGACAATGCACATTTAAAATAAGGAAGGCACTCTAAGTTAGAGTTGCTATCGAGTGAGTTAACACCCCTAACTAAAGTCTAACTAAGCATTTAGTAAAGTCTATCGAGCGAGTTAGCACCTGCGAGAATCTAAATGTCATTGTATGAATTTCGTAATCCTTTTAGGATCTTGATTGTTAGCATCTGGACCAATGAACCCTTGTCCTTTGGCTCATCCACTTCTTGTCCTCGTGTATAATTCTCACGAAGAGCTATCACTTTTTTTCATAATTCATGAGCATTCTTGTATTCACCTACACGTGACACAATATAAGAATGTAATAAAATTAAAACAATTCTCGTTACTTCCTTATCCTACTCTCTGCTTCCTCCTTTTGTTCCTTGGTCCAATATCGAGATTGGAAACGCTTCCCCTCTTTATCCGTTGGAGCTTCAAATGGAACCTCCATTGCGGTCCAATGGTCCAAATCGATTGGGAACTAAGTCTCTAACAGCTTTCTTCGATAATCGAAATCGTTTCGATCATATGGAGGTGGGATCCATGTATCCCATCCTAACCGACCTTCCGACTCCATCATTGTCTTCTTCCTCTAACGCCTTGCTCCTTTGGTGGTTAGTCCAACAAGAGCAAACCTAAGCTCTGATACCACTTGTTGGGAACTCGATCGTACGATAAGAGGGGGTGAATAATCGATCACCCACTTGTGTCGCGGTTCTCCCTACCCTCTTTTAGTGTGCAACGGAATACAAAATAAACTAAACTAACAAAAAGAAAACAAACCGCAAACATAACGATTTATGTGGTTCGGAGATGACGCTCCTACTCCACGATTATCTGTAAGATAAACGATCTCGATCTGTCAGTTGATGACTTCCCGAAAAGCCTCTGGCTAGCTTGTGTCGCTAATTGTGGGCGAAGAAACCTCGCCACAAACTCGCAAACACACCTGAGCACTTGTAAACTATTAATAAGTTTTGACCAAACTTATTTCGTCAACCTTTGCCTAGCTAAACCGAGCTCTCTTAAATATAGCTCGTTCCTGATCCAGTTGTTACCAGTCAACTGGTGCCAACATCAGTCGACTGTCAGCTGTCGAATTCGATGTTGTCGAATTTGAATGTTATAGTCCAACGTTCGAATTCAGCCGATACCAGTCGACTGCACAAAACGATCAATTAATTGATCTTTCTGTGATCTCTACCAGTCGATTGCCGCTGGGAGCAGTCGATTGCCCAAACCCTAAACTTAGGATTTTAGCCTCGAGTACAATCTCTCTACACTTGTTCTCGCCCGACCAACCTAGATCTAGCCTTCAACCTTCCTCCATCAGCCTCACGTCTCTCGAATGCCTCTCCATCCTTCATGACTTACCTTCTGGAGTTTCTTTCAACCTTAGTCCTTGTTGTCGGGTCTTCCTTTGCCAAGACTTATCCTTCTAGCCTCCTCCATCAGCCTCACATCCCTCGGATGCCTCCCCATCCTTCACGTCATGCCTTTTGGAGCTTCCTTCAGCCTCAGTTCTTGACTTTCCTCATTTGCTAAGATCCAACTTGGACTTTCCTCCTTTGTCAAGATCCCAGTTAGACTTTCCTCGTTATACAATATCCTGCATACTCACGATGGATATCAAATACAATAATAAACCTAACTTAAACTTTTGCCCAAACATCAAATCCTAGGGCACCTAGATTGCTCCAACAGCTCCAAGTCTTCGGCGAGTCTACATTGTTGTTGTGTTGGTCTGTATTGGCGACATGTTATTCTTTTTAGTTTGAGGATGAGATCAAATTGGCGTCATCTCTGGGAAATTGTTTCTTAGCATGATTTGACACTGAGAATGACATATTCCAATAACAACAAGATAACTACAATTTCCCATGAGGATTTGGAGCTTCTGATAGTCATCGGAGCCCTGCTCTTGGCATGGCAATATCTGTAGAGGATCGTTGGCCGGCTAGAGGGGGTGAATAGTCAATCACCCACTCAATTCGTGGTTCTCTTCTTTCTACACATGTTAGTGCGCAAGCGGAATAACAATTAAACTAAACTAATACAACCAAGAAGACAAATCGGTTTAACATGGTTCGGAGATAAAGCTCCTACTCCATGGCAATCCGTAAGGTAGACGATTCCGATCCGTCAGTGGATGACTCTCGGGAAAACCTCCAGCTAACTTGTGTCACTCCTTGTGGGTGGAGAAATCTCACCACAACTTCAATAATATTGGTGCAATCGACCGAAAGTTTGATCGATACGATCATGAGTTTTGATGTATGTGCCAATATTATTAAGTTAGGATTTCATATTGATTTGATATGTGTGTTTTAGTCAATCAGGACTTGGTAAACCACACAGAAGGAATAACGGAGTGGAGCCATTCGAGGGACGAGAACCAAAGGAAGAGGACTTTAAAGGGCAAGCCAAGGAACTAAAATTCAAAGGCATACGCGAAGGATGACATGGAGATAAGCCGCAAACTTATATGCATCCGCGAGACGAGAACCAACGAAAGAGAACTTCAAGGGCAAGCCAGGGAAGTAGACTTCAAGGTATACGCCAAAGATGAACTTCAGAAAGGTTGAGAGTGAGTTTGTAAGCTGGGCAATTGACTAGCGGGGGAATCAGTTGACTGACAGCGTTGGGTGAAACTCATAGAAAGATCGGTCGACTAGGTTGGAACCAGTTAACTGATGCTTTGAAAAATTAGTCGGTGGCTGAGCACTAGTCGATTGGTCTTGGTAATAATCGACTGGTGTCGGGGCTGAGCTATTTTGTTAACAGCTTTCTCCTCTATTTAAGAGGAGACTTTGAGGCTTGAGTAGGGTTAGAGATCTTGAAAACCTTCTAGATGAAGTGCTCAAAACTTTCATGCCTACTCTCTTCCTCAGACCTTAAATCTCATCTCGTAAAAGGGGAAGAGACATTGTGAGAGGTTGCACTCCACCAAGAAGGAGTGAGCTCTAGACAAAGATTTTCGGGAGCTAATCCTCGAAGAAGGCCACATCAACTCTACAATGCGGGCTCTTCAAGGAGCAATTGAACAAAGTTGGGTCATTCAACTCCGCCGACGAATTTTGGGAAAAGCTCATTTAGTTAAATAAAGGGTTGAACGAACCAAGGAGAGCCAAGAAAGATCTCTTGGTGGCTCAACATTAATCCTTCACCATGAAGACCAATGAAACCATAAGTCAATTACACAGTAGGTTTAAGGAAATTGTCAATGAGCTTCATGTAATGGGTGAGAAAATTGACAATAGAGATCTTGTAAGGTATGTGCTTCAATCCTTCCCTAGAACTACTTTATGGGCTTCAATGGTTGTAAGCTAACGTGTCTTCCAAAGAAAAGAGCGTAGCTCTTATTGTAGAAAAAGGGAGGAAAAAAAAGAAGGATAAGAAGAAGTTTTCATCCTCATCATCCTCCGACTCGGAAGGCTCCTCCATAAGGCATGGATCCTATCACAAGACATCCCCCATACCTAAACTCCCCAATGAGTTAGGATTTTCATCAATGGGTTTTTTAAGAACCTCTCCAAGGCTCCCCATACACTTGGACTTACTAAGGGCTTTTTAAGAACCTATCACAAGACTTCTCCTTTGTCAATACATGAGCAACAATGTTCTCTCTTTACCTAAGCTTCCCCTTGAGCTAGGATTTCTTGCAAAGGTACTTAAGGCTTTCCCAATTAAATCTTAATTCTCCCCCTTTGTCATACATCATAAAGAACTTCAATAATATTCCAATCATTAGATTCTTTACCCTCTAATGACTATAAACATTGTGTATTAACCCCTTATAAGATTATACACATGTTTGACATCATTAGGATACTTTTCGACTTTGCTGAAAATAGTTTCAGCATATATCAGTCGATTGAGACAGTTACCAATCGATTAATCCCTATCGAAAAATAACCTCACAGAATTACCAGTCGACTGCCCTCTGCACCAGTCGACTGATACTCAAAAATCAACTTTTTCTACATTTGAATTCAAATTCAAAAATGCACCAATAAATCGACAAATCTTTTAAAATTCTCAAACTTTGTGGAGAGATTTGTGGTATCCGTGTCTACTTGGGAAAAATGCATTCAAAATGTATCTATCACCAATCTTAAGATTGACAAAAAATTCAAAACTATCTAAATCGTTCAAATGAACCTTTACCTAAAATCCTAGTTTTGACTTTCACTTGATGTATTTGCCTATACCAATCCACAATGCATCCTTAGCATTTGTTTATATGACATCTATATATCAAAAACTAAATTTTCATACAATATGACCCCAATTTCATATTTCATGCATGAAATACACCCCCAATGTGTCAAAACCCAATGATTGAGACTCAAATCCGTCTCCAAACCCTTTGGCGCATTCCATGGTCCGTCTAGGCCTCCAAGAGATACTCTGGAGATCCATTGACTATGGGTCCCAAATTGGCTCTTAGAGCCCCTCCCCTTTGAGCTCTTACCCTTAGCCACCACCATAGGTGACTTATCTACAATCACTAGGCCACACTGGTGTACATCTAGTGACTCTTGTCCTACAAACTTAACCTTCTTAACCTTAGACACCTTGTCCTTGGTTATGTTCCTCTTTCTTTAACCTTGGACACCTTGTCCTTAGTTAATTTCCTCTTTTCTTTTACCTTGGGCACCTTGTCCTTGGTCAATATCTTTTTGCCCTTAAATGACACCCCTTACCATTCTTAGACTTCTCATCCTTGCCATATTCATATGCTACCCTAGCATATATCTTTTCATTAACCTTAGATATACTCAATTTGATATTTTTGGATTTTTAACCACCCAAACATTTGTTAAGCCCCCAAGGTCTAATAATGAACCTATCTAGGACTTCCTCTAATCTATGAAACTTTGCTTTCAAAGCATGATTCTCCCTTTCTAGGATTATAACCCTAGAGTTAATATGTTCACATTGGATATACATAGACCTACCCATTTGCCTAGGCATATATCTCCCATTCTTGGGATTTATGTCTTGGTTCTTAGGTCTAATAGTTCTAGGTTTATCATGAAATGATTTACTAGAATTTTGATATGTATTATTAACCCTATTTCTATCATGATATTTAAAATTATAATTATGCTTTGGTAAATAATGACAATTATTTCTAGCATGCATGGAAAAGTTGAAATTCGATTTACACTTAAAGTTAGGGATTATCTCCCTTATCCTTGAAGTTCCCCCTGTTGGAGCAATCAGCCCTAAGATGGTCCGGTGTGACCATGGATTTTGATGTTTGTGCAAAGGGTTTAAGTTAGGTTTACCTGTATATTTGATATGCGTATGTTGAGTGTGCAGGTTGTACAGGTACGCATATGGACTTGACTGGACGTCCTCAGTACGGTGAAGGATGGCATGGAGGCAAGCTGGAGGCTTGTGTGCGCATCTGAGGGACCATGGAGTGCAGGTACGATGAGCTGATGGGCGCGGACTTCGAGGCGTACGTGAAGGGTGGCATGGAGACAAGCTGGAGGCTTGCGTGCGCATCCGAGGGACGAGGGCCGAAGATGAAGAGGGCGCAAAGGCAACAGTCGAGGCTGCGGAGGAGGAGTCAGTCGAGTCGTGAGGGTACGAGTGCAGTGTGATTGTACTCGGGAAATCCTAGGGTTTGAGTGCGGAGTGGAATGTACTCAGGAGGGGAAACCTTAGTTGTGTGAGCAGGGCAGTCGACTGCCATTGTGGCAGTCGACTGGGACCACAACACACAGAGAATCGGGTCGACCCAAGGAGGGTCGACCAGTCGACTGCCAGTCGACTGCCAGTCGACTGGAATTGGTTCCAGTCGACTGGCTCCAGTCGACTGGTCCTGTACCAGTCGACTGGAGGTCGACCGTTGCAAAGGCGGCTGAGGCATTCATTGCATATTTTGTAGCCGTTGAAGCCTACCAGTCGACTGGTAAGTGAGCAGTCGACTGGTAGCGAGAAATCAGCCCCGAATCCTATTTAAAGAGGACTTCGTGGTGGCTGAGCTTCTTGGCGAATCTTGCTTGGAAAAAGCTTGATAGTAGCCTTGTGTGCTCAGGTGCTTGTAGAGGATTGTGGAGAGGTTTCTCCACCCACAAGGAGCTACACGAGATAGCCGGAGAGCATCCGGGGAGCGATCCACCGAAGGATCAAGGGATCGTCCACCTCACGGACTGTCGTAGAGTAGGAGTTTCATCTCCGAACCACGTAAATCGGTTTGTTAGCATTGCTTCTTTGTTATAATTGTTTTTATTTGTATTTCCGCTGCGCTAACAATCTTGTAGACCAAAGAGAATCGACAAACCGCTATTCACCCCCCCTCTAGCTAGGGCAAAGATCCCAACAAGTGGTATCAGAGCGAAGGACCGCTCTTGATCAGACTAACCGCCGAGGGGCATATGCTAGAGGAGAAAGCTATGGAGGACAAGTTGGGTGAAGATATTTACACTCCGCCGGCCTACAACCATGAGGATTTTGGGTATTGGAAATCGAGAATGGAGACATGGTTGGGCATGGAATGGGAGTGCTTGATGATGATAAATGAGCCCTTCGAAATTCCAAAGGACAAGCACGGCAAGAAGCTTCGTCCTAGATGTTGGACTCAAGAGCAACAAGCATATTCCAAGGCAAACGAAAAGGTAATGAGTATTTTAGTAAATCTTTTGCCTAAAAATGTGTTAAGTGATGTAGGGAGGTATAAGAATGCATATGAGTTGTGGAATAAATTGGAAGAAGTGCACAAGAACCCTACAACGACTCAAAAAGTAGAGGAGCCCGAAGGAATGAGTCAAATGGTTCAAGAAGAAGAAAAAGGAGGAGAATTGACCATCTCATCAAGTGAAGTAGAAGAAGAAAGTGAGAGGTCATCCACCTCATCTAGAGAAGAGGAGGAGGTTACCACTTCAAGAATTGAGGGGGAGGAAAGATCTTCACTAATGCCAGAACAAGAGGAAGCATCCACCTCTTCCAAGGTTGAAGAAGAAGTCAACCTAGCCTCTACCTCCACCAAAGCAAAGAAGAAAGATCACATCACATGCTTTGGGTGCAACGAAAAGGGGCACTATAAGGATAAGTGCCCAAAAGGTAAAAAGGAGGTACACCCTAAACCCATTGTAAATTCCTTTAAAGCTAATGTGGGTTGTAGGAATGAAGAGGCTCAAGCTAAGAAAAAGAGGATTAGATGCTTCACGTGTGGTGAGTTAGGGCACTACCACACCAAGTGTCCAAGGAAGAAGGAGCTAAAGAAGATGGAGCACTTGAGGAGATGGGAGAAAGAGTAAAGGAAGAAGAGAAGCCCACATCAAGGAGGGACTACAAGGGTAAGGGAGGTAATTCCTAAACCTAGATTAAATTGCCATTCATATTTAAGTTCCTCCATGAATGCTAAGAATCATGCCAATTACCCACCCATGAATATTAGAAATAATACAAATCATTCATTCATGCATGCTAGATTTCATGAAAATTGCTTAATGGTACATAACATTGGATTTAAATATAATGATAGGACTAAGGATAACAAGGTAGATCAATATTCTAGAAAAAGCATGCATCATGATAGACCTACGACGTATGCACCTAAGGATCAAGGTATTAACCCCAAGAAGGGGAGACACATGCCTAGAAAGAATGGTAGGTCTAGAAATGTCCAAGGTGGACATGTGGATACTAAGGTCAAGAAATTAGAAAGGAAAAATTAAGCCTTGAGGACAAGGCTTGATACCTTAGAAAATGCCCTAGAAAGATTCACGGTTGGATCTAAGGGCTTAGACATGGTGTTGGGTAGCATCAAACCCAACTATGATAGATCGGGATTGGGGTACCGATCTAAGACCTCCAAGGGCAATGGAAAGAAGTATGTTGGGAAAACATACAATCTTAGTAAGGAGGGAAGGTCCAAGGGTGGTAAGGGGATGCCATTCAAGGGTAAAGAGAGTGACCTAACCACGGACAAGGTGTCCAAGGTTAAAAAGGTCAATTTTGAAGGCCAAGAGTCACCGGTGGCACAACGGTGTGGCCTAGTGTGGATCAAGTCACCTAGGGAGGTGGCTAAGGCTAAGAGCTCAAGGGGGAGCTCTAGGAGCCTTTGGGGTCCATGGTAAATGGATCTCAAAAGTTTCTCCCTTAGGAAATTAGGTGAAATGTGCCACAAAGGGTTAGAAGACTTGGGTAAGTCTTAATCCTAAATTTTGGCACATCAAGAGGTGAATTTTAGGGAGAAAAGGTGAGAATAGGGCTATAATTGACAAAATTGAGGTTAAATAGTAGAATACCATGTAACTCAATAATAAAAATGGTTTATGATCAAGGAGAAGAGAATGCATTGAAGAGAAGTGAGAATTAGAACTTCTAGGATGAGTTTATTTGATACACTTTGGAAGAAGTAGAGTTTTGTGCCAATCTTGGGATCCGGAGTACATTTATTTGGAAACGTATTTTTTCCAAGTAGATATTGGCTTCACAAATCTCCCCACAAAATTTCATAATTTTTAAAGATTTGTGGAATTTCTACGACATTTCTGAAATTCACCAAAGAGGGCTGAAATTCAGCCACCAGTCGACTGGCTCAGATACCAGTCGACTGGTGGCAGGCGACTTGGGTCGATTGGGAGGTCGACCGGGATCTCTGTTCGATTTAAGAGTCGACTGCCATATGGGCAGTCGACTGGTCTGTGAGAAATTGCAAAAAGAGGAAGTTTGGTCAATAAGAGAGTGCAAATTTGAATTATAGGATATGATTTTGAATTAAAGTTGATGTTTATGATTTCATATTCTTTGTATAAAGTGTTATCCCATGATTTGATAATAATTTATTGGAAGTTATGAAAAACAAGAAGGATTGATAAGGTTCCCTAGGTATCTAAGATTTAGAGGTTAAACAGGGAACATTGAGGACAATTCCATGTGACGAATTATGATGGGTAGATTTGACAAACACATGGAATTAAGAAACGAATTTGAAAGTTGATACTTAATCCAAAATCCTTAAGAAACTTCGACGTGTACCAAAAGTCAAGCACATTTGATATTTCCATGATATCATATTTTTCTAGGATAGGGTATATCCTAGCAAGTGTGCTTGCAAACTTTAGAGTTTTTAGACTTTTGTTGAGTTCTTTTTGGCACTTAGGGAAAGATTGCCTTGGGCAATGCTATAAGAGTGTTAAAGGGGGAAGAACTCGGGTGTTAGGTTGGGAAGAACCTAACTTGGTGTTAGGAGGTTAAGTTGGGTAGAACTTAACCCTTTGAAAATGAAAATTAGGAGAAGGCATGGGTTAAGGGGGAGGTTGTCTCCTATTTTGCCTTAATTTTCATAAGAAAACTTTTGGGTTTTGTACCAAACTTGGGAATGGTGATGGATACATGGGTAGATGTATTTTTCCCAAGTAGGTATAGGTTCCACAAAGTTGTTCACGAAATTTGGGAATTTTTGGAGATTTGTGGAATTTCTGGCGTGTTTCTGAAATTCGGCCAGAAAACTGATTGACAGAGTATCAGTCGACTGCCCTGGGGGCAGTCGACTGGTAAAGGCTGACTTGGGTATTGGCAGCTAACTTGAGATCCAAATGATAAGGAACAAGTGTATGGGGGTTTAGTACACTATGTTTAGAATCATTGGGGATGTTAAGAACCAATAATTGGGTAATTATTGGGTTCTTTTTGATGTATGGCAAAGGGGGAGAGATGTTGGGTTTAAGTGGGAAACCAAACATACCTTTCTTTGCTAGAAACCCTATGTTTAGGGGGAGCTAAGGTTGAGGGGGAGCATGGTTGCTCCATTTTTGGCGTAAGGGGAACCTTGGAAAGGTTCTTAAAAAGCCTTTGTAAGTCCAGTGTAGGGGGAGCTTGGGAAAAGCTTTAAAAAGCCCGTGTTGGTGAAAAATCCTAACTTGGAGGGTTAGGTGGGAAAATCCTAGCCTGGAGGGCTAGGTGTTAGAAAATCCTAACTTGGAGGGTTAGGTGTAGGATGCCTTGGGATAGGATCCATTTTGCATTACATTTGCATTTAGCATGGTTTTTGCTATTGACTACTATCTTGCTTTCCCTAACTTAAACGGATTGCCAAACATCAAAAAGGGGGAGATTGTTGGAGCAATCGGCCCTAAGATGGTCCGGTGTGACCATGGGTTTTGATGTTTGTGCAAAGGGTTTAAGTTAGGTTTACCTGTGTATTTGATATGCGTATGTTGAGTGTGCAGGTTGTACAGGTACGCATATGGACTTGATTGGACGGCCTCAGTACGGTGAAGGATGGCATGGAGGCAAGCTGGAGGCTTGTGTGCGCATCTGAGGGACCATGGAGTGCAGGTACGATGAGCTGATGGGCGCGGACTTCGAGGCGTACGTGAAGGGTGGCATGGAGACAAGCTGGAGGCTTGCGTGCGCATCCGAGGGACGAGGGCCGAAGATGAAGAGGGCGCAAAGGCAACAGTCGAGGCTGCGGAGGAGGAGTCAGTCGAGTCGTGAGGGTACGAGTGCAGTGTGATTGTACTCGGGAAATCCTAGGGTTTGAGTGCGGAGTGGAATGTACTCAGGAGGGGAAACCTTAGTTGTGTGAGCAGGGCAGTCGACTGCCATTGTGGCAGTCGACTGGGACCACAACACACAGAGAATCGGGTCGACCCAAGGAGGGTCGACCAGTCGACTGCCAGTCGACTGCCAGTCGACTGGAATTGGTTCCAGTCGACTGGCTCCAGTCGACTGGTCCTGTACCAGTCGACTGGAGGTCGACCGTTGCAAAGGCGGCTGAGGCATTCATTGCATATTTTGTAGCCGTTGAAGCCTACCAGTCGACTGGTAAGTGAGCAGTCGACTGGTAGCGAGAAATCAGCCCCGAATCCTATTTAAAGAGGACTTCGTGGTGGCTGAGCTTCTTGGCGAATCTTGCTTGGAAAAAGCTTGATAGTAGCCTTGTGTGCTCAGGTGCTTGTAGAGGATTGTGGAGAGGTTTCTCCACCCACAAGGAGCTACACGAGATAGCCGGAGAGCATCCGGGGAGCGATCCGCCGAAGGATCAAGGGATCGTCCACCTCACGGACTGTCGTGGAGTAGGAGTTTCATCTCCGAACCACGTAAATCGGTTTGTTAGCATTGCTTCTTTGTTATAATTGTTTTTATTTGTATTTCCGCTGCGCTAACAATCTTGTAGACCAAAGAGAATCGACAAACCGCTATTCACCCCCCCCCTCTAGCTAGGGCAAAGATCCCAACACCCCCTAGATGTGAGCTTTTCTTATTCTCCTTTTCTCATTTGTCCAAATGCTTCAACTTCTTGAATTCTCTCTTCCTTGAGCATTTTGTGTGGTAGTGGCCCCACGCACCACATGTGAAGCATCGAGTGTGTTTCATCCTCTGCTTCTCCATACAACTCAAATTAGATTTCAAAGGAATTGAATTGAGTTTAGGGTTTACTTTCTTCTTACTCAATGGACACTTGTCCTTTTAGTGACCCTTCTCATTGCATCCAAAGCAGGTAATGTAGTCTTTTGATTTTGCTTTGGTGGAGGTGCTCTGTAGGTTGACTTCTTCATCAACCTTTGATGAGATGGATGATTTCTCATTTTTTTGTGTCACTTCACTTGAGGATATGGATGATGTTTTTTCGTCTTTCTCCTTCTCCTTTGCCTCTTGGACAATGAAGCTCATCTCCTTGAGCTCTTCTTCTTGTATAGGTTTTTTTCTTCCCATAGAATCATCCTGATTTTGCTCCACAAATCATAAGTATTCTTGTATTCCCCTACACGACTAATCACATTAGAAGGTAAAATATCAACTAATATCGATATTATCATTGACTATGGTTGTGATGATGATCTTGATTGACGTGTTTATTTAGACAACATTGACTTTGATAGCTATTGTTGGAGCGAATCAGCTATTGTTGGAGCGAATCCGACTAAAATATCCTGCTTAGAAGATGTCGGAATAACTCTTTGAAATTTTGTTTAGGTGGTTTAAAGTCAAAGATGACCAATTGAGTACAAAATAAGAAATTGTTATAAAATAACTTATGGATGTCCAAGCTCCCAATCTCTTATAACCTCCTAACTTTATGTAAACATATGAGGAGTTTCAAGATAATATATCTATAAATACTAATGTATTAATTTTTTCAGATATAAGAAAAGAAAAGATGAATAATATTTCATTTTTGTTTATAATTATTTATATAATTTCATAACACGGCTATCAACACGGAAGTTCTATTCTTTTAAATCGGTAATAGTTAATTTTGAAAAATATATAGATGTTTTTACGTGTGTGAATATATATATATATATATATATATATATTCTACATCAAAAGTATTCACATGCCAAAAAGTTAAATTTATAATTTTTTCATGATTTGTTAAGCAATTGTTTGATAAACTATTAGTTAGTTATTTGTTTGCATGACTTGTAACTTTTCAAAAATATTTTACAGTTATATTTTATAAAATTATCTTTTGATTATATCATGTTTAATGATTTAGTAATAAATATGTATAATGTATGATAATTATTATGAATGATTTAGTTTTTTGTGTATTAGATTTCACTATATCCAATCTTTCAAAGTTAATGTTTGCAACTCTTGACATTTCGGGAAAAAATTATCTATTGTGGATTTTGGATGCGGATATTCATTTAGATGCTATAGGTCATAGAGACGCCATAAAAGATGGAAATAAGGAATCTTTACAAAATCATGCAAAAGTAATGATATTCATTCGTCGCCATCTTAATCAAGGATTGAAAATTGAATATTTGACAATCAAAGATCCACTCGAGCTATGGAACAATTTAAAGGAAAAGTATTGCCACTATAAAACTATGATTCTTCCAAATGCTCGTTATAAATGAATTCGTTTACGTTTACAAGATTTTAAATTTGTAAGTGAATATAATTCAGATATGTTGGAAAGAATTATATTCTATCTTTTATGCATCTAACATGCTCCTGCAGTAGCAATATAGAGAGAAAGGATTCAACAAATATTCTAAATTGATTACATATCTTTTTCTGGCTCAGCAAAACAATGAGCTTTTGATAAAAAAAATCATGAGACACGCCCAACTGGTGCTAGTCCATTTCCTGAAGTGAATCAAATAACTTGTAAAAATGAAAAACGACAACACAGACAAAAATTTCATCGTGGTCATGTCGTGGTTATAAACACGAAAATGATCGATTTCAAGAAAATCACAGTGGTTATAATAAAAGAAATACAATAAGTCACCAGAAGTGGGTTAACAATAATGCCCACCTAAAGTGAATTAATGACAATATTAAAAGGGTTAAAAGTGGACATGATAATGATGAAAATAAACCAGAAATTCATGTTATAGATGTGGTATGAAAGGACATTGATCAGTATATATTGTATACCAAAATACCTTTCTAATCTCTACCAAGCCTCTTTCAAGGACAAAGCAAAAGATATAGAGACAAATGTTGTCTTTCAAGATAATAGCACAATTCCTGATCCTTCTATAGCTTCACATTTGAATGCCTTTGATTTCTTTGTCGTTCCTGATCAAGGAATAGACAATTTGATTAGAAATGATGATATTTATGGAATTATCTAACCTAATCAAATATTTTAAAATAAATTAGTTCATTTGCTATGATGTTTTCTTTAGTAATCGTTTTATCGTTTCTCATTATATATTCTTTTGTTTTAATGAAGAATATCATTGATTTTGGATTCAATAATGAAGATTTATGGCTTGTTGATAGTACAATAACACATTTATATTCAGAAAGAATTTTTTTTCTTATTTAGAAGTGGGTGAAAGTAATGTTAATACAATAGCTGGTAGTACAAATATTATTAAAGGTTTCGAAAGAGCAAATATATTATTACTTGGAGGAACTAAATTTATTATTGAGAATGCATTGTTCTTTCCTAAGTCTCAAAGAAATTTGCTAAGTTTTAAAGATTACCCACGTTCCTATCTGATTTGTACTACACAATACTATATGCAGTAAAAATAAATGTAATAGTAAAGCCGAAGTTTATTACCTCATGGGATTTTATACTTTGCCATGACTGGTTGAGATATCCTGGTTCTACAATATTTCAAAAAATTATCAAGAATTCACATGGACACCTATTAAAGAATCAGAAAATTCTTCAATTTAATGGATTCTCATGTGCTGCTTGTTCTAAAGAAAAATTTATTATAGGGCCTTGACCATCGAAAGTTGGAATTGAATCCTTTGAATTTCAACCTCAAGAAAAATTTATTATAGGGCCTTCACCATCGAACGTATACAAGGCGATATATGTGGGTCTATTCACCCTCCATGTGAACCATTTAAATATTTTATGGTTCTAATTGATGTCTCTACAAGATCGTCACATGTATGTTTATTATCAACTCGCAACGTGACATTTGCAAGTTTGCTCGCACAAATAATTCGATTGAGAGCATAATTTCTAAAATATTCTATCAAGAAAATACGTCTTGATAATGTTGGTGAATTTATATCCGAAGTATTTAATGACTATTGTATGTCTATTGGGATAACTGTTGAACATTATATTGCTTATGTTCACACATAAAATGTTTTAGCTGAATCATTTATTAAACATCTCCAATTAAGAGCTAGACCATTGATTATGAGAACTAAGCTCCCTATATCCATTTGGGGACATACTATTTTGCATGCAAAAATACTTGTACTTATCAGGCCAACCAGTTATCATATATTGATTATATTATCCCCTTTACAATTGACTTTTGGTTAGGAGCCTAATATATCACATTTGAGAATATTTGGATGTGTAGTATATGTGCCAATTAGTCCACTACAACGTACTAAAATGGGATCCCAAAAGAAATTAAGAATATATGTTGAATATGATTCTCCTTCAATTATAAGATATTTGGAATCAATGACGACAGATGAGAAAATAAAGATTTTTCCAAAGAAGTCACTTGGGATGCATCATTATTGCAATTTGATCCTCATACAAATCAATATAAATTTGAAATTCAAAGAATAATACATTTGCAAAATATTGCAAATCAATTGCCTAATGCACTCACTGACCTGAAAAGGGTGAATAAGTCATATATACCAGCTATTAATGCTCCAACTCATATTGATATACCAATTGGACAATCAATTAATGAGACTACTACTCGCCTGAAACGTGATAAATCGATACAATTGACATTACTATTGATAAAACCCCAGAAGAGGTTCAGATACTTGAAAATAATGAAGAGATCTCAATAGGACAGGAAAGAAATTGAATCCATCAAAATTAGTTGTCGACAATAAATTTGCATATAGTGTAGCACTTGATATTGCTTATGAAAATGAGGATCAACAACCTAAATCTATTGAACACCGTCGTAATATGCATGATTGGCCAAAATTGAAAGATGCAATTCAAGAGGAATTAAACTCACTTGCAAAACATGAGGTTTTGGGACTTGTAAGGTAGAAATGGGTTTTTTGTACGAATGCGAAATGAGAAAAATGAAATCATATGATGTAAAGCTCGTTTAGTAGCATAAGGTTTTTCTTAAAAACTTGGTATTGATTATAAAGAAACATATTCTCCTGTAGTGGATGCAATCACATATCTTCTTTGTGTGGCAGCACAAGAAAAGCTTGAAATGCGTTTGATGGATCTAGTAACGACTTATTAGTATGGAGAACTTGATAATGATATTTATATGAAAATCCCTAAAGGACTTATGATGTTAGAAGCATCAAGTTCAAATTTTAAACATATGCATTCCATTAAATTACAAAGATCTTTGTATGGATTAAAGTAATCTGGACGTATATGGTATAATCATCTAAGTGATTATTTGATGCAACACAAATATCAAAATGATCCAATATGTCTATGTGTTTTTATAAAAACGGATAGATCAAAGTTTATTATTATTGTTGTATATGTTGATGATTCGAATATCATTGGAAGTTCTGAAGAACTTCTAAATACAGTTGATCTCTTGAAAAAGAAATTTTAGATGAAAGATTTAGGAAAAACGAAGTTTTATCTTGGATTACAAATTGAATATTTTACAGATGAAATGTTTATCCATCAATCAACTTATACACAAAGTATTAAAACGATTTTATATGGATAAAGCTCATCCATTAAGTTCCTTGATCGTTGTTCGCTCGCTTTATATGAACAAAGACCCTTTTCGACCTAGTGAAAATGGTGAAGAGCTGCATGGTCCTGAAGTGTCATATTTAAGTGCAATTTGTGCATTAATGTATCTTGCTAATAATATAAGATCAGATATAGATTTTGCTGTAAATTTATTTGTATGATATAGTTCTCCTCCAATATGTAGGCATTGGAATGGATTAAACGTATATTTAGGTATCTTCAAGGTACCATCGATTTGGGTTTGTTTTATTCTAATATGTCTACTTCAAAGTTAATTGGTTATACAGATGCAAGATATTTATCTGATCAGTATAAAAGTCGTTCTCAGACTGGTTATTTGTTTACATATGGTGGAACGACCATATCTTGGCGATCTACCAAACAAACTTTAGTTGCTACATCATCAAATTATTCAGAAATACTTACAATACATGAAGCAAATCGAGAATCTGTTTAGTTGAGATCAATGATTCAGCATATCAAGGTAGACCCAACCCCGAGTCGGGTCCAGCCCGGAACCGACCCGGGTCAACGGGTCGGGTGGCCCGCTAACCCGGTTCTCCGGGTCGAACTAGAACCGGCCCGGCAGGATGCCGGGTCGGATCCAATTCCAGCCCCCAGAACCCGCGGCCAATTCAGTGTCGTTGCAGGCTTTTTTGATTTTTTTTCTTTTTTCGACGGATGAGATCATTTGACCGTTTTTTGATCAATGACTATGATTTAGTGACCGTTATGATCCGAACTCTATAAATAGGAAGCTCATTTCATCATTTTCACACACAACACAACTTCTCTTCTCTCAATCTCTCATTCTCAATTCTCTAACTCTCAACTTCTCTCCGCATTCTTCATTTTTCGACGATAATGGAAGGAGGTCACGGAGCTTCATCATCTCGATCTTGGAGGGGAAAAGAAATTGCATACGAGGATCCCAACTTTCAAATTCAATCCACCGATGATGAGACCGAGGCTCAGCCCCAACGCCCTCCGATCCCCGAAACGCAAGGAAGTACCGATGGGATTACTTCTAAGGTTCGGGAAAATCCTCCTTTAAAATTGTCTATTTTCACTAAACATTTTGAGAAGGTCACACTTCAGTCAGGAGAAATGCGTGTAAAATGCAAGCATTGCAATGCTTCCTCCAAATTCAAAGCCGGCGGCGGCTATGGGTCGTTGAAACGACATGTAGAAACGAAGCACCCGACGGAATATGGGCTTGACCGCTCTCAAACACAATTATCTAGATTTTCTAGCGGTAGTAGTACTGATTCTGGTTTATTTTTATATTCAGATAATAAATTAAGAAAATCATTAGCTAAATTTGTTTCCGTAGAACATCTTTCTTTTAGTTTTGGATCTAAATGCACATTTGAAGATTTTTGTATAGAATCTCTTAATCCTGCTACTAAACGTGTACCTAGGACTACACTTACTCGTACAATTAAAAGATTAGTAAAACAAAAAAAAAGAATTTAATTGAAGAATTTAATAAATTAAATAATAAAGTTTCTTTATGTTCCGATATTTGGAGTGATCATTGAAAAATTCATTCTTATATGGGTATAACATGTCATTGGATTGATAACTCTTGGATCCTTCAAAAAAGATTATTTGCATAATTATTACACATAGTTTTAGATGAATATGGATTGACTCTTCAAATATTTTCAATATCATTAGACAATGTTAGTTCTAATACCGCTTCAATAGATAAACTAAAATTTATTTGTCAACCTGTCATTGGTGGTTTATTTTTTCATATTCGTTGTGTATGCCATATTTTAAATTTATGTGTTCAAGATGGATTAAAACTTTTACAAAATTATATTCAACCAATTAGAACCGCAATTTCATACTTATGGTCTCATCCATCTATGATGAAACAATGGGGTAAATTTTGTAAAGTTAATGGAATGCGACCAAAAAAATTTCCACGTGATGTTCCAACACGTTGGAATTCAACATATCAATTATTACAAGATTCTTTTCAATATATAGATTTATTATGTTTATTTTTTGCACAAAATAGTAATACTAATATATATTTATTTTCACAATAATAAAATATTTGTAGTAGTATTTGTGAAATTTTAAAAGTTTTTAACGATACAACTGAACAACTTTCTGGTGTTTATTATCCTACTGCTCATTTAATTTTATTAAATTTTTATAGTATAGTATTAATATTAAATGAACATGTAAATGATGAAGCTTTAACTTTATGCATAATAGCTATGAAAACTAAATAAGAAAATATATTTATTTAATTCCTGAAATTTATTTAATTGCATTTGATTTAGATTCTAGATTTAAATTAGATGTTTTATAAGAAATGTTAACTTTATATTATGACGCATTAATTCCTATTAAATATTCTTCCTCTCCGGATCCAGCTAATATTGTATATAATATTAAAAATTATTTATATGATCTTTGTAATCAATATTATGTTAAATATGGAACACAAACTAATATTTCTGAAACACAAAAACCTACTACTACTAATTTAAAACTTACAAAAGTACAACTTTTATTAAAAGAACGAACGAAACGTCCGCGAGGATCCTCAAGTTCCACACAGGAACTTGAGAATTATTTTACAACTTTTATTGATTTTAATGAAGCAGATAGCGAAGACTTCGACATTTTGAAGTGGTGGTCACAGAAGGTTCAAAGTTTTCCCGTTCTCTCCGTGATCGTAAAAGAAATTTTAGTTTCTTCAGTGTCAACTGTTGCTGTGGAGCAGACGTTCAGTGCCGGCGGCAACATATTAGATGAACGACGATCAACTATGTCTCCCGACTAATTGGAAGCTCAAGCATTACTTGATGATTGGACCAGAGCCGAGAAGCGAATCCAAGGAATGCAACTTTCAGAAGACGAAGTCGAAGAATTTGATACCGAAGGAACAAATACAACGGGAACGGGAGGAAATGGAAGTGAGTGAGAAAGAGTAAATTTGTAAAAAATATAAAAGGTTAAAAATGTAAAAGAACTACGTAGACTTTGGTTCCCCTACACCCTAAGGGGATACGTAGGCAACTTATATAAGTGCAAGCCCTTTTTTTAATAAAATTTATTTTTTTAATTTAATTTTTAAGTTTTAATTTTTTTAATATAATAATCTTGAACCGTGGTGAACCGTGAACCGGACCGTGAACTGGCGGTTCCGAACCGTGAACTGTAACCGTCTTGGGCGGTTAAGGTTAAGGGTCGACCTCCCACGAACCGTCGAATCGACGGTTCCGAACCATCGAACCATCGATTCTAAACAGTGGTCGGGTCTATATCAAGGAACATATGTTTTAGATGCTAACAAGAAATTACCAACAATACTGTATCAAGATAATGCAGCATGTATAGCTCAATTAATGAAAAGGTACATAGGGGATAGAATGAAATATATTTCATCAAAGTTCTTCACTAATGATATATAAAAGAATGATGATATTAAAGTTCAACAGATTTGTTCTAGTGATAACTTGGCAAACTTATTCACCAAAATATTACCGACAACATTTAAGAAATTAATATATGGTATTAGAATGTGACGGTATAGAGATCTCAAATGATATTTCAAAGAGGAAAAGTAAATTCTCAATACTATACCATATTATCTTGTTCGATAAATTTATGATAATATAATTATGAAATGACGTACTTTTTTTTCTTCATTGGAGTTTTCCTCATCGAATCTTTTCTAGTGAAATTTTAATGAGACAGATTTCTTAATTATGTACATGCAAAAGAAAGTATTATAAAAAAAAATATGAATGTCCAAATTTCTTAATCTCTTATAACCTTCTAACTGTACGTAAAAGAGTTTCAACATCATGTACGTATAAATAGTCATGTATTCTTGTCAGATATAACAAAACAAAGATGAATAATATTTTATTTCACATTTATAATTATTTATATAATTTCATAACATATAATTTCATAAGAGAAATCCATTTTGGACAATTCTGAAATCAGCTGATTAATATAAAAAAATAAAGAATACAAAAATCAGTAACGGATGATAGCAATTAATCGATAATAATATAAATCTTGTCTAATAAATTAAAATCCAAATTACAATTTATTTGCGCTAGAATAAAAACAAAAAATGACGACTAATATTAACTTCCTATTTCTACTGGAATTAATTAATTCCTTATTTTCCTTCTTCAAATTAATTAATTCCTTATTTTCCTTCTTCAAATTAATTAATTAATCGATCTTTAAATCGTCAGGCTGACGGAGTGCTTTAAGCTCCCCACGTGCAGCACGTGCGCCCCCAGCGCCACTTTCCTCTCGCCGGTCTCGTCCACCAAGCTCATGTCCCGGCAGACCTCCACATTGAACGCCACCTCCGCTGCGCCGCTCGGCTCGACGAACACCTTCTCGAACCCCAGCAGGTGCTTCTTCGGCGCTCCGTGTACTGGCGGCGGCGTCACGAAGAGGAACACTGTGTGGGAGCCGCGTGACGCGCCGGCGTTGCGCACCTCGAGGCGAAGGTCGAACTTGAGTGCGCCGGCGCCGCATCCGGAGTCGGCCATCGGGACGGAGAGGCAGCGCTGAGAGCGGCAGGCGTGGGAGGCGTCGAGGGGAACGGTGACCAGCTTGGGGGCGGAGATGAGGTGGTGGGTGAAGTTGCTGTAGCTGAGGCCGTCGCCGAAGTTGTACACGGTGTCGCCGGTGTAGAACCGGTAGGTCCGTCCGGGGTAGCCGGTGCTGGGGTCCGGCCGCATGCGCATGTCGGTCATGTTGACGGAGTCTGCGAAGGATTCCGGGTACCACGTCACCGGGAGACGCCCACTGGGATTGAAGAATCCAAATATGACGTCGGCGATGGCGGCGCCGCCGGCCTCGCCGGGGTACCCCACCCAGAGAATGGCGGAGATGTTGTCGTTGTTCTTGGCGAAGGTGATGTCGAAGGGGCCGCCGGACATGATCACGAGGACCACCGGGCCCTTGGCCACTTTGGCCACCTCGGTGATGAGCTCTGTTTGAAGCCCGGGGAGGAGGAGGCTCACCCGGTCGAAGCTCTCCCTCTCTATGGACTGGTCGGCGCCCACGACCAGGACGGTGGCGTCGGCCTTGGAGGCGGCGTCCGTGGCCGCCGCCAACTGGAGGCTGGTGCTGTTGCAACCCACGTCGGCGCAACCCGGCGCGTACAGGGTGTTCTCGACATTGGCCGACAGACCTTGGAGCGGAGTCGTGTATTTGCACGGCGGCCCTGAAACAATCGATCAAAAATCAAAATTTTAATCTTCGCCAGGAAAAAAAAAATTGAATTTTTAGCAGAGAAAACAATTCCGTCGATGAAATCGCCGGAGAAAACATAGCGCGCACCTGCATAGTTGCCGATCATGGTGACGGTGACGTTGGCGTTGGGGCCGATCACCGCCAGCGACGCGACGGCGGCGGCGGCGTCAAGCGGCAGCCGCGCGAGGTCGTTCTTGAGGAGCACGATGCCCTGGCGCGCGGTCTCGCGGGCAAGCTCCTGGTTGGCGGCGGTGCATATGTCGTCAGGCCCTAGGACTCCGTAGGGGAGATTCCAGGGATTGCCGTCGAAGATCCGAGGCGCATCAGGACGACAAGGTTGTTCAGGATCGCCTTGTCGACGTCCGCCTCCTCCAGGTATCCGCCGCGGATCGCCTTCAACGTGTGATGCTTCAAGAATTCTCCGCAGTGAGATCGAGCCCTGAATAAACTCCATGTTAATGGCGAAACACTGAAATCTTCCTCTTAAAATCACTCAAAACTCCATTTAAATCTTTAAAATTAACCTGCTTTGATCGAGATGGCTGCAGCTTCCTCCGGAGTCTTAGTGTAATGCTGATCATTGTAGAGAACACTCACCGAATCGCAATCCGAAACAATGTATCTGCAAGCATGAGTTCAATATCAGATTCATGAACTTGATGAACATGGTGATACTTTGTCAATTCTATTTCGACAGTTTTTGACTGTTCTCGAGTGATGTTTTCAGAAATCTACACCAATGTTGTTCCATAGTCATAACAGGGTCTCTGGTTTTGCACCACTACCAAACAACACAATTATTAGGGTTTTATGATGATGGGAAAAAAAATATAATGGGATATTAACTAATGTTGATCGGTATTAACTTAAATTGAATACGTCTAACTTAAGTACACAAGGACTAAGTACACAAGGACGATCGATAAATTAAAGATGGATTGGAGTGTGAATGGGATGGACTTTAGTGGTTAATAAAAAATTCACATAGATGATTATACTTCTTTAATTGTACTATTAAAGAAATACAATTGAGTATCTTAAGCAGGACTATCTATCTTGGACTCTAGACCAGCCCTGCTTAAGATCCATACCTATATGTACATATTGTAGCAGGTATGAATCGTAATTGCTACAATGTTGTAGCAGTTACAATTATAGTTGATACAACATATCCATAGATTGTCATACTAAATTGTAGCAGCTATGAACTATAGCCGCTACAAGCAGAGCTAATAGGAGAAACAAAAAAAAGGGAAACGCTATTTTGATGTTTAATGGAAAGGGGGAATTGAATTTTATCGAAGGAAAATTGTTGAAGGGAAGAAGAAGAAGAGAGAGACCCATTGAGTTTCCAGTCTCCTCTGATGGTGCCGGCAAGGAGGTCAGGGTCGGCACAAGTAGGTTTTCCATTGACTTTGTTGTAGGAACACATCACACTCGCCACATTGCCGTCAATCACACAGCTCTTGAAGGGGGGCTGGTAGGTGTCATCCATGTCCTGCTTTGTCACCTACAAAAACAACCCGAAAGAAGTTTCAGTCATAACCCAATCGATCAGATCACAAGTATCAAGTTGTATCAATTTGCAGAAGAGAGGAGATTTACGCGATCCTGATACAACTTTAGGAAAGATAGAATCTACCCTAATTTAGGAAAGATAGAATCTTTTTCTAACACTACGAGCTTTTGGGCTACCGCAATTAACATTGTTATATAATAACAAATAGCAAACCTACAAGGCTAAACTTCTGTGAAAACTCATAACCTTGAGTTGAAGGTGTATCTTTCGATGCCTTTCTGGTAATCAACACCATAGTAAATGTGATGGCAATAGATTCTATCTTGATTTCGTAATTTTGATACATTCTACTTTAGGAAAGATAGAATCTTTTTCTAACACTACAAGCTTTTGGGCTACTGCAATTACCAGTGTGATACAATAACAAATAGAAAACCTACAAGGCTAAGCTTCTTGTGAAAACTCATGACCTTTGAGTTGAAGGTGTATCTTTCATTGCCTTTCCGGTCATCGACCCCATAGTAAATGCGATAGCAATAGATTCTACCCTAATTTCTTAGTTTTGATACATTCTACTTTAGGAATGATAGAATCTTTGTCTAACACCACAAGTTTTTGGGCTGCTGGAATTACTTGTGATACAACAACAAAAAGCAATCCTACAGGGCTAAACTTGTTGCAAAAACTCAGTACTTTAGTGTTGAAGGTGTATGTTTGATGCCTTGCCTATCCGGTTATCGACACCATAGTAAATGTGACAGAAATAGATTCTACCCTAATTTCTTAGTTTTGATACATTCTACTTTAGGCAAGATAGAATCCTTTTATAACACTACAAGCTTTTGGGCTACTACAGTTACTAGTGATACACCAACAAAAAGCAAACCTACAAGGCTAAACTTGTTGCAAAATTTTTTACCTTAGCATCGAAGGTGTATCGTTGGATGCCTTTCCAGTTATCGACATCGTAGGCAGTGTAGTGCTTGCAGCAAGCAGCGACCTTGAGCTTTTCGGGGTCATCGGTTTCCTGCAAGCCCTTCACATAGCCAGTGGCATACTTACTAGCCAGCAAAGGGTCCTCCCCGGGGGTCTCCTGCCCTCTTCCCCACCGAGGGTCTCTGAAAATGTTGATGTTCGGGCTCCAAAATGTCAGCCCTGCATGACCTACATTGTACAGTGCCCTTGCCTCGTTCGACACCACCTGCAAGATGCTTGGAGTGAAGATCATTCATGAAAAACAAACAAATTGTTTGCAAGACACAATCTTGCAGATGTTTAACAGTAGATGTTATAGATGAATCAAACAAAAAAGGCATGGCGTTTGTAGAGCTTGAGATTTAGCGGCATTGAGTAAAAATGTCACCTTTCCGATGGCTTCGAAGAGGGAGGTGTTGAAGGAGGCGGCGGTGAGGATGACTTGGGGGAAGCTGGTGGCGCCGGGAAAGGCGTGGGAGAAATACGTGGCCGGACCGACGTCGGAGATGCCGTGGAGAGCCTCCGACCACCAATGGTATTTCGGGATCCCAAGCCGCGGCACCGCCGTCGCATTGTTCACCAGGCTCCCGATCTTCTCCTTGAGCGTGAGGCGGGACAGCAGATCCTCCGCCCGCACGCGCGCCTGCGAGCGACGCGTTGCAGAAGGGGAACCCTGCGAGGGCGGCGTTCGCCGCCACGTCGCAGGCGAAGCTCGGAATGGCGTTCAAGGCCGCGGCCGCGCCGACATTGTGCGGCAGGGCGCCCAGCAAGCACAGCGCTGCCAGGAGCAGATCCAAAAGGTGCGATTTTGACCACTCCCCCATCCTTTCTCCCTCCTCCTCTATCTCCTCCTCCCACAAGCGGCGGCGGCGGAGGTGTTTAGGTCACGAGCTCACTCTCCCCCTCTGACCGAGTGAACGCCTTGAACTGCGAAACGGGGCTTCGTTACACAGTGGTTACGCCGCACTGACCTTCGCTGTAATAATCCAACCAAAATCTCGCCTTTATAAGAAGGGACGCAGCGAGGATTCCGGTGTCATGGATGGCGACCCGGATGATTTGATCGAATTAACAGGGAGAGATAAAGCTTGAACTTTGTCTCATTTCTTGTTCATGGTCAGTCAAATCATGGATCCGTCCACCGTGCTGCCATTGCTAATTGGATGATTGACTCGGTAAAACAAAAAATGAAGATCAAATCGACGATAGACGAAATGGCAAGGCAAGGCTCGAGAATGGAGAATGATGATCCAGAGTGGAGTAGCCGCCATGGAAGTTGGAGAAAGAGACTGAGAAGATTTGGCTGGATGTGACTTAAATTTGGGGTTTAGTGAATTATTAGCCAAAATTGTAGTTTTTAAACTAAATTTTAATTGAATAAAGATGATTAAAAGTTAATTAATTAATGTATGGGCATTTTGATATAAAGATGATTGAGAGTAAATATTTAAATATAATAATATTTATATATATGGAATAATTTTAATGAAGTTAGTAAAAAGTAATTTTGATATACGAGCGATAATTTTGATCATATTATATCAAATATATCATGCAATTACCAACTAGCAAATGGAGGGGGAAATTTTAATCATTTCTCAATCGAATGGAAGAAAACTAAGCAAAAAAGAACAAAAGGCATCGATCTTCCATCTCTTGAAACGGAGGGGAAAATCTAATGGAAGGGCATCTCCTAAACCCTATGATCCTGTCGCGAGACAAGATGAAAGTCCCAAGAGCGGGATGATCCCCCGAGCGATACAAGCGGTTGAGGTGGCGCCGACCTGGCTCCAATCTAGCAACTGCCTGCAAAACAGTGACCGTTAGCAAACCTACCGGGGTGTTTCCTCGGTCAGGTACTCCAACGGTCAAGTCAGTATCCGCAGGATATAGTAGAGCAAATGGAAATATAGTAGAAGAGAGAGCTCGCGTGTAACCTCGGAATGAGGAGTGGAAGCTTATATAGCCGGGGAGCGACAACCCCTGTCCTGTTGACAAGACAGGGTGTGGCAATGTCAGCAAGTATGAGAGCACCCGAGAGTACCGGCATGGCGGGGTGCTGAGCAGTACAAAGGTACTGAATTGGCGGATAACCACGAGGTTGTCATAAATGGCAAGGTGTAGTACCCCAACGTTAAGATCGTACCCTGGATGTAATGACATAGGCCGTAGGACGATCTAGTCCATACCGAGCGCCGACCGGCGAGTCCAAGTGTCAAGACCGGTCGGTAATGGTCAGGAGCGCGTATGCCTAAGTCGGGTCTGTGGGTAACTTTGTATGTTCTGTCGTGTTCTGTGGTTGTCGGATCCATGGGATGTTGAGGGAGCGTGGGCCGCCACGCGTCTGACTGAATTGCCCGACCCAGGTTTTGATCGGGGTGCGAGTTTAGGTGACTGAGTTAGGAGACGCTCGGGATCGACTCGACCGACCTTGCCTAAGGTCGGCCGACATGCGCCTTGGGGAGTTCCTGGCTCCAGGATTCCCCTGGTAAGCTCATCGTCGGCCCTTCTACTGAGCCTCCGTGGCACCAAGTTGGCTATACAGGCCGAGCTACTCGTAAGCAGGGTCGGGGATCGGTGATGAAATTGGTCATGGAGCACTACAACTCCATACTCAATGCCAAAGGTAGGGTGGTCTCATGTATTGTCTCCTTCCACTTCCTAAAATTTAATTTGTTAAAATGGGCAAATCATACCAACTAGCAATGATTAGGGTTTTCATAACATTCATGCCTCTAACCACCAAGTTGATAGAATTAGGGTTTTTGAAACGCCAAACCTCTATATCGGCACCACTAACCACCAAGTTGGTAGATGTTTAGCTAGCTCTAATTTAAATGAAACCTCTTTAATAAACTTGTGAACATTTATAAGTAGGACGTGAAATTGATTATCTAAGTATAAACACACTCATTATTTTATTAATAAATTAAATTTAAATGAGTATTAACTAAATAAATTATGCTAAATCAACCAACATTGAGAGCACATTCAACCATTTAAAATTAGAAAAATATATATTTTTATTTTTGTTTTGTTATTTTATCAATAACAAAATTATTCTTATTTGTCAAAATTATTACCCATGAAATATTATTATATAAAATATATTTTTTAATTTATGGAAATTATGTCAACTGGTTCAAATTCACTTTAATATTATTATAATAATTTTGTTCAAAACTAATAGAAAGTTTAGTGGCTTTATTCAAAGCAATTCGGGTAATAATAGAAAGAGGACAAGTTATAACTTCTACATTATAAAATTAATATAATTGTACAGCTTTAGAGGAAGGTTTAATTGAATTGGCTTGTTAAGGCCCACTATGGAATCGGACTTTAATATAAAAGGATGTTGAATAATTGAAATTTTATTAGTGTTTTGTAAAAGTAACATTTAGTAAATTGGATTATATTTTATAAAATTTTGCTCAAAAAACCTTTGCCCAAAGAAAAAAACTAAAGAGTACTCCTTTTTTATTGGAATGTCAAAGGAATATCCTTCCTCGTTTATATGAATCATCAAAAAAATATCCTTAATAAACAACATTCCATCTAGGTGCATATTTATTTCTAAAATTATTTTTATTTTTTTATTCTTGTAGTGGTTAAGGGTTCATAAATTCTAACATTTCAATTTTGATTAACACTAATAATAATAATATTAAATATAATATTATTATTATATATGGAATAATTTTCCATCTAGGTGCATTTTGATATATAGATGATTGAGAGTAAATATTTAAATATAATAATATTTCATATTTATGGAATAATTTTAATGAAGTTAGTAAAAAGTAATTTTGATATACGAGTGATAATTTTGATCATATTATATCAAAGATATCGTGCAATTACCAACTAGCAAATGGAGGGGAAAATTTTGATCATTTCTCGATCAAATGGAAGACAACTAAGCAAAAAAGAGCAAAAGGACAATGCATTGTCCCCTTCGACTTCCTAAAATTTTGTTAAAATGGACAAATCATACCAACTAGCAATGATTAGGGTTTTCATAACATTCATGCCTCTAACCACCAAGTTGATAGAATTAGGATTTTTGAAACGCCAAACCTCTATATCAGCACCACTAACCACCAAGTTGGTGGATGTTTAGCTAGCTCTAATTTAAATGAAACCTCTTTAATAGACTTGTGAACATTTATAAGTAGGACGTGAAACTGATTAATCTAAGTATAAACACACTCATTATTTTATTAATAAATTAAATTTAAATGAGTATTAACTAAATAAATTATGCTAAATCAACCAACATTGAGAGCACATTTAACCATTTGAAATTAGAAAAATATATATTGTTATTTTTGTTTTGTTATTTTATCAATAACAAAATTATTCTTATTTGTCAAAATTATTACCCATGAAATATTGTTATATAAAACTATATTTTTTAACTTATGGAAATTATTTCAACTGGTTCAAATTCACTTTAATATTATTATAATAATTTTGTTCAAAACTAATAGAAAGTTTAGTGGCTTTATTCAAAGCAATTCGGGTAGTAATAGAAAGAGGACAAGTTATAACTTCTACATTATAAAATTAATATAATTGTACAGCTTTAGAGGAAGGTTTAGTTGAATTGGCTTGTTAAGGCCCCTATGGAATCGGACTTTAATATAAAAGGATGTGACAAGTTATAACTTTAAAATTATGAGTCCAATCTCTAATAATCACTGGTCACATTATATTATAATTAATACAGCATGGATATTTATTCCTGGTTAATGCTAACTAGCATTATATCGTAGCAATTGCTACAATTGTGTGGCAATACAAGATCTTAATTGTTATAATTACATAACAATTATGATATTGTAGATGATACATTAACATTAAAATTAAAGATTTTTTCGGAATCTAAAATGTACAGTGGCGAAATTGAACGCTATTTTGATAATAAATAAAGGACATAAAAAAGACATAGTTTTGTCTTTTGTCCCAAAATATTTTGAATTATGAAAGTTAGGGATTTCAAAAATGGGAAGAAGAAAAAAATGTATCCTTGGGGATTTCAAAATTGATTATATATATAAACAAAAAGTTAGGTATGCTTAAATGTTTGTCTATTATTAAAATAATGATGTTGATTTAGGTAGATAATGCACTACTCTTATCCATTAATCCATCCAATCATGCATTGTGCACTTAGCTTTTATCCTCTTCCCTTTTTCCGTACCAAATTAACTTATTAAAAAAAATAGAGCCTTTGATCATATTTATAAAGAGAATTATATATAATCTAATACATTCCATTTGGCTTTCTTAAATAATTTAGATTGTTGAGGAACACTTTGTTTTGCACTAATAGCATTATTTTATTAAAGTTTTCGTTAATTAAATAAAATAATCTAATGAAAAAAATTAATTGTACTCTTTTAATGTCAATAATACAAAAAGTTGAAAAGGAAGAGTTTCTTTTTTCTTCCCAAATTTAATTTATGTTTTGGAAGATTCTTCTTTAGGAATGATAATTTATGCTAAACTCCCTAATATCAAATTTAATTTTCTTCTCAGTCAGAAAATATTTTTTCATTATCTGTATACAAACTTTCCTTAATTCAACTCATTTTTAGCTTCCTAATGCAGATTTACTTCATTCTAAATTCAACTTATTTAAATTAATATATAATATATTTACTATCAAATAAAATATAAATTTTCCCCATTTGTCACAAACAAGAGCCCTCATTATTTTTTATAGATATGAAAAATCTAAAAAGAGATATATTTTTTCTTAAATTCAATTCTATTTCATTATAATCGAGTATATTTTCTATCCTACAACTAGTTTTCCATTTGGCCAATCAATTCTAACTCATATCAATTAATTGACTTAAGCTAAATCGATTTGGTAATTATAATTAAATATTATTGAATTAAGGTAAATTATATTTCATTTTAGATTTTTTATAAAAAAGATAATTAAATAAATCATAGTGTATTAGGAAGTTAAAGCAAGGTTGAATAAACTTTTTTTTATGCTGAAATTGAAGTAAAGTTAAGTTTAGTATTAGGTATTTTAGAACAATTTATTTTAAAAACAGTCAGAATTTTTTTTCTCCTTTAGCATTTTTTATTTTTCTCTTATTCTATACTTCATATTAAAAAAACATTTTTCATTTAAAAAAACAAAAAGAAACAGACGCCTTTTTCATTAAAATAAATTAAAATTCATTTAAATAAAATTAAAAAATAATCATTCAAATCTAATAATATATAGAAACGTTCGACCCTAAACCCACCCATTCGTGAGATAAAGACTTAATATTTATTTTGAGTAAAAAATAAATAAAGAGAATTTTAGGAAAACAATTATTTTTTAGTAAATATTAAAGTTAGGTATATGTTTAGTATTTTATTAACCTGAGTGACTAATATGGTAAATTATCTATTAAAAAAGTAAAAGCCAATTATTATTTAATCCTTACCATTTTAATACCCTTGTCATTTAACCAAATCAAGTATGATTTTTTAATTTCTAACAATACAAATACTATTTTGAATTATCTCAAGGCTTTTTTCTTAAAAAAAAAGTCATTCGACTCAGACCGAATAAATTTCTTATGATGCCCAATTAAAGCATTCATTAATTACCAATAAAAAAATAAAAATTTCCAAAGGAAGAAACACCGTTACAAAGGAAAAGTTACTACCCTATCCTTAACTCTTTTGTACTTTTCTACTTTAATTCCACAAATTTTGATAATTGCAATCCTCGTCCACTTTTCTACACCATTATAATTATACTGCACAGAGTCCATATGCTTCTTCCTCCTCCATTTCCGCCATGGACAAGCTCTTCCTTTCCTTCCTCCTCCTCCTCTTCCTCATGGCTCCGGCCTTGCAGAGTGGCACCTGCAATGCAGCAGCCCCAAGGAAGGCGGTGGGCATCTACGAGCTCAAGAAGGGCAACTTCTCGGTGAAGGTCACCAACTGGGGCGCCATCATCACCTCTGTCATCCTCCCTGATTCCAAAGGTTTCACTCACTTCTTCTTCTTCTTCTTCCATTGGATCGCCAGTCCAAGCAACTTTTTTCACCCTCCCTTTCCACGCAGGAAATTTGGCCGATGTGGTTCTCGGCTACGATCGACTTAGTCCTTACATTGTAAGAATCTGCTCATGCGATTGATGAGTCGATCGAAGATAATTATGTTTATTCAGGTCTACTTTTTTTCTTGTTCTTCAGAATAATTCAGTTTACTTTGGGGCTTTAGTCGGAAGAGTGGCGAACAGGATTGCCGGGGGCCGGTTTGTTCTTAATGGAACTGTGCATAGACTGTACAGGAACGATGGAAATAACTCACTTCATGGTATGGAAATTGAAATTCCAAATTTTGGATTGTTTTTTTTTTGGTGATTAATGATGATAATTAATTTCTCTGTTCGATGTTTCAGGTGGACACAGAGGATTCAGCCGTGTTATTTGGACAGTGAAGAAGATGGTAAGGGGAGAGTTCCCTTCCATCACGTTGTACTACCGGAGTTTCGACGGAGAACAAGGTATTTATGTTTGACGACAATGATAATGGATAAATAGTAATGGTAATGAATTTGAGGTTGCAGGGTTTCCCGGCGATCTGGACGTTTACGTGACCTACAGCATCACCGGCGACTACCAACTGAGCGTGGCGATGAGGGGGAAGTCGCTGACGGAGGCGACGCCGGTGAACTTGGCGCAGCACACGTACTGGAACTTGCGGGGCCACGACGGAGGCAGCATCCTGTCGCACAGCGTCCGAATCTTCGCCTCCCGGATCACCCCCGTCGACGCGGACCTCATCCCCACAGGCGAGCTCGCGCCGGTCCAGGGCACGCCGTACGACTTCCTCCGGCCGGAGACGGTGGGGTCGCGGATCGACTGCGTCCCCGGCGGGTACGACATCAACTACGTGGTGGATTCGTGGGAGGGGAAGAGGGGGCTGAGCAGGGTGGCGACGGTGACGGCGGCGGAGACGGGGCGGAGGATGGAGGTGTGGGCGGATCAGCCGGGGGTGCAGTTCTACTCGGGGAACTTCTTGAGAGGGGTGAAGGGGAAGGGAGGGGCGGTGTACGAGCAGCACGCGGGGCTGTGCCTGGAGACGCAGGGGTTCCCCGACGCCGTCAACCGCCCGAACTTCCCGTCGCAGAACGTGGCGGCGGGGGAGGAGTACCGCCACAACATGCTCTACCAGTTTTCCTTCTGAAGGCCGGCGGCCTGCTCTGCTCTGCTCTGCTCGCTCTTCTTGGGCTCGTTGTTTTCTACTGAGGGCCTGCAGCCGTTGAGCCCAATAAGGCCCATTCAATCTGCCACTTTTCTTTCTAATTTTGTTTCCAAATGCCTAACCAAAACCATCCAATTATGCACTCTACTTTTCAAGTAATCAAATCAATACTAAAATACTCCTTAGTTGGTAATGTCCTTTAGCGCCACTCCGACTTCGACGTGCTTCCGGTGACCTGTGAGTCAAACACATCAATAGGGGTCTGACGATCCAGTCAATGCTAGGCTAAACGTGAGAGACAAAAGAAAATGGAATCGTCACTTAGCGATCCTAATCGACCTAGAGAGAGACAAAAGATTATTGGAGGATCGAGGATTATGCAGAGAGATTATGTCGCAACTGGAGATCTGTTGTGGAGCAAAGAATTACCTTCCGCGGTATGATAAGAATAATGCATGCCGTATATCTTTCACGTAGATCATCTGTCGATCCTTATATGTGCGATGCCACGAGCCCACTAGCTTTCCACTTGAGAGACAGTTAGAGATCGGGTTGCATTGTATGCTCACATGTTGAGCGGAATCTCCGCCTAGGATGCGACGTGCGGTCTGTTGGATATCATGTGAATAGAACGGAAGTGTGGGGGAAAAGAACTCTTTGGTGATGGAACTTTAGTCCACATTGAGAGTTTTTATGAATGGAAAGGGAGTGGAGAATAAAGAGACTCTATTTGAGTTGAGCTTGAGTCCCACATTAGAAGTTTTAAGGCATAATTGTTGGTTTATATTGTTTCACAAGCATCTTAGTTGTGAACAAATGCCAGTGGAGAAACTCTCTATCACGTGTGGGTGTGCAGGGGTACAAATCTAGGGTCTGGATTTGTAATGAATCAAGTGAACTCTTGTGCGTGCATGACCTGCACGCGTCGAATGTCCGATCGATCGGGACAAAATTTGTCCAAGCAGATGAACCAAGCTGTGACCGAGAGCAAAAGTGACATATAGAGAGAAGAAATTATCTTCCGCCTCCTTCCCGACCTCCCTTGATAGCATTCGGGTACTTCCTAAGTTCGCCACGAGCAACGAGTGCTCCGTTGTGTCCGTGGTTTCGCTATTGTATCCTGAGAGACAGACGTCCATCGGAGCCTTGAAGCACCGTCGAAGGAGGACAAATATGTTTCAAGGGAACTGTACTGTGCAGACCTCAGCAACTTCCTGATCGGAGATGTCCGACTACTGTTCGGGAAACTCTGATGGTGGGAATTGGTTGGGAGACCTGGTTGAGAATTCTACTCGGGAGATTGCAGTCTGCATAAAAGATTGCTCGGGCCACTCAACAGATAAGTTGAAAATTGTGTATTTCAATTTATTTCTTATTCACTCTCAAAAAAGAGAGCATTTCCTCCAACACGGTCTACCTGAGAGGCGATTAGGGCACCAAAGACGACAACCGTCGGACAGTACCCTAACATTGTCGGCCTGTTGGTCAGGTGTCCACTTATTCACGAGTTGTTGGAGGTTAAACCCGAGCAGTCGGCTGCAGCCTGCAGTCGACTGCTGAGGCAGCCAGGCTTGCCCGCAATTTCACAGCCAATTCAATCGCAAAATGTTAGCCGTGAAATCATGACCTCGTGGTCCCGCAAATTCATGGATATACCTTGGTCGCACAAAGTTAGTTAACTGTGAAATCGCTGGCAAGCTGATCGAGCAATTGCCTCTTCGCGGTTTTGCTACCAATTCAAGGCCCCAGCCTCTAAGAGCGCGCAGTCCCGGCCCAACGAGGCTTCATTGACCAGGAGTAAGGAGGATGCATGCACAGCGCGCGTCCTTCGCTAACTGCTCGCGCACCCTGCTATACATGACAAATGCCAATTAAAGCTCACCATGTGGACTTGTTGGGCGAGTGTTGACGTGAGGCCGACCCATCCATGTTTTGGCAACGGCAACAACAAGTGCAGCGGGCGGGGTGGGGGTGTCGCAGTGGCACCGCCTGCCGTGCAGTGCAGTGGAGTGGAGTACAGTACAGTGCGGTCGCCACCACCCCCCCAGTGCGCTAATTTGTCACAGCACTCTAACGCTCACATGGGGCGAGGCCAAAACAAGGGGTGGTCGCTTTCCATGCTCATGTGGTGGTCGCCACCGCTCCACTCCCTGCATGTGGAACGCATCACATGGTCGATGATTGGAGGCGAGCGCAGCCTCCCTCATACACTACTTTGTCCTTCGCGCAGAAATCAGCGCCCATTTTTACCTCCTTAGTCGCACCAAAGGACGCATGGATTTATTTTTCCTTCTAAAAAAACAAAAATTTATCAATCAAATCTTATTTATATTTTAACAAAAACAAAAAATACTCCTAATTATTAAAATTATAAATAATATTAAAAAAGAAAATCACCCTCTACTATATTTCACTAAAATTTATAAAAATAAAATTGTTAAAATTTTAATTTCTACTCTCTTTTATAATTTTAAATATTATTTATCTAAATTATAAAGATAAAATTTAATAAAAAAAGGTAAATAAAGTTGGGAGGGCGGGGACAAAGTAAAATCTCCTCCTATTTCTCAGGGAACCGAATCACATGATCTCCATAATGGGCCGGTGGCCCACGATCCGTCGGACGGGTCGCCATCGCGAAATTTAGGGAGATTCGCCCATCCAGTAAATGAGGCCAACTCCCCCGCCGACTATGCAGCCATTAACCGCGTTAACACACGTGATTAGATACTTAAGACGGAGATTAGCAGGCCCACCCGGTGCATAGGACAAAAGGGGAATAATGAGAACGAGGTCGTCCATCCGCGACGCCGACACGGGGGCGACAGGATCACAAGGCATCTCTGGGGACGAGTGTTTCGCGATTTTAATACAAACCCCCCACGAGACTTAAACCCTTCATTAACAAAAACAGAAACAGAGCCAGGCTAGAAGGTGGGTCGCCGGACAAGGACACGTGGAGAGCCAGAAGCGCGTGGGCCATGGGAGGGAAACAATGCCGCATTGGCGGAGATGTCGGGTGGCGAGTTGGGTCGCGTGAGGAGGAAGGACGGGGGACATCCCGGACCTACGCCTTTCTGTCGATTAGCTTCCTCTCTTTCGTTCTCACTATAAAGATCGGCCTCCTTCCCCACCGCTTTCCGCCCCTTCCCTTCTCGTTCTAGATTTAAGATGTCCAGTCGGAGGAACAGGGTCTCGGAGGAGGAGATCAATGAGCTCATCTCCAAGCTGCAGTCTCTCCTACCGGAAACCCGCCGCCGGGGCGCTGGCCGGGTAAGCAGCCAAAAGTGCACACGATTATCTACGTAGTTAAGGTACGAGTATGACAGAGCATTGCGTTACCCACTAACCTCTCGGGTGGAGCAGGCGTCCGCGGCGAAGTTGCTGAAGGAGACGTGCAGCTACATCAGGAGCCTGAACAGGGAGGTGGACGACCTCAGCGACCGGCTCTCGGGGCTCATGGCGACGCTGGACAGCAACAGCGCCGAGGCGGATATCATAAGGAGCCTGCTCCCTTCCTGATTCAGATTCCTGATCATCAGTTAGGACTTACGTAAAGATATATGTACGTACCTCTGCTCTGAAAACTTAGGAGTTAGGACGATGAAGCTAGCAGCGACTTCCATGATAGATTTTCTTCGACTCGAAGCCTGGTTCGAGTTGTTTTCTCTGTAGGCAACCGACCGACACATCTGCTTTAAAAATTCAGTAATGCTTCCCATGTAATCGAGGTTCGAGATGTAGCGTCGTATTTTACTATCCACTGTCCGTGTCTTGTTCTTACGTATGCAGTCTGCATTCTTCCTCTGCTCTAAATCCTATGTTCTGACTGGACATTGGTGCCGTTTGGGGGCGTCAACGAGGCCTGTTAAGTCAATGAGAACTTCGAGAGGAACACATTTTGGATGTATGAAAGGATCATTAATGGCAGTCGAATTTTGTACACTTGGGAGTTGAGAGGAGGATAAGCTCGAAGAGACGTGAATGCTGACATGGCCGGAGCAGGGATAGGGGAGAGATGCAAAAAAAAAAAAAAAAAAATGGATGCGCCATACCTAGTCTCTACCCTATAAGTGTTCAGAGAGGATAAATCACGATAAATACTGAGCAGGTGAGGCACCCAAGTATGAGGGATTTTTTTTAAACAACAGTCGAGATTTTACTCTCCGCACATACCGTCGACCTTCAAATCCATGTCCTCGGATGCAAGTGGCGAGTAACTCACCAGTTGATCCAGCCCGTGGGGCTCAGGGATAGGGGAGTGAGGGAGACGTCGAGGTCGCATAGGGAGAGGACGAGCGGGCGGGCCCACTGTCCGGCTGAAGAGAGGGTTCAAGTCCGGTAGTTACGGAGTTAGTTGAATGGGCAGTTGAGGGCAAACGGACAAACAAAGGAGTAAAAAGTCGAAAGAAGAGGGAAATGTTTATATCGATAAATTGCACACAAAATATTTACTTGCACTTCACAAGAACAATGGAGGTGGTGTTGATAAAATTGGTACAATCGAAAAGTTTAGGATGCGTTTAATTTGTATTTTTCAGTTTTTTTTATTTTTATTTTAGGTAAAAAATATAATTTTCTGAAAAATATATTTAATTTATATTTTTCAACTTTATTTTTAAAAAAAATATATAACGTTTTCTAAAAAATTAGAGAATAAAATAAAATCATTTTTCAGAAAACAAAAAAATATAATTTTTTAAAAAATAAAAATGAAAAATAGAACAAACTAAACACCCCTAACGAATCTAATCAAATTTCAAAAACAAATTTTCTCAAAGAGATTTCGGGCACGAATCTCATCTTCTGGAAAAATTTGTTGGAGAAAACAGATCCGGCGATAATAAGCGACGAAGGAACAGATGGATGGCCAATGAGCCTAATCAAATTTCAAAACCAAGTTTTATCAAAGATATTCCGTGGCGAATCTGCCCGTTTGAAAATTTACAATGACATGAAATTGAATTGAATTTTATTAAAAATTAAATTCTATCAAAATTTAAATTAAATTTGTATGTTTGCAATAAAGGATAAAATTTTTTATTTGAAATTAATTTTAAAATGAATAAATTTGATTATTTTTTTATTAATAAGTTAAAAATAAAATATTATAAACATTTCTTTAATTTTATTAGATTTTAATTTCTATAATAATTCAATTCCTTCACCTAATTATTTCCAAATCATAAAATTCAATTGAATTCCTGAATAGAATAGAGTGGGTTTCCAAAAACAGTATTAATGAGTCTAATCAAATTTCGAAAACAAGTTTTCTCAGAGAGATTTCGTGAGCGGATCTCATCCTCTGGAGAAAATTTGTTCGAGAAAACAGATCCGACGATAATAAGGCGACGAACGAACAGATGGACAGTCAAGGTCAATGAGTCTAATCAAATTTCAAAAACAAGTTTTCTCAAAGACACGAACGAATCTGTTCTTATGGAAAAATTTGTTCGAGAAAACAGATCAGGCAAAATAAGATTACGAAGGAACAGATGAATGCTCGAACCGGAAAAGGGAAGAACAAAATTAGAGTAAAGTAACGAAGGAAATAAGACGATGGAGATCGAGAAAGCGAACCTCCACCTGGCTGTGAACCCAAAACGCCCCGTGGCTCCTTCTCACTCCGGCAACCGGCGACGGCCCTCTACGGCTTTCCAGACGTGCAGATCGCCGCCCTCCACCACCATCGCTCTCTTCCTGGGGCTGCGCTCGAACCAGCGGGCGTTTAATAGGAAAGCACGCGCGGGTTGGCTTCCCTGGTACACGTGGACTCGTAAAAAGAAGCCACGTGACCCGCAGCCACTTCCCCGCCAAATTTTGAGAGGACATAAAATATTCCACGTAACATAAAACGGTTTTTTCATAGTTTCGTTATAAAAAACACAAACAAAAGCGTTCTCCACAGCCAGAAATCTTGCACTTTTAAGACGAATGAGGAACCCTAAAGCTCTTTTTTAACACAAATGAACAATCAAAACAAGCAGAAACTAAGAAATTCCATCTCTGGATCAAGTGGATTATGCATCTTCGGCGGAGATTGTTCCTTTTTCACTGACATAAATACCATCCAAGAATTTCCTGATGTCCTTGTTCTTGACATGGCATTTCTGTGGAGCATCAGAGGAAAATGAGGAGGGCACTCTATGGATCGATTGCTTGTACTTACTGCACAGTTAGATGACTGACCTGGTTGATCAAGGCTGCAGAGCGAGAGACAAGTTCGATATCATTGCCCTCGAGGACAAGCTCGTCCTTGACCTTCTCGGACCGGAAAATTTTAACCTCTTCAAGCATATCAACTTTCCGAACCTGGAGCATTTTTAAGATCACGAACCAATATCATAGGCGAATAAATGGTGACTATGGAGGTGTACACGAGTAAATGAATGGAATTAGAAGACTTTTCCAGATTAAATGGAGATTAAGAGGCTCTGAAAAAAAATTAAACTCCAACTCGTAGGTGAATGTTCATATCTGTTTATGAATAATTAAGGAAAATTCAAAACACACTAACAAATTAAAGAATTCATAAACAAAAGTAGAATGATTTCAAATCAACAGTATGGTTCTTCCCTAAGTGAGCATTGTTCAATTTCGATATTTAGGGACATAGGGAACAGAGAAAGGATAATGAATGAAAAAAGAAGAGTGCATAGGATGATATTGAAAAGAATTCAAGAATGTCAATGCAACATCTAAGCTAAAAGGATCAACATCATTCCACATCCTTATCATGATATAATCAAAGAAGACCAGTGCAACTGTAGTTTCTCATAGTCCTAAAATACCTTTGAAGAACAAAGATTTTGCAATTAAGATTGAGTGATAACTTTGCAATTAACTAATAACATTGAAGAACACCAAAAGCCGCCACACCAAAGATGGTTATTATAAGCAGAGCAGAAAATATGTGGAGCAGATAGATGAGTGTAGAAAAACTAGAACCTGCAATATATGCGTCTATAATCTTTGCAAATTGTCATGAACCAAATTGAAATGTCTCCTATATGCATGCATCTATAATCTTCACAAATTGCCGTGAACCAAATCGAAATGTCTAATATATGCATCTATAATCTTGGCAAATTGCCATGGCCTGAATCAAAATGTCCAATATTTGCATCTACAACTACAATCTTCGCAAACTGCCATGGAGCAAATCAAAATGTCTATATTTCCGTAACTAACTTACAACTTCTCTCATTGCCAACTCTCAGGACCTAGTTTTCTTATAAAAACAAGGGAAGTTTTCAAACAGGTAACAGTAATGCTTGATCGGACGCGATAACTAGTCATGAAATAGAGAGAAATAAAAATACACAGACTAAAAGGATAAAAAAGGATCGGACCTTTTTCTCCCCAAGGAAGTTCCTGATCTCAATGCAGCCGTTGTTGGGAGTGATGGAGGCGTTGATGGGAAAGTGGGCATAGACCAACCGCATTTTGTAGCGGTACCCCTTTGTGACGCCCGTGATCAGGTTCTCGATGTGGCTTAAGGAGGTGCGGATAGCGGCCGTAGTCTTCCGAGACCCGAACCAAGCGTCCACCTTCAGCTTCTTCCCGCCCTCGATGAGCTCGAAGTCGAGATTGAGGTGCTTGAAGTCGCGGGTGAGCTTGCCACGCGGGCCTTCCACTTCCACGATCTTGGCGTTCACCTTCACAGTGACGCCCTCGGGGATATCCATCGTCTGCGAGGACAGGATGGTCTTCATCTTCGCCGGCTGTCCCACGATCCGCCGCTGACTCGAGAACGAACGAATCGAGTAACCCTAGTCGTTATATCATGTGATTGTTTCATTAATCTAGGGTTTGACAAGAGGATTCTTTCATCACCGCGAATCTAAAAAGACACGTGTCGCTTGGTAATGAAAATTCCGGCTGCCGTGGGCTGGATCTTGATCCACGCTCAAATTCCATCGAACGGTCAAGATCTAGAGGCCTTCGCAGGTCTCTCGTCCTCCGCCTCAACCAAACCAACGTTTTTGTTACATGGATCACTTCACTGGGCTACAAACAAGCCCAGTTAGTCAAAATTCATGATGATTAAGTTTATTTGATAAAATTGTAAATTAAATCAAGTTAAACGGAGTTTAAAATAATCAAATTGTTGAAATTATTTTGCAAATTTGGTTTTTTTTTTGTGAATATGTGCTTAGTTCATTTAAATTTTATCAAACTTTCAATTGTTGATTGTTTGAAACTTTTACATTTTAATTAGTTATTAAACTTTATATTATAAATTTATTTATTTAGTTAAAAAATTTATTTATTCATTTTACATGTTGATAAAAGTTTTATACTTTTATTGATAAATATGATTATTATTCACAAATATTATTTATGAATATTAGTCAAGAACATTATTTACAAATATTATTCACGAATATTTTTCACAAATACTAACAACACTAACGAGCTAAAAATATGTCTTCAAATTTTTTCGTCATGTTTGCAAGATTGTATTTCTGGATTGTAGGATTGCACGATCCTATGATCTAGAACATCGAATTGATCCTAAATAGTGCGGATCATATTTGCAGTGGAATCTTAGAGGTCGGTGGGATCGTAACAAAATCGGAACAGAATTAGAGTAAGCTCTGTAGAAACTTTGAGAGGTTATAAGTTTTTTACTTGGATTGAATCAAAAGACCTATAATATATCAAATAATCGAAGCTTGTTCAGACATCTATAGTTAATTATTGGGTGAAACCAATAACCGTCCAATTTTAGACCTAAAAAATATAGTTTAAAGGTTTTTTTAGAGTCATGAAGATTTTGTCTTTTTAAATTATCTTTTAGATTGTTTTATAACTTTGGTTATTTTCTTCTTGCAGAGTAAGGATTAGAATTTTGAGACTATTTAAATATTTATTGGGCTATTTTGAGCTAGTCTTTGATCAATAATATTCTCTTGTTTTTTTATTGTCAAAATGATGAGTTTTGGATGTTTATTGCCTAGTATTCTACATAATCAACCATCTTTAGAAGATTATTTCCGATGTTCATGTTCGACTCGGCTATGTTTGGTGAGAGTAATCATCCTAGTAATGTAATTAAGATTACATTACGGTTGTGTTTGGTAAGGGATAATGTAATAAAGTCTATAATGTAATCAATTTTGTAATGTAATATAATGTAATCAAGATTACATTTTTATATTTGGTAATGAGTTGTATGTAATCTTTAATAATCATAGGTTGCGTTTGGTGAATGGTAATCCATCCTGTAATGTAATTAAATATTGGCGGCTGACGACCAACAACGACGACCGACGATCGCCACCGGTCGACCGGCGACCGGCGATCGACCGACGACCGGCGATCGGCCGGCGATCGGCCGCCGCCGTCGGCTGCCGGGCGGCAACCGGCGATCGGCCGGCGACCGGCCGCCGCCGCCGGCTGCCGGGCGGCAACCGGCGAACGGTCGACGACTGGCGGGCGGCAACTGGCGAACGGTCGGCGACCGGCGATCGACCTGGGTTGGCGGCCGCCGCCGCCGCCGCCGCCCGACCGACGACTTTACAAGCTGTAATGTAATCGGATTACATCGTTTTTGTTTTGTAATCGAGATTACATTTCTTGAGCCACTTTTGTAATCGAGTTTCCTTTACATTACAATTTTAAAATTATTTCAAATAAAAGAATCCAACTTGTATCTTGATTACATTACACGATGGATTACCTCCTTCCAAACGCAGCCGTACAAGATTAATTACTTTATTTGGTATAATTTTAAGACTGTAATGTAATCTGAATTATAAAAGTCGATTAAAGTTTTATAATCTGGATTACAAGATCGACAATATATAATCTAAATTGTATTCCAAACTCAATTACATTACAAACTTGATTTCATTACTTCTAACCAAACATTGGTGTTTCAAGAGCTTTCACTACGTTAGCAGTTTGTTAGTCTTTAAACTAAGTCATTTCATGTATGAATCAAGTAAATTACTAGTTAATTTAAATTTTATATGTTATAATGTCATATGTAATGTCGAAAATTGCATGTATATGCAAAATTATTAATCTATTTATACGTAAATAATTTTTTTAGATTTTTTTAATTATTAATCATGTACTATAAAATTTCAAAGTTTTTTTATAACATCGTACGATTTTACGATTCGATCCTGACCACAAATTGATCTTACGTAGAATTATGAACCTGCAAACTATTTGACGTGGGGGAGTATGAGAGCTCCACGTGGAAAAAGTAGAGCCTTTTTATTTTCCGTAGGATTTTTCTAGGGCAAAAAGAAAAAGGGAATCTCTCTCTCTCTGTCTCTTTGTCCCCAGGAAAGTCGGTTGGCGGGGGCCCTGGGGACGAGGGTAATCGTCATTGTGCCCAGGAAACCCTTGATCTGGTCCTCTTCCTTCCCTCTCCCTTCGTAAATGGCTTCATACAACTTAGGATGTATTTAGTTAGGGGTAATACAATCCATTTTATAATGTAATTGAGTCTGTAATGTAATCAAGATTACAATATTTTAATTCGCTTTTGTGATGCAGATTATATTACATTATAGTTTTAAAACTGTACCAAACAAAATAGTCAATCATATAATTTAATCTTGATTACATTATAAGGTTGATTACATCTCACCAAACATAGTCTTACTTTATTAAGACTCTATGGGGGCTCAGATCCCCCAACTCCCTTCGGTTCAGTCTACATCAAATCCATGGGGCTCGGCTCCCTTGATTCCTTTTAGTCAGTCTACTTGACTCTTCCGGCTCAGTTCATTCAGACTCCAAGGGACTCAAATCCCCTGATTCCCTTCGGTTCAGTCTACACCGACTTCATGAGGCTTAGCTCTCCTGACTCCCCTCCGGCTCAATCTACACTGACTCCATGGGGCTTAGCTCGACCGACTCTTCTTCAATTCAGTCTACATCGACTCCTTTAGATCACACATCTTTAGTTTGGTCTCCTCTACTCTATCCTCCTTAGTTCCATATCGTGTGGACTTACGTCGCATGTGAGATAGAGTGTGGGTTATCAAAGCATTTGAAGCGCCTTATAAATATAGAACGTGAGTAACATGACCATAGATACAATGATAAAATACGATGGTAACATTGCAATGATATGTTAATATAACATCTCCTTTATCGTGATTTGGGATGGAAATAGGTCAGACGCCCTGTCAGGGGCCTGTGGCCTGGCTTGTATTTGGTCTAATATGTTTAAAAATAAAATAATAATCATGCCCTTTTGAAAGCCTGTTTTTCTTATTAGGCCAGACCCTGGCTCAATATAAAGCCTGTGAAGCCTGACAGACCGGCCTGGGTTTGTTAAAATTACAATATATTAAATGTCAAAATCAAGTTTTGAACCTACAATATATAAAATGTCAAAATCAAGTTTTAAACCTAAGACTTCAATTGAGCAAACTCATATCTACACCCTACTAGCCAACAAACCATAAATCTACTTTGTTTTATCATACATATTTTATGTATGTATATTTTTATTTTTATTTTGGATAATCGAATTAAATTACAGACTTTGTAAACAGGCCGCAGGCCAGGCCAAACTATTGAACAAGTCATGCTCAGGCCAGGAACAAAGCCTATAACAGGCCACAGGCTAGGCTCAGGCTAGTTTGTTATTATACAAGTCTGGTCTGTTAAGGTAAAAGCCTAGCCTGGCCTGACCTATTTCCATCCCTAATCGTGATGTGACATTCAATTAATGAGAGCAACTCTTTTCCTACTCTAGTAGCCCTATAAAAGGATCCCACGTCGGTGGGTCAAGGTAAGCATACACACCAACTCACTTATATTCTACTACCTACTGTTCATCCTTTTCATTTTCCATTGCTGAAGATTGACTTGAGCGTCGGAGTGGCTGAACCCATGCTCTCCATTCTAACAATCTTTCCCTCTCCTTCTTATTGTCATTCTCAGGACCGGCAAGCATCTTGGACGACCCCTTCTCCTCCTTGGCGTTAGCAACTTGGTCAACATCAGCAACAACTCACCAATGACTCATCCGTCGATGATCTCAAGCAGGATCAATTTATCATCTATGGAAACATTAAGATCTTGTACTATTGAGATGGATGATACTGGAAAACTCCCTACAATCACTATGAACTAGGAGGATTTCAACAAAACATCACCGTTGCAATGTAGGATCAGGAAAATGAAATTTCTTAATCATTATTTTCATTCGTTAATTAACATTGCACTAGAAGCCTACATGTATTCGTCCCGATAAGATCCTTACACTCCGGATCCTCGGTCGACACAGGAGATCCAAATTTCAGCAAATCCCATACATCATCTCAGACCTGTCAATCAATGAGATTTTTATGGACTGTCTTGATGTTAGCCTTCATTATCGAGGTTGGTTTCTTATGTTTTCCTCTCCTCAACTCCATGATACTTGGGAGATAAGGGATCGAGGTTACTATTCTCTCTTTGACTCCGTAGATACTTAGGAGTTAAGGGATCGAGTTATTGTCGCCCTCGGAAAGATCGAGTTTTATTATATTATCTCCTTGACTCCGTAGACTCTTGGGAGTCGAGAGGGATCGATCTTACTATTCTCTCCCTGACTTCGTGAATATTAAGAGCCGAGAGATTGAGCTTACTATTCTCTCCTTGACTCCGCGGACGCTTGGGAGTCAAGAGATCGATCTTACTATTTTATCCCTGATTTCGCGGATACTTGGGAATCGAGAGATCAAGTACTTATTCTCTCCCTGAGCGGGATCAAGTCTTATTATATTATCTCCCTGACTCCACGGACGCTTAGGAATCGAGGGATCAATCTTATTTATTTTATCTCTGACTCTTCAGATGCTTGAGAGTCGAGAGATTGATATTACTATTCTATCCCTAACTCCGCAAATACTTGAAAGTCGAAGGATCGAGCTTAGTATTCTCTCCGCTACTTTGTAGATGCTCGAGAGTCGAGTGATCAAATTATTCTCTCCCTCGATGAGATCAAGTCTTATTATATTCTCTCTCCAGCTTTGTGGATGCTTGAGATAAGAGAGATCAATCTTACTATTCTTTCTCTGACTCCGTGACTACTTGGCAATCAAGAGATCAAGCTTATTATTCTCTCTTCTCAACTCCCTGGATGCTTGGGAGACGAGGGTTCAGTCTACACTGATTCCATGGGGCTTAGCTCTTCTAATTCCCCTCCAGTTCAGTCTACATTGACTCAATAAGACTCCGCATCTAACTCCCCTCGGGTTTAGTCTACATCAATCCCATGGGGCTTGGCTCCCTTGATTGCCCGACCCTCTAGATAATAATCTCACACCAATTTCAATCAATTGAGATTAACCATATATAGCATTATAAACAAGATCAATATTTATTGATGCGATTATAATTATCTAGTATCATAACCATACCTAACCACCATGATATCTAGGGGTCATAACCATATCTAGGCCCCGTAATTTACCTCCTTCGTATTGACAGGGGCATTGAGGGCGAGCGAATTCTCTTGTGCTACCATAAACAAGATCAATATGAAACGATAGTAGAAGACAATATTTCTAAAGTTATTATATTTAGAGTAATGATAGGGAGAGTGAATGACGTGGCATTTATTGTATACACGTCCGATCGTCGATCGGACACCACCGGCGGCCTCTGATCACCGTCCCGAATCAAACTATGTCCTAAGAAGATCGGTAAACTCATCGGGAATCGTCGCAATTATGATCTCGTCGCATTCACCGTCAATCCAGCGAGATCTCAATTACCGGCGATCCTGCCAGGTTCACCATCCCCCAAGACATAGTTTGATTCGGGACGACAATCAGAGGTCATCGGCGATCGAACATGTACACATTAGCTGGACGTCATTCACTCTCCCATTCACTCTCCCAAATTCACTCTACCAATCATTACTCTTATATTTATTACTGCGATAATAATTATTATTTAGATAAATTGTATAAATAAAGTCCTTTGACTACAACAATAAGATCATCTAAAATATTATCTTTATTCTATGTTTTATTTCTCTTTTCTCTATTTCTATCACCTGGGATCCAACATTGGAAGAGCCTTGTCATCAATAAGAATCTCACAACTCTTTTTCCAGACTATAATGATTTCCCTTTTCTTGTGCAATGCAACAATCAGTGGCTTTTTGATGAAGGCATTTTTTTTGGGTGTGTTTTGGCAGTCTTCTTGAGCAAATTCTGATATCAATTTCACACTTTCAACATCTCCTCATACCGTCTAATCCATCCTAACATATCTTTCAGCATATCAGTACGTACTACCTCTGTTAGGATTGGCACAATTTAGGTACGATGGTTATCAAGTTATTTGGGAACATGAACAGCATAGTTTGAAATATATAGGAGATCAGTCCAAACTAATTGATCTTATGTGTTGCAGGGATTCCTCGCGATTAAAGCCTGTAATTAAAAAAGGTGTAGTTCTTTTTTCTAGTTCTTGGCATGTTTGCTTGAAAATATTGGAAGTTAATTTTATGAAAAATTGCAGAGTGAGGAATCGCCCAATGGAGATGATGTCGACGACGATGGTGCAGTTTCAAACTTGTAGATAGAGGCCAAAAGCCGAGACATCATGTGGAAAAAGCCAGAATATAGTTTGGCCATAACAAGAAGAGGTGGAAGTTAAAGAGCAACTGCGGGGGGCCATCATCATGCTATTTCAACAAAAGCAACTCCTCACTGTCAGCCTTTGCTTACATGAGTAAGTAATTAGCCTTGAGAATAAAAATCCAATTTTTCAAAAAATAAATTATATAAAAACAAAGCAAGAGTATTTAATGTATTTTTTATCTTATTAATCTTGGAGATAGAGGATTTTCTTAATAAATTTGAAGTATACTAGTTGAGATTCAAATTTGAATTATATGCAATATGCATCCTACACTCTTATGAGAGTGGACAATAATGAATGTTTAATACAAATATATTTAAGAATTATGTTTGATGAAATTTAGATTTGTGCAAAATTATGCGTTAGGGTAAATTTATATTGCAATCGGAGTATGAAATCGATCGAGCAATTAAAGAAGAATTTAATTAACTCCATAAAGAAAAGAAAAGAAAAAAAAAATTGGAATCTAATGAACATGAAACGGTTAGATGGAAGAGCATGCAAATTAATTAAAAGACGAGAAATGATACGGAACGTGAATTACAAGGCGTGAACCGAGCGTGAACGACGTGGCGTGCCACGTCGTTCACGCCACGTGGGCAAAGCTTGCGGCGTGTTTTAATCACTCACGCGCGTTAATTTTTCCCAGACGGCGAAACTTTTTCCCGGTCATAGTTGAACATGATGTCGTCCCGGTCGGTGGTCTGGAGCACGTTCCCTAGCATGCGGCTGAGGGCCTTCCGACGCGAGGCACAGCGCGCCGCCATCGCCTCAGCGGTAATCTTGAATACTTTCGACGAGCTGGAGGGACCGGTCCTGAAAACGATGGCAGCGATCCCCCNAAGGTAACGGCAAGCTTGACGGTCGACGACCATAAGAAAAATAAGGGGGTCGCCAAATGGGTCGGGTCGTTACATAGAACATCTTCGTATGACCCGTCCTAATATTGTTGGTGCAAAAAGCATCAAACCAGAATAGTCAACCTCTAGTGTTTCGATGTTTGACAATATACCAAGCTCTGGTCAGCCTGTCTAAGGGTTAAGCCAAATAAGACTTGATGTTTGGTAGGGTAAACCCAAGTTTGATTAGTATAACCGAAGGGTTAGCCAAACAGAAATTGATGTTTGGTAGGGTAAACCCAGGTTTGATCAGTTTGAGGGTTAGCACAATAGGACCTGATGTTTGACAGAGTGATTAGCAAAGAACCCAGGGCTGGTTAGGTTAACAAAAGGTTAAGCCAAACAAGATTTGATATTTGGTAGAGTGACTAAAACTAAATCTGGTCAGTTAGACTAAGGACTAAGCTAAACAACATTTGATGTTTGGTAGAGAAAAGTCTAGTCAGGATCAGATGACTAACAAAGAAGTTCTTGCCAAGGCACTGATGACTTGGTGAGTGAAGTTTGGCATGAAGTCCTGCTTCAGGAAATTGGGGACAAAATCATGACCGAGGGTTGGGCACCGAAGTCTTGATCGAGGATCGGGCACAAAATCTTAGTGAGTGAAGCTAGGTCTTAGTGAGTGAAGCTTGGTGGATGAAGTCATGGTGAGTGAAACTGAGCATGAAGACCTGACCATGAGTTGGGCACGAAATTCTAGTGAGTGAAGCCAAGCAAGCACTACAAGAAAAATCATTATTAACAACGGTCGTTTACCGTTGTCGTAGACTAAAAATACTGTTGTTAAAGGTTGTGTTATTAAAAGGGGTGCTCAAAAATAACAGTTAAAAATCGTTGTCGTTTATAGTCTATGACAACAGTGCGACAATGGTTTTCCACCGTTGTCTTTTATAGTCTATGACAACAGTGCGACAATGGTTTTCCACCGTTGTCTTTTAATGTGATCGACAACAGTTTAACAATAGTATTAAATCGTTATTTTTGTGTGATTTAATCAACAGTTTGACAACAAATAAAAATCGTTGTCTTTTGGTTGAGGCAGCCAACAATTTAACAACAAATAAACTGACACCATTTAAAAAATAAATTATTTAAATAATTAAAAAATATTGAGCAAACACACTTCAAACTATCATACATCAAAATATTATCATATATCATACATCATACTGCACAAATATCATACATCAAGATATCCCCAGTAGTAGTCCAAACTGAGATAACATCAAATATCATATACATCAAGAACCATGTCCAAACATCATCAAAATTAGTCCAAACATCATCAAAATATCCCCAGTAGCTTTATCCAAGTGCAGTCAACCAGATGAAGACAACTGCGCCCCTTAGCTTTGCACCAGAAGCTAATTCCTTCCCTTGGATATGAATTGTCAAAATAAATAGAAATATAAAATGAGCATTTACAACTAAAAATATTAGAACAAAACATTCTAGAAGATAATTCTGCAGAAACTGATGAGGTCTATGCACAAATGACTCTTCAGCCTGTTAACAAAGTAAGATTGATGACTTGTAGTAATTATGCGATGTTTCTACCCTTGTTTTCTGCTATAGTTTTTTTTCTTGCATTATAATTACTTGATTATGATACAACTATATTATAGTACGATAGAGATGCAATGTTGTCATCTAAAATTGGTCTGAAACAAAACAAGCAACTAGCTAAATTCTTTTGTAAAACACTTACAGCAAGTGATACAAGCACTCATGGGGGATTTTCTGTACCACGCCATGCTACAGAAAAAATATTTCCACCTCTAATATGTATAATGGGCATTTATTTGCTTGCTTTATTGTAAAATATTTCCTTCTACTTTGTTTCAGATGTATCTCCTTGCCTTCAATATATTTGAAATAATATAAATTCTTTTTACATTAGAAGCCTTGGGCATGCAGGATGTTACAAAACTCACTGATTTTTTTTACCAAAATCTCTATTTAGTTTGCAACATTTTGTCAACGATATGGCTAAAGCTTCCAGAATTGATTCATACCTTATCGACATGCATTGAGATAAGCTGCCACAATTATTTTTGCTCACAGCATAATGGTGATCACTCGATGCAAGATTCAGAATGTGGGAGGGCATTTCTGGATTGGCTACAAGGCTGTATGTGATAATAAATCAACCTAGTTTATGAGAATTGCATCTCACTTTCTTTGACAAGACTGAGGTTGGCAAGTCAATAGGATGTTTAGACAATAAATAAAAGTGATACCAGACAATAAAAATTATACTCTAGTTAGTTATTTTTATTCAAGGTAGAGCATAAAAATACCTAACCTCAGGCTATGTTTTAAATTAACCCAAAACAATAAAGCAAGGGGAAAAAAATCTCAATGTATAAATAGCTTATTGTTAGCTATCAGCTTATGGATTAGGCTCTTCCTTGAAATTTAAACTGTTGGTATAAATAATCATCAAATCAACTTAAATTTCTATTAAGAGATCAACTGATTAAATCTAAAACAAAATTTAAGGCTATAAATGATATCAAAACTCAGAAAAGAACTTGTCATGAGAATACAAACAAAATAAATGAGAATAAAACAAATTAATATTAAACAAATTAGATTAAATGATAATACAGCTCCAAGTAATAGTCATGCACAAAATAAAATATTTGGCCCAAATATGTTGGAAATAGTAGAAAAATAATAATAAGAAAAGGAACTTGTACATACCTATTCATAAATATAATCTTGTATGCATTCGGCTACCTCAGAGTTCACTTCATCAATTTCTTGTTGAGAGTACTCCACTTTTGTGAACTGTGAACATTCATAAATTATATAATCTTAAAGAACAAAACATAATTAATTAAAAAAATAATAACAAAATAACTTCTAATTATTTGAGATAATAAAAATAATATTACTATCGTAAGCTAGCAGCATCAAGCTCCTCATGACCATGCTGAGTAAATGAATAATGAAAATCAAGGAAACTTGAAGTAAATCCATCATCCAAGTATCAAATTAGCAGGAAGTGGTACTTTTTCTGTTTTCACATATTTGGCATAAGAAAGGTTATTGTCTGTCTCTTGTACAGCCGTCATACTGTGTCAAAAAACTCTTATATACTAAAAAAATAAAAGGTGGCATTACAATTAAATCCATAAATAAATTTTAAACTTTATTGACAGAACAATTCACAATAAGGAAATGAAATTGAATGTTACATAGCTATATAGCAATTCTTGGGAGTAGACATTGCCATGTTAAGTATCAACAGTAGCAAAAGTGTGGAAGAAGGCACCATTAAAAATACTACATTGGACCTTCACATACGCATAGTTCCAGTCTGTGATTGCCACACCCACAAAGGGAAAAAGAAAAATAGGAAGAATGTGTAACAAAATGGTCACATGCATAAATTTCCAAGTTCCCTATATCTCAGTGTAGATTTAAAAATAAAAAAGCACAATTTTAACTAGAAATTAACTAAAAGGAATGCAGTGAGAGCACCTCAACATGTGTTTCATCAATCTTTCTTTTCTGATGTCGAGTCATTTTCAAACTTATTGCCTGAAAAGGATTGTGTAGAAAAATTTGTGAAAACAATCTCGAGTAAAACACTTCCAGCATAAGGGTGTGTTAGAGCAACCTAACAAACCAGATATTGGAACAGTGTATAAGTAAACTATTACTACAGCCATTACTTGCTCAGCTACAGGCTGTGACAATAAATATTTCATGAACTACAGTTAGATATGCATGCAAGAATAACAGTATATATCCACAAAAATCAATATTACATTTATTTAATACACAACCATCCTCCAAATATGTATCTTAAATTCAAGGAAATAAATACTTATCTACAATAGAAGTACCTTGTCTTCCACTTTCTCATCAACATCAGTCTCCACAGTGTCAAGATCAAGTTGCTCAAGTTTAACCCATTCATCAAGTCTCCTATTGACTAGCAAAAGAAATGCCTCAAAGAACATTATTATTTACATAAAAAAAGAGTAGGAAAGGTGATCAGCAAGTTAATTATTTATATTTGTAACTAGAAGAATGACAACTGAGGATTTTCACAGTTGATGCTTGAGATAAAATGTTATAATCACTTATTGACGACATGAGATTCAAGTAGAAACAAAAATTATATACAAGAAAATTATCTAATCCTCTGAGATCGCCATTACTGTTATTCGTAGATGATGATTCATGGCCAATGAAGTTATCAGGGACCATATTCTAGCACCAAGTTTTTACCAAACAAGAGGTCCTGTATGAGAAACATAATTGGGTATCAAAGTACACTTCAACAAGGGGGAAAATACTATGCATCATGATTCAAAGATGAACAAGTTATTCTATACTTTTATTGGCTTGCACGTTATGAACACACATTAATTTTTAGAGGATGGATTGTTCGAAAAGGGAATGTAGTCGAAAGATTTCATTTTTAATAACCGAAAAGCTCATAAATAGAAATTTTAGGGTTTTGCGGTGAGTCAGAAATCATCATGAGATGAAGACTTCGAGCCGTCAATAGAGCACAGTAAACTGGAAATGAGACCCTCGAGAAAAAGGGGGTAAAAGGGCTGGTGATTAAGGGGCGGAATGCCGCTAGGTAAAAAGAGGTGAAATCTGAGTTCCGTCGAAGGGCTCAACGGTAGAGGATTCAACTGACGGATCCAACGAGCGTGAGTGGAAGAGAAGAGGGTAAAGGGAGCGAAGAGTAAGCGAGAGGGAACCTGAGTTCGAAGATGAGAACGGTGGTCGCCTTCCTGTCCGCCGCGCCGCCGTCTGTGGCTCGACAGAGTAGAACGCGAAGAAGAAGAAGAAGGAGGAGGAGGAGGAGGAGGAGGAGAAAAGGAAAAGATGACAAGGAAATTTGAAGTGTCTTAGGATTCGGCGTTGTCACTGGCTGCGGTGAATTAAGAGAATGAATTAAGGGAAGGTACCATGTGTTATCTAAAATATATATTACTAATTACAATGTAAACGGCGCACGTTTTCGTTTTCACTCGCTCATTGTTGTGTATTACCATGTAAGCAACACAAATAGACAACGATTAATTAAAACTCGTTGTCGTAGGCTCAAAAACCAAGCAAATAGACAACAATTTTAAAAAACCATTGTCTTTGACATATATAAGACAATGGTTTTTTAAAATAGTTATCTTTTTCCGCAAAAAATTTTTCAACTACAACGGTTTTTAATTAAACCATTGTTAAATGAAAAAAGACAATGGTTTTTCAAATCACCATTGTCTATTGGGTGTTGTTGAATCCAAAAATTCTTGTAGTGAAGGTAAATTCCTAATGAGTGGAGCTAGGCAATGGGAAACCCTAAGGAGTTGACCTTAGGTAGTAAAGTCTTGGAGAGTTGACTCCAAGCAAAGCCTAGTAAGTCAGGTAGACTTACAAAAGTTGGGCTTAGGATGTTTGTCTGCTTTGTGTGTTTGCTTGTCTTGTAGGAATCTAAAGCTAGAGGCAAGAAAGGAGAGCAAAAGTAAAGCGGAAAGCAAACTGCAGCCTGGGACCACTCCTAGGCGCCCGGAAGCTCCCAAGTGTTGGGGTTGTATACCCGAGGTATGGCTTGGCGGGTTTCCTAAGCAACCACGTGGTCGAACATGAGAGACATCTCTATGTATATGGATTAAAAATTTAATCCGAATAGAGACTCATCTCCCAAACGACCGTCTCGTCGTCGTATCAATTGATTCAAGTCACAACTTAGTCAAAACCAAAGGTAAGACCTTGTAACTTTCCGAATCAATCGACCACGGAAAAGATGACGAATGGATCGCCAATTTTTGTGTTTATTATCGGGGTCCACGACATAATTAATTATCAATATTAATTAACAATTAATTAAACTATGATAATTAATTAATATGTAATGATAAAAACAATCATAAAATAACATGAACAATGAAGGAGCCAAAGAAAAGATATATCTCATCTTTTACCTCACAGTCTTCTACCGTATGACCCTCCCCTCTTGGACGTCGTGTGGGAGACGAGCTACCAAGACGCGGAATCACCAAAGGCCATCAATTAATCCTCCTTCTTCTCCTTTCTTTTGGGTCAACTAAAACCCTAAGGCTAGGGTTTTCGCCGCCGGTACACCTTCAAGAAGAAGAAGATGAAGTGGAGAAAAAGAAGAGCTCTTCTCCCTTACCACCACCCTACCTAAACTCTCCTTGTTCTTCATATCTTGCGGCAACAAACTCACAAGGAAGATGAAGTTTTCTCCTCACTTCTTTCGAGCTCTCGACACTAATGCCTCAAGGAAGAAGACAATCCATTCCACCCGCCGGACACCCTTCTTCAGCCTTGCATCCGCACGCCACAAAGGAGGAGAGCAGTCCTTCTTGTCCAGTGAACGCCAGGAGCAAAGAAGAAGGGAGATGAAGAAGAAGAGAGGAAGAAACCGAGGGTTTCTTTCACCTCCACCGCCGGCGCCAATTCTTTCCTTGCGCCGGCGATCTCTTCTTCTACTCTTCTCGCCGCGCACCACAAAAGGGAGAGAAAGGTTCTTCCTTTGTCTAGTGATTGCCGACAATGAGAAGGATGAGAGGAAGAAGAGGAGAAGATGGAAATCACCTTCCACCCACCGGCGCCCTATGGAGAGAGGGAGAGAAGGAAAGAGGAGAAGAGAGGTTTTTAGGGTTTTTGATTAATTGGATTAATCCTCGATTAATTAGCCTTGGTTTCAAGACTCCTATGGGGTATTTATAGGGCTATGGTAGGGACCATGAAGAGGAGTTGGGTCTTGGCCTTCTAATGGATCCAAATCCGATCCATTATGGAGATCCATTCCACTAAAGGATCCCCATTGAACTTTCTCACCAACCCCTATATTTTCATATGGGCTCCACCTACTATGAGTCGTCCATCTCCCCGTGTTTAAGATATCGAATGTCCGACGATTAATTTAAATTACTGACAATTTAATTACTCATCCTCTTGAACCTTGACTAGTACCACTCAACCTTTTCATCATGTTGGACCATAGTCCACTTGCAAGATTTAACATGACGATCCATATGAGCTCATCAAGGGGGCATCATCATCCCGGCTCACTAGGACACCGATTCTCTCCATAATCAACAGCACACCATGTACATAATTTTATTTCCCAACTTACCAGGTGTAACGTCCGTAAAATCCTCTCAATATTTTTTTTAAAAATATTGATCATGCCTATATGGATTCTTGAGTAATATACGAATACTAGCATGAATCTTAGCATGATTTCTTATATAGATTATAAAGCTAAGTACTAATGGGGCCTTTCATGGGCTCTTCTAGTACCATGGCTATTAGGGGACCTTAGGTAGAATTTAACATAAATAGAAATGAGTTCCAATTAGGAATATTAGTATGACTCTTGGTGGACTCTTATGTGGGCCTTGCCAAAAACAAGAGTAAATGGGATAAAAATAAAGTGCATGCACCAACGATTGAACCTTGGACCTAGAGCCTCATCATGCATGTACTAACTTATTCACCTAGCAAGGGAGTGCAATTGGGAAAGGAAAGGAGATTTTAGTTGAGGCTAAAAGGAGGTGAAGAGGTACCATGTGAAGAGGCACCATGCCCCTACACTTAGTATAAAAGAAGTAGATGAGAAGGGAAGAAACACTTGAGTTATTTTCTCCTCTTCTTCTTCCACCAAGGCTTTTCCTCTCACCTCTCCTTGCTCCTTCTTGCCGAGACCCACAAAGGAGGTTTTCCACTTGGAAAACTTCACAAGAGGACTCCCTCTTGAAGATCCAAGTTCTTCTACAAGGCTACAAGGGCAAAGGGTATTCTAAGGTCAAGAAGGTTTTCTTTTGTTTCTCTATTCAAGGTTTATAACCAAGATAAAGAGAGGTAAGACTCCCTCACCTGTGGTATAATAGTTTTTATGTTGTCTATCATGATTTAAAATTTTGATTGGGATCTATGTTGAGAAAACTATGGATTAGGGTTTATACAAGCTTCTTAATAAATTCACTTTTGTCGGTTATATGCGATGTTTCAACTATTGATTAACTTCACACTCTTCTCAAGATTCTTCTGACTACTCTACATTACTACTCAACTACTGTACTTCTACTACTCTCATACATCTTATCTTAACTATAATTCATCTATTTTTGCAGGTTAATACTTATATTTATTATTAAATCACAACTACCTCTTCCCTTTATTCTACAACAGACATAAATTTCTACTAGCATCTTATCATATCAGTTTCACTTTTTGTCTCTCTTGCTCGTTGTCTGATAAGCACCATTTTATTGATTATTTTAATTGCTTAACTCCATGTTTGACCTATGTTTTTATTGCTTAATTATGATTTTACCCTAGGTTTTGGAACTTTATCTCATTTTGGACTTAATTGCAAATTTACATATTTTTTGGATTATTTGGCCATTAATTTTCTGATATATTTTTTGTAGGCATGAAAAGATCCTGGACCTAGGGCATACTGGGTCAAACCTGAGTCGGATGTGAATCGGATCGAATTATCAAGCCTACGATTAATCCGGGCCGTCCGATTCAAGAGCGGCTAGATCTGAGCCATCCGGGATGATCTGAAGCAATCCGAGCTAGGGTTAGAGTTGATCAAGCTCTATGATCAAGATCTGAAGGTTTCATTTCAATCAGAGCTAAATCAACCGTTGGATCAAGCAAGGAGGGCTCTAGAGCGTCCAATCACACATAGAGTTGATCTGGACCATCCGTTGCATATCTGGAGGATCTGAGCTACCACAAGGCAGATCCTGACCCCAGATCATCATCATAAAAGTTTGGCTCAAATCAGACCAAGATCTACCGTTGGATCTCCTCCGATCAATCTGGGCCGTCCATTGATAGCTATTTAATCAAAAATGCCCAGCGCTTCTCCCTGTCGCGTTTCCTCGCCGCAGCTTCGTCTTCTTCAGTTCTTCTTCATTTCTTCTCAAGTTTTCTTCAATCCAAAGGGGCGCGACCCCTCAATCTTCATCTAGATCAAGATTTGGATCATTGGGGATAGCTAGGGTGGCGAATTCAGCTCAGATTGCATCCGGACAGTGGTGTTTGAGGGTTTCGGCATCTCTGCTAACCAACCACTAGTTTCTCGTCCACAAGCCATGTCCGACCATCTGAGCTTCTTGTAGGGGTTCTCAGGTAAGCTCAGATGAGTCCCAATTCACCATCGCAGACCATCCATCGAGATACAAGGGATTGGACTGGAAAATTCCAGCCGAGTGAAGTTTGAGCAAATTCCATCAATCCAAGCTGCGCTCCACTGATTTGCTGTGCTTAGGGGTTCGAGGCCGGCTCTTGATTGACGACCAAGAAAGTCTTGAGCTTAGGGAAGATTGAGGAGTAGTTTAACTCGTTTAATTTCTATTTTTGTAGCTGTAATTTCATTACTGCTGGAATTTCGTGTATGTTAGTTTCAGATTTGGTTAATCTCGTTTTCTTAATTGTTTAGCTGTAATTTAGTTTCAATCTTCAAGTTGAGTAGTTAATGGACTTGTGTAGTGATAGATTGCATTTAATTTCAGTTAATTTTAGTTTTAAATCCTTGCGTGCCATTTTGAATGCTTGCGTATCATTCCATTTCTGAAACTGAATTTTTCAGTTTGTTTCCTTTTTAGTGAGCTAATTTAGTTGGATTAAGTTAGTCTAGACTTTAGTTTCATTCTTGAATCTTGTTTAGCTTGGATCATCCAAATTTCAGATTGTTCTTCACTTGAATCCTTGCGTATCAAATTTCTGCACACCATTTGAGCTGAACTCAGTTTGTCCTGCTTATCAGATTCGAGTTTCTACTTAATGAATTGTGGAGCTTGAATCTAGTTTAATTTGCAAATGGTTTGTTTCTGAATTGTAGCCCCATCTTAGCTTCATGATCTGAACTTTGACAAACGAAATCTGAAAGTTTCATCTCTGCATAAATTGTTTCTGCACATGCTGCTGGGTTTCGAATTCTGTTTCTGCAGTCCTTTATTTCTGAAAATTTCATTCGGTTGTTGATCCTAATTGGTTGTCTCCACTTCTGCATTTGCACTTAGATCTGAATCTAGGTTTACATCAAAATTGTTTACCAAGTTCTATTCTTATTTCTGTATTCCATGTTGGTACATTTCTGCAGGTTTGGCATATAAATTTCTGCATGCTAAGCCTCCATTTCTGCAGATTAGTATCCATTTTTGCAATCTGATCTTCCCGAGAGTTTTCTGAATCATTGTGAAGTAATCCCTAGATTTTCAGCTGAAGTTCTCTGATCTTCAGAATAGAGAATAAATACAGCTACTTTTTGTTCTGCATTCAAGTTTTCCCTTAGGCATCTGAATCATTTCTTTAAAGCAGTGTTGAGTTGAGTATCAAATTGCCCTTGCATTTAGATGATCTCTAATTTCTCGTGTAAAAACTGCATTTAATTGTTTCTGAAAAACTGCAGTTATCAAAGCCTTCATTTTGTCTCTGAATTTTGTCCAATTCTGCACATTCATTGTTTCTGAAATTTCTGAAACTCAGCCTATATTTTGTGTATCAAGCCATTGGAAGCTGCCCTGTATCGAGAAGAGATTCAGCTTTGAATCCTTGTTGACTTCCAATGAGTTTGTGACCTGCAATCTTGATTTTATTCTGCATTCATGTTCACCTAAATTCTGCAATTTGTGTCAAGTAAATACTTGGCAATTTGAATGGTGCTTGGAATCGATTTGTTGCATATATCATCACATTGTTTAGTTCATTGGGCTAAGTTTCTTCTTTTTCTTGTTTTTCCATTTCTTGCTTGCAACCCAAAACCTAGATTTTGATTGAAATCCAAATTCACAAAAGACACCTACATACAAGCGTGAATCAAACAACGTCAATTAGTCCCCGAGAAAAATACGACCTGTGGCCCCTATATTACATTTTCATACTTTTGATTGTAAAAGGGTTTCCAGCTTTCATTCATTTATAAATTCTAAATCTGATGAGCCCATACATTTCGTGACAAACTAATTAGTATATTTGGGCCTATCATTGTCTCCATCATAATTTTTATGCTACTACAGTTTTCTCAAAATGCTTCTCTCCTTCACTCACTTCTCTCTTCTTTACTCATCTAATCTTTTTTATACCTCAACTTTTCTTAGACTCTATTCAACATACACTCATACAAAAATACTCTCTCTTTCTTAATACTTCACGGCTAAAGCTTCACTACATCATAATATTTTCTCACACCCCTTACTTAATTAGCCTCACAACTTCTCTTGCTTCTTTCTTATTCTGTCTTAGTCAGACTTACTAGCTTTACTCTCTTCTGTTGGATCGAGAACACCGATAGAGGGGGGGGGTGAATATTGAAAAATTTTCGGATTTACGTAAAGAGCAATTGCACAGCGGAAGTTAAAAACACACAACGCAAACACGGAGATTTTTACTTGGTTCGGAGCCTGTGTCGACTCCTACTCCAAGGCCCACGGTCGTTGACCATTTACTTTGGGCAATTCTATATAAGGCGCAATGAAAGTTTACAAATATTGATTTACAAATGCAGTATAGTAAACTTAACGAAAAGAAAGCTCTTCTTTTTATCGACGTCCGATGAGGGTTGACTTTTTCGGAGCAGCGGGACGTCGTTGGCTCGAGTTGGGAGGTTTCCGGAGCAAGGCGCAAGAGCGTAGAAGCGTTGTGTCGAATTGATGCCTTGAAGCCTTGGTCGAGGGTCCTTTATATAGGGCCTGGGGACGCCCGGGACGTCGAGGGCGCCCCCCACGTGGCCTTTGATCCGCCAAAGTCTCGGTCGCGTCTGATCCTCTGGATCCGCTTTGACCGGGGCGCCCGGAGCACTCGGGGCACCCGGATTGACTGGGTCAAACTTTTATCTTCTTGGCTTCGAGGGGTTCTGGTTCGAGGCTTGCGCATGGGGGCGCTCGGGAGCAGTGGGGGCGCCCGGGAGCACGGGGGCGCCCGCAGGTTATACTGGCGAAGCGTGCTTCTTGTTTGTGTGTTTTGTGTTCACCTTGGGGGTGCCCGGGACACTCCGGGCGCCCTGGTCAGCTGTTGCCTCACTCCTTTGAGGCTCTCTGAGCTGCAGACACTCGTTCCTTCGGTCCTGCATCCAGGGTTAGTCCAAAAACACAACAAGACATTAATTGGTCAGTTTATACAGCCTTAGCTGTCTTGGTTCTGACTTTGGTCTCCAAAATGGAGCCCTAGGTCGAACCGACGCCTTCTGTTCCCTCGACGGGGAACGCGTCCTCACCTATTCCTCTCGGGAGAATTTACCTGATGCCAACCGTTCCTCTGGTTGGACTTTTGCCTGACGGTCCTTTGTCAGGTCTTGGATGCCGAGCTGCCCTTCGCTCGGTGCCTAGCATTCCTTCGCTAGGGCTTCAATCCCAGACTGTCCTTCGCCTGGCACTTAGCAGTCCTTCGCTAGGGCTTTTGACCCTGTCATTCCTTCGCCAGTGCCTAGCAGTCCTTCGCTAGGTCTTTTTACCCTGGCATTCCTTCGCCAGGTCTTTTTACCCTGGCATTCCTTCGCCAGTGCCTAGCAGTCCTTCGCTAGGGCTTTTCCTGCACACTAGAGTAACTTGTTAGAAAACAAGTAAGACTTAACTTTTGACCTATGTTGCCATTATCAAAACACAGGTTCGACTTAGGTGCATTCTGCACCAACATCTTCTACAACTATATTAAACTTTGTTTCTATTTCAGTCATATTAACGTTAACTTTTATTTATCTCACTATGTTCTCGAATGATCTTATCTCTTTTACAATTAGTCATCACTTCCATATAATGTATACATTATAATCTTGCACTTAACTTCATTCTTGTCGTCTAGCAATGCTCTCGCAATGTTTTTTTTAGTACTATAGCATATTAGATTATCTTCTATCTCACAAAGAAGTAACACAACTACAGGATATACTTCTAACATCTACTCATCTCTAATTCTTCTTGCTCATATATTAAAAATCTAACTAGCACATAATCACAATCTACTAAACTCATTCAGCCTACCCCTACCCAGAGCTAAGCAGATCTACTTCAACAACTCATCATTTTATTAAATTTTACATTATCTTTCTCTATCCAAATTTACGAGATGCAAGTACCCGGAGCTATTCTAAGTTCGAGGACGAACTTTCACGAGCTATGGGGGATTGTAACGTCCGTAAAATCCTCTCAATATTTTTTTTAAAATATTGATCATGCCTATATGGATTTGTAAGTAATATATGAATACTAGCATGAACCTTAGCATGATTTCTTATATAGATTAAAAAGCTAAGTACTAATGGGCCTTACATGGGCTCTTCTAGTACCATGACTATTAGGGGACATTAGGTAGAATTTAACATAAATAGAAATGAGTTCCAATTAGGAATATTAGTATGACTCTTAGTGGGCTCTTATGTAGGCCTTGCCAAAACAAGAGTAAATGGGATAAAAATAAAGTACATGCACCAAGGATTGAACCTTGGACCTACAGCCTCATCATGCATGTACTAACCAATTCACCTAGCAAGGGAGTACTATTGGAAAAAGAAAGAAGATTTTAGTTGAGGCTAAAAGGAGGTGAAGAGGCACCATGCCCCTTCACTTAGTATAAAAGAAGTAGATGAGAAGGGAAGAGACACTTGAGTTATTTTCTCCTCTTCTTCTTCCCCCAAGGCTTTTCCTCTCCCCTCTGCTTGCTCCTTCTTGCCGAGACCCACAAAGGAGGTTTTCCCCTTGGAAAACCTCACAAGAGGACTCCCTCTTGAAGATCCAAGTTCTTCTACAAGGCTACAAGGGCAAAGGGTATTCTAAGGTCAAGAAGGTTTTCTTTTGTTTCTCTATTCAAGGTTTATAACCATGATAAAGAGAGGTAAGACTCCCTCACCTGTGGTATAATAGTTTTTATGTTGTCTATCATGATTTAAAGTTTTGTTTGGGATCTATGTTAAGAAAACTATGGATTAGGGTTTCTATAAGTTTCGGCCAAGCAAATCTTTTGGGTTTGGGATGACGTTAAAATCTCACATATGCCTCCTAATGCTTTCTCATGATAAATAAAGAATGAATTGTGAGTTGTGAAATTTTTGTAGCACCTTAAGACCCCATGAAGTTTCGGCCACCATCCCACTTTCATGGTTAGGATTAGTTCTAACCCTCCAAGCATATTTATTATGATTCCCTATGATATAATCGATGTAATTGTGAATATATGAATTTTTCATGGACTTAAGACCCCTCTAGGGTTTCGTCCAAGACCAAGTTCTAGGGCTAGGAATTAGGGTTAGCCCCAATCATGTGTTCTAATGGCTTCCTATGGAATTGTATGTATTGTATGGGCTTTACTTTGGTTATGGTACCTCACTTGTTGCTAGAATAATGGGGCTCCCATATATAACTTTCAGTCAAAGCTCCAAGCCTAGGATTTGGGATGGTCTAAGGTTTCAAGTATACTTGTTTATGGTTTATTATGATGTATATATATGTTCAAGCATGTTGTATGAATTTTATGATGCCTAAACCCTAACATTATGTGCTATGCATCATGATCTTGTATGCTTATATTATGTGCCATGTTTTAGTAGGTATATTTATGAATGTTTTAAATCTTATACCATAAACACATGTGTTGTGAAGTATGCCTCATGTTTATGTAGAATTATGCATATATTATGATTAAATGCCTTGAACATAGGTATTATGATAGATATATGGTTATGTAGACCTATGCATATTTTACGTTGAATGTCATGAACCTATGTAGTATGTATCATGTTCATATGGATCCTACCCATGCATGCTTTATGATAGATACCATGATCATGTATGCTATGTGATATGTACCATATATGTAAAACTTATTTATGCATGCTTACCTTATGTACCATGATCATGCAAGCTTTATGAACTAAAATGAGGCTTATGCCTTGAGGCATAATTATGTATGTAAGTCATGCGTTATGAATAAAGATGATAAATGAAGATGATGTCATACCTCTAAGGCATAATGATGTATGCATGAACTATGAATGATGAAATGCTAAGTATGCTTTATACCATGCTTCATGTATGAAGATCATGTTTATGTTTTCAATTATGCTATGAAAGATCTATGAATGATGAAATATGATGAAAAAAAAGAAGCATGTGAAGCTATTTTACTTTATGGATGAGCTTGTATCGGACCCTAAAAAGGTCCAAGGGATGAGCTCCTTATGAAAGCCTCGGTTCAAGACTACCGCAGCTGTCCTCGGTTCTGGGACTACTGTAGCTGTGCAACAGGGATGGGCACCTTAAGAACGCCTCGGTTCTAGACTACCGTAGTTATCTCTAGGTTGAAGGTAACCTAGTACCCTAGTAGGTCGAGACTAGCTATCTCGTATTTACTTAGGGATGCGCGCAAATGATGTCTGTATGTATGTGGTACAAGCCGGGGCTGTAGCTCCCCGACCTTCTCCACCTTTGACGGATCGTTACTTTATCTACTTCTTGACTCTAATGCACGACTAAGAATGCGGAACTTCTTTTTTTTCTTTTAAATTCATCTAGGGATGATATTCTAACTCTAATAGTCATGCATGATACAATGGCATACTTCCTTTCTCTAGAACTTCACTGCAATGGTACCAGTCGACTGCCATCTAACCAGTCGACTGGTATCGGCCACAGAAAGTTTCTGGGCGCGGCACCAGTCGACTGGCCTCTTGGCAGTCGACTAATGCATCGAACAGAAGCTGCTGTTAGATAGGGCAGTCGACTGATACTGAACCAGTCGACTGGCACGCCTGAAAATTTGAAATTCAGATTCGAAACCTTGCCTCAATGGTCCACCAAACTTATAGTTTCAAGCCATACAAAGACACAACACCATTTCTATACTCTATACTAGTTTCCTAAACATTTTAGCCAATCAAAACAACTTCATAAACTCGAAATTAGAACTTTTGCGGAAGAAATTAAGTTATGAAAATCTATATGAACTTTAAACTAGAGTTTTGTACCAAACTTAACTCCTATGCATTCATAATACCAAAACACATGTTCTACACCTTACTAAAGCATTTTGGAATGTAATGCAACTTTTCTAGGCATATTTATAGCAATAAAAACTTGATTCAAAGGGAAACTCATAATATCTTGGCACATGCATCAAATAGCTCCATCAAGTATCAATATTCAAAACTACTCACACTTATACTCATCCAATGCAATCATAAGGATATGTATGCTAAATAAAATGACATGGAATCTTTACTCATGGTTTTAGGATATGCAAAATATCTAAAACGCAAATACTTGGATAAATGCTATATGATCTAACTTAAACTAAGACTTTATAATAAATGCACTTTAAGTCCTTCATTCATCTTGTCCCAAGGACCTCTCCAAGGTCAGCCACCACACACACGTCACTCAGCACCGCCTTGTCGCCTTCCTTCAGAATTGCTTGCCTTTACCTTTACCTGCAGCAAGAGGAAATGCAACTAATAAGCAAAAAGCTTAGTAAGTACTATCTAGCTCACAAAATCTCGAAAATGTGCAAACATGCTTTTTAAACAATGTGAAATCACATGAGATACTTTTATGCTTAAAAGAAAACTAAACCATGTATACTCAAGCATTAATAAGTCTCAACTTACTTGTTCTTGGCTTAACTTGAACTTTAGCAATTCTTTAACTTTAAATCTTCCTTTAACTTTTAGAAAACTTCTTTAAACTTTAGAAAACTTTGCTAAAGCATATACTTGAAAATAATAACTCACTTGGATCCACTTAAGACGTAAGTACCATCTTATACGCGTTCCCTAAAAGGTTGGGGTAGCGAGCCACCAATCCTAATAGAGCAGACCTTGGTCTACCAGGGCCAAGACCTTGGAATTGGACACCTGGATTTCTTTAACGACGCCCTTGGACGCCGGGTACTGGCCTTAGAAAATAAAATACTTACTTTTTCTTATCTTGAATGCCTTGGCATTTTAACGAGCACCTTGTGTGCCCAAATCCCTAAGTCTTGACTTTTGGGGATTTCTTAAGGCCTTGGCCTTTTCTTTTCTTATCTTTATCTTCTCTTTTCTTTTCTCATAACTTTTCTTAGACCCTAACCTCATATAGGGTACTTAATTAAACTTATACAAGCATGGATTAAACTAGAGTTACATGCAAAATCATAAACTCAAGGAAAATTTCACTTTTAACTTTCTAACGGGAAAAACTTGCGGAAAAACCGCCTTTTACTGCAGGTGAGCAGTACTTACATTGATATCTTGGACTTACAACCAAAATTGACGTCTAGCGCTCGGGAGAAACTTGAGATCTCGATGAACCATTCGCGCCTACGCGTTCCTCTCGTCGAGACGAACGAAACGCTCCGCACCCTTTGGTTCTTCCTTGGCCGGCGCCCCTTAGAGGAGGAGAGGAGGTGTGGGGCGTGCGCTCAAGAGAGGGGAAGAGGGGGGGGGGGGGTCGGCGTGAGGGCTTGGGCGAGGGAGAGAGGGTTTAGGTTGAGAGAAAATAAAATTCCTCTCTTTAATGATCTATTTATACTTAGGGTATTTAAGTCCAACTTTATAACTTAACTTAATATTTCTCTATTTTCTTTCAGCACACCCCTGCTGGGGCTCCTGGTTAACCCGACCAACTTAAGTTGTTGATCCCACGGGAGGTCTCGGGTTCAAAACTCATCCAGGTAACTTTTTGCCGAAAACTCTATTTCTTTTAATAAAAATACTAAACGGACTCGGAAAATTCCCTAAAAATATTCTAAAAATTCCTAAAAATATCTAGAATATTTCTTAAACAAATCTAACTAATTTCAAGGACTTTAAGGACTTAAAGTGGAAATTTTGGGGCGTTACAATCCCCCATACCTTATGAAAAGTTCATCCTCGAACTTAGAATAATTCTGGATATCTTTCTCTCATGCTGTCCTCACGTTCCCAAGTAGCCTCCTCATGCTGTTGATTCTGCCAGATGACCTTCACTAGTGGCACTTCTTTGTTTTTTAATCTTTTAACTGCTTTGTCCACTATCTGTGTCGGTCTGCTCTCATAGCTAAGATCTTCTTGGATCTGTACTGACTTAGGCTGAATCACTTGGCTAGGGTCGTGAATACACTTCTTTAGCATAGAGACATGAAAGGTACTGTGGATAGCTGACATATCCTCTGGCAAGTCCAGCTCATAGGCTACCTTCCCAACTCTCTTTATAATCTTGTAGGGTCCTATGTAGCGAGGACTCAGCTTGCCCTTTTTGCCAAATCTCATCACTCCCTTCATAGGAGCGACCTTGAGAAATACTGAATCTCCAACTTGGAATTCAAGTGGCCTACGGCGTGTGTCAGCATAACTTTTCTGTCTACTCTGGGCAGTCTCAATCCTCTGGTGGATCGTCTGGATAGCCTGAGTGGTCTCATCTATAAGCTCAGTCTGGCTGCCTAGTCCTGACTCCATCTCTTTCTTCTCACCAGCTTCTTGCCAACATATGGGTGATCTGCATTTCCTGCTATACAATGCCTCATAAGGTGCCATCCTGATGGTGGCCTGATAGCTATTGTTGTAGGCAAACTCAGCTAAGCACAGAAATTTACACCAACTGCCTTTAAAGTCCAACGCACAAGCCCTGAGCATGTCTTCTAAAATCTGATTTACTCTCTCTGTTTGTCCATCTGTCTGGGGATGGAAAGCTATGCTGAACTGAAGTCTGGTGCCTAGGGCGTCTTGAACACACCTCCAAAAATGGGAGATGAACCGCCCATCTCTGTCAGAAACGATCGACTTCGGAACTCCGTGAAGCCTGATTACTTCTTTCACGTACAGCTGTGCTAACTGCTCTACCGAATACGATAACTTGATGGCTAGGAAGTGGGCAGACTTGGTCAATCTATCCACTATCACCCATATTGCATCGTGTCCATGGGTGGTCCTTGGGAGACCTGTGATAAAATCCATGGATATCTCTTCCCACTTCCACTCTGGAATGGGAAGTGGCTGTAGAACTCCTCCTGGTCTCTGGTGCTCTGCCTTGACTCTCTGGCAGGTCAAGCAGGTACTGATATATCTGGCCACGTCTCGCTTGAGTCCAGACCACCAGAATCTTTTCTTTAAATCTTGGTACATCTTGGTAGAACCAGGATACATAGAGTACGGGGTACTGTAGGCCTCTTCTAAAATATTCTTTCTTAGTTCCTCATCATTGGGGACGCAAAGGCGGTCTCCAAGATAGCGGATGCCACTATCTGATACTCGAAACTCTGAATTTTCTGCCTCTTGGACCTCCTGCTTGATCTTTTGGATCTCTGGGTATGGACTTTGCTTTCTTTGTATATCCACAAGCAGGGTTGACTCTAGAGTCAATGCAGAAAGTTGCCCAATTATTACCTCGACTCCAAAATCCTTTATCTCTTTCTGATGTGGTGGAGACAGTGATGATAGGGACATCAGTGCTGCACAGGATTTCCTGCTCAGTGCATCTGCCACTTTATTAGCTTTACCTGGGTGGTAGAGGATTTCACAGTCATAATCTTTGACCAACTCTAGCCACCTGCGCTGCCTCATATTCAGGTCCTTCTGAGTGAAGAAGTACTTCAAACTCTGATGGTCTGTGAAGATTCTGCACTGCACTTCATACAGGTAGTGTCTCCAGAGCTTCAGTGCGAAAACCACAGCTGCTAGCTCAAGGTCGTGGGTAGGGTAATTCTTCTCATAGTCCTTGAGCTGTCTGTAGGCATATGCTATTACTTTACCGTCTTGCATGAGGACAGCTCCAAGGCCTATCTTGGATGCATCACTGTAGATGTCAAAGGCCTTGTCACTCTCTGGAACAGTCAGGATGGGAGCACTAGTCAATTTTTTCTTCAGTTCTAGGAAACTGTGCTCGTATTTATCTGACCACTCAAACTTCTGGTTCTTTCTGGTCAGGGCTGTGAGTGGAGAGGCTATTCTGGAAAAGTCCTCCACAAATTTTCTGTAATATCCTGCCAGGCCTAAGAAGCTTCTGATTTCACTGGCATTCTTGGGTCTACACCAGTTGCTGACTGCTTCTATCTTGGCTGGATCAACTTGAATGCCTTCTCTGGATACAATGTGACCTAGGAAGGTCACCTGATCTAGCCAAAACTCACACTTTGAGCATTTTGCATAGAGCTTCTCCTGCTGAAGGATCTGCAGCACTATCCTCAAGTGTGTAGCATGGTCCTCTGGAGTCTGTGAGTATATGAGAATATCATCAATAAATACAATGACGAATTTATCGAGATACTCCCTGAAGATGTGGTTCATCAGCTCCATGAAGACTGCTGGAGCATTGGTTACTCCAAAAGGCATTACTACAAATTCGTAGTGGTCGTATATTGTCCTGAAGTCCGTCCTGGGGATGTCACTTTCTTTAACCTTTAGCTGATGATACCCAGAACGCAGGTCTATCTTCGAGAACACTGTAGCCCCTTTGAGTTGATCAAATAAATCATTTATTCTAGGAAGGGGGTACTTGTTCTTGATGGTTACCTTGTTCAGAGCTCTGTAGTCTATGCACAGA